>JAFBMS010000075.1:0-655000 GCA_019788955.1 Albula glossodonta | reverse complement strand
AGCGTACTGTAATTACATATATTTAAAAAAAAGATATCAGAATATATCTTTATTTAAATATATTGCATATTTAAATATTGCAACCCAATGTGTGGGCAAAGAAACAATTAAGGAAACAATTACTGTGAAATATAGTTATCATATTTCCCAAAAAAAGCCACACATATTTATGTAATATTTATTTAATGTTTTGCAGCGTACTGCATTTGCATGGGGCATTTTCATACTTGTGCCAGTCCTTGGGCATGGCTCTCAAAAGCGGGTTTCTGTGAGTTTTATGTGGTGTGATGGTGTTCTATTCATTTTACTGTGTGCCTCAGCATCTTGACTGCTCAGTAATAATGGTATAATTTTGAATGGGAGGAGGTGGCGTGGGGCCTATATTTATGTATATAATTAAGAGACAAAGGGGCTCCTTATTCTGCAGTCGTACAGCATGGGGTGAATGGCTCCCTGCCTGCTGCTGCAGTTTACTGACAGTGTCCTAGTGCCGATTACCCAGAATTCCCTGGGCACTGCTGGAGCTTATAGTCTCTCATTCCGGCTGCACTGAGGGCCCCGTGCTGCACAGGAAATCAGTCACTTATGAAAACATTTGTGTGTGTGCGTGTGTGTGCGCGCATGTACATGTGTATGTGTGTGAATGTCTATGTACATGCATGTGGATGCATTTGTTTGTGTGTGCTTGATTGTATATACATGTGTGTCTGCACATCTGTGTGTGTCTGCATGTGTATGTATCTGCATGTGTGTATGCATGTGCATATGTGTGTCGTGTGTGTATCTGTGTGTATCTTCTTGCGTGAATGCATGTGCATGTGTGTGTATGTGTGTGTGTGTGTGTGAATGTATCTGCATGTGCTGCACATGTGTTTGTATATATGTGCGTGTGTGTGTGCGTGTGTGTGTGTGTGTGTGTGCTTATATTAGTGCTGCCAAAATTTTACATACTCCCTTCCCTGCAGTTAAAATAAACCATATGAGCACCCTCTCCCTAATTAGCTCTGGAATCCCTGTCCGTTAACACATGCAGTCACTTCACTGGAGCCCATTTTAGTGGGGGGGGGGGGGGGGGATAACTCGCAGAATGACTCAGGGCTTCACATACAGAACCAGTTTGAGGCCGGAGGGCCTGCTGTCATGGTGACCGTCTCTTATCAGGTCAGGCCCGTGACCATAACACATTCAGCGCATCCTCACTACGGACAAAACACTGACCCAAACGCGCCCTTACTCCTCCTACCCAAACAATGGGCTTTGGATTCTATCATTAGCAAGTGAAGATGGCATAAGACCACCTGCCAATACAACAAGCAACTGGCTGGCACATGCTGCTACAAATCATCCAGGCAGAGTTTATTTTTACGATCAACTCAGTGTGTACTGGCGGGTGATGGAAAACGCATTTTATTACCTGATAACTGTATTACCATTTTGTCAACCTTAATGTCCAGTCTCCCACTGTTCCAGTGTGCACATAGCAGTCTATGAGTAGCACAGCGTATCAGACATTATAATAGATACCAACACTGTACCAATGTGTACATTTGGCATTCAAACAGTAAGCTGTATGGCTGGAACTACCATTGAGGATAATGAGGTTGTGTCCTTGGTAATTCTTGTGTGCTTTTTTTTTTAATGCTAAGTAAACGGTGATGAACTGAGAGACAGAACAGGCCACCTGTGAAACCAGGATGTCTTCTCTCAACAAAACCTCTTCTTTACTGCAGATGCTTGTTGTCACTCCAGAGGCTCAAAACCCATCCCGCATACAGAAATGAAATATATGTAGGTGAATCAAATAAGACGTATATGAATAGATATTGCCGCCCATGGAGCTGAGATGTAAATTTATGGCACTGCTGACAGCCCTAGTGCATGTAGAGATGAATGGGATATTCCCCCCCCACGCCCTGGTTTCTAATTGCAGTGTAAGCGGTTAGTGGTCGGTGGTTGGTGATGGCGGCGCTCATTGTGTTGTGCTCTGTGCAGCAGATGCAGACTGCGGGCTGCAGAAGGCCCCTTCCCCATTACTGATGTATGGGAGCCTATAGCGGCCCATCTGAGAGAGCTAAACCCCCACACACATATACAAACACATATAGGTCAGGTGCTGGGGGAGTTGGGGGGGGGGGGGGGGGGGGGGTGTTAGGAGATGGGGGTGGGGGGTTTGGGGGGGCTCTGACACCAAAAGGTCAGAAATGTCTCTCTGAAAATGACTGGTCAGGTTCTGAGTCTGTGTGTGTGTGTGTGTGTGTGTGTGTGAAAGGGGGTGGCATAAGGGGCCTACTCAGCCAACGCAACTGTGTTACATGGAACAAAAACTCTGTTGAGATCCTGTGTGCTGAATTCTGTACGCTAAATTCTGTTAATAAAAACATACTTCATATCCTTTGAAGCACAGCAACGTTTTTTTCCTGCTTATCAGTGTAGAAAAAAAGTATAATGACATTTTTGACCTGTCTAAAAAAAAGTTAACTGATTTATACCGAGTGTAAGGCCTTTCTGGCAGAAGATGCAGGTCCAGCTGGTCCAGCTTCTGAAACTCCACTGACTGCTGACAGCATTGCTCCAATAAAGCCAGCAAGATTAATCCAGTTAAATATTCCTCTCTAGAACATTGAGAGAAAGAGACAGACATCCTCGAGGGAAATGACAGATTGGCACAATGTCTGTTTCACCGTCATTGATAAAGAGCAGATAAGGATACGCATCACACGCATGTATGATCACTGAGTCTGTCTGCTGCAAAGGAATGAGGCTCCCAGTGAAAATCTGTCATGTGACCACTGTGGTCATGTGATCACAGCTGAGGTCAAGCACCTCCTCCTGTATTGCGCACTACTACTTAAATACAAACACAGTGGGGTTCCTTAAAAAAAAAAAAGCTGTGAAAAAAATCTCAACTACTGATAGTAATGCTCAAATAATACATCCTCAGTTGATCCTACATATGTACCTGCCTGCCAATACGTGAGGAGAAGAAGACAACCACCAGGTTTACATATAGACTTTGCCAATCCTTAATGTTAGCTATTTCCGGTAATATCATACCAGTTGTATTTAATACAACATATAGACAGACTTTAGTTTTGGAGTAGGCTTGCTATTGTTTCCTTTCCTAGTACTGTGCTGTGCCAGCGCACTACCTAGAAATTGGCAGAGTGGATTACGCAGCTTATTTTGATGAACGCAATCAAATTATACAGCTGACCTGAGCAGCAGTACCCCATTAGGGATTTGAACCTGCAGCCTCTCAGTTAAACGCCCAGTCTCCCTAATCGCTGTACCACACCGCCGCCCTGGGAGTGTGGTGGGACTCTATAAGTAGTGTGTGCTGTAATTCCTGTGTAATGAAGTGGCTTCAGTCCAGTCCCAGCAGCCCCTGTTCTGTCCCGCATCTCCTAAAACACTCCTGGGGTTTTCCACAGCGGATAAAAACACTCAGGCCGCTGTGAAATAAGCATGAGGTGTGAGCGCAGTTTCACCAAGCAGCCGAGTTGAAGTGCACTTGGAACGAAACTGTAAAATATGACATTGAGCAGGGGCTGGTTCTGTTCCGGCTCTGCCAAACAGTGAGTTTTACATGTGTTACTGGACAAGCTCTCACCAAAATCCAAACAGCCTCCTCTGTGTGACAGTAAAATACTACTAATTGCTATATTAATCCCTTTTCTACTTATTTCTCATATGATTGTGAACTATTGAAACTATGGTAATGTCATACTGATTTGTATTTGTCATCCCTGTTACAGGATTTTATGTTTTCTGTTTCACTGGTGTTGCTTGTACTCAATAGTTGAGGGGTTTTTTTTTAATGTTGTTGACCGGTGCATGTTGTAATTACCCAGTCAGAGGGAGTCTAAAGTACTTGAACTGCTGCACAGTTGTCAGAGCGGTCATGACCTTCAGCCAGGATGTGTGTGTTTGATTCCCAGTGGATATCTGGTGCACAATCACCTCTGTGTTTGCAGAAACAAGTGGCTACTCTTAATCTTTGAGCTGTGCAAACCTTGCCTTTAGTAAGTCTCTTTAGAGCAGAGTTTTCCCACATTGTTGCAGTGCTGAGTGGAGTGGCTGAATTAACTACCCACAGGTATTTATATAGATTTTAATAACTGAAAATGAAGAAAGGAGCTAAGTCTGAAAAGCATGCACATGGTGAATCACTGTCAAGTAATTAATAATAATACAAATAATAGCCATCAATCAATAAATGCATCTTTTTTCCCAATAGCAGAAATATGTACAATAACCATAGGCCTGCACACAACTGTCACAGATTTCTCTGTGTAATCTGTGATTACTCACAGATTTACTGTATAAATTATGTTTTAATGTTTTTTATTTTTACCTTTTGTGAGCTAATAAAGTGCATCCAAGTATGGAATACATTCTTCATGTTCTCTCTCTAATCAAGTGCAACACTGCACCTTAGTGGAGACTATGGGTAGTGTAGCCGTAAGGGGTTCAGAGAGATGGATAAATGTTGTTACTAACAGCTCAGTGTCGTTGCCGTTGCAGTTCGGGGGGACCAACACTGTGAGCTCAACTGCCGAGCCATTGGCTTCCGCTTCTACGTGCGGCAGGCGGAAAAGGTGATCGATGGGACACCGTGTGGAGAAAACGAGACGGCGGTCTGCGTGGAGGGAAAGTGTCAGGTAGGAGCTGGTTTCGAGGGGCAATGCCCTGCCCCCACCAAAAAATAAGTAAATAAATAAATATTCATTTCTCATTGAGCTCATTCTTCAGTGAGATTGTATTTCAAGGTGCATGTACCAGAAGCCAAATCAGCCTAAACCATTTTCATGTCATACTGCAAATGTAGTAGAAGTAATGGGGTTGGTTAGCATGTTGGTCAGGATATATCTTGGGATATGATGAATGGACAGTAGGGGGCACTCTTCCCTCTAGACTATGCCCCAGCACAGTGATGGGGGATGCTTTGCTGCAGAAGGTGTAGAAGTAAAAACAAGGTCCTGACTCACCGTGGTCTTTAAAAGATCCCATGACACTTCACTTCAAATGATTATGGGTGTTAATACCAGTGTCCTTGTTCATATAAAAACGTGGATCTCTACATCTGGTCAATACAAAGTTGTATTGTAAACTTTTAAATTTTCCACCAGCAGGGGGCAGAAGAACATAACTGTGAATACAGTGTATTGGGAAAGTCATAAGATTTCATTGCAAATTTTAAGGGAACCAACAGATGTTTGCACTTTATGCCATACTAGTAATATCACCAAGACATGAGCTTATGTAAGGCATATTGAGTTGCATGTTTAACTGGATAATTTGTGTCAAACATGGAAATAAAATGAAAAAGATTTCCTTGACTGAACTACTGAATAGAGCAGAAACCAGTTTTGTGAGAAAATAGTATCTGGTTTCTAAGTGTTTATGATGAATGAACTTTAGCTCCTTCCTCAGTTTTTAGTGTTAAAATAGTTCTTTCCTTTTGATCTCATGTTATCATAAATTCTTACTGTGCCAAAGCTTATTTAGTTGTCCCTAATGCATCACAGTGATACCCTGCTCTGAGTTCAGCGTTAGGATGTTCAACCCAAACCCCTGGAGAACGCTAAGGTTCTGAATCATGTTAAGATTTAATCAAGATAAACGTCTTTTTCATCTGCTGCTTTTGTATGTTCTATAGTTTTAATAACGGCAGAATCCAGGTTTATGGAGAGGGCAGACTTCCACCGGTGCAGTCAGGGTTTCCTCTCGGAGTCTGTCACAGAGAAACTCAGCTGTCTGTGTGAGAGGCCCACTTAAGTCTGCCGGAGCGCTGACAGCACCCCCTGCTGGCCATGGGAACATATTGTCATATAATAGGATGGCAGTGTAGAAACCCAGAGGTTGTGGGTTTCCTTCCTGCAGGAGGGCACTGCTCTTATACTCTCATGCCAGCTAGCTCACCTGAATTGCTTTGGTAAATATCCAGCAGTATAAATGTAAATCATGCAGATTAGGCCATCTGTAAAGTTTAATATGTATTGAACATTTTGTATTGTCACTTTATTACAAGATGTGGTGAAGTGTCGTGAGACTGGCATTGACACATTCAGTGCTTGGTTGAACATTAGGTTCTGATTGGTTTGAGAGGGTGTTTGTTTTTCAATATTGAACACTGGATGGAGAAAAGGTATAATAGAATGGAGACAACCTCAGCACGTTCTCAAGGGCCAAACCCGCACCACGGCACTCAGAAACGTCCACTCTCCACCGATGTCCACTAGTCTCAACACCCAGATGGTCAGATCTCAAGAGATCTCACGCAATTCTCGCCTTGCTCTCAGGTACCAGCGTTCGCTATAGCAGTCATCGCCATTTCAGGAGCCATACCAGTTTAGCAATTAGTCATATTCTCAGCGGGGCTTTGCTGGGAGGGTTTTCTGATTTGCATAGTTGCCCTTGTCTTTGACCTTCCTTCCCTGAGGTGAGCTGTGATTGGTTAGAAAGCCACTGGCCATGTCTCAAAAAGCAGGCAGGCTTTACACTCAGCACTGCTTCTGCCAGGCTCACGACAGAGAGCTAATAGCCCAGCCAGAAAGGCCCTGTGTCCACAGTCAGATCTGGGGTCTGACCTGCCTGGGCCAATAGCTGCCAGAAGTCATGCTGGGGGGGCCAAAGCTCTCAGATGATTGGCTGTGGACTCAGCTGCCTTGTGCTGATTGGCCGGAGTGGCTAAAGCAAAGCCCCAAACCTATTTTCATTCCAAAGCACGAACCGAAAACCTGCCTCTCTGTGATGGATTGGAGCCTCTTGTTTTGTGTATGTTGGCTCTGCGTTTTCATTAAGCTGGAGTCAGAGGCGGCCAACTCCTAGCACCATTTAGCAGCGTTTTCCTCTGAAACGGGCTGTCATCGCTGCACCTCAGTGCCTAAAATCACCAGCTACCGTCCCTCAGGTTTTTCTTTTTTTTTTGTGATAACTTCCTCTGACGTATTTGGGTTTCTTTCCCACAAAAGCGATTTGGGTCGGTTTCCTGGTTGGTCGTCCTGGTGCCACACTGCTAAGTAGCCAGCAGCTCGCTCTGAAGTATTTGTGTTTTTCAGTGGGAGTCCTGGCTTTGGCTCTGAGTCTGCGTGCCCAGGGTTAGATGGCAGTGGACCGAAGTCCTGCTGTCCATGTTGGAAGAGTTTCACAGAGCCAGGATACGGTGCTGGAACCAATCACGGCCTTCATTTGCTTCCATGTATTGTATGTAACAAACACACATTTACAGCCATATCCAAAAGCTGGAAACTCTCAGGGATTACAGGGCTTTATTTCACGTTATGTCCCTCCTTTTGCATTTTGGTTCCAGTGGGTCTTTGGCTGTGGTTTATCTCATTTGCTTTTGCGTTCACAGTTTTAGGGACTCTTATCCAACATCCTAGGTCATGTTGTAGAAGTAGAGACCCTTGGAGTGTTCATGTCTGAGCTTGAAAAGTACTTGATACTCCGTAGACTATTGTTTTACTGTAAGTAAAAGTCAAAACTGGTTGGACTGAAAGGCATCTTCTTGTCTGTATATTTCTTATGATTTTATGTTCTTATCAGTTGTAAGATATATTTAACTTTTTACCATGTCCCACAGCTCATCTTTAAAATGATTCTTTAGAATAGTCACAGCTCAGTGATATGATGCCAGCTGAATGTGATGTGGGTTTCAGTCTAAAATGGCCACTCGGGGTCTTGAATGATAGCTGTTTACCCAAGCACTCTGTTCACCTCAGAAAGCCCGTTCAGCCCTCTGCATAGTGTTTCAGGGAGGCGTGTGCTGGCTTCAGGTCACGGCCGTTGAATTTATGGTTAGTGAGATTAATTGGAGTGCAGGGGAGGTAACCGGGACACCCCTAAAAAAAGCACTCCCCCAGGGGTGCCTCCATCCATTACACATTTCATCAGGGTATTTTTCCTTAGTATCGTGTTCTATTACAGCTATCGGGAGCTTATTAAAGAGAAACAAAAATAAGAAATATTGGATATTACGCTGAATCGTTCTCGGCTCTGTGTTTTTCTGTCATAGCAAAACCATGACCCCTCTTGCATTTGCCCCCCCCCCCCCCCCGTCTCTCACTGCTCAAACAGTCAGTGTCTGTTCTTTCCCCTTAGCCCCCCCCCACCCCCCTCCCTTTTTGAGAGGAGAGCGAATTAGTTTTTCTTTTTCTTTGAGAGTTTGTCATCCCCCCGGGCTGCACTCGCGGGAGCGCAAGCCAGCCGATTCTCTGTGGATTAAAAGCCGCATGGCGCAGCGTGATCAAACTGCCCGGCCCGACGGAACAAGCGGGCCCAGGCGCTGGGCCAGTACAGGCCCATTCACTCACACCAGGAAGAGTGCCAGGTTCCACAGCGACCCCCCCCACCCATCCGTCCGATCGAGCTGTGCTGGGCCAGGGGCCAGAGCGACACCCCCCTCTCCCCTTGCCAGTGGAGGGTCAGAATTGTTCCAGAGCCTTCCAGGGACCCTGGGCAGACAGATGGGGGGCAGGGGGGTGTAATGTACACCTGGAAGCTGCTGCATGGTCACAGATTGGTTAATCAAATTTTTGAATTTGTCAACCCTGTTAGCCTCAAATGGTCCTGGGCTCATTTGATACAGAATCTGTGAAGCCTAAAGTTACCCTCTATGACTGTACAAAGTATCTGTGAAGTCTGAAGGTGCCCTCAATGACTGTATGAAGAATCTGTGAAGCCTAAAGTTGCCCTCTGGAACTGTGTGAAGTCTGTACTGTAGACCATCAGTGACAGTGCATCCACAACTGGTGAAGCATCATCTCACACACTCTGGATGAAAAAAAAGTATTTATTTATATTGAATTTCATGGTTCTTCTTTTAATGTTTTAAGCATTTAATGAGGAAGTGAACCAAAGAATAAAGTATGTGACCTTCTGTGGATGTTGGCAAACATCAGTAAGTAATGAATGTTTGAGCACTGCAGCCACATCAATTATTCACAGCTCTGTGAGAGATCCAGGAACATGACCACCATGAATGCCAAGGGTTTACTGAATCACAATCTGCAATCTCTGAATATACAGGAAATACTAGGTGTCATGCCCTTTTTCTAACGTGGGGAAGGGTGAAAAATAGGGCTGAGTATGGGTAGCCATTATCAACAAGGAACCTTGTGTTCAATTTTTTCCCAAAGCTTTTTTGGAGAGTCACAGGAAGCAGCTGAAACAAACGTGCTTCATTTCTGTATTTTTTTTTCACGTACCCATAAGTGCCCTGGTGCAAGGACATCTGCGCTCACCTTGAGTTAATCATGAGGAACAGCCCAAGCCGCTTCCGCTTTAACACGCTGTATCGACATCTGCACTCCTTTTCTCCGTGAGTCTCTGCCTCAGTTTTCTCTCGACGATGACGGCTTACGGATCACCGCTTTGCTCTGAAAAGCTTATGTTGGATCAGGGATGTGTAACGGGATTCGTTACTCACGCCAGAACTTCGCTACGGAGGAAAGCCGTAATCGGAAGCTACCGTAAACATTTGGACACGGGACATGCGTTTCTGACAGAAGCATGGTGGGCGCTTTATCCGAGGTGAACACTCACTGAATGGTGAGTTGTCATCTCTGCCAGAAAGGTAGACCCCAGAAGGGTGTGTGTTTTTATAAAGAGCTGATCTCTGACCGCGCTCGTTTCTGGGGGTTGGGGTGGGGTTGACGGTGCACCCGGAGGGGACTGAAATCAATACAGGCAGCGCTCTTTTCACTTCCTGCGCAATGCAAACCCATTTGAGCCATGAGGATTTGGTGAGGTGTGAGGTTTTACCTCAGTGTTTTCAGTATAACCAAACTAGGGAAAAAGCACAATCCATAAAAACCCCTGTAATCAACCACCATGCATTCATGGAGGATTACTTTAATGCACTGAGACGTTTATAAATCCCCCTATTCCTGTGGAGCTCGAAATCTGAAATTTAATTTCACTACTGAGGTGAGCCAGTGACATCATTTAAAAATAATACAAACCCAACCCCATTCGTTTTCAGTCACTTACCAGTTTGTGGTAAGTGACTCCTGGGTCTCCTGGAATACAGTGAAATACATGCTGCAAATATATGAGCTATTTGGGAAAATATAATGATGGATAGATTACACAACTCTGTATTTTTTCAATCAAAAATTTTAACAGATGTTTACCATTTTCCCACCCAAACTGAATTATGTCACCAGCCCTAACCACCATGAATTTCCCCACTGAGTTGGCAGGGAGTGGTCACACATGTGACTCCTCCAATTCATGCAGCAGCTTGGCTAGCCTTCTTATTTTTTACACTGCAGTGTTAACACAAATTGTATACTGACAGTTACACAAACTCATGTCCAGCTCAGGAAGCTACAATAGTCTGGCTGGCCAGTAGAGGGTGAAAGAGAGCACAGAGTCTAATGAGTTTAACCTGCTTACCCCATATTTTTCCCTGGCTAGGCTGAGCCAGTTCTTGCCTTGCCAGTGTGGACCTCTGGCCATAGCTGGTAATACAAAGAGAGCTGTGTGTTTTTGAGCAGTGTTAACCCCAGCCAAGGGACTCACAGCTGTGCCATGCACAACGTGCCAGTTTTCTGCGCACCACCTGAAGGTTAAAAGACAAAACACCACAATTATTCATATAATTTTCCCATATATCATGCCATTCTATATCTCAATAATATTTTTCATTTTGATATATTTCAATACATTTATTTTCCTTATGGTTGACTCACTAGCCTTACACTGAGAAGAGAAAGAAAAGCAGAAATATGAATGTAATACGTTTTCAGCATGTAGCATGGTTCCTTAACCAGGGAAGGAGGGATGGGATGGGAAGGAAACGCACTCCTTCGCTGAGCTGCTTCTCTTTCGTTCCAAGCTTTCTTTGGCCCGCTTAGTCCTCCTCTCCCTCCTCTCCTCCAGGAGGAATCCGAGCCAGGACTGCGTTGCGGTCCCAGAGCCCATATCTGTTATGAGCTGACGGTTGAGTTCCATCCGTCTCCATGTTCCAGAACCTGCCCTGCCCCGGGGTTCCGGTTCAGGGCTAGGCTCCCTGGCGCTGCGTTCCAGAACCTTCCACCGCCCAACCCCGCCTCGCCCCGCCCACTCACTTTCATAGCAGAGGGGAAGCCTTAAGGCCTAAAGAAGTGGCGTCAACCTCTGAGCTGGGGATGACCGTGTGCTTTCTGGGTTTCATCCCAGTCAATTAACGTTGCTTTAATTGGTTCAATTATTCAACCAACCCGGATGTGATTGTTTCAGTCTTTTGAGTGGGGACAAAAAAATGGACCTGGCCTCCTTTAAAGCAAACTGAATTGAGAATGCACACACACATCAGAATGAAATGAGCTCTGAAAAGGTTGCTGCGGATGGCACGCATACAGTCGTGGGCGGGGTTTCAGCTTGGCTTTTTGGAGTACATCTCGGACCTCACAACGCCCTCACTTACGGGGTGCATCTGTTTTTTAAGCGGTTCCCCATCAGGGGAGATGACAGACTTGTTAAGCAAAACGTCGGGGAATGGAGGAGAGCAGGAAATGGGGCGAGCTCATCCACGCACCTGGCAGGGAGCTGGACAGACCCTGCAACCTCACTTCCTGCCTCTCATCAGGCCCCAGGTACGAGCCCCAGGCAAGACATCGACCGCTTTAATGGGATGAAAGAAAAAAAAATTACTTTTTGTCAATAGGGCCCAAGCCAACAGTAATTTGCAGAGAGTCCAGATGGCTCTAAATATCCTCTGAGGAGATCTTAAAAAATGCAGGGGAGGGCTTGTGAAATACGACTTTTAGCTCACATTCTAATGGTGGGAGAGGGAGGTGTCGTTCAGGAGCGACGCTATGAGAAGCAGAATAAGCGGAGCCATGGTCCTTGTAGGCAGGCACAATGTCTCTATGGCAACACTGGCCTGGTTCGGCCTTGCTTGGCCTGGCTTGGCACAGCACGGCCCAAACTGCAGCTATGGCACATGGCTTTGGGGTGGCTAATTACCCTGGGAACACACATCCCAGTTTATTAATGAATGCAGCTGAAATTTAAGATCACACAAATGATTACGCTGACTAAGACTAAAACTGAACAATGAAGATCCGAATTTGGCATGTAGTCTGTCAACAGATGCGGTCCTCCTGGGCCACCCTTGTGCTGGAGAGCAGTCTAGGAAAGCATTGCCATGTTTATGCTTATTACTGAAGAACCACCCGAAAATTTTCCACCTCTAACCAGCCGCTTCAGATTGGAGTCCCTACTAAAAACATCATTAGTCAGAGGTGGAATACGCCGTTGGTTTATTAGCAAAGAGCATCCCTGAAGCTGGCCGCCACTGTGCCATATGGAGGCAGTTGTTTGTCAGGTGCACACTAACACCAAAGCAGCTTCCTTGAGCTGAGCCAAGCCAACCTCCTGCTTTTACACAGGAGGACAGTTTTGTGTGAAATTAGTGTCTCTCCTCTGGTTCTTTTCACTGATCTCCCTGACATTTGCTCTCATGTTATTATATTAATTATTTTGCTAAAAAAAACCCATACAAGCAGACACACTTACACTTACGCATACTCATGCACACACAAACACATGTACACAATCACACACACACTTGCATGCTCACACAGATGTACTCAGACACACACACATACACACACTCAAGTTTTCTTTGTATGTTCAGTTTTTGGCAGTTGATCTTCCTTGCTGAAAGAGCTGATCCATCACTTTTGGCCACGGGGGTGTAACAAGGGGGTCGGGGTGTGGTGTGGGGTTGCAGGGGGGGTCAACGAGGGTCAACGAACCACTGTCATGTCGGGGCAGGACACCCGAAAAGCACCCTGAGCACCTACATTCTGACTGCTGGTATCTAATGCATGCAAGTACAAAAAAGGGCAAAAAATTAGAGACTGCCTAGCTCCTTCAGCATGAGAATCACAGACAGCTTTGGGACAGATTCAGTCAAAGACACGCGGCATGTGCAATTCATTCACAACAGACTTTGTTCTGCAATATCATTTCTTTCAGCATGTTATATTCTGTTGGAGACAAACAGACATGCACTTTGGAATGTGTTTTCCTCTCGTTTAAAAGAAAAAACATAACATATGCTTTCAAGGAGACTAAAGTCTCTTTTAATTGAATTGCGTGTGCCCATAATTAGATTGAGTAAATACCCAGCCCAGTGTCTTTTAAAAGATATCCTTTAAGCTTTTGGTTTCTTATATTGAACATTTTAAGTAAATATTTGGAAACTGTGCTGATACTGTTTAGTACATTTTAAGTGTTTTTTTTTTTTTTTTTATTTTTATGATTTGTGTTGCTGAGGAAAGCAAATTCCTGCCCCGGACGACAATTCAATGAGAGCAGACACCACTCCAAGCCTTGCTTAAACGTTGTGCAACGTACCGATCCCCTTTGAGCTCCTGATTGTGAATTTTATTTTTGGAAAAGGAATCTCTAGTTGTGACGGTGATGACTATAATCGGATTCTTTTTTGTTTTGTGGATGTCCAGCATGGTGGATGTTGAGCTGAATGAATACGGCACGGTGGAAGACCTAAAGGGAGGCATGCGTGAAGTCTAAGCTGAGTTAGCGCAGTGCCAGACTCCATTTAGCATAACTGCAAAGTAAATAAAGCTCAGTGGAGAGACAGAGAGAGGGACACTCCAGCAATTAGATTATATAAATATATATGGTTTACATCTAGTGTTTCCCCGATGTCTGTTTGTGAAATTCGCCAGCGAGTAAGTGACCGAAACATTGAAATTTGCTGGAACTTTAACAAAAGGGAATAGTAAAAACAGAGGAAAAGAAACCACATAATACAGCAGAGAAAAAGGTTCTCAGTCAAACGTTTTAACCGTTTGTGGTATTTATTGTGTGTTTAATGTAACCTATATTTTTAAATTTACTCGAGGGGGTTATTTGAACAGGGATTGGTTATACACACACTGACATACTGTAACACTCACTGACTCTCGCTCAGGTCAGGGGTTCCAAGATTTAGTCCTGGGGCTCCACCCTCTGTGCTGGTTTCCATTCCAGCCCCTGTAATGACCTCTGAACTGCAACAAGCTGCTAATTGATGTTGATTAGACACATTTTAAATCTATTAAAGGATGATGGTCCCTGTTAAGATGGTCATAAGATATGAGTATGGAGATGCCACTGCCTCCCCTCGCGCTCTGCACAGCCTGGTGATAAAACTACGTGCATGTGCTATCTTTGGAAAACAAGCGTGAGCTGAAGTGTTGAGTTCAGAGTTTTTCCACAGAAAATCCTTAATTGTCTTCACACTACGGCTGGTTTACCATGGCTGTTCAGTGATATTTGAATGGAAAAAGCTCACCTTTTAAGTTAATCTTTAACCCTTCTTCCCTGAATGGGCTTTTTTTAATGTGGTGGAGTTGTCCTCATAAAACACCATGAGTGTGTAGGCCTCATGTCTGTCCTGGGTCATTCCTGCGACTGAGTCCTGGGTGTGATGCCCCTCAGGCTGCATGGAATGACCCTGTATGGGGTCAGAGATGTGGTTTCTCCAGGGCCCCAGGGCTGGAATTCACTGACCAGATCAAGGCGGGGAAAGGGGAGGGGGGAGGGGGGAGGGGGTTTGGGGGTTCGGGTTTCTCTGCTGTGTTATCCCAGGTTCTGTAGAGAATGCAGCAGTGTTTTTAGATCAAAAACACTGTAGTGCTACAACCAGGGGTGCAAGTAGTTTTAAATTCTTGCCGGTACTATTTGCCGGTACTTTCGGAACTGCTGAGTGAAATCTCCGGTCATAATCTTTAAGTGGTACGCAGTACCGGACCGTACCGGCTTACTTTCACCCCTGGCTACAACCCAGCTGGCCGTTCCATGGGAAATCTCAGATCATATCACCCCAAAAACAAAAAGGTACAATTATATCAACAGTACAATTACGGTCCATTCCCATAGCTGCTGACTCCCAAGGCAAGGCGATCAGGCCGCTATGTGCTTTAGCAGCAGAGACACTGTAGGGACCATCATGTCATCATGTCACCAAAACCTTTTCTCCTGATTGACTTTCCCTGTAATGAAGGATCTTGCGGTCCCAGAACCCAGACGGTCGTATCTCAAGAGACAATCTCAACCTACATCTGTGTGTATTCAGTCATTTTGCAGATGCACGGAGACGCTTCCTCAGCAGAAGTGCACTGGGCTGTAGTGATCCAGAGTTTCCTCCACCCCTCCGGTGGTGTTGAGACAGTGACAGCTTTATCGGGGATGCGCTGGTGGGATCAGGTATCGGTGTGGCTCTGCAGGGCCTCTCTTGTTTCTCCCTCTGGTGTTTGTTGACCAGGGTCATGTTTGAATGGGCTTTGTCCTGCTCGGCCTGCCCGCGGCTATGAGACCGGTGTTTCTCGGAGAACGCTTATGACGTAACGCTACTTTCGGCTTTAAATGTGCATGTCAGGAATTAACGGTGAGTGGAGCTGTTTCCTGCCTTAGAACAGGCTTTGTTAGGACCTGGAAGCCGAAGCTTCATCATGATGTTGACCAATTGTGGAACAGTCGTTGGTTTTAGAAATGAGACAATGAAGTGTCATGACATTAAAATGGGGTTGGTCTGCAAGGCTATCATATGTCATATTAGGCTGATTTGAACCAATCATTGTAATTGGCTGTGGAAAGAGCAAACACTTGATTGGTTAGAATAAAGTGACTAACAGTGACTGACTGAATTGCGGCTGCCTCTGTTTTTGGTGTCATGATTCCCCCTGTCCCCCATCACTAGGTGAGCGGTTGAGTTGTGTGGCGTATCCGTTGAGTGGTCATTGAGAGGTTGTTAAGTGGTTGCTGAGAGGTTGTTAAGTGGTTGCTGAGCAGCCATTAAGGGGTTGTTGAGCTGTTGCTGAGCACGGAGTAGTCGTTGACAGAGCAGTGAAGTAGGGCATGAGCCTCCTGACAAATAAGCACATTAGTATCAACACACGTCCATGTGCTAAATCGCTTAACGAGTATGCTGTGCGTTATTAGCCCTTAGAGTCAAACACAAACCACTCACTCACACACACACGCACGCGCACACACACACACACACACATACACATACACACACGCAGCTGCTTCTGCTCCATAGTGACTGATGTTAAAAAAGTTTCACCCCTATGGACAGTGACCTTTCCTCTCCTCTACTCATCTGCATTTGCCTCTAACGCCACTCTGTGTTCATGGCCCAGAGAGGTCAAAGACGAACAGTGCCTCCCCTCCATCCCAGCCGCGCCCCAACATCCAGCGGCACCCCCACCTGTTTTCTTCATCAACAGGCCTCTACGCCATACTTACTCAAATGCGTAGCTCGAAGGAAACAATCAAGGGACTCGCATGGCTGGCCTTGTTGCCGCTAATACATATCCCAGATGCACAAAAATATATATGTTTTTTTCTGGGTTTTTTTTTTTATTTTCTGTTTTTTTTTTTTTTGCCTCTTTTGCTTTACCTTTTGACACAGACCGATCTGCAGTGGGAGGCTGGTGGGAATATTTCAGACAGGAAAAAGAGCAGGTTGAGAAAGTACTGAAAGTTTGATGGTATAAAGATGCCCCGGATGTCTTGGATGATGGGCGTTTGGCTCGGATATGGGAGGCAGGGAAGGGCCGTCCGCTCCAAATGGTGACTGTGCTAATACGCAGTCTGGGAGCCAAAGGCACTGCAGAGCAGCATCAACGCTAAGGCTAATGCTAAGTCTGAAAGCTCAAAGTAAGGAAAAACTGTAGCATTAATGCTAAGGCTAATGCTATGTCTGAAAGCCCAAAATTACAAGGTCAATTTCCTGGTGTGTTATACTACACCACTGCAATATAATATAATATAATATAATATAATATAATATAATATAATATAATATAATATAATATAATATAATATAATATAAATGTGATGTTTTAAAAATTATTTTGAACTTCCAATATCAGTCAGTGAATTGTTGAATTGAAAAGTATTTAGCTGTTATTGTACATCAACTGTGAGATTTTAAACCCACATCTTACATCATTGAACATCACCAGGTTGTTGTTTGGGAAATGGGTTTGTTTTGATTACCCAGATCCTGAACCGTAGGTCTGTTGCCACAGGCCCTTGCCACATATTTCTTAGCAGAGAGTAATGTGAGTTCTATACACTAATTTTGTGTGTGTGTGCATGTGTGCATGTGTGTGTGAGTGTGTGTGTGTGCAAGTGCACGTGTGTGTATTTGTGTGTGTGTATGTGTGCATGTGTGTGTGCAAGTGCACGTGTGTGTGTATTTGTGTGTGTGTATGTGTGCGGGTGAGTGTGTGTGTGTCGGTATTAGAAATCCAGAGCACACTCTGCCCTCAGCATTTGAAGAGAGAAATATGCTGCTTTCGTAAGGTTTATGTTGAGTCCGTTAGCTGACGTTAGGTTTCTGATGAGTCCGTTAGCTGACGTTAGGTTTCTGATGAGTCCGTTAGCTGACGTAAGGTTTGTGATGAGTCCGTTAGCTGACATTAGGTTTATGTTGAGTCCGTTAGCTGACGTTAGGTTTATGATGAGTCCGTTAGCTGACGTTAGGTTTGTGTTGAGTCCGTTAGCTGACGTAAGGTTTATGATGAGTCCGTTAGCTGACGTTAGGTTTATGATGAGTCCGTTAGCTGACGTTAGGTTTATGATGAGTCCGTTAGCTGACGTTAGGTTTGTGATGAGTCCGTTAGCTGACGTTAGGTTTATGATGAGTCCGTTAGCTGACGTAAGGTTTGTGATGAGTCCGTTAGCTGACGTTAGGTTTATGATGAGTCCGTTAGCTGACGTAAGGTTTGTGATGAGTCCGTTAGCTGACGTTAGGTTTATGATGAGTCCGTTAGCTGACGTAAGGTTTGTGATGAGTCCGTTAGCTGACGTTAGGTTTATGATGAGTCCGTTAGCTGACGTAAGGTTTGTGATGAGTCCGTTAGCTGACGTTAGGTTTGTGATGAGTCCGTTAGCTGACGTTAGGTTTATGATGAGTCCGTTAGCTGACGTTAGGTTTATGATGAGTCCGTTAGCTGACGTTAGGTTTGTGATGAGTCCGTTAGCTGACGTTAGGTTTATGTTGAGTCCGTTAGCTGACGTTAGGTTTATGATGAGTCCGTTAGCTGACGTTAGGTTTATGATGAGTCCGTTAGCTGACGTAAGGTTTATGATGAGTCCGTTAGCTGACGTTAAGTTTATGATGAGTCCGTTAGCTGACGTAAGGTTTATGATGAGTCAGTTAGCTGACGTTAAGTTTATGATGAGTCCGTTAGCTGACGTAAGGTTTGTGATGAGTCCGTTAGCTGACGTTAGGTTTATGATGAGTCCGTTAGCTGACGTTAGGTTTGTGATGAGTCCGTTAGCTGACGTTAGGTTTATGATGAGCCCGTTAGCTGACATAAGGTTTATGATGAGTCCGTTAGCTGACGTTACGTTTATGATGAGTCCATTAGCTGACGTTTTTGTTGAGTTATTAAGACTGATACTCTGTGGAAAAACCGTGCAGAGTCCGGATGTGTGTTTTTGGGTCGTGTGGTCTGGTGAACCAAGTTCCCTCCTGTCAGATTTGGATCCCTGCGGTGATGGGGGGGTGGGTTTGGGGTAGGCTTGGGGGTGGGGTGGGGTGGGTGAGGGATGGGGGGGGGGGATCTCGTCACCCCTCCAGTCACTGTCAGTGTTGGAAACCTGGAATTTTGAGGACGCTCTGCCAGCAACCTCAGCAAATTCAAGGCAAATTCAAAGGCCGATGCTGTCTACAGTCTGTCGGTGGTTTCTGCAAAAAGTCTTCTGCGATGAGGCTGGCCGCAGGAGATGTGTGGGAACAATGAGAAATGCTGTGCTCGTTTCAGTGCTGCTGTCGTCGCTGAATGGAGTGGCCGGTACGGTCACAGATGTTTATAGATCGGGATGGATCGTTGAACTGATGATACATTGTAGCCTTTGTCAAAGGGAAGCAGATGTTATCCTGTCTTACTGTCGTTCTCTTGAGACTGTATGAGGTACAGCTCATTAAGATTGAGATTAGCTCTGGCCTGAGGGATGGCTGGTAGTGAAGCGATTCCCTCCATTGCTGTTGTAGACTGTATTCAAGGGCTTAGACACACACACACACTCACACTTGGACATACACACACAGGTCTACAGACATCTGCATATACTTCCAGATACACACATTCATTCACACATGCACATGCGTACTGACACACATGCACACACACTCATGCTTCGGAGCACGTACGCACAGGTCTACAGACGCCTGCATATACTTACAAACACGCACACTCACTCACACATGCACATGCGTACTAACACACATGCACATACACTCACACACACACATTGTATCTGCTTATACACAGACACACTCACATATGTCACACATAACGTCACATATGCATACACTTATACACACACATACCCATATCCATACACTCTCAAACACATACGCATACGCATACTCCTGTGCACACAAATATGCAGATACAAGCACACACACAAGTGGATGCATGTACTCACAAGTATGTATACATACACTTTCCAAGAATTCAGCTTTGCACACACATACACACACACACACACACACACCTCCCCCTGTGCATGATTCAAAGGGGTGCTATATGGCTGCTGTAAGTCAGTAAAAGCAGTGCAGGACAAACACACACACACCTCTCTAACACACAAAGACACTCACAGTGGGGCAGCTAAGACACACACACACACAGTGGGGCAGCTAAGACACACACACACACACACCTCTCTAACACACAAAGACACTCACAGTGGGGCAACTAAGACACACACACACACATTGGGGCAGCTAAGACACACACACACACACACACACACACACACAGTTGTGCGGAGGCAGACTCATGTGCTGGCCCAGATCCAACATGCCATCAAAACGGGGGAAAAAAAAAATCATTCTGCAATATCGTAATCATTTCAAGGACATGATTGGAAAACAATCTTTGTCTGCACAAGAGATCCGGCCGCAGTTTCCAAATGCATTCAATGTGGTCATTTCTTTAATCTGATGTGAAATCAAAACTTGTCCATAAAAATCCCTTGAAAAGAACCTCTGTACCTCGCAGCATCCTGACAGAAACGGGGACGTAAAGGCGTGGAAGCAGCATGGCGGGTGTCAGAGGCGTATGTGCTCAAGGCTCTTGGCTCAGGGTTGCTATTTCCAGCTTCTGCTGCGAGCCGTGCAATTAAGTGCTTTAATATGCTTGTCGGAATGCTCTGTATATACAGAAATATGGGATCAGAGTCTCTTCTTTCCCCGTGATGACTGCTGGTTTTGGAAAAGCGTTAAATTGTCGTCAGACCAGGAGCTGCTTTAATGTGCGCACATTGAAGTTTTGGCCCGTGCTGTCCTTGCGCAGTGAACGCAGTGAAATGTTCAGCGTTAAATCAACCCAAACAGAGTGCATCTTACTCTGACTGAGTGCAAGGGATCCCTTTTGGACTTGTGTAAACTCTGCTGGAGTTAAATTAAACCAGAATTTCTTTTTTTTTTATTGTGTAAATGTTTGGTGGTTGTTGTTTGTATAAAATGGGTTATTTTTGAAATATGGCTGTGGGTTTTTTTTTTTTTTTTTTTGGGAGAAGCGTTCTTTGGCTGTGTTTGATCAGCGGAGTCCGTTCCTGCCTCAGGAGCAGCTCTCGACAAGCGTTTTCGGTGGAGGCGTTCCAACACCTGCACTGCGCTGACTCTGCATGTTTTAGCGTCACTGCCATGGCCGACGTCCGGGCTGCTCTCTGCTCCTTCTCCAGCTACACCCCCACTCCTTTTTTTTCTCTTTTTGTCTCTCTTCATCCCTCTTTTTTTGTGTATCTCTCTTGTTCTCTTTCTTCCTCCCCCCTTTCTTTCACCATCTCTCTCTTTTTTTGTCTTTCTTCACCTCCGTCTATCCATCTGTCTATCTCTGAAATAAGCAGGCATTCTTGCACACCCCTTCCTCCCCCCAGCTCAGTTTACAAGTCTCTCCTCCTCAGAAGTGATGTAGTGGTGTAGACCAGAAGCAAGTAAGAAAGAGAGAGAGAGAGAGAGGGAGAGAGAGAGAAGGAGAGAGAGACTGGGGAGAGAGAGTGAGAGAAGTGGGATTGGGAGAGAGAGACTGAAGTAGAGAGTGAGGTTGAAAAGAGGAGAGAGAGGCTAAAGAGGAGAGGGAGAGAAGGAGACTGAAGGAGAGAGATAGGGAGACTAAAGAGGAGAGAGGAAGAGAAACTAAAGAGAAGAGAGGGAGAGAAGGTGACTGAAGGAGAGATAGACACGAGAATAAGAAGAGAGAAGGAGGGCAGAGGCAGACATCAGCGCAGCCGTTCCGATGCATGACTGAGCGCTGAACGGGGCGCCGTTTTTTGGCTGTGCGGGAGAATGCTACCGGCTCTGGTTCTTCTCGTCTGCCTCCAAACGCGCGCGCTGGGGAAGCCCTGGTCGCAGGTCAGGACCCACTCTTCCTCCTCCTCCTCCTCCTCCTCCTTCTCCTTCTTCCCTACAGCTTTGGGTCAGAGGACCGCCACAGACCCACAGGGGTCCACAGTGTACATCAGACGGAGACGTTTGCTGGTCGAGGTTTATGAGACGCAGATCATTTTATTTGAATGGATGTGTGAGGTTTAATTTACAGTGACGGTCATGTTAACATGAGTGGAGTGAGTGTGCTGATTTATGTATTTATTTATTTCACTGTGAAAGATATGATGCCCATAACTCTCTGGGAATTAAGGGCTTCTCCGGCTGATGGAAGTTTAACAGAAATTTGGAATGTGCTCCCAGCATGGTTTTGACAACATGCTTGTGAATTAGTTTCCCAGACTTAGAGCAGTTATGTTTTTTTCTCTCTCTCTCTCTGTTTTTTATTCTCTTCATCCATCCCTGATTCTACAATCTCCTCAGCTATGTTTTCAGAGAGCTGGCTGTCTCCTGTCAGCTGCTCCTCCTGTCTGTCTCTCTGTCTCTCTGTCATATATCTTCTCTCTCCGTTTCTGCGTGCGCTCGTTCTGGTTTATCACCTCAGCTAGCAGTGACATTCCGCTGTGTTTACGAGGAGTCCTCTTACCGAACAAAACCGTTGTAGCGGACCGCTGGGTGCGCTGCGGTAAATCCTAAAGAAAACTGCTATCCTATGAATGTTTTTATTGGGGCTTTAGATTGAGAATGAGGAGATTTCCTTTTTTTATGGCAGCAGATCCACCGGGCCACAAAGCTTGTGTTATAGAGACAGGTCTGTGTTTGGAGGGGAACAGTTTGTGTACAGGCAGCCTCTCTGCCCCTCATACAGATCTCACTGTTACATGTATTACACACATGCAAGGTAGTTTCTGTTGCCAAGCAAGGGTGGCAGGGTAGCTGGCATGCCTTACTTGGAACACAGAGGTTGCAGGTTCAGTTCCACATGGGACATTGTCACGGTCCACTGAGTTGCTCTAATGCATATATAGCTATATAAAACAATTATTTGATGCATGTACCTTTTTTTGTTTTTACATTAAAATTACATCAGTTTTTTTGCAGAAATTTCTCAAATTTCCCTTGAAGTTGGAAGCGAAGCTCGTTTTAAATAGCTGTGGAGGCGGCGCTGTTCGTGCTATTTCAGTGCAGTTTATGAGCTCGGCGTGTTTACAGCATGGCAGAGCTGCAGAGTGTGGTGTATAGGCAGTGCAATACAATCGTTGAGGTCCATGAAATGACATTGCAAAAAAAACGGGGTCGCTCTACATCTGGGTTCAAGAAAATCAGCTTTCACACTGACCCAATGTTGACCGAACATCCTAAAACACCCCTAACTTTGCCCTATTTGACCTGCTTTTTGCACGTTTACCTTCTGGCAAGTAAATTACCTTTGGGTTAAGGAATTCTGTGAATATATTGCTGTTGTTACAGTAGAAAGTAAAACACCATTTAAATTTAAAGGGCAAAAAAGATTGAATGACTCATCATGTTATATGCAAATTCACGTTAAATCGGGGCACGTAAAGTCTGGGTTTCACTGTACATGGGCTCTGTCCTCCCAGGTTTAAGGGCTCCCTGCTTCAGCTGGCCCCCTGGGGCTCTTTCCTCACTGGGTTCACTGCCACAGGCTCCATCCAGCCAATTACAACCCAGTAAGTTTCTAAAACAAATACTCCAAAACATGGAAGGCAAGACTGGTGACATAGAAGTGGCTGATGGAACTGGAAAAGGGCTGTCCACTAAATTGATTGGTAAATTAGTGAAACAGCACAGCAATTTCACATAACTTGTATGAATTGACACGTGTGTAATCAATAATTTTAAAGGCAGTAAAAAAAAAATAGAATGTGCAGGCTAAATTACTCATACTTTCACTGAAATGTGAGTGAGTTTTTGGAAAGTGGGTTGTTGTAACACACTTTTGTCCAACCCCACAGTGTAATACAGTGTTATACAAAATGAGCTGAGTGGGTTTTTAGCAGTTTGATCAGTAATTATGACTTTCAATCATTTATCTAATTAAGCTACATGTTGTGAATGATCTGGGCGGCTTTTTTGGGGAACATCTTGTGAGATGCCTATTACTAAACAGCAGCTCTCAAAATGGACCAAGAAAATGGCCAAGCTAACAAGCACTGCTAGCCTTGTTGGTTGTAGTCAATCTAACTATACACTGGTGATTTGCATGTAAATACAGTAAGAAAAATGTGCGTAGTGTGTAGAGTGCTAGCCAGAGCAGTCAGTTTTCATTGCTTGTAAGTAGGTAAGACTGAAACCCACAATACGACCTACAGTAGCTGTCACCCATTTGCGGCGCATTCATATGACATGAAGATGTATGCGCGGAAATTCGGTAGATATTTTTCTGACAGATATAATCATTTTCATTCCCCGTTTTGTGTGCGTGCCTTTCCCCAGAGCTGCTGACAGAGGGAGAGGGGCTGTGAGACTCAGAGCTGGAATGTGCAAAGGGAAGCGTGGCTGTCTGACCTTCATTAGCTGTAGCCTTTATTAAAAGCCCCACATAGCTGTGTTCTGCCCCATGTGGGATGCATATGGTAGCATCTCAGCATCTACATGCATTGCCAATGAATTTCGGCGGGGGGGGGGGGGGGGGGGGTCTGTGACCGTGTAGAGCCTCCATATGGTGACCAGTGACGGAACATGCTGCACAGCTCGCGTTCTTTTGTGCCACGCTGGTATTCATATCGTAAAACGCATGCAAAGATTGATCATAATTCTGATTTTAATTGTGTGCCACTCTGCAAGAAGTTGTGGGTAATTCTAATGGTATGTAGGGCATGGAAGGACAGGGGTAGTGTTCTCTGATTAAAAACTACTGATGAGAGGTGTGGCTAGACTTGAAGCACTGCTGGGCCACAGGCCCCCTGTGCTCACATCCTCACAATTGAAATTTATGATGAATTTTAAAAAAAATGTTATTGTTCATGATCATTTACTGGGGCACAACAAATTATTACTGGGGCACGTGCCCCACTAAATAGGATCTGGTGACACCCCTGGTACTGATGAAACTGAGAGCCATTTGGTGTTGCAGTATTTGGAAGCTGCAATTGCTCTGCGTTGCGTTGTCCCTTTGGTTTTATTTATGGTAAGACCTGGCATTGCTCAGTACCTTTGGTTTTGTTTTTGTTAAGCAGTAGTCCTGTTTTCCTGGCCTGGAGGGCCACAGTGCATGTCAGTTTTTGTTTTCACCTGAAATTCCACAACCAGCTTGGACCCCAGAAACCAAGTGAGGTGAGTTACATGTGTAATCAAATTCAGTGATCAGTAAGTTCTCAGTAACAAGAAAAACCAGCATGTGGCTGTGGCCTTTGGAGACCACAGGATTAGACATTAAACCCTTATCCAGAGTGTCTCATGCAGGTTCAAAAAATCCATTAAAACAACTGGATATTTATTGAAATATCATGGTGAAGTGCTTACAAGGATCTCTCCCCATTTGGGAATTGAACCTGCAACCTCTCACTTATAAGCCCACTTCCCTAACCATTATCCCACACTACCTCCTCCCAGGTGGCTTCATGAGCATGAAATCAGAGTGTAAAAAGATTCCAATCTCAGCTTTGAGGGGAGGAGGAAATGGGGGGGGTGGGGGTTGGGGGGGGTTCTCCTGCCAAGGCTACGCTATGCTATGTCTCGCTACACTGACTCACACAGTAGCTCTGTAAGAGTCAGGACGTGTTGATGGAAATGTAGAGGAGGGAATGTCTGAACTCATAGCTGAGGTTTTTCTGCTCTGCCGAGCCAAGCCTCCCCTCACCCTCGCATCCCCCATTTACCACACAGCTCTGCAGCCGTGCACGCAGCACTGGTGCTGGTCTCAGCAAAACCCAGACACTCAGACCTCCAGAGAACTCCAGTGGCTCAACATTCTGCTCCTGGGCCAAGTACCTGTCAGTTCCATTGCAAGAGTCAACCAGGTACATACAAGCTGCCTAGAAATATGTACCAACACATAAACCTGAACTCCATGCCAATGATAACAGCGGTGTGGTATAATGGTTAGGAAGCTGGGCTTGTAACTGCAGGGTTGCTGGCTCCTTTCTGAGGATGGGCTCTATGGCTGAACGCTTGAGTGAGGCCTGTAACCCAGGTGGCTTTAGTAAAGAATCTCCAGTTGTGTCAATGGATAGCTTTTAACAGACTCTGTGTATATAAGTGTCTGCTAGATGTCAAAACCCAGTAAGCTGCTTGCCACACACAGCCCTGTATCAGGAAGTGGAGTCTGGTTTTCAGGTTATAAGCATGTAGTAGATGGTAATTATTTCCTCCCTCCCTTTGTTACAGGTGTCTTGTACCTTCAGAGACAGTAAAGTACTTTGAGGGACAGTAGATGTAGCCGAGTGATGTCAGGAAAGAATTCAGTTGTCTCAGCTTGGCTAAATGTCCGTTACAGTTGTGGGGAAAAATACTCTTTGAAGGTGCAGCATCTGTGTTCCTCTCTCATCATGATAGTTTTAGCGGTTTAAGCATATCTTTGAGATTTGTGTTTGCTGTCAGAAAATGCTCTGGTGTGTCTACCATGACGCCGCCGATCAGACGATCGTTTTATATCTTTATTCTGAATGCCGCTCCTGAGTTGTTTGGGAATACTGTCCGTTGCGTTCAGTAATGTCATTTCCAGTCCGTAGCCGCTGTGCTGTAAGGCCGTCTCTATAGTAAATTACTGGCTGGGATGGATCTTGTCACGGTGTTCTCAGGTTTTTGAAGCCCGGCAATGTAAATATTGTATTTCCAGATGAGAGGGCCGTATCGCGGCAAGCCAAGGCCTGATAACGGGAGTGGCGTTTGCGTTCCAGAAACCCCCAGTGGAGTGGGGGAGGTGGGGGGGGTGGGTGGAAGGGGGGGGACCCAGACAGCCTTCCCCTCCTCTGAGTCTGGTGCATCCGTCAGCTTCCGATAAAAACTGGATTTTTTTTATTTGAAAAATAAGCTTGAGAGATGTGGAGCGCCGCATGTGAAAAGCTCATAGAGCTGGAAAACAGAAGAAGGAGAAAATTCATCTTCATTTTATGCTACGGCTTGGGTACTGTCTGCATCGCTTGTCATGTGGAATGTCCTGGCCCAGATCAGCTGCTCCCGAACTGTGGGTCAGAACCTGAGGGAAATTTCAGTTGGTCTTGAGGTGTTATTATGTAAAAAAATAATGTTCCCTAATATATAATATTGACTATAGACATTAACAGAAGTCAAAATAAACACAATCTACTGTAGATGAACAAGACTTCCGAGTACAGTTACTATGCAATGTGTATGCAGATATTTTGACAAATGTTGAAAAGCATTTTGTATTCATTTTTGAAAATAACCAAAAAAAGGGGGTACATTGTAATAATGAATCGGTCACTGAATATCTCCTCATTAGTCTGTGGTCTTCTCTTATTTGGGGACACCTGGTGGAGGTGGGTGTCCCTGACTGCACAGCCTGGTGAGGCTATGAAACCCGCCTAAGTTCTGTATGTGAGGCAGGTACCTGAGCAGCTGTGAGCCCAGCTGTGTTTCGCAGCGATAATCTAGAACAGCGGTGGCAGACCCTGGTCCTGGAGAGCTACAGGGTCTGCTGGTTTCTGCTTTCACCTTAAAATCAGCCATTAACTTCAGACCCAAGGAACCGGAGGGAGGTGAGCTAACAGTGTAATAGATTGATTAGGTGCTGAGTAGCAATAAAAACCTCCACACCCTGTAGCTCTCCAGGGCTATGGTTGGCCACCCCTAGCCTGGGTTAACGAGCAAGGCTTCCATGCCAGAATCCATCCGCAGGGTCACACAGCTGTGCCCAGCAGGGCTTCTGCGAAGACCACACTGTTAAACAGTGGAATGTGACCTGTCTCCACCTGCCAGCACCAGTGATGCCAACCTTCACTCTGACCACAGCATAGCCCTGGTGTCCAGAAAGCAGTGGTTCTTTTTTTTTTCTTGTACAGGACCAACATGAGACCCAAATAAAAAAAAAAATTACATTTAATGACAAAACTTTTACTGACTGGAAATGTTTGTCCCGCTCTGAAACATTTACTAGAAGTTGATATTTTGGCCGTTTATATTCTGAATGCTCATAGACAATTCTATAGAGGGGTCTCCTTTGTTTAAGTTTCCTTATCTGAACTGAGTTTATGTTCTCGTAGCCCCGGGAATGACTGTCTCAGAGATTCAGAAGGAGGAAGCCATACATACCAGAGCAGCGTTTTTTTTTTTTTTTCTCAAAAGTGGGGGGGGGGGGTGGATCGGGGTCCCTATGAAACTGGGGGGGATATATACCCCCGTCCCCCGTCTCCCCCACCATCTGCTCCCCTGTACTAGAATCACCAGATTCTGTGACAACCTGCCCTAGCTTCTTTCCTCACTGCAGATCTCACAGCGATCAGATTTTCCTTTCCCATCACAGGAACATAAAGTCAACACATGGGTTCCCAGATCTGGCAGGTGCAAAGGAATGAATTTGCATGCTTTTTGATATGGACCGATATGACGGGGACTACTGTAACTACTGTGCAAAGTCATGATAGTGTGGTCAAAATAGAGGGTATTGCTTTGAGTAATTGCTGCTGTGTTTATTTCAGAACAATCTGGTGTCCATTTCACAAATGAAGAATGTGACGGTTTTGTAGCCTGCAAAGGTTACATTCCTAACTGATATTATAAATGAACTGTAAAATTAATCACACAAATCTGGGCATCAAATAAATGAATTACTCGTTTTTTCAATATAACACAGTTTTTGTGTTTTAATTTTCCATGTGTTTGGAATGTAAAATTTGAGCCCAGTGTGTGGAATGACATTCATCTGATCAGCCAGTCCCCCTCCAGCCCTTAAAATGCTTTTTGTGCCATATCCGTTTGCTCATGGGCCCGTCTTGATGGATCGGTCTTGTACAGTTTAGCGTCTGTGAGCGTTCTCCAACATTCCTCTAAATTTAACCATTAAGTCACTGTTCGTTTTTCAGTCTGACTTCCCTTCACACGCTTGTGTGTGTGTTTTTTTTTTGTTTTTTTTTTTGGCAAAGTGTAACTGTAGTCAAGCATGTGTGAAAAAGATTAAGCCATATTTCTAGAGCGACTTGCAACAGATTTTTTTTTTGTTTTGAACACGTGTACGGTAGCATATACGTTACTTTCAGAAATGACTACCGCTTCTCTCTGCTTTGCCGTAAGAAAAACTCACGGCAGACTAAGGAGCACACGCAAATCATACTAACTCAACCTTCCTCAAAACCTCCCATCCACTAGGGGGCAGAAAATGTTTCTCATGTCAAAGGTGCTCTAGTGGTAGCTTATGACTGCAAGCCCTGTTACTCCTGTTAACATATATTTGATACATCCCCATCTTGTGGAACAGACAGAAGGCAAAGCAATGTTGCAAACTTTATACTTTTGCCATCAGATGTAGGTCCTTTTCACCTCAATCGTATTTTTGTTGTTGAATGGACAGAGTGAGAAATATAGGAATTTTCAAGTCTGGTGTGGGAATTTAGAAAAGAGAACTCACAGATATATTCAGTTTTCATAGAGGAACCACCAAAGAATTATAGTTGCCACAAAACATGGAGATTAGTCAGCTTCAGTAATTGATCACTGGTTCATCAGAAAAGAACATACTTGAAGTCTGGTAGCATGACACCACAACGGAGACAGCAGTTAGCGGGGCTTGTACTTAGTAAGGCTAGCATACATGTAGCATGTCAGAGCTTAGTAAAGCTACCATACATGTAGCATGCCACAATGGTGTGGCATGCACTAAAATGGCTTCCAAGGTTAATACGTTGCTATCTAGCGGTAAATTGTCGCTGGTTTATGAGGATCTGGAGCGAGAACATTGGCAGCAGTTCAAAGAATCAGGCTGCCTATGTTAGAATATGTTTAAACCCTGAAAATGATGTCTGTACATTGCTAGGGGTCTTAAAAGCTTGGGTTTTGTTAAGACAGACAGATTCTGGGAATCACACAATAGAACCCTTTCATGTCAAGCAAGCTTGAAAAAAAAAAAAACCTGAAATGGACCACCCGAGCTTACATACAGCAAAACAGGATTCTGGCGCAATGCATGTAAACAAATATCAATCTGAGAGAAAAATGAATGGCCATGAAACAAACACCATTGCATGTTGGCAGCTCTGGCCAAAGCCCCACTCCCCACCCGCCGTTATTGTTATCTATAATGCTGCTTGTTTTCTGCTGGTTGAGTCTGAAATTCCTGTCCAAGAAGCATGAAGTGGACTAAGGCGTGTGTCTCACGTCCAGCTGAGGTGAGACCGGGTCCAGCGAGGGGGCGTTTGTTTTGGACCAAACCCTCTCAGGCAGGAGGGCACTTCGATCGGTGAAGCGGACCGCACGAGAAAGCTGCTTGGCTGCCCTCCTGCTCTCCAATAATCAAACCCACAGAGAGAGAGAAGAGAGAGCCTTGTGGTAATTATCGTCCTTCCAATAAAGCGGGACTTGCTTTTCAAACAGGCGACCAGCCTCGCTGCCAACAAAAGGCTCCAACGGGTAACCGATACCCCCTTCATAAAAGCTGCAGCAATTAAGGGCACCCAAACTCAAAACCTTTTACCGCGTTCCAGCTCTGCGCCCAGCTGCCCGTTTGGAGCGCCCGTAGTGTATGGGGCATTGGGAGAGCTGCCCACGCAAGGTGACTGGCATTCTCTTCCAGGCTGCTGTGCGTTGTAGCGTCCTACACCAAATTAAACACAGCAAATGGCTGGTCATGGATGGGCGATTGTTGGCCTCGCTGGGGTCAACGAGGGTCAGCCAGACACCTTGTTTGTTTTACACACCAGTGGGAAATGTGAAGTAGGAGATTTTAATTAGGGGACTAATATCTATTTCAGCGCTTTAGAGAGCTGTGGGAAACTCCCTGCACGGCCCTGGCATATGTAACAATTTCCAGATGAAGGTGGATTTACTTGGGATATTTAAAGTCCCATTATGGCCTTACTCAAAAGGGTCTGTTATATGGTGCCAAACAGCAGAGGACTTAACTGTGGAGGAACAGGAGAATTCGAGCTGGTGAGAGAGACGTGACGTGACTGAATGCTGAAAACGATTCTGAACAGAACTTTTAGCTCGGAACTTTGATTTCTCATCTGATGCACGGATAGAAACGAAAAAACTTATGCACACCTGAAAGAATGCCTTAGCCGCAGAAAGTAAGTGGAATACATGGTTAAAAACACTCAGACACAGTCTATAATACAGAAATTGTTTATGGTGCCACAGTCTTGCAGCACTTGCAATGAAAGTTTTTTGCAAGTATTGCACAGTGTAAAAAAGTTTCAAGCAGCTTTAACCATAATATCTTCATCATAAATATGCACATTTCTGTTTTTATGGATGTGGTGTGTGAGTAGTTTTTTTGTTCACATTGAATATGTTGAACTTCCAATGTCGGCAGCAAAGGTGTGAGAGACAGCTTTTGGAGAGAGCTCACAAACCGATGTTGAGGAGATCCATATTCTGTCCTTAACCTGAGACCTGGTATTCAAGGATATCTTGACGTGATATGTTTTTGATCTGCTAAAAAAAAGAGCATATTTGTAGCTTTGTTGATATGCACCATAACCTGACCAATATGAAATCCAGATTTAACTCACAGACGTGTGTTATCCTTGGCTTCCTTTGGATATTAAACATGATCCATTCCTACGTCCGGATGTCTCAATGACACATAAGATAGCACTTCAATTTTCTAGGGCCAGACATGAGGCAGGATCCCCATCGGAGGGTTAAGATGGTACTTATCTGAATTAATGACAGACGTTTTCCGAGCATGTGCACCCCCAAACATCTCCCAAAGCATCCCCGATCCAGAAATATAAAGACCATAAACTCTCTGTGTGTACTTAATGCGCCAATGGAGGTTCCTTCTGAAAAGGGAAAATCAGTGAGGTCTAAGGATCACCTGTCAGCGCTCTGTAACAAGGAGGGCTCTGGGTGTTTCTCTCTGAGTGATTGATGTAACAGGCCGCCTTTAAAAAGCGAAAGGCTCTCGGGTCGCGGGTGCGACTCAGGTCGGGAGGTAGCAGAGAGGGGCCATGCCAGGGCTCGGCCGGCGATGAAATCTTGGTTTCACAGGAATAGCTTCATGTGGGACTGGCCTGAGAAAAAAAAAGGTAGTGGATGATCTCATCGCTTTGACAGGTGCGATGGTTTTGAGAATTACTACCAGCGTATCTGTGTACGTTTGACCGCCCTTCAAAGTAACCAATGAAACTGTCAAATGAATGTTGAGGTTCTTTCCTACTGCAGGCGCCCAGGGGTTGGGGGTGTCAGCACTGGGGTGGGGCGGCGGAATGAGGGAGTTTTTGGAGTGCATGGGGGGGGGGGGGGGGGGGGGTAAAATACTGGGAAACATCTGTGAATAAGGTTCAAACTTTGCTTTAATCAGTCAGTTGAAATGATGGGCGCCAGAACAAGAAACAGCTTCTCCATCCACGTGAAATGACATGCTAAGAGGATAATTCTTGGTAGCGGCAATAAATTATGCGCTATGCTTTTTTTTTCACATATTAATACACACTGATTCAGATCTCCTCCTCCCTGGGGGTAGGAGTCAGAGATAAACCCTCCATTTGCCCACGTGTCAAGGGAAATGTAACATTTTTCTTCTTGGCGGGTACCAACAGGTCTTTGAAGTCTTCTCCTCTGTGAGTGCCTTGTTGAGCGGTTTGTTTGGGGGGGGGGGGGGGGGGGGGGGGTAGTTATTTGTGTAAGAGGAGCTAATTGGGGAAAGTTAGGACACATATCCTGGGCCTTCCCTAATTCATGCTGTGCAGAACTACAGGAGGGTCAGAGATTGTTGACAGTGAACACATTGGGTCTAAAGGCCCGACCCGACCCTTTGGGTTTTCGGAAGTCACATGTCTTTTCTTCTCCTTCCCACTTGACCCAACAGTTGGCTTGGGGATGGGGGGAGGGGCATTTGGCCAAATCAAAGGCCAGCGTGAATCATCCTGAAATTTTTTAAGGTGTGTATCCGGTCCTGTAGTTTGAAAATGGTGTTGCACAATGACCTAAAGCCCTAAAATTGACTGGCCAGTGAAAGTGTGAGTTATTTGACCATAAGAGTCCATTTTCTGACTTCCTTGTGTCCTATGTGTCATGACACATGCATTTACTTGTGTAACAGATGTGATTTAGCTATGAAGGTTAAATTTAATCTGGAAAATGACGACTCCAAATAGTTCCATTAAGTCCCACATCAGCACTCCATTCCATGTAAGGAGTGTTTCTGTGGGTAAAATCAGGAAGTATAGCCAACCAGTGCGGGGTCTATAGGGACTTGCAGTGGTTCACAGCCGCCTGGCTCGCTTCTGGTGAGAGAGTGATCTGGAGAGGGCCACATCCCACCAGGGGCTAAACCACATTACAGGGCCTTTCATTCGTGGCTCGTCTGGGGTCCATTACACATCTGCCTGAATCCCCTTCTCCGTTCACCTAATGTGGTTTATCACTCCACGCTCCCGATCAGATCTGCTAACGGAACAGACGCTCCTCCTCAAGACCATAACGTTGTAATGATCATGTTAGGAGTGCTTTATTTTAATTTTTTTTATTTTTATTTTAAAAAAGCAAACAGAATAATGGTTTGTTTGTGATTCAGGGGCTGCCGGCCTTGGCTCTTTCGGTTGCCATCTCATCCTGGCGTTATTCTAAGTGGGCACGCAATCTTTGATCTGTAATTGGTTGCTGTATGAGGGAGAGGGGCTGGGGGGGGGGGGGGCAGGCAAACAGGCCTTTTTTGTGTCGGCGCATGGCAGCCTCTGCAGTCACTCAAAGCGCCATGCAGCCCTGCATGTTGAATGCTAACAGGTCGCACGTGGGGGTATCTGTGATTTAAGGGCTCTGAAATGTAAAAGATGAAAAGTCAGATATGAAGCCGGGGAGCGGGCACGGTCTGGAGGGTGGGGGGGGGGGGGGGGTGGTGGTGTGTTTGGTGAGAGGGAGGTGGGATGTGAGGGGGTGGGGGTGTGGGGGGGGGGGGGTGGGGGCGGGGGTGGGATCTGGTTTTCATCGTGCACATTCTTTTCCTCTTGACTCAGATAAACAGGCAACACAAGTAATGGTAACTCAGCGCCAGCTGCTTAGCGCCTGTCCCACGTAGCCATGCTATGTTCACCATACACTGCTCTGTAAGTGAGCCCTCACAGAAGTGATGCATACTGCAGTAATCTGGAAATATATATACTGCCTTATATATAAAACATACTGATATGTTTTACAGCAATGTTTTTTCCATGCACTGCCATATCTGAAAACTGTATGTAAGTGTATATTGTAATGTTGTGATGCCAGAGCTGGCCAACCTTGTACCAGGAGGGTGGCAGTTTCTGCTAGGTTTTGTTTTCACGCTAATATTAGCACCCAGTTCAGACCCAAGAAAGCAGGCAACGTGTTGATTAAGTGATGAGTGACAAGGAAGCCCAGCGTAACCTGGCGACCAAGGTTGACTCCACCTGATTTAGGATCGAATGGATACAGCAATGGGTGCTCACATTGCCCAAACTCAAGAACCAAAAAATGAGTGTGTTTTGTCAAAAAAAAAACCTCCAGACAGGACTAATCCAGTGTAAACAAATGAGAGAGCCATAATAATAAGCCGGGCGCTGTAATGCTTTGTCAAAGCTGTAAGCATTTTTTCGGTGAGGAGCGGCGTGTCTGCGCTCGGTTAACAGGGACAGGTAAGGCTGATGTCTGGACGTGTGGCCGTGCAGTGATTGGAATTCAGCTGCACAAGCCGGTTCTGCGTAAGGCGTACCTGAGCCAAAACCTCCCTGCAAGCCTCCCTGACCCCAAACACAGCAAAGCCCCCCAGACTCGGGAGACATTAAGCTGGAATCTACAATAAAACCCTTTAAATTACTGTTTTCGGCTTCTACGGGTTTTCACATTTTATTTAAACCTATTTCTTTTCTTTTTTTTTTGAAAGGGAAATTTCATATGGTTTTGCGGACCACAGCAGCTAACTCTGTTTGTTTGCCATGGAGAAAATACGTCTGCTCGGAGAGGCAGGATGTTGGTAATTCCTCAGCAGGGATTACTGGGATAATCATTTGTGACGTTGGAATGTCTCGGACCGGGATGGATTAATGGGGATGCAGTTTCCACGGCGACACCACCGGGCTCCCCCACAGGGCTCCCCCCCACCAGAGACAGATGATAAACTGCTGCGCAGGTCCAGCCCGCCCGTACACTGTGAGTTCCACAGGGTTGAACATCTTCCCCGCTGCCCCGCCTCGCCTCCAGGCGTTCGGTCTCTGATAACGCACCTGGACGGGGCTTCGTTACAATCTGGTCAGCAACAGAAGACCTCTGATAGCGGACTTGGTTGGCTTCGATGGTTTCCTGTTTTGCTCACGCACCCCCGTCGTGGTATTGCCAGAGGCATTGACTGATTATTGGTTTAATATCAAAGCAGATGCCCCGCACAAAGCCAGACCACACTGGGGTGTGAATTCCCTTCTGTGCCCCTTTTCGCAGGAACACTCCGCTCATATTCTGGACTTCTGATTGGCTAATCCAAGCTTTGATTTTACTGGGAGGCTGTGCTAGAGCCTGGTATATGTCAACACCACCCCCTCCATGTTTGTGAAACAGAAGTACGGTGGCCTGCTGGGTTAATTTATGGCTCCTCTAACACCTGTTTGAAAAAAGCAAGATTTAAAAAAAAAAAAAAAAAAAGAAGAACTAAAATTTTACAGATACATGTCCTGGATTTATGTACTGCTGATTTGAGTGTCCTTCACTTCACAATTCTGCATGTCCCAGATTTACGGCCTCTGTGTCCCCTGCCAGTGCCCAAATGCTCTCCAGAGCCAAGCCATCCGAAATTTGGGAACTGTCCTAAGATAAGCTCGGGAATTTTCCTTTTTTTTGGCAGGACACAACTGTGATGTATTGCAACACTTACACTGAGCTAGACTCTATGTTATGGGAAGCATTAAGAGATGTCTCAGACTATCTATGTGAGCCCGCTGTCTTGGGTAAGAAAATCTGGTGGTGAACGCTAACTGTTAAAAAGCCTTTTTTTAAAGGAATGGTATCATAAGAATTATATTTGTTTGTGAGAACAGCAAATTGAAGCATATGTATCTCTGATTTGCTTGTTTGTTTGTTTGCCCTCATTTTAACAAACAATTGTTAATGAAAAAGAAGAACTTAACAATAACAATTGTTATTCCTGTGTTGGCAAGGTTAGGGATGTTGGCTTGTAACTCAGAGGTTGTAGGTTTGAAAGTTTCAACAGTCTGAGCCAAAATGGTCATAGTCTGGAAGGTCAAATGCAGAGGACCTCCAGCAAAGGGTCAGCTGGCTTTCATTAAGAAATATATTGAATTCATTTATGTATTTACAAGTTTTGAGGGAGTAAAAACCAGGAAATTCTCAAGATAACCAGAGCTAAGAGTAGTAGCCACCACACTAGAACAGACCTCAGTCTTAGTAGAAACATTTTGGTTCTTAAAAGATTAGAATCGGAATGGTTGCTTTTGGTAATGTCCTTGTCGTTTGGTATTGTCATTTTTTCCCCCTGGACTAGTGATTTCACTGACTGTCTGAGGTTGTTCTGAACCCCCAGCCTGTCTGTATCATAGGAAACAGCTAACTTAGAGGGTTCTTTAAAAGTGTTGTTCCAGTATGTACATGGATCCCACAGCCTAGTATTGAATCCAGACCATGTCAAGTTGACCATGGCCTGCAACTCTGTGTGGCACCATATAGTTAGCCTTAGCAGCTCCCAGGGAGGGAGGGATTGTGTCAACAGCAATATCATGTCTCATCGCTCACCAGTGGCCCCTGCTGGCCAATCAGGAATCCACAGCCTGCCAGTACACAGCTACACGTGGAGCATGTACCTCTGAGTCTCTTCGGGAGCTCAGCTTGCAGCATGCAAAGAAGGAGCAGCTGACTTTACATGTTTTTGGAGGGGGGTGCGTGCTTGTCTGTGCTCCCCTGAACTGACAGCAGGGGCTGTAGCAGTAACCACAGCATGCAAATATGAATGCGTGTTCCAAATTGGCAGGAACTAGTGGGAAAGCATTAAAAAAACAGCTGGCTCAAATGATATTATTAAAAAGAAAGATGCTCAGAAGATGAATGAATAAACAAAAGGCAGGAAGGAGCCAGCCTTTGCAATGCATAAATTCAGGTTTATTTTGGTTTGTTTGGAGGCGCAAAAGTTGCAACGGCTTAAATAACTCTCAGAACCAAAGTAAACACAGAACCTTTTGTGGTTGGATCTCAGTATTGCCTGAAGCTGTGCTTGCATGGAAAACATGACAAAGTGCTAGTATTAGCAATGGTAGGGAACGAGTAATAGTAATCACTCAATATTGTCAGTCTCTGACCGAGCATCTGGACATCTTGAGAGGATTTTGTCTATATGTATTACATGAGAAGTGTTTTCTGGATCTGTGTAAATGTCCCACCTACGCATGAGAGTCAGGGAATTGGTAATAAATGACTATGTGGTTTATTAGCAAAGAACATCTCTGAATGTGGGTGGAATGGCACCACAACTTAGCCAGAGGTTTGTCACGTCCATCAGTATGATGTCATAATTAGTTAGGAACCTGAAAAGTGAAGCTGATGTACATTTAACATGGCAAAGTTTGTTTCAACAGTAAAGTTTGTGTCATGTTGTTTACAGTGATGAGGATCTGGTATGGAAAAGTTTCAAAGGAGATTGTTTAAAGAATTGGGCTGGCCATGTTAGAAAGTGTTTAAACCACGCTTTTGAAACTGTCTGAACATTGCCAGGGGGTCTTAAAAAACTTGAGTTCTGTTAAGACAGACAGTTCTGAGAATCACACAATAGAATCTTTCAAGTCAGGCGTTAAAAAAAGAATTGGACCACCCGAGCTTACATACAACAAAACAGGGTTCTGGCGCAATGCGTGCAAACAAATATCAATCTGAGTGTTATGCCGCAATTGTGACAGCAGTTTGTCAGGCTCAGAGTGATGATGTCATAGGTATGAACACAATAAGTGAGGCTGGAGTAGTATTCGGTGGTGTGCACAGACTGCCTCGACAAAGAGCAGAGAAAAGGGCCACTCATAAAAATACCCCTTTTTTAAAAATACCTTGCTAAAACAAAATGGCCCTGTTTTTGGTTTGTGAGCCTGTTATCATACTGTGCGATGTCCCCTTGCCTCTTTTTAAATAGTCTCTCAAACTGAAAGGGGCACTTCGCCAAAAAGTGACCCCAGTGTTGCTGCCCGTTACCCCATTGAGGTGACGGCTTTGGCCCTGGTTTAGGCTCTGTTTGAAATTTGTGGCTTGCCCACCCCCACTCCGTTGACGGTTCTGATGTTGTGGCCCTTGGTTTTCTAATCGGCCCTCCTGTGCCCTGTTTGTGACTGGTCCCCTCTCCTCTCCTCTCCTCTCCTCTCTCCTCCCTGACAGAGTCTAGGCTGTGATGAGTACCTGTGCTCTGTTTGTGACTGGTCCCCTCTCCTCTCTTCTCCTCTCCTCTCTCCTCCCTGACAGAGTCTAGGCTGCGATGAGTACCTGGGCTCAGGGAAAGTGCTGGATAAATGCGGCGTGTGCGGCGGGGACAACTCCACCTGCAAGGTGGTCTCCGGCGTCTTCAAGCACTCCCTCACCAAGGTGGGATACCACAAGATCATAGAGATACCTGAGGGAGCCACCAAGATCAACGTGACAGAGATGATCAAGAGCCGGAACTACCTGGGTGAGTCACCCCAACCCCTTATGGTGGCACTGTAGTATAATGATTACGGAACTGTGCGTGTAACCCAGAGGTTGCAGGCTTGATTCCCAATTGGGGCAATGTTGTTGAATCCTTGATCGAAGTATTCAACCTGAGTTGCTTCAGAACATTTCCAATGTGGAAATAGATTTGAAGATGTATGGAAGTTGCTCTTGATTTGACTGACTGTTAGACTTTTACATTTCTTTGTTTGACCATATTTTGACATTCAGACTTTCAATAATTTTAATATATTGCTCTTCAAAGAAGGATAAAAATCTCCATAATTCAGCACGAACAGTACACAAAATTTCGAAGTGAACACAGTGCCCAAGCACTGTAAGACAATAAGCCAGGAGGCCTTGGGAGAACAATTCTGGGTTCCTCATTACAGAAATCATTGTCTTGGCTAACCATTTCTAAGGGTTCAATAGGCCTGGCTCGAATGGCCTATGGGTCAGAGAGCCAGGTGTTTTCTTTTGTCAGTGTTTGATATTTTTTGCAAGTCATCCCCATGCCTGGGGGGGATATATCTTCTGGTAAAAGTGATTGGATTTGTTTAATTAAGTGTGCAGCTGCAACAGGGGTGGGCGTTGTTCCAGTTTGCATTGTGGTCTGCCACACAGGGAGGTAGCTGGCAGCGTAGCTTATGAAAATTACATTTTTTTTTGGAAGTCCCTAAAATAAAGGGCTGCCGCCGACCCCCTGTGTAACTTTGGAGTGGGGGGGGGGGGGGGTGAAGACGTGTGTTTTTGTTTTTTTTTGCCATGAGGGGCGTCTCTGGAGATGTCAGTACGAAGTGTTTTTTTTCAGGGCGGAGGGTTTGATTGAAGCCAAGCTGGAGGAGAAGGAGAGAGAGGCAGAGTATGAAGGAGAGGAGTGACTCTTGGCTTCCTCTTGCCCCTTCGACTCCAGAAACAAAATGTATAAACACGCTTTCATTAGCGCGCTCCTTTCCCTTTCTCCGCGTCCCCATACTTTTTAATTAAGGTGAGGAATTTTGTCCGTTTCCCCCGACAACAGAACCCTCGGTGGTGTGGGATCATGGGAAGGCACCCCTCAAGTTCAATTACCGCCACGATGAATCCGCGTTTGCTCCCCTGACCTCAGATAATACTTCCGCAGAAGGGGAAGTAGGTGCCTGAACAATGCCCCCTTTAAGTGCCCGTGTTGCTCGCTGGGTCTCGTTAGATTAGCACAGTTGAGCAGTCTGTGGGGGTCAGAGTTCAGCAGGTTGGCCAGCTGTAAACGCACCCAAAACACAGATTGCCTGTCATGTGCCGCAGAGGAGAGGTGACGTGTCTGACCGGCACTGTCCCGGACCCCAGCGTCCAGCCTATAGCCCAGGTACCTTCCCAGCTTCTGGTTACCAGGCCCCTGACCTCACTAGGCAGGATCCTAACTATCAGCCTTGTGTAACTGCTTTCTGTAAACAGGCCGGTTATTGGGTGGTGCTCTAATCTGTTCCTGTGTACACAAATGTGATTGGTTAATGAGTTAATGTGCTCCTGTATACTGACAGATGATTGGGTAATACACCAATATGCCTCTGGAAACAGACAGCTGATTTGTTAATATGCTAAAATGCCCCTGCATACAGGCAGATGAGTGGGTGATTCTCCAGTCTGTTTCTGTATGCAGACAGTTCATTTGGTAGTGTGCACTAATACTCCTGAACACAGACAGATCATTGGGGCAATGCTCTGATCCACTTTCTGATTGGCTAATGCTCTGATCCACTTTCTGATTGGCTAATGCTTTGATCCACTTTCTGATTGGCTAATGCTCTGATCCACTTTCTGATTGGCTAATGCTCTGATCTACTTTCTGATTGGCTAATGCTCTGATCCACTATCTGATTGGGTAATGCTCGTTCTCCGCAGCTCTACGCAGTCGCTCAGGGCGCTCCATCATCAATGGGAACTGGGCGATCGACAGACCGGGGAAGTACGAAGGGGTGGGCACCATGTTCACCTACCGACGGCCCAATGAGATAAGCAACACTGCCGGGGAGTCCTTCCTGGCTGAGGGACCCACCAATGAGATCCTGGATGTCTATGTGAGTAACCAATCACAGCAAAGACGCTGAAATCTGAAACAAGCACACAGTAGGCCACACTTTGCAGTGCAATTCACCTGTTTAAGTGTGAGGGTTAAATAGACGGACTACCAACCATTTATAAAGCTGGATATTTTACAGAAGCAATTAAGGTAAAGTGCGTTGATAAAGGGTAGAGGTCAGATCCCTAACCATTATACTGTTCTACTGCCCCGCTGTTATGTCATCAGATGATCTACCAGCAGCCCAATCCCGGAGTGCACTATGAGTTCATACTTCCTGCTGACCCAAGCCCAGCCAATCCACAGTTCCCACCTGACAACAGGCCTGGTGGTAAGTCTCCGCCCCCTTTTTACTGCTTTCCAGCACAATAGGCTGTGAGCATATGGAACGGTTACAGCTACGGCTAGGGCTAGCGCTTGGCGTTATAGCACAGACCTATATCACAGCACCTGTCCGAGCATTGATAAGTATCACTGAATGTCTGACATAAATGCTGTTGTCACACACTGCTGATGATGGCACATGAAGCACTGATTGTATATAGTTTAGCTGAACAGTTAAATAGCATGCATTAGCTAACACCTACCTGCTGGTAGTGAAGAAGCAGGCAAGCTGATCTTGGTGTCACTTGTATTCCTATGTTGGTGGCTGACTGACAGATAAGTACATACTCAATATTGATATTGTAAAATAAAAACGTGGGAAACCTGTAAGTGAGACACTGTTTTCTCCCCTCTAGGAAACACCTTGAATGGGCGGGGAGGGTACCCTCACCCTAACAACCCAAACCAGGAAGGCAGGTACCCTCCCCAGATCCCTGACAACCAGGTGCCTGTGCCCCAGCCACCCCGACGCCAGCGGGAGCACAACTGGAAACTCGTGGGCATGACTGACTGCAGCGCCACCTGTGGCAGAGGCAAGTACTGCAGCATCCGAATCACCAAATGGACTTGCAATTCTCTGGGCCTCAGAGGTTTATGTGCAATATTCATTGCTTCAAACAGAGTCTAGTCCAGCACATCCAGGGTTTCCCAATTACATCCCAAAACCTCTTAAAATAACCACCCTCCAGCTGGGGACTCTCAGTTCCAGTTCAGTGCAGGGGTTAACTGCTGACAGCTCAATCAGCCACTCAATGCTGTGGTAGATGAAAACAAATCTGACAGAGAACATTATTTATGTGATATACTATGCATATATATCAGACATGTACTTAATTCAGTTTAGATGACTGTGATGAGACTTAGCACTTATTATCATTGTTATTTTTGTTGTTGTTGCTGCTGTTGTTGTTGTTGTTAGCATCATTAAGTAATTAATGAACTGTGTAATAATGAGCAAGATATTCTCACATGGGAAAATATTTTTTCCTTTTTATTAAGGAATATCCCTTTGTGGGAGACCCTCTATTAGATCACCTGTGCCCTGTGAGTGTTTACGATGGCAGTCTCTCATGTCCCCCCGCCCCCCCCCACCCTGTGTCTTTCTCCAGGTACCAGGCACTCGATGTTCCACTGTGTCCACAGGGTGACTCACAACCAGGTGACGGACAGCCAGTGTGACAGCGCCACCAAGCCCAGCCCTCAGGAGGAGCCCTGCAACGTGCACCCCTGCCCTGCCTAGTGAGGACCCCACCTACATTGCACAATAGCATAGCGTTTAACTGAACAAGCAGCCAATAGCGTAGCGTTTAACTAAACTAGCAGCCAATGGCATAATGTTTAACTGAGCGAGCTGCCAATGGCACAGTGTTTAACTAAACAAGCAGCCAATAGTGCAGTTTTTAACTGAACAAGCAGCCAATGGCAGGATTTTTAACTAAACAGTGCATCGATGGCAGAATGCTAAACTAAACAATGAGTCAGTGGCAGCATGTTTAACTAAACAAGACGCCAATGGAAAAAGTCTGACTAAGCAAGAAAGTAGTGTTTAACAACATAAGGAGCCAATAAACACAATGTTTAACAAAACAAGGGACACATGGCAGAATGTTTTACCAAACAAGGAGCTGATAGTATAAGGTTTAAGTAAACAGTGGATTAGTGGCACAGTGTTTACCTAAACAATTAACCAATCGCACAATACTTAAAAAACAAGGAGCCAATTGCACAGCATTTAACCACATCAGCAGCCAATGGCATTGAGGGGGTGAGGGAGGTCCTTTTTTAAGCCAAATAAACCTGAGGAATAATCATGCAAGCTTGAGAGAGGCAGGTTTGGGAATCAACAAACGTATGCTTGAAAATTGTAACTGACAAGGTAACGTGAATAACTCAGCTGAGGTGGCATTAATTTTAATCTCATAACTCTTGGCTCTAAGATTGGCATAGAGGTCACAGTTTGCAGGTTTGATTCCCAGGTTGTGTACTGCTATTGTAACCTTGAGTAAAATACTTCATCCGAGCGGTCCAGGGAATTTTGGGTATCTGAATGTATAGGGTATGGACTTCAGCTTTTGACTGATGAGACTGTGTCCTTTTTTGGGCTCAGCTGGGACATCGGGGAGTGGTCAGAGTGCAGTAAGACCTGCGGCTTAGGGATGCAGCATAGGCAGGTGCTGTGCCGCCAGGTGTACGCCAACCGCACCCTGAATGTCCAGACGAGCCGCTGCCAGCACCTGGAGAGGCCCGAGACCACCAGCACCTGCCAGCTGAAGATCTGCAGCGAGTGGCAGATCCGTTCCGAATGGACCACCGTGAGTGACAGCTGTCAGTCACAGCGCTGGCCAATGAGTGCGAAGCGCTGCGCATTTCAAAGGCTCACATTCAGATACACTCTGGCTGGCCCTCAGTCAAATGCATCGATTTATTAAAGCATTTGTGCAAAACTGTTTTCCTGGTGCAGGAAGACTAACAGAGCATGTGATTGGTCGAGGTAGTTAGTTTCCTCCAATTGCAGATTTTGTTACTGAAATTGCCCTTGCAAATGCAAGGCTACCATCCCCTCCTGTCCCTGCGGTGAATGGAGCATTGGAGTGTGTGTGGGTCCAGTGGTGTGAGGGCCGTATTTTTGGGTTAAACGAGCGCCCCCCTGTGTTCTGCTGTTCGTCCTCAGTGCTCCGTCCCCTGTGGGGTGGGGCAGAAGTCCCGGGAAGTGCGGTGCGTCAGCAACGTGGGCGACTTCGTGGCGGACGAGGAATGCAACATGAAGATGCGGCCCAACGATGTGGAGAACTGCGACATGGGCCCCTGCGCCAAGAGCTGGTTCTTCACAGACTGGGGCAACCAGGTACGGACGAGTCCTCACGACCACCAACGCCTGAGATGAATGCATTCAGTTTTATCTGTTCTCTTCTTTGGGTGCTGTGCCTCAGGTAGACAAATGATGAGGAAAAAACTTGGACCTCCTCTGAAATACGCTTTGAAGAGCTTTTGCATGAATGTTTTATTCAGCTTGTTGTATTATTAAATGTATTTTAATATCATTGTAACTATGCTGTGGCAGACCACAGCCTCATTTACATACTAGGCCACAGGATGTTCTTATTTGTAGACTGGTTTATTCATGTTTTATATTCATATTCAGTTTGGTGTCAAATAGCAGTTATTTAACCCCCATGTCTGTGTGTGTGTGTGTGTGTTTGTGTGCACGTCCATGTGCATTTCTGTGTATCCTAATGTGTCTGTGTGTGTGTGCATGTGTATTCATCTTGTGTTAATGTGTTTCGTGTATGTATGTGTATCTGTGTCTGTGCATGTGTGTGTGTATCTGTTTCCCCGCCCATGTGTGTGATTGTGTGGATGTCTATGTGTGTGTATTTGTGTACTCCTGACTGTGTGTGGGTGTGTCCCTGCAGTGCTCTGCTGAGTGCGGATTGGGAGTTCGCACTCGCAGTGTTCTGTGTTTGACCAATCACGTCAGCAGCCTGCCCCTGGAGGGCTGTGGGCCAGAGCGCCCCCCAGAGACTCAAGTGTGTAACAACGGCCCCTGTGAGACCCGCATAGAGTGGTTCACTGGACAGTGGAGCCAGGTGAGCGACAGCCTCAATCTGTGACAATAAACCGTTGTCTGAATTCATCAATAAACCAGCAGTAATCAGGATCTCATTAGATCATTCCTTTACTGTTCTTTTCTCCTCACCATTTCCTTTGGGATGATAATTTTCCTTCTAATACAATATTTTTGGTTTCTCTTGCATTTGATTTCATTTCAGTCCTTCTTTATTTCAAACATTTTCGGTTTTTCCAATGTATTCACTGACAATACAATGCCCCTTTGTCTGATTTTGATAGTATTTCAGGTTTTTTGTTAACCAGCAGAAAGTGTGATTCATTTCAGCTGAATGCCAGCTTTGTGCATCAGTGATATTATAGAGCTTGATATTAAGGCATAGCTGCAGATGCTGCTGCTGGGTTCATACCATATTCAGCTTATTAATCAGTCCATATCTCTGAGATTCTGCTGCATATATATATAAATATATATATACACACACACACAAACTCTCTCACTTACACACATACACACTACACAAACTCTGTGTCTCTCTCAAACACACACTCTCTCCCATGTGCACGCACACACACACACACACATACACACACACTCACACAAACTCTCTCACTTACACACATACACACTACACGAACTCTGTGTCTCTCTCAAGCACACACTCTCTCCCATGTGCACGCACACACACACACACTCTCTCACTTACACACATACACATGACACAATCTCTGTGTCTCTCTCAAACACACTCTCTCTTATGTGCACACACACACACACAAACTCTCTCACTTACACACATACACAATACACAAACTGTGTCTTTCTCAAACACACACTCTCTCCCATGTGCATGCATACACACACACACACACACACTTTCTCTCTCTCTCTCTCAAACAAGCACTCTCTCCCACGCACACACATGCACACACACTCACTCACTCACACACACATGCTCATAGCGGTGTCTCTCTCCCAGTGCTCTGCGGAGTGTGGCATTGGCACCCAGCAGAGGGAGGTGGTGTGTCTGATGAAGTCGGACGAGGGCTTCACGGTGCAGCCGCCCTACGAGTGCTCATCCCTGGACCGACCCCTCGGCCAGCAGACCTGCCAGCTCAAAGCCTGCGGGGCAAAGTGGTTCCACACTGACTGGAGCACCGTGAGTACCCAGGGCTGGAGCATGGCGTAGCGGCGGTGGAGCTGGGCTTGTTGGTCAGGGGTTGCAGGCTTGATTCCCAGTTAAAATATTGCTATTGTCCCTGCCCAGCATGTTACATCCCCCTCAGTAACCATCCAGCTGTCTAAAAGTGTAGCATGTAGAGATGTGAAACTTGGCAAGTTGCTCTGGATGTATAAGTCTGCTTAATGTGTAAAACAGGGAACATAACAATCAACGTCCAAGAATATGACAAAAATAGGACATACAAGGTTTTTCAATGGCACTGATATGCTGGCATATATTTGATGCCCCGGTGTTCTCATGTTCTCTCCATAGTTCAGTGCTCTCCTTGTGTTGTTCGTGATGGTTTTAGATTGAGCTGTTTAATTAGCTGCTCGTCGGAGAAAGTGAAGACGACCTGACTGATTGGCTGGTTAATTAGAGTGAGGGTGTCTGATTGGCTGGTTAATCAGAGTGAGGGTGTCTGATTGGCTGGTTAATTAGAGTGAGGGTGTCTGATTGGCTGGTTAATCAGAGTGATGGTGCTGAAGTACTGGGGTCTCCTGCTCCCTTGCAGTGCTCCAAGACGTGTGAGGGCGGGTTCCGGGTTCGAGAGGTGCGCTGTCTGTCCGATGACATGCTGCCCAGCGAGGCATGCGAGGGCCAGCTGCGGCCGGAGGAACAGGAGCCCTGCAGTCCGGAGCCCTGCACCCCACAGATCGGTGAGTGACCGCTGAGCTGACCGGCGCACTGTGTGCCAGAATAGCCTCCATGTCAATCACCTTGCCATCCACTATGGCTATCACCATGCCAACCACTGTGCCCCTCACCATGACAAATGCTACACATTACATTATATTATAGGCATTTCACAGATGCTCTTATCCAAAGTGACTTACAATTCAAAGTGCATAAGTAAAGAAATGAAAGTGCTAAAAGTCATAAAGTCCCAGAAGCACAGACATAGACCCCCGCTGAAGTAAAGGAGACATTTCTCGAGGAGATGTGCGACCCAGATGGGACTCGAACCCACAATCTCCAGCTGCGGAGGCTGGCGCCTTATCCATTAGGCCGCCTTATCCACTGGGTCACTTTATGGATTAGTATACCAACCACTGTACTTATCCCTGTTGTGTTGTTTTAACATGCTGTGTTTTAACGGCTTATTTGTTTTTCTCTGCAGACGAGAACTGCCGAGACAAATACTTCAACTGTAACGTGGTGGTCCAGGCCCGCCTCTGCGTGTACAACTACTACAAGACTGCATGCTGCGCGTCATGCTCACGCGTTTCCCAGCGACAGCCAGGGTTCCGCGGCCGCCGATAATGCTGTCTCTCCAGGGCCATTCACCAGGAGGCGCTACACTGCACGGTCTCCACCATGGTCTTCAGAGCCCATACCCCACCATCCACGCACAGACAGACAGACACACTCACCTGGCCGTGGGCTGGCCACCCCGCCCAGGAGATGCCCGTCTGTGGTGTGGGGGGAGGGATCTGACTGTAGCTGGACACTGCCAATTAAGTATCAGAGCTCAGACAAATCTGTTACAAAAATAATAATGATAATAATAATTATAATAATAAAAACAATAACATTAATAATAACAACAAATCAACCCTTTTCACCTGAGAAGAGACATCCACTGAAGAACCAGAATGTTGTGGTCAGAGAGGAAGGACTAGTGGAATCATGGTCCCAGTGACTCTTCTGTTCCCATGCGCAACCATGAGCATGGACAGAGCTCTCTGATTGGATGAGAGGAACCTTCCCAGGGGTCGCCTGACCTCATCTGTGGATTTTGATTTGAGGTCAGCTTCACCCATGCTCTGTGTGCTGAAACAGGGCTGGGCTGAGCCCAGTATGAGCTGTGAGCAGACCCTGGGTCTCAATTTCACTTTGGTGCTTTCAGGCCAGGCTATACTCAGTCCTCTGAAACTATGGGCGTCATGAACAACACGGAGTATTTTTTCCAGTTTCACTGGGAAGAGTTTAAAGTTCTGTCCTTGCGACTGAATTATCGTTTTTTTGTTATTTTTTACATGCATAATGTACATAGATGTATACTTTTTTTGTATGCTGCACCACTTTATAAAATACATGTATTTATGATGAGATTATGAATTATATAATGAATGTGGTCTGCCTTGTTTTACCGCTCGGTAATGAAACTAAACAGTTTCACAGTGTTTCTAACCTATCATGTACTCAGATTTCAGCAGTAATTACACAGTGCTCATGTTTTCCAAAGGCACTGCAGACAACTGTCCATCCGTCCCGCCAGCGAGCCAAACCTCAAGACCGAGCGTTAAGGAAACTTCGGTCCGAGCACGTCGCTCTGAGTTAACTCCAGACTATTGTGGATTGTCTACTGCCATGACGAGCTCAGACATTTTCTTCATCTCTTTGACACTCTTGTACCTGTTTTGATTGGTCGCTGTATGTACAGTGAAGGCTTTTGTGGTGTGTGTGACCCAGCCTCTGTAGGATGAGCGTAACTAAAATGGCAGTGAAGCAGCAGTTTTGTCTCTCCTGTGTTTCTGTGGGATCCAGAACATTCCGGACCTGGGAGGAGGGTAGAACAGACCTCAAGGCAGTGCACACAAGGTCATCAGAGACTTCAAATCAGAGAGAGAGGGTACAAAAACATCTTCGCCGTTTCACATGAATTACAATGGTCCTGGCATAACTGCTTATCCACAATACATGTGAACAGATTCATGGCCCTCAGGTCATGTTAAAGTTTTTGCACATGAATTTGTGATTGGAGCAAATGGGACTACCTCAACCAATCACATGCTCTCTTAAGTCTTTTTGCACCAGCAAAACAGTTTTGCACATAGTACATGCTTAAGTAAGACCCCACTAACATTTTAGAGTCCAGTGCAATGAAAAAAAATACATATATACCAAATAATGTGTGCTTCATTGATTAAAACAGAAACCTTTCTACGAAACCTTTCTAAGAATTTTTACTTTCTAAGAAGAAACCTTTCTAAACCTTTCTAAGAAACCTTTCATACATCATGTAATGTCTGGCAGAGATTACATTTGAAGGTGAAAGTGATTCTTTTATCCTGGTGTTGCATACACCACAATTAATTTCTAAAATTACATTCATAAATTACATCAAGGAATATACATCATAATATTACATGACTGACATCAGAAGAAAACGTAAATGTCCTTTCTTTGATCAGTGGATCTCTTGTTGGCATAACACTGGCTCCCGGCATGGAGGATGTTCATTTCCTTTGCAGATATATTTAAACATTTCATATAAAACTTTTGACGTGTTGATTTCATCCTAGTGGCTTTAATCGTTCATCATTTACATTGAAAATAAATTATGTTTTAAAAATATGTTGTTTTTACACAATTATAGAAGTAATCACAGCAGCAAGGATATCCTGACTACCTAAGAGCAAGCATATACACTTTGCAGATCTGGCACAAATCGCTGTGAAATAAAATTCTATTTAATTTGCTACATTTAATGGAGGGTACAAACAGCAATTACAGTACTGTATGAGGGTAAGTCTTGCTACTAGGGTTCCAGTTCATACATGCACAGGTTTACTCCAAACAAAACATGCCTAATCATGTCTCTGAGATCAGTGGATGACTGCAGACAAGTACGCTCATTAATATACTTGTATTAGTCTAATTAGGGTGAGATTTAAGTCCCTCGATGATGCCAAAACTGCCGTTTTGACATGGTGTAAATTGAAGAGTGGAGAATTCTTCAGGGGAGGGTTAGAGAGATGGAAACACCGCCTTCAGAAGTGTACACACCCAGATGGAGGACGTGTCGAGATAGAATGGCTTCACGTTTTGATATTTTTGTTTACTAAAGGTTTCTATTGATTTTGTAGCTCTCGAATATTGTGGCTGTAAGTAGTTTAGGAGTGATGTCTCCATCTAGTGGTGATAATTGAGTACTACTACTCCTTTTAGATAATTATAGTTTCCTTTGAATTCACCATGGGTGCATTCAGAACTCTATACACTCTCCCCATTTTTCTAATAAATTTTGTGCAATTTATTTAATATATGTATTTATTTAAGAAAACATAGACTATGCCACATATGGAAAATGGACTGCATCTGCAGTTGAATAATGGACTAGCCACATCACCAGTGAATAAATAAATAACATACTTAATTGGAAAAAAAAGTGTATCTTACAACAAATATCAACTATATACCATATAATTACTGTTTGTAATATTTAATGCACTGTGTTATTCATACAATTAAATTATAAAATCCACATACCATCATAATAATTTGTTGTAAGGTACATAAAAATGTACCTCGCAACAAATATTAACTATATACCATATAATTACTGTATGTAATATTTAATGTACTGTGTTATTCATTCAATTAAACTATAGAATCCACATACCATGAATAAACAAATTCCAATCAACCCAAGATTTGAATATATTATAATTTACACAAGCTGCCAACATCCCCAAAGAACAATCGCATAACCGCAAAGACAGTCCATGACAAACGACCACCATTTACTGCCCAGCCATAATGTGTGATGGTTTTACAGTGCAGTTAAAAATGACAGACTTCCCAGCCCTAGCCTCCCCGTGAGGTTTTACAGCTGAACAGTCTTTTCCAAAATACTCGCTCTGTGGAACGGACTGTCAATAACAGATAGAAAAGCTTATTGGAATTTATATTAAATTTACACATGTCTGGAAAGGTGGAAAGGGGCTTTGAACACAATAATGTTTATCCCCTTCAGGAACAAAGGAAATTTCCTTCAAACACCACCCACACACACACACATACACACACACACACACACACACACACTCACATACACGCAGCCAGTAACTCACACACACACACACACACTCACATACATGCAGCCAGTAACTCACACACACACACACACACTCACATACACACAGCCAGTAACTCACACACACACTCACACACACACGTTTGAGCACCTTTACTCTGTTAAGCTAAGCCACAGCAGTCGTAAAATTATTCCTACCCAACAGCAATATTTGATGAAGGAATTAAAAACAACAATTTAAATGTTATAGGATGGAAGACATTCATATGGAATAACGCCGCTGAGTTTCTTGGGCTGCGTTGTTGCTTGTCAAGATAAATGATTATATGCAGAACATTATATGAGAATTTCCATAGAACGAGCTGAAGGGTTTATAGAGACTTCATGAGTACTTTTTGGCTTCACTGTTCTCTACTGAAGAACTGCTGGGATTTGATTGTAAGTCATATAATTACAGAAACAATTTTTGATTGAATCCTAACCATATAGGCTGTGACATGGATTATTATGTTTTAGTTAAAATCAGGTTAGCCCCATGGATAGCTATGTTGTGCTTTTTCACCTGTAATGCAGCGAAGGAGGGTGGGCGTGAGCTCTGCTTGCTGCATTTGTGTGTGAGGACCTGGTCAGGCTTCTCATCCATCCAGCAGCTAGACACGATTAACTATGCTTGCAATTCATGGTCTCTGATTGTGTTTCATCCTTTTATTTTACTTCATTTGATTTGTAGGTCTACTGAAATTTATACAGTCACACCATTACAGATCTCTACACAAACACATGATTGGTGTTAAATCAACTCTGACAGAGTATATATCCCAGAGTTGAATTAACACTTAATTAATTTTTTAGCAATTACAGTATGTCACTCAGGTTTAGAACTAAATGTTTAAGTGATATAAACGTTTTGAACATTATGAAATATCATCCTCAGATATTTTCGTTTTAAATCTACTGTAAAGTAGTACGAACTGTCAGTAATTAAAGACAGAATACAGGGAAGCACATCTTCATAAGAGGTCTAATCCTCTTAATACGCTGCAATGGTCCCTGTTGAGCACAGTGATCGTGTCTAAGCCAGTATTAGCTTCTCGCTGTCTTCGGTTTTGCGAACCTTCCGCAGATGCGGATGCAGGAGGTGTGGCGCGTGCCGTAGACAGAGCGGCAGCGGAACGGAGAACACCGCACTTCGCTGATGGCTGACAGGTGCGGCTACGTCGAGGCTTTATTAAGCATACGGTACATCACTTTTCATCAAACTGTCACAAGAAATGAAATCATCAAAATGGCGATTATCCAAGCACCCCTACATATATTTCAAACATTCGTTGAAAATTCAAAATTTTTCATTTTGCAGTAAGAGTGCATTGGAAGTGTTTTATTATTTTAATACTTATTTTCATTTCACAGTGGAGGGGACGCAAAGTTGTGCCAAGCAGGTAGGGCTCAAAATGATTCGGTTTTTGCTTATTTTTGTACCCTAATTTTCCTGTTTCAGTAATAATTCACCATCATTACCTTTTTCTAAGAGTAAATTTTTAAGCTACTGTCAGGAAAGGTAAAAATCGTAACAGGTAAACATCGTTATATCCAAAATGTTTGCCATTTAAGGCTCTCGCTGAGAGAGACCAAACATATGTAGCAGGCCACTCTGGTTAGCCATTGAAAATCTCGAATAAAACTATGAGATTTATTATAAATTTGGGATTTGTGCTAGTGCATAGATGTGACTTCTTTGATTTCTGTGTTAACTAATAAAAGTGTGAGGAGGACGAGAGAGTGGGAGAACCAAACAAGAAATGAGACACCTCATTCATCCCTTATGTGCCATTTTATAAAATAACACGAATTTTATATTATACAAGAGCATTCCTCTACACCACTTTCCATTTGTACAATTGTCTGTGTCTTGTAAATAAGTTTAGGGAACAGATTAAGGGATAATGTTTCAAAGTGATTCTGGTGAATCAAACGCAAAAAATGCTATGCTTAGTAATACTAGGTTGTCTCCACTAGATGGGGGTATAACCCCTAAATTACTTTTCAGCAGCAAAACACAGCACTGTACTTGCTGCCTGTGTCTTCAGAAATGATGCAGGAATATTCACTGGCTTTAAACGTACAGGAGCTTCCGCTGTTTTGATCTGCAGATTTTATATGCTTGATCTCCAGGCATTAAAGGGAATTCTTGCTGGTGGGATCATTTTTCAAGTTATGTAAATGCAACATGCGTTTTAAACTTCAATGTTTCAACACACATAACAGGGGATTAGAGTATCTATGGGCTTGTCCTAAATTTGAATTTTTATGCACAGCATGTAACTAAGGACGCCAACAACCCCCTCTCCAAGGACAGAAAGGTTAGATACCCTTCCCAAAATGTTTTCAGTTTTTAGATATATATTTCATTGAAAGGTAAATTACTGTAACATTTCACCGCCATCTCTGTCACGCATGGCCTTATAATGTAAATGGTTTTTAAATTACGACACAAAGACAGCTGCCGAGGCACCGAATGTTCCCAGCAGCTCTATTACAGTAGCAGTAGTTGATTGAATTCAACTGCTAATTGACTCAGGCTCTTGGGAAGATAATCTCTTAAGAAGATGATTTCTGGTCTTGCTTATAAATAGGTAATTTCTGCCTTTGTTCAGCAGCACAGGTTTCAAAAAGTAACACTGGTTCTAAGATAAAACTAGCCAAAGAAAATCTCAAATCATCTCATCTTTGTGATATTCACTCTAAAAACATGATTTCCTGTGGCTGAACAAAGGCAGATCTAAAGCATTGAATGGAAGTTTTACATTGAAAAGTTTGCCGATCCAGTAAGGTAGAAGAGACGGTTCGTTTTCTGTCCTTCCTCTTGTGCTGGCTCACCTTGTAAATAGCTTTGGATTAGAGCGTCTAATAAATGCTTTTAATCTCCTAAGAAAGTGCTGCTGCTGATCGCATATCAGAAGTATCGCCGAATCGCCGCAAGAGTAGTCACCGGCAGCTTTTAAAACCACTCTGTAAACCGACTGTTGCTATGGCTGCAAAGTTTGCGGCACTCTGTGAATGTCAGGAATTGTTGTCCCTTCAGAATAGAAACCGGAGTCGAATCCCAGAATTGAGCGCTGTCAATTTCGTTAGCCGCTATAGAATTCGGTTAAGAGCTACTTGATCGTCTTCCCGTGTTCTGATCCAGTCTCAATGCGCACTGCATGCCAGCGAAGCGAGCTCAGCGTTCTGCCCCGATCATTAATGAGGATTATTACATTAAGTTATACTGAAGGAGTGGAAGGCAGGTTCACCAATCCTCTGACCTGAATTATGCTCAGATTCTTCTTCTTCTACATTAATTCAGTCTAAGAGTCGAACACAATTCTACAGTCTTTAAGACTGTACTTACACACAAATTGAATCATTTTGTATATTAATTGGAGTCAATTTCTCTACATTTAGTTTGGAAAATAAGTGTGGCAGAAAATTTATATTCAGGCCAATTAGTATAAGTCCATGATATATAAGATTGTAAATCTTGAGGATTGTCTATCCCAGTTCAGTGAGACATTCCTCTCAGAATTGTTTGAGTGCTTGTGTAAATAGCTCAGAGTCTCACACGGTGAGAGACGGGGTTCTGCTTAAGGTTTGCACACCTCGTGGCTGCTGCAGATCCCAGCTGGGACAGGCAGAAGACAGATGGCTCCAGCCAGCAGGAGTGAGGGTGATCTGACATTTATTGATGCCTCACCCACATGAATGATGTGTGCTGTGAGTAGTGCTCTCTTTATTTAATAATGTCACCGGGACTCAGCAGCATTTTCCTTTAAATAATCACAGCTTCAAGGAGCTTCCTGTCATTAGCGCCTCCGTTCACCAGGTTACTTGTGTGTGTACAAGTATGTGTGTGTTTGTATGTGCATGCACGTGTGCATTCTTGCATGCATGTGTGTGTTTATGTGCATGCGTATGAGTGTGTGTGAGTGTGTGATTGTTTGTATGTGCATCTATGTGAGTGTGTTTTTCTGATTCTTGGCAAATTGAGGATGTCACACATCCATTCTCTCTTGTGTGTGCATGCTGTGAGCATGTGTGTGTGAGTGCGCTTGCATGCTGTGAGTGTGTGTGTTTGGTGTGTGTGTGTGTGTGTGCATGCATGCTGTGAGCATGTGTGTGGTGTGTGTGTGCATGCATGCTGTGAGCATGTCTGTGTGAGTTTGTTTTTCTGATTCTTGGTTAAATGAGGATATCACACATCCATCCTGGCTTGTGGGGACCGGGGGCCTCAGGTGCTGCTGACCCTGTTCTGGGCTGCTGGGCCTCAGGCATCTCTAAGCTCCTTCCAGGGGCATCTGCTCCAGGGTGAGAGGGAAGAGCAAACCCATCCACTGCCCCTGGTTTGAGTCAGGCGCATCTCTGCATGCTGAGCCGGGGACTGTTATCCACGCTGCTTCCTCTCCATTTCAAGCCTGGAAAAAGTTATATAGGAAAGTTTTTCCATTTTACAAAAATGTGACTATTCTACAGCCACTCCCACCCAAACTCCTCTCAAAAGAATATAGTAAACTTTACTGAATTTGTCATTAAGTGAAGAGGTGAACTAGTTTTTACCAAAAACATACTGTTGTGGAGTTATATATTCATTCATAATTCAGCAGGCTAAATGGAAACTTCCATTAGGTGTGTTCATAACATGGAAAACCTGAGAAATGTAGTCATAGAAACAGATATGCTTGTGCGATCGGCTAAACATCAGAAACATTGTCTCGATGGCCTGGTATGATCCTTTCCTCAGACTCAGAGCCAAAGACAGGGCTAACTACTCCTGCACCGGAAATCTACAGCACCACCCGCATATACCATCCTCTTATAAACACCATTAATGCTCGTTCATTGTCTGAAACTCTCTTTCTACTGAGGTGTGCTCTTTCTTTGAGACAGGTTGCAGAAAGGGTTTCATTAACAAGCCAAATGCCCTTAAGGAAACGGCTTAGAAGCTGCCACATCTGCATAATTCATTCCAAGTTACCTCATGAAACTCAGTTGATTTTTTTTACCTTTTAAACTCTGTGTTCTTATTATACCCCATGCAAACACTACTAAACGTGGTGTCACTGTTAAAGGGATCATAATCCTTATTAGCAACTTCAGAGGCTGTTCAGTTAAAAGAATTTGCATTTTGTCTCCTGAGAGAAAAACCGAATACGTGTACATTACTCGTGTGCATCGCCGTCACGGAGGAGTATTGAATCCTTTTATGTACATGACAGTAATCATGTCTGTGTCTTAGAAATTATGAGTAATTGTCAAAGAAAATACAGAAAATGGTGACCTAATGAAGATAATATAAACACCATTCTTCAAAGAAGAATGTAGCACTTGTTGTATTTAACACTTGTCAGATACTATACACAATACGATACATATTTTTTTTATTGTTTATTTCTGTAACTGAATGTTCTGTACTGTAGTGTTTGTCATTCCAACAGCAATTTTGAGGAGAGCTGGTTTCAAAGGGGGTGGCAGAATCACCCTATTTGCAGCACAGTGCCCCCTGCTGGTTTGGAAGAAAACAAATTAATGTGAGCTAATAAGTCACAAGGTGAGAGGAAGGCAAAGAAAGTGTCTCATACAGTGATCCTTTCAAAATGAAGATGACAAAGGAAACATTGAGTATGGTCTCAGCAAAGACACAAAGACAGTGGAAATGTCTCTTCTAAGGTATAAATTAAACATGATGCTTTTAGTGAAGGATGTGAGGCAGAATACTTAAACAATAGTTTAAATCTCCTTTAGAGATGATGTTCCATTTATGTCTCTCCTCTTCATTTTCTCAAGGACAAAAAAGCAAATGCAATTACAGTGTGGTGTATTGGTCTCTGCGATATTCATGTGACGTGTTAACTGCGATATTGTAAACGTGTTATTTTGTCATGTTTAGAGGAATTATCAACCAGTGAAAGAGGACAGTCCTGTTATTTATTGCTTCTTATGGTTGTCTGCATTTAGTTGAAGCTGAGGAGCGCTGTACCTGTATTCTAAAACCACATGAAGTGAGAGTCGATATCGTCATGATCAGTCACGTTCTGTCCTGACATGGAAAGGTAATCATGATCGATCTGTGATGTCACCGACGTTTTTAATCCCAAGACACCTGAGTGGCAGCTGTGACTCTGATCTGTGCCTGCATGCTGTTCACCATGGCGCCTTGCGCCGTTTCATTGGGTTCATTCACAGTTCACCTGCCAGTCTGTCTATCTGACTTCCCGTCGACCTGCCTACCGCTGGAGACACAGTATCTCCAAGATGGGTCATTTTTTCCTAATCTGGAAATCGAAGAAAGTTTATTTTTAATAAAAATGGGAGAAAATCAGATAAAAAAATATAATGGCCTAAAAACATAGCCAGCTTGGATTATAAAATATTAATGGAAATTTCTGGGTGTAAATTGCATTTTAATTTCAAACATTGACATTGTTTCCGATGTAGGCTTAATGGAGAATTGGTGCAGTGCAGGGAAGGAGTTCAATCCTTAGCCTATATTCAGCTGTGTAAAATCCTGCTCATGGATTTTACCACTAGGTGGCACTATTTACCAGAATATAACAGTAATCTTATACAAACTGTGAACTTTCTTAATGTTCAAGTACCCTTTAAAGAAAATCAGAGAATGTTTTGGTGACAATTGTTAAACCTAGAAATGTAAGGATCAATATTTTTGGTATTCACGGTGGTTTTTCTGGGTCTATCCCAACAGGGTAATATCTTCATTCTACCTTTTTGGAGAGCACAGAGAAGCATGTGTATATGCTGAAATGTGTTTGACAACCCGGCCTGTTGTAATGTCTTTAAAGAGAGATCAGGTCAGTGTCCAGGAGGTACAGAGGTACTTTTTAAGCTTTCTGACCCAGTGTCACAGTTTGGATGTAACACTCGATTTGACATGGTGAGGTCTGTCCACATGCTAAACTGGTGCCTGAACAGGATGAAGCACACGGTGGCCCCCTATATGAACATTCAGGGCCAGCTGGGATACTGTAGACCTCCAGTGAAGTGCCAGACTTTGTGTCCCTGACTGGTGTTAAACCAGAAACATGGGGAGAGAGGAAGGATGCACAACCTTTTCCACCAGTTAACAGGATCACGCAGAGTGGCCGCCATATTCCTGCGTGTGCGTAATTGCTGCTGAAATGTTTACAGACAGGTCTAAACCCATGCATCCTTAGTCTCCGCAGGGTTAGAGTGCGGCGAGGTGCTGGAAATGGATGAAGTGGTTTTTTACCACCAGAGGGTGATCAGCCCTCCCTCTGTAAGCCCACTTGGCCTCTCTGTAGCACTCGCTTTCCCCACAGAGTGAGAGAGACAAACAGCCTGTGTGCTGTGATCCATCAGTTTTACACAGAAAGCCTGCAGGACAGAAAGCCTTTCCAAAATGCTAGCAGTAATGTATTTTACTGGCCTGCAGTAACTGTGCAGTGAAACTGAGCTGCGCAGACGGGCTGGGAGTGATCAGGTGTGTCAGTGGAGGGTGGGGGGGGGGGGGGGTTTCTGAGACGATGAGACCAGTGAATAAGGCCTGATTCATTAAAACAGCCCCCCCCACACTGAACTTCCTGCTCCTGAGCTTTCACAGCCAGCATGTCCTCCACTCTGCTGTAAATGCCAGTCCCTGTGTCTAATTACTGCAGTCTGAGGAATCTGCTCATTTCTCTCAGCATAGCTTACAAATATCAGTCAATATTTCACATCACCCCCTGCATAACTCAGCTTTATTTTTCATGTCCTGTTAATTATCATGTCCAATAAAATGCAATTCTGACTTTTAATCCAATGAAATGTTTGGGCAGGGTGACGTGTGTCTGAAACGGGGCTGCTGTTTTGCAGGAGTCCTTCTTCCACTGGGCTTTTGGTGTGACCGAGGCTGACTGCTACGGCGCCATCGATGTCGACACGGGAAGGACCATCCTCTTCGTCCCCAAACTGCCCGACAGCTACGCCACGTGGATGGGGAAGTGCGTCACTCTCTGTGCGGCTCACCTCAGTCACGAGCCAATCACATCCATCATTACCTTTATCATCACATTACAGTGCATTTAGACCTTATACCTGCAGAGACCTGAGGGCATCTGAATAATTTATGAGCGTCTCATTACTCATGCAGAACGATGTGAGTAAGAATGACACCCAACGCTATTTTATCAGTATTCTTAGAGACACTGTGGTAATACAGAAACTCCATTATTTTCAGAGCTGAACCAAAAGCTGCCATGCTTTTAATTCAGATATATACTCTCAGTGAGTTAATGTTACATTCACTTCCATTACGTTGCATCATGTCACATCCAGGCATTTAAGAAGCCCTCATCCAGAGTGACGTTCACAGCTTTCATTCTTACACACTGTCCATTTATGCAGCTGGATTTTTACTGAAGCAATTCAGGTAAAGTAAATGGCTTAAGAGTACACTGGCTATGCCCCACCTGGGAATTAAACCTGCGACCTCTGAGTTACAAGCTCAGCTCCCGAACCATTACATAACTCACCTGGGCTGCTGTGACAGAACACTGCCCCAAATACCCAGACAAAAGAGAGCAGGCCTTTCTGAACTTAGTGTGTTCAGTTTGCTAATGTTGTCTTTCTGAATGCAGCTGTCTTCCAGTGCTATCCTATAGAATGCACTGTTGGGTCGCACATCTTGTCTTCCCTTATAGCCTAAAAACCTGCACAGTCTTTGCTGACGTAACAGCTGTGGAAAGACAACCATCTGATAAGTCATTTCAGTTATCTAATCTACTTTAGTTAAATGTGACATTCTGTAATTTATAGCAGAGTAGAGTTCACACTCTGATCAACTTTTTAAGAAGTCTCTTGTGCTGTGAAATTGCTTATGAATATTTATGACCTCCAATTTAGCCCGGCAGTCAGAAATATTGCATTTTTCTTCTCTATGAATCGATTAGATGCATGAAAAGAAGGGAGAAATGTATCAGCTACACTTTTCGTGTTCTGTGCTCTCATACTGCTTTCCAGGTATATCAGTTCTCTCAAATGGAGGGAATGATTTTCTGTGTATTTATTTGTATGCAGGTATTTGCTGAGGTCCCTTTGATGTGATTCACGTTTGCCTAATTAGCCCTGCGCTACCTCAAATAGCACAGTAGCGCTTAGAGAGGCTTGGCTGCTGGGCTATGGCGCATTATTCAGATTTTAAACTTTTATCCCGCTCTTGAAATGAGGGGAAATGCAGAGGGAAGCTTAGCAAGTCAAAAGCTGTTAGCATAATTTGAATAGTAAACAAGGCCGAGGTGAAGGGCCTTATTGTAGACGGAGCCGCTCTGAACGTAGCTGCTGAAAGCAGGAGGAGCCCCGCTCCTCTCAGACAGGACTCAAAGAATGGAGCTCGTTTCAGGAGAAACCGCACTGTCAAAAAGCGCTGTCAAGAGCCAGCTTGAGCTTTGCCAAATGAAGCTTGTTCAAGTGAAGCTTTGTTGTTTTGTGGAAACGATATGAATTTGATTTGGTGATAATTGGAATTCCTTTTAAGTGCCCTCAATTTGTTTGTAGTTCACATCACTGAAAATGTTGTGAGCCAGCCAGTCAGCGACTGTCTCTTTTTTTTTTTGTTTGTATTTTTGCTCAGCGTGCTGTTAGCAGTGGCTAACGCTGTCATCATTCAGCTGACTCCCTTTTAACCAACATCTAGGGTTTCTCTAATTTTAAAGGACATTTTGAAATGATTGTGGCTGTAAAGTTTAAAAGCCGTTGTGAGGTTATGTCAGGATACAGGCCGGGGATGTAAAGTAAAGTAGTGTTTCTCCAGTGATTCTGAGCCTCTTTCCCAGCCCAAATGTGAGGATGGTTTTAATATCAGGCCTTGTTTGTGGTGAATATTTATTGTGTTTCTGGTTTCCCCTCTTCTCCACCAAATATAAATTAAGTGAAATAAATGAGAAATCTTCCCTGCAGCTCATATCCACCTTTGAGGTCCTGAGGTATCTGTTATATTCATTATAAAATGGAGACTGCATTTGCGCAAATAAGGCAGGTTTGGGTTCTTTTCAAGCAGCAGAAAGCAAGAGCGGTGAAAGTAAAATTGTTTAAGAATGAATTAACAATCCTATGGAATAACAGGAGAGCTGCATTTACCTGCAGCTCTATCTGCAGTGATGGTGCAGTGGTAGCTGAGCTCCTCATTAGGCTCGTTAGAAAACGAGGCATAATTATATCTGACTGTAATAACAGACTCCCCCTTAGTTGTGGGTCACATGACCGATATGTGACAGCTGCAGTAAATAAGGGCTGTTTGAAACCTGTTACTATACCAACCGCAGCCAATTAAAGTGTAGACTTCATAAGTGTAAAATAAGCGGCTCGTGTTCGTCCAAGAGATGTGTGTGGGAGTGAAGATGATTAATCTCTGTGTAGCGGAGTGAACTTTACGCCCATCAGAGATGGCACTTAAAGAAAGTGCATGAAAATGCCTTAAATGGACAAAATGAGGTTTCACTTCGTCATGGAGATGAAAGGTTGGTAAAATGTGCAGATAGGATAAGATGAAGGTTGTGGTTATGGTTAGGGTGTACTGCGTGTATCTGTCTGTATGATCTGTCCATCCGTTTAGTATACACATGTCTGTGTGTGTTTGGAGGATGTATCAGTTAGTGATGGGTGAATCATGACGTAACATGACATCAGAAGTGGGTGGAGCTACAATTTGCTGTCAGTCTGTCAACCAATCACTGTCTTGTTTTGACCAATCAATGGGTACAGTACTTGTCACAAGCTAATGATGGACTGATCACTTGTCTTTTCTGGTGTGATTATAACCTCATTCACACATCACTAGCGTAAGAGCATGGCTGTTTGTGTGCAGGGAGTTGTCATCCAATTATGCTTCGTTATTGAGAGCAGTGTTTCTGTAAGAAGGATTCAAAGACAAAAAAAGTAAGTGGCTATTTAAACAGAGAGAATGGCACACTGGCAGAAAGACTACGGGACTAATTTTCACTTCTCATTTAGAGTGAAACTATCTCCTTTGAAAACAGATGACAGCTCCTTTCTTGTCCGGTGCTGGCTTTGTCATCCATGAAACATTTATAATGGAAAGTTAAAGCAGCTGTTGTTTATTCTGCAAATAATGTTATGATATTTAGTTATTTTTTAAAAAATCAGGCTCGATTGCATACATATTTTCAAAGGTATTATTTTTTCGTAAGATGCTTCATATTTAATTAGGTGAGGGATAGTTGTACCAGGCAGTTATGTAGGAGCCTTGTCAATAAAAATAATTATCTATGCATTTCAACGCCTGGCAAATGGTTAATTTACAGTTTATTTTGTCCAGTGATCTGGAATTATCTATGAGAACATATTGGGCTTGCATCTGTAAAAGCAGAAAGCTCCCGCCTTCTGCAAGTCATTTCATAGTGTCCGTACATGCTGATCATTTGTGTTCGTAAGTCTGGTCATAGCACTTCAAAGTTCTGATTATAGTGTTGATCGTAAGTGATGATCCAAAATCAGCCCATAGATCCTCTAATATACTTTGGACCATTGTAAGTGAAACCGTACAACTGATCTGCAGCCTGTCCTTACAGTAGTACAGGAGGACCTTAATTGCTGTTCCACTGTAGTAATTATGGAGCTCAAAGCACAGGAGCATGGCAGTGCGTCCAGCCCATGGCATGTTTTCCCTGTCATTCATTTTTATAAGAGGGGAAAAGCGCAGCAGCCTTTTTCACCACAAATCCAAGCAACCAATCATTTCTGACAGAGCAAAACCCCCCAAAAAAGTCAGTTTATCCAATTTTGTGTTTGTCATCAGAAAAAATAGAAAACACAAAATGGAGACGGATCTTCTGTTTTTCCCTCCTAATTTAAGGACTGTTTCGGAAAGTGAAACTGGCAAGCATTACGAGAAGCGTGAGTGAGCTGCATTATGTGTCTGTCCTTGGACTGTGAATGGATGGGAATATGTAGTTCCATTCTTTTGAGCTGAAAACCAGGCCTCAGAAACGGTGATTCCTTCTGTCCTCTCAAAGGTGGTATAGTTTAAAATGAACTCTGCCACACACTGGAAAATGCAAAAAAGACCAAGCAACAGACTACTACAGCTACTCAGCTCGCATAAGCACAAACAGGACTGCATAATGGGTGTAAGAGATGTTTCAGAGTCTGTAGATATTTGGATCTCAGTGTCGAAGAGCTATATAAGTACCACAATTCAGCTCTTCGATGTAGATACTATATTGTCCCTCTCAAAAAGGGAATTTAAATATTAGTCTATGCAAAGTACCTTCAAAGCTGACTTGTGGATGGTGTTCACTAAATGAAAGACGCACTGCAGTATTTTCTGGGTTAATGTAGTATGCAGGAAAGGATTCAGCACCTGCTTGATGGTATTCTAATATGCAAATGTAATTCAGTTAGTTATAGCTAAACAGCAAAGCCTGTGCTTTTACTTTTGGCAGGACAGACAGCAGATTATCGCCCTTCTGAGATTATAATATGGATTTTATTGTACTGCATCATGTTGCTTTTTAATCGGTCTTTGATTAAAACCATATGCCGTGGTTTGTGCAGGAAACGTCTCGTTGTCCCTGCTTAGCAGTCTCCTGTCGTCTGATTCTCCCCTCGGTCCGGCCGTGTGTATTTAGAGCTGGATGAACGTCACACTCCAGAGGTGACCGTGTGGATGTGGATGAAGGGTAGTCTAGACGCGACTCCCGTAACGCTCTCCCAACTCCCCAGAAGGAGGAGAGATTTCCGAGCGCATAAACGGTATTGTTCCACTTAGCGCTCTCTGGAGAGGGGCCGAGTGAGCCGTGTGATGCTTCAAAAGAAAAAAAAAACATTTGTAGCATCTGTTCCGTCTCGAGAGAACAGCACGGTGGCGCTCATGTCTTCGGGAATGGTTCCCATGGCGCCTCTGGCAGGTCCCAGTGCAGGGTTGCCAGGATTTTTAAAAATCTGCCCTCCTTGACAAGCTTTTAAACCTGCCAGGTAAGCAGTCAACTGAAGAGTGGGTTCGATGGGGCACAGGCCCTGGAGTGAAAATAGATGAGGAGAGACGCTCCACAGAGGATCTCCACAGAGCTGCCTGAACGAGGTTACTCTTTGCTTCTGCGGACACATGTGTATTGAGGCGGTGGGGGTGGGGGTGGGAGCATCAGTGAGCGCAGGGATAATCCCCCTTATCTGGGGGATTCTCATTGGAGTATGCTATTGCGCTGAGGAAGCTCTCCAAAATTAGCTTTCCCCATGAAAGGTCTTTCCAGGAATCCATGTTTGCTGGAATTTCAGCAAAAATCTTATTTATGCTCACTAATTGAATCTACATTTACTCAAACACAGGAGTAGGGACTTTTCTTGTAGTTGGTAAAAAAACACTGAGGACACATGCAAATATTTTCAGATATTGTAAGGCAGAGAAAAATAACTCATTTATCATCGTGCCTCATGAAGGAGAAAGGAAATCATGTTTTCGCTCCAATCACTGACGTTAAGCATGAGTCTGGCCACTTTCCAACTCTGGTGTCATCTAACTCTGTCAAGCCCCCACAGAGGAGCTTTGCTAATAAACCAATCAAGTCTTAAGAATCCAACAATTAAGCATGATAGTGAAAAGACAGACCGCATAAGCCAATCAGATCCACTATCAGATATCTGCTAGCACCAATCAGATTGTAGGAACCCCAGTCCATTTAAGGAAGGAGGAGGGACTACAGCTTGGTTCTCTCCCTGTGTTCAGTGTTCACCATAGTACTTCTGCCCAAACATTTGTTAGTATAGGCCGTTGTCATAGTGAAGTTATCTCTAATCAAAGTGCGGTTGTATTCTGTCGATATTTCTGTTGATTTTCTGTCTCCACAGGATTGGTCAGACTGGTGTCAAACCACTACCAGCTTCCTGTTTATGAGGGAGTAGTCTCGATTCCAGATGCACAACATCCGATAGAATGTATGGATTTACTTGGTCTCCTGCAGTGCGATTTTGGTGTCTGATTTGTGATATTGAATTTTTTTCTTTTGTTGAGGCTGTTTTCCTTTCACTATGCACTGGGATTCAGCAAAGACTGCAAGTGAACATTGATTTACTGATTGGAAACTCAGGACATTGACAGGTGATGTACCAAAGCAAGACACCAGTGATCAATAATGTACTTATAACCAATAATATGCTTTCTGTGTCACTTTTCATTGCAGCCAGTCAGTATTAATTTTTAAATCAAGTTTAACAACAAATGAAGAGGTTACAGATAGCTTGACTTTTTGTTGCTTTTCTTCAGGGGCCACAAGGTTTTTCTCATGGTTGATCTTCTGTTTATTTTCTGTTCTTTTGCAATCAAATCACTTATCAGCATGTTATGATAAAAATGTATTTGAGTTGAAAGTAAAAAAAAAATATATATGCTATTCATTATTCAGGATCTCAGGGAAATAGATAAAAAGTCCCAAGTTACACCTACAATTTGTATTCATAGCAGTCTTGGAAGTGGTGAAATTTTCAGGATAAAGCAAACTCTGCTGCAGATCCTATCAAACAAACATGAATTCCTTATGGAGGACCGACAGAGATCAAAATGTAAAATATGCTGCCCAGGCTGGGGGGTTTCTCTGTGATGGGATTCCAGCTATCTTAGAATGAACACAAAAGTTTCTTTTTTGAATTACTAAATTTTTAACAGTCAGAGTACACTAATGCAACCAAACCTGCATCTGATTCACTGCGAGTTCAAAGTTAGATTTGAATACTTCTCTTCAAATATTAGATAATGCTCCTCTCCTCCTCCAGCTGTTTGTCTCAGTGGTTCGGTACTCAGCATTTTATTAAAACTCACCCAATGAAAAATAGATGCTGAATTTCCTCAGCATTTGATAAAACAGAATGAAGTGACCCCCATGCACCATTTTAACATCAGAGACCATCTCAGTAATTTCCGCTGCTGCCCTTTGAGGGGTACGGATCGCTCCAAATATGGCTGTGTTAGCGCCTGGTGGGAAAGTGAATCTTGATTCATATACGTTCCAGTATGAAAAGCTGAGTAAAGCTGCGGTGTAGCCTGTAAGGCTTTTAATGAATGCTCATTTTGCAAAGCCCAGGACTGCGTCTCACTGGGCCTGCCGAACCCCTCATTCCTGGGTATTATCACGAGCCGCTCCGCGTCCTGGAGAGACGCCTCACAGAGGAAGGCTTTTATTGAGCTCCCGCTCATTTATTAACCCCTACGTGTCTGCAGAGAAATATGAAGCGCAGGTCTGTAATGGTACATGTTCCTGTTCTTGGCAAATAATGAAGAAACACCATACGAGTCTTTAAAGTCACACATTTAGCTAGCACATTTGTTGGATGGGGTAAGACAAGACAGGCATTATCTTGTCTTGTCCTGTTCAATAAATGTGCATAGTAGCTCTGATGTTCAGTGCTCTGACCAGCTCTCCTCATTCCTCTGGTTTGTTCTTTGAAGTTGTTTGGGGTATGAATGTCTTGGCTGTTGAGCAACTTATATTTTTAAATTTATATTTTATGAACTTTCCCACTTTTCACACTGCAGATGCGCCACTGTTAGTGCAGTGTGATGAGCACGCGTTTGTTAGTTAGACTTTATTGTCCCCAAAGGGAAGTTCTTTTCCACAGCACTGTACTGCACCAACAACAGAATATATACATACAGCAACATAACATTTAACACACAGCGGCACAAAACAATAACAGGCAATACATGTAATACGGCAGCAACATACGTGATACACAGTGATAGCAGCACGTGACAGCAACAAGCAACTGCAAACATCATAAACCGTCGTGGTTCTCTCAACCACTTTCAGGAACCCAGCCAGCCAGGGGCGTTCGCTATAGAGAGATGAGACTCTGCAGGGCCTGAAGTTGTTTACTCCTTGTGTATTTATAACTACTCTCCTATATAAATAAATACATGAAAATGAAATGATGGATTGGACCTGGTCACTCCAGTCTCCCCCTGACATTTCTGCTTTGTGCCGAGCAGCTATAAAGAGGTGCTCGGCTCCTCTAAGCTCCTCAGTTAACATTTTTTCAGTGTCACTGCAGCCATAAAGCCACATCCCTGCTCATTAGAGAGAGATTTCTCTCTGCAGCACAGGGACAGGGCACTGAGTCAGGACAAACTCTTCTGCTCTTGTTCCTGTTCATGATTAGCTTGTGCTTGAATGTTTTTTTGTCTGCTTTTGTGCATTTCTTACAGATTGCAGTTTTTTTTTTTTTTTTTTGGCTGGCATGAGTCCCAAAGTTCTCCTAAATCTGGTAAGTGGCTCTTGTCCTGAATGAAAAGTATTGTATTCTCTGTCCTACAGCAACACTCAAGCTCAAGGTTTCTCCTGGTCTCTTCTACACATTAATTTGTCACTTTGAATGTTAAAAGTCCTGTCTGTGCAAAGCTTTTTTGTATTAATTGGCCTTTTTTAAAGGCCATTATGTGACTATGGTTATGCTTGGATTGAGTGAAATGCCATTTTCATTGATTTAATTTGCATGTACACATAATTGTATGAGTGTAATAATTTAAAGGGAAAATAGAAATGAAAGAAACCAGGCTACTGCCACGTAGTTTGGCACATCGTATGTGTTATTATTGGGAGTATATGGGGACATTACTTTTTTTCAACATTTTATTTGGAACAATATGCAGTAAAGCCTACATAATTTGTTATAAGAGTTATATAACACCTGTTATAAGCAGTCATAAGATAGTATTAAATCTTATGACAAATGTGATTAAACTGTCATAACGTGTGTGACTCGTTTCACAAAAACGGCTTCAAAATAACTTTCAAAATGATCCCTGCATACATTATGTCAGTGTTACTAATGTAGCTTTTTGGTTCCAGCAACCATAGTGTCCTGCTGGGATATCACCGCTTGCAGCCGGGTGTAAACTCAGTTCCACTGCCTCATTTGCATTAGGAATGGGACATGCAATTTCCTTCTGTCACTGTTGCACCGTGTATCTACATATATCCAGAAATGTCGAAGTAAATACAAATAAAACAGACTTTCAAATACACTTAAAAAAGTGAAATGAGCTATATATGCTGCACATCAAAAGGTCTGCATTGGATAGTTTGGTCCCTGTTTCTGTAGGCTCTGAGATTATTAAGCTTTTACAGTTGGGTCCACAAGACTTAATCTTTTCTGTCAGCTACTCTGCTGTACATCGACCAATCAGATGTGAGAATGTGACTTTCATTATACAGTACAGTTCAAATGCCATAGTGTACCTTTCATATTTATATCTATGCATGCAAATGCCACAACTGTAAAAATACATTAATTTGCTGCCCAGTCAGTGGAAAATGGCATCAAAACCTGACAGAGAAAATAATCTCCACTGCTGCTCAGTCCTTCATTTTAACACTCCCTTGATTTTTTTTACTCTTAATATTCTTATTCTGTATATAGATTTGAAAATTAGCATACAAATATGCAGCATGAAGAGAATGCAGACAGTCCACAGCCCAGATGTTAGTATCTTTTGTTTTTTTTTTGTGTCCTCTTTTGTTACTTAAAGTCCTTGTTTTCTTCAATCATCATCAATTTCACAGCATTCTGCCTCTTCTTGTAACCTGTCATTATTATTGCATTGAAGGTGAAGATGGAGGAGTCGTTTTCTTTGTTGTGTATTCTAGCAGCAGGTTTGGTGTTCTGTGCAGATTTCAAATGGCCTCATATTGCGTGTTGTTCTCTGCTTCTCCAGCTTAGACAAAACACAGACATACTTACAAAAATGTTGCAGCAAACATCCTTAATTGTTTGGGAACTGGGCTTGTAGCTCAGAGGTTACAGTGTAGTGTAATGGTTAGGGAGCCGGGCTTGTAGCTCAGAGGTTACAGTGTAGTATAATGGTTTGAGAGCTGGGTTTGTAGCTCAGAGGTTACAGTGTAGTATAATGGTTAGGGAGCAGGGCTTGTAGCTCAGAGGTTACAGTGTAGTATAATGGTTAGGGAGCTGGGCTTGTAGCTCAGAGATTACAGTGTAGTGTAATGGTTAGGGAGCTGGTCTTGTAGCTCAGAGGTTACAGTGTAGTTTAATGGTTAGGGAGCTGGGCTTGTAGCTCAGAGGTTACAGTGTAGTATAATGGTTAGGGAGCTGGGCTTGTAGCTCAGAGGTTACAGTGTAGTATAATGGTTGTGGAGCTGGGCTTGTAGCTCAGAGGTTACAGTGTAGTGTAATGGTTAGGGAGCTGGGCTTGTAGCTCAGAGGTTACAGTGTAGTGTAATGGTTAGGGAGCTGGGCTTGTTGCTCAGAGGTTACAGTGTAGTGTAATGGTTAGGGAGCTGGGCTTGTAGCTCAGAGGTTACAGTGTAGTGTAATGGTTAGGGAGCTGGGCTTGTAGCTCAGAGGTTACAGTGTAGTGTAATGGTTAGGGAGCTGGACTTGTAGCTCAGAGGTTACAGTGTAGTGTAATGGTTAGGGAGCTGGGCTTGTAGCTCAGAGGTTACAGTGTAGTGTAATGGTTAGAGAGCTGGGCTTGTAGCTCAGAGGTTACAGTGTAGTATAATGGTTAGAGAGCTGGGCTTGTAGCTCAGAGGTTACAGTGTAGTATAATGGTTAGGGAGCTGGGCTTGTAGCTCAGAGGTTACAGTGTAGTGTAATGGTTAGGGAGCTGGGCTAGGAGGTTGCAGGTTCAGATCTTGGATAGGACCCTGCCATTGTATGGTACTTTCTCTCAGTGAATATACTGCTGTATAAATGAAGAGTGTGTGAAAATGGCTTCACATTAGTGGCCCAAATGTGTCATTGATTAACTGGTCGAGACTGCTATGAATCTCTGTATTGCCACTTTTAAAGTAAATAAACCTTTGAATTATTATATAAATGTAAACTGTAAATTAAGTGCCCTGAAATCCATCTACATCGAATACCTCTTCCACCTTCCTTGTTCATTTATAATTCAACACAAATTTAAAAATAAGTTATTGAAACAGTTTTTTTGTTTTTGTATGTCCTAATGCGGAAAGAATTTGCAAGCTAAATTATTCATGAGTCAATACCCAATATCTTTTCACCGAAAGGAAATTTTGAGTGCTTTCTGCACTTGAGTCTGGGAGTTGTTTCGCGCTTGAATTAAAATGTGTTTTTATTGCTCTCGACTTGTGCGTCAAAATGTCCTCAGTAATAGAATAATGAATTCGTATTTGAATGGGAGGACGTTGCTGAGTGACAGAATACACATTTGTGGGGCTCTCTCTGATGAATGGGCTCTCTTGCCTGCAGTGACCTGCTATAAACTTTCATCAGTTTCTCTGGTACCCAGAGGCCCCAGTAATCCATCAGTATGTAAATAGGTTCCCATCCCTGAGAGGGACCTGCAGATGTGTTTACATTCACTGGGCTCCTCAGGTGGGTTTGTCCCATCACCGTGCTGTAGGAGAGTTACCTGCTTAGTTTGCTCTGTGCTGGGGGTTTGTCTCACTGTGAATACTCCTTTGAGAGCACCTGTTGAAATGAGATGAATGTAGTTCACAGCTTAGTCCCTTCAATGGACATTTACGCTGTGAAGTCTGTTTTGTTGCAGATCCATAGTGCATAACATCCATTTGGGCCCTGTAATGTCGAATGGTGAGTATAAGACTTACAGTGTACGTTTGTACATTTTGAATAAATTATACATTTTTAACATGATATAGGCCAATCTGACTATGATTATTGTTCAGTTTCCATCATGAATATGAGATCAATGATGTCATCATTATATTCAAATCTGCACTTCAAAGGACATCAGTCTGTCAACTCAGAAATATTAAAGCATGTCTCCTTTGTGAATATATAAAAGTCGCTGAAAGAGTGATGTTGATGTTTTGAAGCCGCGTGTATTTTCAGTCCACTTTAAGTATGGCAGATTCAGCTGAAAGATCTCCATATCGTCTGATATTTAATTGCCTTATTCTTCACAGTTTTCACCTGGTTGATAGCAGACAAAGCTTACAGTGAAGGCATTCTTTTTGCTTTCCTAATAGTGTAAAATTATGATTTCCCCCTTGGAGCCCTGTAGATGAGCAGAAACTTTGGGTTTGTGGGGTGTGAGCTTTAAATTGGTCCCACAGGAGGCAGGCAGCTGAAGGAGGAGGGAGAGCGCGCTCCAAACCCTGCCTCGCTGCGCCTCTCTTACGCCAAAACCGCTGGGACAGGTGCGCAGAACCAGAGGGCATGAAAGCAGCTACTATGCTTCCAGAATATTCTGAGAATTCATCCTTATTTATGTTTCTCAGGCTCCCTCATGGTTCTGTGTTATAATTTAGATATGAGGAGCTTTAGGTTACAGTGATTAGACAGTGAGATTGATGAGAAGGAAAAGTATACCTAGGGATTAGTCTAGACCTGATTGCTTTTCTCTTGAACAGTGGATTTGATATCTCTATCATTGCAAGATGAAAGTAATTTGTACATTTTTGGGAAACAGATGTATGTTTTGGCATTTTTGGTAGGTGTGAGGGGATGGAGATCTGGTAGCTTTAGCTTTTTAGCCTGGTGTTTATGACAACTTTAAATGAAGTCCGTAGCTAATGATGTGAAACTTATTGATGTTGAGAGAGTGAAAAGTTTTCATTCGGCTTTCTTGGATTGATGATAACAGTGCTTCATTAAAGAGTTGCTCTGAGTGTGTGATTACCTTCTGGATCCCATATTAAAATATAAAATGGAGTAGCATTAATGAAGTGAGCTGGTGGCAGACAGGAGAGCGATGACTGGGATGCTACCTTTAGAACAGAGCTGGCCTTCTGCCAGGTGTAAGTGTCTGAAGAGATGTGAGGATTTTCTGCAGTCAGGAAGCAGTGTTTCTACATTCTCTGCTCTCTCATTTAATCTGGAACTGAAGGTGGAATGAAATGGAGAGTTTTATGGTTTTTTGCTGGCTTTGAAGTTTGATTCTGTGAGAAATGGATATCTGCATATTTCAGGCTAGAAAAGATTCACTATGGGCAAGGTTATTGCCACAGGTCCAAAGTTGAAAAAAATAATAAACAAAAATAATACAACATTTTACCACTGCTGCTAATATCTTGTCTCCATGTGTATATATCCAGTAATTATCATATATAATGTAAGGAAAACTGGTGAGGAGCATCTGGTGGTTTTGATCAGGATCTGAGTGTGTTCTCCTCTCAGGGCTGCTCCTCTGGGCTCTTATCTCCACCCTCAACGGGAGCCCTTTCCTCAAGACTAAAGAGACACGCTTTACATTCTTTACCTCAACACAACAGAGACAGGCTTCACCTCAACACTACAGAGACAGGCTTTACCTCAACACTACAGAGACAGGCTTTACCTCAACACTACAGAGACATGTGTTTCTGTGATATAGCCCCTGCTCCATATGGCAGAACGCACAGGGGATTCGAGTCGCTGTCACTCCACTAGAGCACCACAGTTTAGTTTGGTCCCCGTTCCCCTTCTGTTCCCTCCCTCTGGGATATCCCTCTCAGGGTGACTGTGCTGAAGGGTACCTCAGTAAATTCACTGTTTCGCTGGTTCGGGCTCCACCTCCTGATGCTAACAGGCCCTGCAGTGTGGGATCGATGCAGGGAAGGAGCAGCTACTCTGGGGTCTGTAGGGCTCCCTCTCCCCCCTGTGTGGGACTGGAACACCTCTCACTCCCTTCATCACAAACCAGCTCCTGTGTGACACTGGAGCACCTCCCACTCCCTACAATGCAAACCAGCTCCTGTGTGACACTGGAGCACCTCCCACCCCCTACAACACAAACCAGCTCCTGTGTGACATTGGAGCACCTCCCACCCCCTACAACACAAACCAGCTCCTGTGTGACATTGGAGCACCTCCCACCCCCTACAACACAAACTAGCTCCTGTGTGACACTGGAGCACCTCCCACCCCCTACAACACAAACCAGCTCCTGAGTGACACTGGAGCACCTCCCACCCCCTACATCACAAACCAGCTCCTGTGTGACATTGGAGCACCTCCCACCCCCTACAACACAAACCAGCTCCTGTTAACTACACACCCTCATTAAAACACACAGATGAAAGAGTCAGGAAACATCTATTACTTTAAAGTTAAAAAACATAAGAAAAGTTTTTTTTTTTTTAAATCTGAAGGCAAATGAGGTTTCTTCCAATTAGCAAGCCTTTCATTTCCATTTTGTTAACTCTGGTTTAAGATGAAATACCCTGTCCTTGTTGAACAGTGAAATCTCTTTGAATTACTTGTGTTCGTGTTATGCTAACTAGTATTTAGCTGAAGAAATAACACCATCAGATACAGTGATTTAGCACCGCAGGTCTTTGGAAGATTATGCAGCTCAAGCACAATTATATCCAAGTGAGTTAAGCAAGTTTTTTGGGTCATTTTAATTTTTCCTTAATTGTGTTTTCTTAAATGAGAGAATCTCTCGGAGGTGACAACACAACATCAATGAAAAAAAGGATATACAATCCAAGGCATCTTACAGTTTTCAGCAATTTGCAGATGAGTGGAAATTGTCAGTTCTTGAAACCGTATTCCTGTTAATGTGGGATATAATTGGGAAAGGAGGCAGAGGGGTTTCAGAGCTCCTTGTGTGTTTCAAAGTGGTGATTCACACATTTAGGAGCTCTGTGCTCTCATGTGATCAGTGTAACACTATTTGAAACTGCAGACATGAGATTCAAGGTTTTTTGCAGCTGTTTTCATGATCTGAGGGGCAACAAACTGAGAGAAATATATAAAGTGCTATGGAGGGAAACGTAAAGCAAATTGAGGCAAACTGAAAATGTATCATAAAATATATGATCTATGAGTGTGTTGTGGTGGTTTAGGAGCTACGTGTTGAACTCTGATGTTGCAGGTTTAGATGAATCCTGTTTAACCCTTGAACCAAAGCACTTATCCAGATTTGCTTCAGTAAATATCGAATTGCGTGCATTGATAATGTATTGAAAACTTGCGGAGTTTAAGTAGCTCTGGATAAGGGCTTCTGCTAAACAAATGAATAATGTTATGTAAATGACTTGGTGCAGGGCGGGCTGCTCATTGTGTGTTTGCACAGTTAATTTGTCCCCCTCTAATTAGAGGAACACAAACTCCAGTGTGACAGTCACCCCAGCAGTATATAAGAAAGGGGGCCCTTTGATGTGTTTTTGTTTTCCATTGATGTTTTTCTACAATGCTCTTTCTTTCATTTTTTTTATCCCTTTTAGTTCTAAATTTACATGGAATGTTGAGCAGGCCATCTTCCATGCATCATAGATTTTATGCACCATAAGCAGTGATAACACATGGAAATGAATTACAGATGGTAAATTTGTGCAAAGCAGAAACTACCACACAGGTTTGGTTCAACTGTTAATGTCTCAGCAGCTGTTTTCAGGGGAAAGCATGTTTGTGTGTCCATGGGAAGTTAAGCTGGGAGAGTTTCTGCTAACATTGGGTGTATGGGGCTAAATATGCATGCATGCATGTGTGGGGTTGTGTGTGTGTGATTGGTTGCATGTGTGTGTGTGGTTGTGTGTGTGTGTGTGTGTGTGTGTGTGCTTGGATGTATGTGTGTGTGTTTGTGTGTGTGTGTGGGGGGAGGTTGTGTGTGTGTGCTTGCATGTATGTGTGTGATTGGTTGCATAAGTGTGTGTGTGTGAGTGTGTGTGTGTGTGTGTGTGCGTGTGTGTGTGTGTTTGGTTGCACGTGTGTGTGTGTGTGTGTGTGTGTGTGTGTGTGTGTGTGTGTGTGTGATTGGTTGGGAATATGAATCCTAATCAGTGGTGTGTTGGATTAGATCCATTTTGAATCACTGCTATGTAAAAAAAAATGTGAATTTGAATGTGAATATATCAGTACATCTAACAACGGCAATAAAACCCCCACCCAGCACTGTGGAGTTTCCAGAATTGCTTCTTTTATTCTGAAGCCCATTTGAGCTGGGTGGCATGTGGCAAAAAAAGGAATAATTAATATGCCAAAATGAGACTTATTTACATACAGATAAATGGAATATGAACAAAACAATTCTGCAATGTTTTTTTTTTCATCAATATTAAATCGTAGCCATTGAAAGTCGTGCTGTCAGATGCAGGATTGATACGCTGTGTCGGGGCTGCTGTGTGCAGTAATCAGTGGAGGCCCACAGAAGCCAGGGTGTCTCTGTGCTGTTAGTGGCCTCCCAGGCAGCACCCTAAGCCAGGCCGCTCTGCTGTGATGGTCCTTGTGCCTGGCTGCTCTGGGCATCAGGCTCTCATATTCATTACTCTGTGGGTGGCCATTTCATTACGGTTACACTCCACTCTGCTGCAGACTCTGCGTATTTTTATACAGCTTTCCTCTTATTACCGATACGATTACCAAATAGGGTCCAGCAGCTGATCCGTATTGATGAACTGACATTTCCCAAAACCGGAAAGCGCACCACTCACATATATCTGCTGTTTAAAAACCAGAGAAAGTATTTTAACAGACTTTAATAACATGCATTTCACTGAGTCAGTTACTTGAATGGAGAGGCTCAACTGGAGTGGTAAGCTTAACCAGGCTCTGTTAGACCGGGGCTACCTATTAAAACCCTGTAACTGCTGCTTAGTACTGAGACATTGCTGTTTGCTTTCAGCACATTAACCATTAACTTTAGCTGTTTCTGTATTATGTTACCTTGGCAACTTTATTTTTATGTTTCTCCATTTCTAAGTACTGTGTGTAACTGTGTCATTTGAGGATATTGCAGAATTGCATGTCCGCTGCGTTATTAACCATAAGGAGACAGAAGTGATTTCTGTGAGTGTTTGTCTTTCAGCTGTAATGTGTCTGAATGCAGTGATTGTAGCAGCATGTGTGTGACACACATCAGTGACATATAGAACTCAGTAGCTGTGTGTTATGTGTGTGACACACATCAGTGACATATAGAACTCAGTAGCTGTGTGTTATGCGTGTGACACACATCAGTGACATATAGAACTCAGTAGCTGTGTGTTATGCGTGTGACACACATCAGTGACATATAGAACTCAGTAGCTGTGTGTTATGTGTGTGACACACATCAGTGACATATAGAACTCAGTAGCTGTGTGTTATGTGTGTGACACACATCAGTGACATATAGAACTCAGTAGCTGTGTGTTATGTGTGTGACACACATCAGTGGCATATAGAACTCAGTAGGTGTGTGTTATGTGTGTGACACACATCAGTGACATATAGAACTCAGTAGGTGTGTGTTATGTGTGTGACACACATCAGTGACATATAGAACTCAGTAGCTGTGTGTTATGTGTGTGACACACATCAGTGACATAGAACTCAGTAGCTGTGTGTTATGTGTGTGACACACATCAGTGACATATAGAACTCAGTAGCTGTGTGTTATGTGTGTGACACACATCAGTGACATATAGAACTCAGTAGGTGTGTGTTATGTGTGTGACACACATCAGTGACATATAGAACTCAGTAGCTGTGTGTTATGTGTGTGACACACATCAGTGACATATAGAACTCAGTAGCTGTGTGTTATGTGTGTGACACACATCAGTGACATATAGAACTCAGTAGCTGAGGGGACAGGGTCTCTGGCTCAGTCAGGCGCTGGCATGGGGGACACACATCAGTGACATATAGAGCTCGGTAGCTGTGTGTTATGTGTGTGACACACATCAGTGACATATAGAACTCAGTAGGTGTGTGTTATGTGTGTGTCACACATCAGTGACATATAGAGCTCGGTAAGTGTGTGTTATGTGTGTGACACACATCAGTGACATATAGAGCTCGGTAGCTGAGGGGACAGGGTCTCTGGCTCAGTCAGGCTCTGGCATGGGGGACACACATCAGTGACATATAGAGCTCGGTAAGTGTGTGTTATGTGTGTGACACACAGTAGTGACATATAGAGCTCGGTAGCTGAGGGGACAGGGTCTCAGGCTCAGTCAGGCGCTGGCATGGGGGACACACATCAGTGACATATAGAGCTCGGTAGCTGAGGGGACAGGGTCTCTGGCTCAGTCAGGCGCTGGCATGGGGGACACACATCAGTGACATATAGAGCTCGGTAGCTGAGGGGACAGGGTCTCTAGCTCAGTCAGGCTCTGGCATGGGGGACACACGCCTCTTCCTGCTCTAATTGTGTCTGGCAAAGCAGATCTGGCCCTCTGAAGGTCACTTCACTTCCAATTTCTCAGCCTCACACGCCTCGGCCCTCCGCTCTGCTTATGTATTTATTTATTTATTTATATTTGGCTCGGGCGACGGTGGATTTTCCCGTCCCACGCCGCTGATTGACTCGGAGTGGGCTAAAGCCAGGCTCCTGTCAGTGCTAGAAAAAGGCCGGAAAGGTCACGCTTGATCTCATCGCCCCGAGAGTCGCAGAAGGGAAGGGCGATTCAAAGTGTCTTCCTTCTTCCCTGATACTGTCCAGGCCGCATCCGTAATTTGGGTGTCTTGTCTTTAAAGGTTTGGATGAGGAGTCGCCGGGCAGCCAAGCAGGAGAATTGAAATAAGCCTTGAGAGGCTTAGAGTAATTGAATAATCCAGATTGATGGGGACCTGCTAGAATAGCGGAGAAAATATAATTCCAGGCTGCAAATTAAAATATGAGAGAAAAAAGGGTTTTGAAGGAAATTGAATTTTAATGGATTCTGAAATCAGCCATTCTTTGGTGAATATGAATTAAGATCATAAAGACAAATGATGTGGGGCATTACTAAGTAGTCTGGTAATCTGGGTTTAAGGATCCCATTGGAGACGCTGTCACTACTGAATACAGGTGGAAGGAGGCAGTGGACTAAGTCTTGGGGTTTTTGGTGTGTGGCGAGTGGAGGGAAAACTCAAGGGATGATCAAAATGGGCAGAAGCCACACACTCTTGTTAGCTGAAAATTTATGTCTCTCTTTTAAAATGCCAAAGTCTTCAATACTCGATTCCTGACAATGACAAAGGGGTGTTGAAACGTTGATATTTTTAATAATAGCTGGTCTGCTCATTGCTACCTAAGCTGTGCATTGTCTGTGTTTCCAGGTGTAAAACAGGAAAGTGGTTTTTTTCTCCACACACATTTACAAATCGTGACCTTCACATCACCTGAGTGACAGCAGCACACAAAACCAACGGTTCCCCCAAGGTCAGTACGACCTTCAAACACCCGAGGCGGGGAGCCATTTTTAGCAGCGGTTTGTGGCTCCTGTGTGTTAACAGGCACACGTCTTCATAGCCAGCCAGTCCACATCAGGCTGATAAAGACAAATAACGCAAGCCGGCCGCGGTCACCCACCATGCTGTCAGGCGGTTGCAGTGGAAGGTGGGGGCACTCTGGAGGCGACAGTGACTGTAAAATAAATGGGTTCTGAATGCGAAAGTAAAAGAATCCAATAGTCTTTGGGTTCACCGGGCGGCCATTCCGGCTCCTGCATCCTCCCTTTGCCAATGAAGCACTTTAATACGCGGCATTCAGAAGAGCAGTTCATGCAGGAAAATCTGTTTTAAAGCAATGGGGGCAAATGATGGATGCAGCCAAGAGCCAGCCAGCACTTAAGGAATGTCAGTGCACAGAGGCCGAGTCTGAGGGCGCGTTTTATAAACTCAGACACAGCGGTCATGTGACAAGCATAAACATCACATCTGCCATTTTAACAAGCCCCAATAATTAATCAGGAAAGACAGTGTTTAAACGCTGTCATTTGGTTCCACTGACTTACAGTGAGTAACCTAAATATACCAGCCAGCCCTGTTAGATCACAGAGTTATGATGTGAATGAATGTGATTCAATTTGCTCTTTTTTGAGCATGCTGTTGGTTTGGAGGTAAATCAACATCAGATATTGATGGCTGGTTTAGTTGTAATGTAATGAACCTGTACTGGTTTCATACAGCAATGGGTAGAATTCTCACAATGTAAGAACAAATACGTACAATACAATAAGAAAGGATAAATCTTCGGAGACTTTGATGGTTATTTTTAATTGGCTGGGATTGAGGATCGAGTTCATTCATCAGAGTTTGCACAGGTGGCATTGGTTTACACACCTGAGCACACCTGGTTTAGTGCAGAATAGCTTTTTGTGAAAACCAGTTTCACAGTTTTTATCATTTTTTTTCTCTCTCGTATTAAGTTCTTAATGAATTAATTTTCCCCATGTGTAAATTTCAGAGTGGATTTTTTGTGTACGTAATATTAACGAAGCTTCTAAAAAATTAGCCCCATGCTTTTCTCATGAAGATTCGGATCTGTGTTAAATACGCACATGAAAGCAGCGTGGTAGGTGCCTAAATTGTGATCAAACCAGAGAGGGGGGAAGGGGGGGTTTGGTGCTGGGGTTTAATGAGGATCTGAGCGCTCCACAGTAATGAACATTTCTGCCAGGCTTGTAGACCCCCAACCCTGCCCCCCCCACCCCCACCCCCAGCCCACACTTAAAAAGATGAGAAAAAAAGAGCGCTGCTCTTAGTTTTCTCCAGCTTCTGCTCTCTTCCTCCAGTGGGACAGCGTGTTCAGGGCAGGCGAATGCTGCTTGGAGCAGAGTGGAAGTCAGTTTGTTTTAGGGTTGAATTCCTCTTGGTAATGGAGCAGGTTCATTCTCTCCCAGCAGTCAGGAGATTAAATAATAAGCGCTGTGCCCCAGGCCCTGGCAGCCTTATGAATCTCATATTAAAAAAGGTGATGTGACCTTTGGGACTGGCTTTATTACAGTATGAAGGACAGAATGCTTGTACAGAGGTGGTACAGGAGTGTCCCGCTAACCCAAAACATTCCCCCAGCATCGGGGAGGGTCCAGGTTAGCGTAGAACTATGTACTAGTACAAACTAGTAAAATAAAAATGAAAAATAGTTTTTACTGTGTGTTCATACTGATAATCTTGGTTTCATCACATTCAGTATTGTGGTCTGTATAATAATTATTATCATGTTTCAGCGTAATAACCTGCTGTTGTTATATATACTTATGATCTTATGGATTGATATCTGTCAGGGTGCGTGGCAGTGGGCTGGGTTGTGCCAGTGTTGTGCCACCAGTGGACTTTTTGTTGTCAATCTCCCGTTTCATTCCCTCCTCATTATGTTTTGGTAGAGCCACAGCGATCGCAAACACACACGCCTTCGCACTCAGCCTGAAATAGAGGTTAATTATAGCAATTACGTCAGTGTAAAACCTTGTCACTTCAGAAATATTCACATCCTACTAGAGCTATCACAAACTCCCCCAAACTTTGAGTTTTCACACAGCATTAATGGATTTTTGAATGTAGCTGCTTGTCCTTTATTTAAGTTGGTGCTGCAGACAGGAAGAGTTTGCCAGTGTGTTATTCTTAGTCCACACAAAATTAGTGCTCCAAGTTTAACAACAAAGGTAATAAATCTCTGACTTTTCGAGAGAAGTTTTGCTTTGAATAGCATTAACAACTGTCTCTGGTTCCGGATCTAACGCTCCCACAAAAATATTATTGTGACGTCTTAACGAGCCGCGGCCGGGGACTCTGTCACCGTAATTTATTTTTGCTAAAATGTCAAAGCCCCCGAAGGAAGTCATAAATTTGCATGTACAATGCGCCGCAGTAGGAACTAAACAAACGTGCAATCTCAAGGTGAACGCGGAGCTCCTCCCGGCTGCGTTTTGACTTGACAGGGTTGGCCTGCCTCGGCCCCCGGCCTCCTGGGACTTCATTAAACTCGCGTCTTCAGCACCTGAGTCCTGTTTGAGTCATCCGGTCACATTCGCGCCCGTGACGCCATGTCCTCTGCGCGGTACCCCATCCCAAATGGAAATCAAACGCCCCTCTGCCAGGCCCGTCCCTCAGGGCCTCAGAGACTGCCCTGGAACATTCCGGATCTGTTTCTCCCTCCGATGAGTCATGTGACTGGCGCCTTCGCCACAGGCCTCATACTGCAGCTGAATGGCGGCCATGATGATGATGATGATGAAGACGAAGACGATATTAATTAACAAGTGATTCTTGACTTGTTTCTTGTTTCACAAATATTTATCATTTAATTACAAATACCTGCAAGTTGTTGTTTTCTCCTGCAGGGTTTTACAGGAGTTTTGCAGGTGTCTTTGTTTATTTTTGAAAACACATTGAGTTCGGACTCAATTTTTGTGATTTTTGAATTCAGTAAGCTTTGTTTGTCAAAAGTTAAAATCTGTACATATTTTTCATGTCAAAATGAAGGACAAGTATTGATCTGTTTCAGACATTGGTTTGGGATCGTCTAGACAAACGGTCTCAAACTCAAGTTCCTACATGTTTTAATGGTCCCCATTCAATCAGTAGCAAGTACAGGCATTGGCAATAGTATATATTGGCCTGCAATGACTAAACTTAATTACTTAAGAACCAGAACATGCCAAAAACCAGCAGACCCTGCCACCCTCACCACTGCTATAGAAGGCAGATCTAAGGCCAGTAATGGGCCTGTAATTCTATTGTGGTGTATTCAAAGGCATTTCCTTCCCTACTACAAGGGAAAATATCAGAGAAAAAGTGCTGACATTTATCCAGTTAGCATTTCAGCGTCTTGTCAAAGGGGCCGAAGACTGGGACTGAATGCTCCGACTTTGAGACCCGTTCAGTCCCTGGGGCTGTTTATGACTAAAGTGGATGTGTGTCGAGATGATAAAGTAGAAAGGAAACTGCAGGAAGCCGTGGCGCTAACTGAGCTTAAACAATTAATGTGTGGTGGAGTCGCTCGGCTGTGTGAGAGTGCAGCACTGGGGGGTTCCTACAGACATCTGGCAACCGCTGTCCTGCCTAACCACTTACATTGTACAAGACAGGTCCAATTACATCACAAGCAGAATGTGTCACAAATTTTATTTTTTACATTTTCAGACTGAGTAGGGAGAGAATGTGCATACGACTCCTTAGATTCATGAGGAGACCACCTTTCGTCGTTTTTAACACCGCAAAAGTGATACCACTCATATGTTGCCTATGCTTGTGGGGAAAAATGGAACCAACATATGTTTGCTTTGTTTGTGACCCTGTAGGCATCTGACTGGCCAGGTGGAGTCACTAGAGAGTCATGAGACTGATGAGATAAACCTGAATCATCCACTGTATTACCCTAGCGAGCCTGAGCCATTAATTGCCCTGCCTATGTGTCCCTCCAGGTGTACCCCATAACAGCCTGGCTGGGATTTGTACTCCCAGCCTCGAGACACACTCCTGTCTGTGTGCCACCTGAAGCTCCCATATTTACTGAAGCAATTCAGGGTAAGTGCATCGCTCAGAGGCATGGCAACTGTTTCCAACCTTGTCTCTCTAACCTGCAAACCGTTTTTGCACTGGCAACAACAAAAAGGTATTATTGTTTTGGAATGGAACAGCATTCTCACTTTTCTGTCTTTCCCCTCCAGGTAATGAAGCATGTGAGGCCGGGACAGAAGGAGTATGAAATGGAGAGGTACAGTACAAACTCTGTGTTTTCATTCACACAAGGAGCCTTCATCAAAATGAACACCTAACTGCAGATGGTATACTGTAGATTAAAGACAGGAAAAATATTGGCTCTGTATACTGGCCTTCTAACACATACTTATGTTGCGTTTAAAGATGCTTTTATCCTATGTTATTGTAAAAGTGTTTGCAAAGGTACTTCTGAAAATGTCTGTGAAAAGTTGTGTTCTATCGAGTTTTAAATTCTTTTAATGTAAAAGCTGATTAGAATGCATATACTCACCACAGCCTAAGTCGATTTCCCCGAAGTAAACACAAAGAAAACCCTTCTGTTGAGTTTTATGTAGTGTCTGTGTTCCTACATCAAATGGATGCAGCTCTTTTGTCTTTGCTCTTGTCTGGTTAAAGAATAGAAACCCAGTGCCTCGTGAGCGCTGACTGCAGATCAGTGTCTTTATATTGTGAGATTGACCCGGTTCTCAGAGATTACGCAGGGTGGTTCCGGGCTGAGTAAAAACACCCTCACCCTGGGTGCAGAGGCTCAAACTCCGGGCTCTGTCTGCGCGCTGAAGCGAGGAGAGATGTGATTGTTTCTGCTGCCAGACCGCAGCGTACCCCCGTGTTTCTGAGCTCGTTTAGAGCCGCAGCACATGGGCGGGGTTCTTTCAGACAGCGGGATTATGGGGGCTGTGACAGCGGCCTGACAGAACACGACCACTTATTACCCAAACTCTGGAGTCCTGACCGCAGATAAAGAGAAGAGAATAGATTCATCTGGAAATCTTTACTCTCAATTAAATATAAGATGGGAGTTAACCTCCAGCACTTAGGCTAATGATATAAGCACAGTTATAAATAGATGGACAAACAGAACATAAACATGGTACAGTACAGTGGAGCGCTCGGTGTATCAGCTTCCTGACTCATTACTGTCACTGGGATGAAGGCCTCTCTGAGTAACGGGTGCAGTAATCAGGAATGGGAGTGGATGTGGCAGCGCACAGGTACAGGTGAGGCGGTGAGGGTGCGTGTGGGGCCCAGGGGCTGCTGGGAGGCTGCTGCTCACTGGCTGTGAGAAATGCTCTGTGACAGAGGGACATAGCCCCAGAGCTCACAGGGAGCCACTCTCAGCTTCTGCTATGAAGAGGAGCACAGCAAGCCACGCTACAGAGTAAAGACTATACCCTATACACCAAACACACAGCCAGCCACACTGCAGAGTAAAGACTATACCCTATACACTAATCACACAGCCAGCCACACTACAGAGTAAAGACTATACCCTATACACCAAACACACAGCCAGCCACACTACAGAGTAAAGACTATAGCCTATACACTACACACACACAGCCAGCCACACTGCAGAGTAAAGACTATACCCTATACACTACACACACACAGCCAGCCACACTGCAGAGTAAAGACTATAGCCTATACACTAATCACACAGCCAGCCACGCTACAGAGTAAAGACTATACCCTATACACTAATCACACAGCCAGCCACGCTACAGAGTAAAGACTATACCCTATACACTAATCACACAGCCAGCCACACTGCAGAGTAAAGACTATACCCTATACACTAATCACACAGCCAGCCACACTACAGAGTAAAGACTATACCCTATACACCAAACACACAGCCAGCCACACTACAGAGTAAAGACTATACCCTATACACCAAACACACAGCCAGCCACACTACAGAGTAAAGACTATACCCTATACACTAATCACACAGCCAGCCACACTACAGAGTAAAGACTATACCCTATACACCAAACACACAGCCAGCCACACTACAGAGTAAAAACTATAGCCTATACACTACACACACAGCCAGCCACACTACAGAGTAAAGACTATACCCTATACACTAATCACACACAGCCAGCCACACTACAGAGTAAAGACTATAGCCTATACACTACACACACACACAGCCAGCCACACTACAGAGTAAAAACTATAGCCTATACACTACACACACACAGCCAGCCACACTACAGAGTAAAGACTATACCCTATACACCAAACACACAGCCAGCCACACTACAGAGTAAAGACTATACCCTATACACTACACACACACAGCCAGCCACACTACAGAGTAAAGACTATACCCTATACACCAAACACACAGCCAGCCACACTGCAGAGTAAAGACTATACCCTATACACCAAACACACAGCCAGCCACACTACAGAGTAAAGACTATACCCTATACACTACACACACACAGCCAGCCACACTACAGAGTAAAACTATAGCCTATACACTACACACACACAGCCAGCCACACTACAGAGTAAAGACTATACCCTATACACCAAACACACAGCCAGCCACACTACAGAGTAAAGACTATACCCTATACACTAATCACACAGCCAGCCACACTACAGAGTAAAGACTATACCCTATACACCAAACACACAGCCAGCCACACTACAGAGTAAAGACTATACCCTATACACCAAACACACAGCCAGCCACACTACAGAGTAAAGACTATACCCTATACACCAAACACACAGCCAGCCACACTGCAGAGTAAAGACTATACCCTATACACCAAACACACAGCCAGCCACACTGCAGAGTAAAGACTATACCCTATACACCAAACACACAGCCAGCCACACTGCAGAGTAAAGACTATACCCTATACACTAATCACACACACAGCCACACTGCAGAGTAAAGACTATACCCTATACACTAATCACACAGCCAACCACACTACAGAGTAAAGACTATACCCTATACACCAAACACACAGCCAGCCACACTACAGAGTAAAAACTATAGCCTATACACTACACACACACAGCCAGCCACACTACAGAGTAAAGACTATACCCTATACACCAAACACACAGCCAGCCACACTACAGAGTAAAGACTATACCCTATACACTAATCACACACAGCCAGCCACACTACAGAGTAAAGACTATAGCCTATACACTACACACACACAGCCAGCCACACTGCAGAGTAAAGACTATAGCCTATACACCACACACTCACAGCCAGCCACACTACAGAGTAAAGACTATACCCTATACACTAATCACACACAGCCAGCCACACTACAGAGTAAAGACTATAGCCTATACACTACACACTCACAGCCAGCCACACTACAGAGTAAAGACTATACCCTATACACTACACACTCACAGCCAGCCACACTACAGAGTAAAGACTATACCCTATACACTACACACACACAGCCAGCCACACTGCAGAGTAAAGACTATAGCCTATACACTACACACTCACAGCCAGCCACACTGCAGAGTAAAGACTATACCCTATACACTAATCACACAGCCAGCCACGCTACAGAGTAAAAACTATACCCTATACACTACACACACACAGCCAGCCACACTGCAGAGTAAAGACTATACCCTATACACTAATCACACAGCCAGCCACACTGCAGAGTAAAGACTATACCCTATACACTAATCACACAGCCAGCCACGCTACAGAGTAAAGACTATACCCTATACACTACACACACACAGCCAGCCACACTGCAGAGTAAAGACTATAGCCTATACACTACACACACACAGCCAGCCACGCTACAGAGTAAAGACTATACCCTATACACTAAACACACAGCCAGCCACGCTACAGAGTAAAGACTATACCCTATACACTAATCACACAGCCAGCGACACTGCAGAGTAAAGACTATAGCCTATACACTAATCACACAGCCAGCCACACTGCAGAGTAAAGACTATAGCCTATACACTAAACACACAGCCAGCCACACTACAGAGTAAAGACTATAGCCTATACACTACACACACACAGCCAGCCGCACTACAGAGTAAAGACTATAGCCTATACACTAAACACACAGCCAGCCACGCTACAGAGTAAAGACTAGACACTACACATCACAGTCTATACACTACACACTACAGCCTATATACTAAACAATACACACTGCAGTCTATACAATACACACTACTGTCTTTATACTAAAGGCAACACACTAAATACTACAGCCTACATACTAAACACTACACACTAAACAATACATACTACACACTACAGCCTATGCACTAAATTCTACACAGTACAGCCCATACACTACACATGACACACTAATGACTACACACTACAGCCTATGCACTAAACTGTACACAGTACAGCCCATACACTACACATGACACACTACCGACTACACACTACAGCCTAAATTCTGTACAATATAAATAGAAACATGAAGCATAATTTTGTGAAACCAGTCGTAACTCAGGCATATTTCATGTTCTTGATCCGTTCCATGCATCACTGTCTGAGTCTGTCTGAAAACGTACACTGGACCACCTTAGTTGACTTCCCGTGGAAATGAGGCCCGGCTGTCTTTGTCTTAGCTATTGGTCAAATAGGTCAGGCATACCTGCTGGTCTGTTGATTTTGTATTGGAAAAATGTTATTTTTCATCTTTATTTGTCTGCTGTAGTGTTGTTGTTGGCGGTTACATCAGAAGGTTTTCCAGGTCTCCAGCAGAGGGCAGCGGTCATTTTTATTGGGGTTTGGGCCTGTAAACATGGTTAGGTTGATGTGTGAGACACTTGAGCATGTTTGGGTCTGTTCTCTGGAGCTGCTGAAGTTTCTTTGGAAGTTTCTGTGGAAGTGTGTGCAGACGGGTGTAATGTGAGGTGAAGGGGTGCCTCCTGGACAGAGGAGGCCGAGGTGAACTGAGGATCTGCCTGTCGCCGCCCCCCCGTCCGCTGCTGGAGGGGGCTTCAGGTCTGTGGGGGGGGGGGGGGGAGGGGGGGCGAGAGAGGGTAAGGGATGTAGGGCAGGTGATTCAGCTCCTGAGACAAATAAGAGCGGGAGAGGGAGAGAGAGAGAGAGAGAGAGAGAGAGAGAGAGAGAGAGAGAGAGAGAGAGAGAGAGAGAGAGAGAGAGAGTGTGGTAAGGTCTAAATTTAATTTTTCAACCTGCCGTTAGTGGGCTGGGAGACAGGCAACATGTCTGAAATATTCTCAACACTCTATTACAAGTCTTACCAAACGCACTGTAAAAGTCACTTTGGTTTTCTTCCGAAACACTATTGACCATATTTTCACCACTGAAATATCAATTGACAAAAGAAAAATGATTGCCTGTATCATAGATATCAAGAAAACGTCTTGTGTAATCTTGCACGTAATTAAAAAATGTGAAAAGTTAAGTAGGGTTTAAAGCTTAAAACATAATTCAATACACATATGAACATAATATCTTATATAAATTGGCAAATTTAAGAAAACAACAAGTGCCTGGAGTGCGGCAAATTCAATTCCAGTGTCCAAATAAATGAGTTAGTGATGTCACTGGTACACTTTTCAGCTTCTGACCTTACTCAAAGTGATATACTAGTTAGATTATTGTTCTGTGCATATGTCTTGGTGCTGCTGTCACCTACTGACCAGGGGTTACGAAAGTACCTGGGTCTGCTCAGGTGAGAGCTGCATGGCTACATTTTGAAAGGATAAAGATCATGGTCTTTCAGAAACAACACCAGGTCACAGAAAAGTAGACACTGCCTTAACTTGGGGAATACTCGCCTTGAACATACAGTATTTGGAGTTTGTTCTAGAATATTCTAAGGTTTTCATGGTGAAATTTAGAGTACCTCAAACAGATGTTGCCGATGTTAGGTAAGACTAATAATTAACGCAGATACGTTTGTTAGCTCTCCAGGACCAGGGTCTCTCTGGCTTTGATGTCTGCCACCTGCATGGCATGTGCTCAAATGAAACCTGGCTTTTGACTCCTTCAGTACCAGGATGTCAGTCTGGCGCCTGAACAAACACCAGATTGAGCTGTGCACTGCACAGATATTTCTGATTTGTATTTGTGGAGGCTGGAGAACGAGAAGCTGTTTTTCACTCTCTGTGCAAATCTAAGGGGCAGACTCTGTGTGTAATCCAGTCTCTTCTGAGCACCTGTGCTTTTGTTTGCAAATAGCTCTCACGCTCGCTGCTGTTGTGTTTCACAGTGCAGGTGGTGCTGCTTCATATTGTCTCAACAGCAGTTGTGTTGTTCTGTTATTTTATTTGGATGGCAGATCATTTAAGGGTGATTTAATCAAAAGTATGTTTTACAGGACAACAGTTTACTCTGTATTATTGTGGGTTTTGATTTTTTAATCATGTTTTTGTGAATCTTTGTTTTTATGTATTGAAGTATGCTGAAGCACTTAAGAATTATGTCAGAGGAAAACAATGTGAGAAAAAGTTTATGGGAATCCAATATCTACAGGTACGCCTCCCTTAATATCCACTATATGTTCTGTGAAATGGGACAGTGTGTGATTTGAATGTTGTGCAAACACCATGTTATCAAAGCTATATGGGATACTGTAGTGTAGCTGTATTTACTAAATAGCCAAGATACTGTACACATACAGCACTGTATTTCAGCTAATGTACCTGGCAAGGTAATATATGGGTTAATTAGGTTACGTCCACTACGTCCCATTCTCCGATCAGGATTTCTGAACTCCATTGTAACCTTATGGGACTATGGACGTATATGCGGTCAGACGTTGCCATAACGGACGTTATGCGACGCATACCTGTACACTTAATTCCAGTTCCGTTGCAATGCAAAGCAGGCAAACTTTTTATCTTATGAACTTATTAATTGTCTGCTGAAGTTTGCCAATCTCAGCTGTCAATAACAGGCTGAACCGTTGAGCGCCCCTTAGATGGAGTGGCCCCTGCTTCCCATGCTATGGATGTAAAGCAGGTCTTCAGATGGTGACCCTCTCTGTGAGTGTAAGTGTCCGGGCTCGGCCCCTCTGGGTGTGAGGGTGGGGTGGGGGGATTACGGTACGGTTCTGCCCCGGGCGGGCTCTCCGGTCTGGGGTAGAGGAGTGTGCTGAGGAGGCCGGTCCCTCAAACCCTCCTGAGGTCTGGGCTCTGGCATGTCGGGTGCAGCATTTAATTTTTAACATTTGTTTGGCCTCATCTGACAATTGAAGTACAGCACAGGTGTCTCTGGTTGTTTCCTAGTGGCTGAATTTCAGTTTCATTTTCCATCCAGGTCCTATCAAGAGGCTCAGTTGCGTTGTTGCTCGTGCAGTAATGTGATGAATAGAGAGAAATTTGAGAAAAATGGCAAAGAGGTATGAGACAGAGGTGAGATGAGAAAGAGGTAAAGACACTAAACATTCGGAATCATGGTGCAGATACAACGATTTTTTTTTATCGATGACTTTTGTGGAAGTGCTGTCAGTCATTGCTGTCAGAGATCATTTACCACTGAAGGAGCATGATGCACTCTGAAGACCTTTCCTGTTCCAGCCAGGGAGTTCCTGTCACTATCTTTACTGTTGAATTTTAGTCTTCCATTGATGGAACATCTGAGAACCAGCTGACTTAGAGGAACCAGAGGCCCATAAAACGAATCTTCAACAAATTTCATACCTGACAAAATCCCTTGGGAACAGGAAAGAGTCCACCAACAATGAACCCTGGAGAGGGATCACTCGAGTGATTACTCCTTTGTCACTACGTTCTCCACTCCCTTTCATATCTTGTAGTGAATTTAAGGTGACACCGAAGCGAACAGCACAAGCTCCATGCTTCAGACTTGGTGTGGAGACAGGTGTTATTCTCCCTCACGATCAGTTTCTATGAGTTTCTCCAGCATCCTGTGGAGCAGTGAAAAGTGAGGCGACCTAGGGTGAGTGTGAGGGTTTCCATGGCGCACCAGAGTAGCTCCGCCCCTTGTGCAGTCCTGCCTTTTTCCACCCAGCCTCTCCTGCTTGAGATCTTACCTTAACTTATGAAACCGTATATTCATAGCAGCACAGCACAAGCAGTGGTTTTACCACTTTCTTCAAATACTCGCACCCTTAAAATTCTACACATACATCCCTGTGATAACGAAACTGTGTTGCAGTGCAGTCATGCATTCTGTTTTCATGTTATCCGTTAATATAAACAGACATCACAGAACTATGCTATCGTTTATTTGAATTCATGGAGTCGAATGATTCAGAGGGAATAGTGTTTGTGTTTGAAGAAAGCGGAACAAAAGCTGCACTGCCATGGAAATATGGCCCTCAGACATGAGTGCAGAGAGAGCTGGATGAATACAGTCAAGAACCTGTCAGTACTGGTTACTTTTTTCAGACTTCCTGTAAACTTGAACCAGAGAAATAGTCAAAACAATTGTGATGAGAAAACAGGACTGTCAATTTTCTTTCATCTTCCTCCATTAAACTCTAAGTTTTGCTGACTTGTGTCCCGTAGGTTTTCTTCTCAGTGGAGAAAGGTTTTATGAAACAGAAGTGATTGCAAACAACACGAAGAGTCAGAATTGAAACAGTTTTGTGTTTTGATTAGTTTATTTTGTGTGCGTTTAAAACCTTTCCTCCTACACTTTTGACAGTGTATTGAAACCTTCGCACACATGTTAGAAGGCAAGCCTATTCTCTGAGGAACAAAAGAAACTCTATGACAGGAATTCTCTCATATTAGTAAGGAAACACAGCCGTTGTTATGGTTACACCTTATAAATAGAGTCACCGAGCGTGCAGGTGACAGGGGAACTGAGACATCCGAGATGAAAGACACAGCTGTAAGCCATCCCACAATGCATTTCTGCTCTGTTCTCTCAGTAAAGGCAAAAACAGCCATAACCGCAAACTTGATGGGTTGTGCGCAGCTGGACGTTGCTCTCAAAATGAAACGTGGAAAGAAAAACACACACGACCAGCATCCCTCTAAATGCAGTTTTTGTATTGCCATGCACTTACTGCCATGATAATTCAGCTTGATTTCCTCTGCTTTTGCATGTTTATTTTGCCTTTAAATTGCTGTTTTATGTATTTCTATCTATCTGTGTATTCATTGTGCACAGCAGGCAGTTGAGAGTATGACACCTGTGTGTGTGCGTACATTCGTGCGTGTGTGTTTCTGTGTGTGTGCATGCATTCGTGTGTGTGTGTGTAAAGTCAGTGCTGAAACATTTTAATATATATGCCATAACTGCATAATCCAGCCACTGGAAATTAACTCCAAACTAAAAATGCGATTGATTTTGAAGCATGGCAGCACACAGTCTGGATGTAGCAGCTAATAGCTCTCATTGTCCTGGTCGGTCCCTGTCCCCTGCCGTCCTTCCTCAGTGTGCGTTTGGTGTTTGTGTCGTGCACACTGCGTTCCCCTGAATCGGTGGCAGCGCTGAGCGAATGATACTGGATGTAATTAGAAGCAGCTCCCACAGTTAATGAAGAGGAGCTCGCGCTCGATGGCAGAGTGTGCTCGAGACGTTGCCAGTGGCTCCAACTTCAAAGCAGGAGAGATACGGGCTTCACAGCTAAGGCCTGGGAAAAGCTGTAAGGAGATAACAAGTCGTGGCTTTTTTCTTATTTTGATTTGTGGGGTGCCAGGGCACTCGATCTATAAGGTCTTGGCTTGGGGGGGGGGGGGGGGTGGGGGGTGGGGGTGGAGTGCACCAGAGAGGGCTTGGGAAAGGGCCCACTGGCCTGCAGTGAAGTGGAGAGAGATCTCACACACACGACAGCTGTAACCAAGGTGGGTGGCCAAACAGACACATTCCCTGAGACAATCGCCTCCTCCATAGATTTTTTAAACTCCATTCTGGGTCCACTGCTTGCCCAACAGACACTTATGAAATCGAATACACGTTTGATTGAAAAGCCGGCACAGTAATCTGGCATACATGCCTTTTCAGAAAGTAATGTAGCTGAAACAGAAGAATGAAAAGAATCCAAACAGTAACAATAGGGTGCCTCTACACACCATCCATGTTTTGCCCAAGAATAATTGTTATTTGCCCAAGTAATGACAGTTATTCGTTTCTGCCCTATTGACTGCTTATTGCAGTGCTCCAAAACAAAAAGGCCCTTATAATAAAATATAGTTGACAGAAGGTTGATTGGTTGTGTTGATACCCTAATTTGCATACTGTACCAATTGCTTGGTGCTGATTGGTCACTGCCCGTGTCATTTTTTTTACTGATTGGTCACATCCTGAGCTGAAGCTGACACGGTGGAATGGCCATGTCTGAACATGAGTGACAGTCTCCTGGATCACTCTTCATGAAAAACAACAGTTACAGATTTTATTTTATTTCACTGTGCAGCTTAATGCTGTGGTATTAATGCTATCACAGGAAACACTGAGCCAGAAGCATGGCTTGACCTTCCTAGGGTTGGATATTTTTGTCATGTTCCATTTGATTCTAAATCTGCTGGTTTCATTTCATTTCAAGCCTTTGGAAGTATATCTCTAATCACATATGAACAGATTGAACCTCATTTCGATGAATATGGTGACCGTGATTGCTTTGTGCATCTTTGTGTATTTCTTCAAAGCCTTATGCTTCCATCATTATTGTTAAGCTGCTTTGTGAGCTGGATGTCTGATCTCCCCTTTAAACCCCACAAACCTCTCGCGTTGGTCGGACAGTAAGTAAGCTTGACTTTCAGGGATGAATTGGAGAGATTAGATGTGCTTATGGGTGTTTGGTTTGGTTAAGTGAAGGGTTTCCGTTGCCTCATCCTACTTTATTTAAATTAGATTTCATTCATGCATACATTTCCATGCATACTGTATGTGTTCTGTTTTTATTTTCACACAGACGTAGAATATTTTATCAAACAATGGTTTAACTTGTTGACAGATCTTATATTGTATTTTCTGAAAATGTAACTATTAAGTATAATCTTCAAACTACAGAATAATAATCTGTGAGAGTTTGCAAGCTGCAAACTGGCTTTGCACAAAGCCATTTGATTAGGCCTGTGATTAGCATAAAGTGCACAGTGTGTGTGTGTGTGTGTGAGAGAGAGAGATAGAGAGAGAGAGAGTGTGTGTGTGTGTGTGAGTGTGCATTACAGTGATTGTGAAAAGTGTCTACATTTATTCTCTAGGATCTGTCGTTACAGCAGAGGGGCAGGGTCAGAAACACACTCTGTAAAACTCACAAACTGTTCCTTTTTCCGAAGCAATTAACAAGTGGGATCCAGAATGGCTGTTGTGCCTTCCAGTCGACTTTGAAGTGCTTTAATGTAGTTCTGCATCTTCAAAGTGTGTTTCTGCCACGTGGGTTATATGCTGTGGAGATCTGGGGTTCTCTGAGCTCTTTTAAAAATATAATGAATGTAATAAGAAGCTCTCCATTTTGGTGTGTTTTTTCTGCTCTTCTGCTCTTCGCTGAACGCGGCAGCTCGGCAGTGGCCGATCTTTAACCTGCAGCATCAACGTTTCCACACAGGAAGGAGGTCAGCAGGCATAATCATGAGTGTGCAAACTCACAGCAGAGTTTGAAAGCACTTTCACCCTCCCAAAGTAGGAGTTCATGGACCACAGAGCATGCACAACACACTGTGCATATTCACACACTACGCACAGCACAATGCACATATTCACACACTACGCACAACACACTGTGCATATTCACACACTACGCACAACACACTTTGCATATTCACACACTACGCACAACACACTGTGCATATTCACACACTATGCACAACACACTGTGCATATTGACACACTGCACACAACACACCGTGCATATTCACACACTACACACAACACACTTCACATATTCACACACTACACACAACACACTGCGCATATTCACACACTACGCGCAATGCACTATGCATATTCTCACTCTACCCTCTTGCTGTCATAAGGGATTTCTATAGCCTGATCTTGCAATTGCATCATTACTGAAAAAAGGGCACACTAATGAGGGTATTTTGGATAGCGGTTGCACGGTCAGGCTTAAAGCTTACGACGCAAATGTAATTCACAACATCACAGCCCCCTGCCTGAGGGGTGAATCCTCCCAGGGAAGAAGTATCGATCAGGGAACAGCGTTAGCGGGTAATGATACCCACAGGTGGAACAGCAGGCTCAGGGGTGCTGATGTGACTGGAGGAAAACCGGCTGTGGGAGCCGCAGCAGAATGTGGCTTTGAACGTTAAGACCACTGTTAAACCCAGAGATGGGAAGACAATTCTCATCATTTACAAAAGGCTGTAAGCCTGGCTTTAGAGGAACTTGTGTACACAAACACTCTCTCAGTCAGCAGTCCAGAGGCAGCGCAGTGAGCTGCTTTGGGTGGATTTGGCTCTGCAGCAAGGCTTTTTAAACCAATCAATGGGTAATCAATGACGGGCTCCATGGGGCCTCTGTCCTCCACCTCTTTATGAGCTCGCCTTTTACTCCTGACGTTTTCAATCTCTGAATAACTCATTATTTATTTCACCACCACAGGTTCAAAATGTCCGCCCACATAATTTAGCTCTGAAACCAACATTCCCTCGATGGGCTGTCAAAAGCACCCTTACCTTTGGCTAACAGACTGAAAAGATTGGTCTCTGTTATATATATTTTCTTTATTGTACTGAAGCTGACAGTGTTACAGAGTATTGTAGCTGTCATCTGAGCTGTACGGTTTATCCTAGTCCTGCATAGCTGCCACAGCCCGCAGGTCTCAGAAGATCCTCTCTGCTCCAAACACTCTTCTATGTTTGCTTGTTGTAACCGATCTGATTTCTCCCCCCGAATGTCAGACGTCATGGCAGTGGGCTGGGGGAGAGGTGTGGAGCTCAGTGAAATGAGTCAACCTGATCGCACAGAATCACCTTCAGCGCAAAGAGAACCTAACGCCTTCTGCCACCACGCTCTCCTTCCTGCCTCTAACAAACGCGCCGCTTCCCGAAACCGAAAATTAATTGAAGAAAACAGCGCTGTGAAGAAAGAGCTTTTTATAGCCGTTCTCTTCCAGGCTGCGAGACGTTCCCTCGCTGGTTTAAAGCGCTTCTCTGTCGTCTGACGTCAGACCCGTCCTTTCTAAATTCAGCCCGACTCACCTGGAGACAGAGCTGTGTGGTTCTCAGGAACTGCAGATCGGTTTTCTCAGGTTACTTTCTTTTTGATCGTGATTTTGATCCGTTCCTACCTTAGCAGGTGAATGAGGAGTGACGGCAGGCAGTGTGTGACTCGGCCGTGTTTTAATCACCCAGCGATGCCATTTAAATTTGTCCAAACATCACACTATGTAAAAGTAGCCTCTGAAACGCTGTATTCGTTTGTGGGTAACCACAGTCCACTGAAGCCTCCAGAAGCTTGGTGGAGGCCATCGGGGGTGTGTCCTCGTCATCTCGGGGTGTGTAATTACACTGATCTCCAGGTGTAGGTGTCCCTCTGTAGTTTTGGGAGGATGAGATGAGAGGTGTGCTTGACTGGGGGGTGGTGGCTGGGCCTCAGGCTGGTTCACAGCAGGGGGTATTAGATGAGGGTCAGAGACCTGTGTGGGGCTTTGAAGGCTGGGCCAGGCTCCAGGCTCCAGGCTGCTGTAGGCCAGTGTTTGTTCTGTTTCTGCCCAGCGACAGTGCAGTCTGCCTGGGATGTGCTGTCCCCACTGCCCTACCAAGGTTAAGTAAGGTTACATCACGCTTAATTAATCCCAGTACAGACATTAGCTTGGCACCTTGGCCATGACATAATATGTGCATTCAGCAAGCATAATGGGCAAGAATATTACAGGAGCATTTCACATTAATTACTACAAAGCCTATCGATTGAAAATGCATCTGCATGACCAGTGAAAAGCACAGCGTTGATCTCACTAAACTCTGAGGAACAGAAAGGTGAACGCTCACCCTCCTACTTACACAGAATGTCTGAGGCTAGCCAGGGGGAGCACTGGGTTACTTTCCTTTCTAAACTGCACCATTTTTCATTTTCTTTTCACTTTGTTTTAAAACAAAATGGTAGCGCATATTACTGTCTGTCTTGACAGTATTTCTGGTAGAGTGATACAGTGGAACGCAGAGTGAAAATGAAGACTTTAGTTTCCCCCTAAACAGAGTAATGAAAGAAAAACATAAAAGAAAAGAAATATATTACTGTCTGATAGTGTTAGTGAAGATAAGGTTACAGCCTGCTATGAGATTTTATCTCATGTATCCTGATTAACTTGGGGGCCAAAAGCCAAGTCTGCAAATAATTGAGAAGTAAAGCTACGGGTCACACTTATTAACATCTGTGAATACTGATTCCTTCCACTACTTTAAAATCATTCCTGTCTGAAATTGTAATTGTGAGACCCAAAACATTCAGTAATCTTGTTTGTCTTAGAACAGATATTTATTTATTTTATGATAATGAAATAACACAAGGGCAAATTAACAGAAGGTTACAAAAGATAATCAGAAGAAGCTTCTTTGTAAACGTTTTTGAATTCCAGAGATCAAAGAGTACACAAACGTTTCTAGAAACTTGTATCATGACTTTGGAAACTAGTCTTCATTTTTACAGAAAAATAATCCTGTTGCTTACATTCATGTTTTATAAGCTTAAACCACATTAATACAACATTTTCCTGCTCTTATGGGCACCCAAAACACAGATGAACCAAAAATTTGAGTTCAGGTAAGTCTATTGCAGTCAGTGGGCGGTAGGGGGCACTGCAGGATGGGAAGGGGTCAGGATTAGAAGGTGTTTTTAGCAGAAGTTATGCATATGCTTTCATTTACTCTGTGACCACAGATGACCTCTGCCCAGATTTTTTTTTGTTTTTGCATAATAATCAAAATGATTTAGCAATAAGGCTGATTGGATTTGAATGCACAAATCCATTTTTTAAACTGGCAAGCATAAACCCAGATGAGATGCTAGTGTTTTTAAGGTTGCCTCCTGCTGGCTGCTTCTGCCACAGTAATATTCAGCTGTCCCTGGTTACCGATGCTGCTGCTTAAGCCGTCACAAGCGCCATGGTCTGTCCGGGACTCTGGTCTCCCAAATCGCCACGCCCATCATCATCCAGTTGTCCATCTGTCACACTTCCTAAAGTAAATGTGAGTTTAAGCGCGGTATCAGACAGTAGGCCATCTCATGCGTGCTGGCCTTCTCTTCCTGTTCCCGAGGGTCACGCCTCCCCAAGGTGAATGGGTTTAGGCGCATTAACCAGCTGTGCATCTGTTTCTCCAAAAGAAGAATCTTAATTCATATTTTACTGTGATGAATGTGCTGTCCTCATAAGAGCTTTCAAGGTCTTCCTCTGCAGCAGCGTAGAGCTCTTTTCTTATGAAAACACATTACGAAATGCACTTCAAATAGCAGAAACGGTGTTATGAATGAATGATGGCCTACAGTGGGAATTCTCATTGTGTGATTCGCTGTCCTTCTGTCTTCATTTCATTCATAAATCCTTTCTCTTTAATGTTTTTTTTTTCTGTGAGGAAATAAAACCCAAGGTAACTTGAATGGCAGGCCACACACTATCCTTGTAATCCACTTTTTTTTAGGGCAGCCAAAGCGTTCAGAAAAACGTTCTTGCTCCCTCCATATTGGCGCACGTTGATGCACGCTCTTTTATGATTCCAGCATCCTGGCATTCAAGGCTGTGCATGTACGTGGAGCATCAATAAAGCTTTGATTCAGGGGCTGCCGGTGGCGACTCTAGTGGAGGGTTTCTAGAGGAGCAGTTCAAGGCTGGAATGGTGATCACACGCAGGTACTTTTTGACCAGAGGGGGCACAATGCCGACAGATGCAACCATGTAAACTCAACACCCTGTCCCTCCCAAGCCAAAACCAGCGCATGGTCAGGACTGAGAAGTGGGCAGTGGGGCACAATACTATGCCACGGAATTGCGCTTACTTGCAGACCTCATTTTTCATGCATTGGAGGCTGAATCCAGCATGCTGCACATCAAAGTGCTGTGTGTGTGTGTGTGTTTGTGTTTGTGTTTGTGTGCGCACAAAAGGGGAATGTAGGACGATGGCTGCATTGCACACTCACACATGCTTTGTTCTATGTAAGTACTGCCGATGGAGCAGAGTTGTTTCCTGGGTGTCTGCTTGCAGCCGAACGCTCCCTCTGGGATTTGGTTCTCTCAGCGTTTGCCAGAAGTGTCAAATTCATGTTAAGCTCCAATTGGAAATGTGTGTTAAAAGATGATTTTAATTGAGCCACTGGTGTTTTCAAAAAAACTAATCTTTGTACGTTCTACAAATTAATTATGTAGTGTGTATGATTTATTCATTGGTCGGTCAAATTTTGCCGTGATTACTTTCAAAAAATTATTTACATTTGTAGATATGAACTGCCACCATTTGCCAAAACATGTTTTCCCTTCACTGTGTAAAGAAGGAATTCTCCCATTAGTCAAACTTTAGCTGGAGGAGGCTGCCTGACGTCTTTGCTTGGTGTCAGGCTGAGTGTGTTTTAGGATGGTGACCTTGATGCGTGACGCCTGCAGTAAATTTAAAAGCATCTGTGTACATCTCTTCAGTCTGATTATGCACCAAGGGGAGCAGCTGCCAGCATCCAACTTTTATCGATCCGCCCCGGAACTGCTTCCCAGCATGCTCCATTTTAGCAAGCGTTCGCTTGCTAAAGTATGCCAGTATGCCAAGCTGTAGTATGCCATTCATATTTCATTTCTATTTAACCTTTATTTAACCTGGTTAGCCTCACTAATATATTTTTTGCAACAGAGATCTGGCCAGGAAAGCAGCTAAAAGCAGTTTGACCGAGGCTGGGGCCACACCTTAATTCACACAGTAATGATGGAATGTTCAAAAGCGCAAAAGCTTATAGAGGGAAAAAAAACAGCAGCAAAGAAAAAAAAAAAAAAGAGAGAGGCTGGGCCAATAATCAGCTGCCATGTGTCACTAGTTGCCGTGGTAGCAAAGCCCCTCTGGAGGGTTCTGAGTTATTTACACACCTTGTTTATCCCTCCTGCCCTTTCTTTCTTGTGATCCATATCCATCCTGTCCAGGTGACTGGAGCTACCTGCAGCCAGCACTTCCAATCGCACACACAGGCCCCCGAGGGGCATAAATAAGATGGAGAGCAAGGTTCTCCTGCCTCGTGCGGAAATCCGTCTCACGCTCTTTTCTCCCCCGCGGAGACCGATGGGAATTGACAGTCGGAATCGATGTGGGCAGACGCGGTGCCCAGCGGGTACGGGGAGGACGGATGTGATTGGATAAATTCCAAGACCAGTGTGTTTGAGCAGGGGAGGGGAGCGCTAGGCTATTAGGGCATTAAAAACCAACATCCCACCACTCTGCCGCTGCCTCCTGCCTCTGCCCTCAAAAACACAGAGTAAATGTACACACACACATTATATATGCATACATATTGGTTCCGCATCATTTGGCCACTTTGATGTATTTCTCAAAAATGTGGGAAGTATTGTTAACAGCGCATTGTTATTTTCTGAGAGTGGAATAAAAGAAATGGGGGGAAAAAAGAGAAGTTGTGAAGGAGTGGAAGGAGGCAGGAGAGATGCATGTAAGTGAGGGTTAATCACTTCACCACGGAGTCAGTAGAAAGCACAGTGCACTGCATCACAGACAGTGAGAAACACTTTGATGTTGTAATAATTACTTTTCATTTGCATTAGACTTTCCTAATTACACAACCAGCGCTTGCTTTGTTAATGGACCTCCTTCTGTGCGCCTTTTGTCAGGATTTATTTTCATTTTTCAGATTTTCTCTTTCAGTTTTTGATTTTGTAAGGCCTGGTAATGATGAGATTTGACTGGTAATGTACCAGTAATTAGTAGCCTAGGTGTACTGTGTCACATGACACATAGTAGTGTCAGTTACTCTCAATTTTATTAATTACAAGTAATGCACAATGTGTGAATGTGGTCTACTGGTTTTCCAGAAGCTTCCCTGCACTTGCAGTGATCTTGATTCACCTCACACAGCCCAGCTTATCTTCTTTGAAAGCACAAAGAAAGTGACAGTTCTTTCAACCCCAGAGCCTGTCTTTCAGTGTTTTTTTTCTTCTTCTTCTTCTTCTTTCACCTCTTGTACATCTGACCTGTATCTGAGGCGATAACGACCCCGGCTGTCTCCATGACGACAGCTGCCGTGCCCACGCGCACCTCTGACCTTTACAGGGTGAGCTCCAGACAGACGCTTCCACCCCCTCACTCCCTCTGGGGAGGAGAACTTTTCTCTCCTTTATTTTTTGGGAAGATGATCCTTCTCCACAGGAGCCCACAGAGAGTCAGTCTGCTCCTCCCAGCTCCACCATGTCTCTGGGTCTACCACGGCATCATGGGGATTGTGGTTCGGCAGCATTAATGTTCCACTCCGGCCACCTGTCAGACACGTCTCCAAACTCCAGGCTGAGAGAGGGGCGAGAATCTTTACACTGTGATGTCCCTACCCAATTTAAAACAAGTGCCCATTTCACCGAAATGTCACACAAAAAGACCCAACAATTTTAGGCCATCTTTTATTCATTTATTCAAACTGACAGGCAGAGAAAGGAAATCCCTTGCGGCCATTTAGCAAAAATAAAGGCCTGTCAGTGACAAGCATGGAGTCCCAGGTTGTTGAATTACAGGTTATGAATATAAATACGCTGAGTCTTTTTCCTTCCCGTTTTCCTCATTAAGATTCCTGTCACAAAAGTAGAGTAATTTCTCTCAGCAATCATCCAAATAACCATCTCTCAGAACCTTTCTCATTGTGATTTACTGACACAGGGAATTCCGCCTCTCTCTCTCTCTCTCTCTTACTCCAGACAAACGAACGCGTTGTGCTTTTGTAGCGGGGTGCTTGTTGCTCAGTCGTATGTGACAGTCTGTTTTCAGAGAAGAGGCGAGTCACTTAACCCTGCAGTTAAGGTGTTCAAACAGAATTACGCCGTGTATCAGTCAAGGCTACGAGGGCCTTTTTAAAGCCATCATCCCTTTTCACCGCGGCGGCGCAGAGACTCCTGAATTACATAATGACAAACGGTTACAGTCACGGTACGGAGACACCACTTCACAGCAGACGCTTTATTACAGAGCGATCCTGTCACTCTGTCTGATGGGAGGGACAGAATCAGAAGAGAGGCTGTTGTTGACTCCTGGGAACGGAGAGCGGAATCCGCTCCTGGATTTCACACTGACTTCTGCTCTTAATCACTCGATCAGCCCGGCCGTTTGCGCTCCAGCAGTGCGGCTACGCTCCCTGATAAGCCCAATATCAGGGAACCTCGTCTTAGCAGGAAACCTTTCACTAAGTCTAATCTATGAACCAGATATTGATGTTTGCAGATAATTAATCTATACGTGAACCAGCATTGATGTATGTGTTTAATTAGCTAATTGAGCCAAAAGAGGAGACTCTGATTGAATCTGAGTGAGGGAGAGAGAGAGAGAGAGAGAGAGAGAGAGAGAGAGAGAGAAGAAGAGTATGTTTTAGAGTTTTCCTTGTTCCCAGTCTCTGCTTTTCAAAAATAGCTGAAACGTCAACAGAAGTGGGGTGTGAGTGCATTGCCCCAGCCAAAGCTATACTTTTATGATGCTCGCCTAAACTATTACTGTACATTTCACAGTGTGTTTCAGTCAAGAGGGAGGATTTCTCAGCCAGGCTGGCATGTATTCAGTTAGTGGGCTGTCTCGTTAAGGCTGAACGGGGCTTCAGAGTTGAGTGTAAGAAAATGGGATTCTCAGCCCTTACATTCGCTGCCAAGGTGGTTGTCTAGGTTAAGTCCTCATTCTACCTTTGTTTATGAATTGATCAGTCAGGAGAAAACATCAGCCAAAGTCATGTTTATTCATCACCAGCTCTGCTCACACATCTTCTAAGCCCAGACCAGAATGCTTACAAAATCAAGAGCTTCTGAACTGGTGCAGTGGAATTTTCCATGCGCTACGCTTTTCACTTTGCTGAGTTCAAACACCTTTCTCCTTGTTAAACTGCTGCTCACGATACAGCACTGTGCTCTGATGGCGTCCTTAGACTTCACAACCAATCAAATAAGAGTTCGCCCAGCTGTGTTAATTGGTGTTTAAAGCTATGGTATGTACAGTAGGGTTTTAGTTCTGTAACATGTCACAGTGTTCACTAAATACAGTGATGATATCGAACAGGAGTTCAGTGTCTGTAGATAGATATTTTAATTGTAATGCTGTATTGGATCTTGAGGTTCAAATACAGAGGTCGCATAACATTATGCACTACGCATAATTGCTATAATTAGTAACACACACGGATACACATACTCTCATACGCCTTCAGATAAAGAGCACAATAATGCAACCATTCAAAGGTGCACACACACATACACACACACAGTGGTACACAGATATTTACACATACCTAAGATGACAGCTCATATCATACATACATGCATGCTCCAGCAAACCTTGGAGACTTTGCAGAAGTCAGGCCTCCTTTCCAAAACTGAGCCCCTGAATGGCCAGCGAGTTCATCCACCAACCCGTCATTCCCCTCTTCCATAAGGCAAACCGTGCCAACAAACACTAATAATTATTCAGCTTGCTCATTTCACCTCCAGTCACTCAGGATGGTTAATGAGACCGCAGGCATATTTAATATGCATCATGTCTTGCACAGGCCAAATTTGTGTTACATTGTATTATGTTAATGAAACAGCTAATGATAACTTTTAATTATGTGTGCAAATTAAGTTATACTTTCTTATCTTGATGAGACGTGGCCTGTGTATCAACCACAAGTACAGCATTACCCACAATGCAACATGATTCAGCAATTTATATTCTGATCCAGAGGTTAATTAGACACTCCTAAGCATATGAAATAACAGGGCAGGCACACTGACACATAAAACCTTGAACTGATTATCTGCATATGTTGTATTCTGTATGGACGATTACAGTTATTATAAGTCATTACAATTCCATACTACAGCCACCCAATTCTGCCATTGTGAGGAAAAAAATATACCTGTTGGATGTTGTAGGAAAATCACAAGCTTTTTTTAAATCTGGTAAAGTGAGGTATTATGTGACACATGAATAGCGGGAGTTGAAAAACTTTGCTGAGTGTTATGGGTGGCTTACTGGATGGTTTTCCATTCCAGAAGTCCATTTCTGGTTTTATTGCTGAGGCAGGAGGGTGGAGCCACCTCAATTGGTTAATTGGCTGTGTAAATTGGACTACCTATGGCTGCATAGCCACGGGGCATATGGATATTCCTGCGTGCAGGCTGAGCTTCAGTTGGGTTTGAGGAGTGGTGAGTTTAGAAGCTCTGCTCCTGGTAATGTGGTATTGCTCAGTCCCAACTGAATGGCTTCTAGGGAGATTTGTGTTTGTAATTTATGTTAACTGGAGAACTGGCCCAATATAGGATTTTTCATTTATTGAAAGATAACCCAAAGACAGGTGGATTTTCAGCTGTTTAAAGAAAACACAACAACTGGGAATTTTGAGTTAAGAAACCAGTTTTGCTAAAAAAAGAAACCATAATGCGCTCCTTTCCTTTTGTTTGTGTTTGAGAGCCCAGTTTCAGTTTCTCTGCTCCTCTCAGTCCCAAACAGTGGACACCATTTCAGTGCCTTTTAGAACCCCTTTTTACAATCTCCAAATATAGTGGTTATTTAGTTTTTGTAACTTCCCAGTAGAAGGTGGGAAAGTAATACGAGGAAAGGAAAAGAGGCCCTATGTAAATATCACTTCCTTCAGTGCATAATAGTTTGTGAAATATGTAGCGGTGCATAAATCTCTAAGTGTTTGGCGAGGTGCAGCATGCTGGTGAGAGTGGATGTCATCCCTGGAGATGAAACGCCTCCCTCCAAAAGACCCATCTCTCTGTCAGCTGGCTTTGCCTGCAGGCCTGGAGGAGAGAAAACAGCCCATAATAACCGTGAAGTAAAGTGAACTGAATCACACACACACACACAGTTCGCCAGCTGTGAATAACACACTTTGTAAAGGGGTCTTATTTTAGATTCTTCACTTTGTTATTTATTAGGAAATGATTAAGAAAGCAGCTCTGCTCCAAACTCCATCCCTCATGCCCCCCCCACCCCCCAACACATTCTAATCTACTGGATATTCCAATTTCATGTTTTCTAATAATAGCAATTTTATGAACTTGCCATTCCTGCCCGTGCCTACATTCGTTATGCAGATTGGTCAATATTTCATTATATTTCGTCATGACTTTTAAAAGACAAAAAAAAAACATGTCATTTTCATACTGTTTTACATTTTTTGCAGTTACACATCAAATAAGTGTTTGAAGGTGCTCTCTTTGTCAGCGTGCACCCGGAACACAAGCCTGGAAAGCATTGTGCTGAAAAGCCGAGAATTAAAAAAGCCCAATTACAGAAATGCATTGAAATATGATATATGAAATATGAAATATGAATCCTTTCATGGGCTGTGCTCTGAGGTTTTGTAGTGTTGGGTCTCTTGATGTTGATATGTGAGCTCAGATGCACACTGTAGGGTGAGTATGTGCAGAGTTTCGTTCTGAAACAGGCTCCACGTCGTGTACCTGCAGAGATTTTATTTGCAGTAAATTTAAGCAATATTATCACCACGGATTTAGCCAATATGTTTATCGATTTCTAGCATACCGAAAGTGTATGTTATGTGTATGTGAATGTATTTCTTGAATGTAAATTTGATCTCCTGATCTCCAAAGGAACATTGCTACATTACATTATATTACATTAAGGGCATTTGTTAGATGCTCTTATCCAGAGCGACTTACAAGGCAAAGTGTATAAGAATGGTATAAAAAGTGCAAAGATAACCCTGGAGAGGGGTAATGTCCCAAGTGCCAAAGGTGATCGAATAGATCAGGACTCCCCTACCGACTATCTAAAGAGAAAGTAAACAACAGCCTAGGTTTCAACCGCAGATAAAGATACAGATACAATATTTAACAAACAGCACATACCTGTACTTGTTCCTGAGCTAGCACCAATCAAATGAAAAGTATCCGTCACACATTGCTTTGATTGGCTGACACATTAATGGGTGGAGCTTAGGCAGCAGTAACGATGGTGCATCTTATACTCAGGCTGGCCTTGGCTAAATTAGTCAATTGTGGCTCAGTACTGTGGGCTTAAAGGTGGCTAATGAAAAAAGCCAGATCCATACCTGCAGTGTGTGTTCTAAGGGGCTAAGCACGCACTCCTGCAGAAGGCCACTCAGGAGCCTGTGTACTCTCCTGTGTTTGAAACCTCACGGGGATCACCTTAACAATGAAGCGCTGCAGCTTTCCAATTAAATCTGCTCAGAGGCAACGCATCAGACAAGCACCAGTTATGAGAATGAGCTGATATTGTGCTGAACTGGCTAACGAGGACACAGCGCTGTAAGGAATACTGATGGCTGTCTAAGCGCAGTACTGCATCATCAGCATACGGACAGATCACTGCGCTGTGAACTTTTATACGTTCCTCCTGAAATGTCATTATTTTGGTGAATCACGGGTAGGAAGGGGTTCAGGGAAGGAGATATTGGAAATCCCAGACTGGATCTTCTATAATTCAAGCAGTTTTGAATTGTAACCACAGGTGATGACTGAGGCAAAAGTAGAGTAGTGTGCGGTTTTGATCCACTGAATAATGGATTTGCCTGCGCTGAAATGTTCAACTTTGATGAAATAAAAAAAAAAATCTACAAAGGCTTTTTTCTGCATCAAGGCTAAGTTGCAATGAGATGTGCTCTCCTCTTGAATTAACTGATTAAATTAAATGGCCCGTGCACATTGTGGGACATTGTTCGAGGTCCTGTTTTAATAATACTGGTTTACTCAGTGTGGATGAATGTGATTAAGACTAATTATAGCTATATGGACAGCACAGCACTTCATGTCTGAGTTCAGTAATGGCATTGGGCAGTAACTCATACAAAAGGGTCATCCTGCATTACACATAGGCAAGGGTTTAGGCAAGCGAACCCATTTTAATGTGTCATTTTTACCTGCTGCTACCATACACATTCTCACATGTGACTTGTATCTGACTTGTGTTTAGGCTGTTTCTGCGGTCTGACCTCATACACATGAACTGAGATTTTATCCAACCGCAGTTTTTATCAATAGCCATACCGTATAGACAATTAAACAACCACGTGCATTTTCAATTTGACATTTGTTTTCTGTAGCATTGAAATGCCAATGCCATTTTCTGTGACATGACACGTGGGGAAAAGACGGTGAAAAATGGCTTACAAAAATCCAGTCGTATGGAAAGTTGAATTAATTCGTAAATGGAAAAATGCTACTAAATGAGATTCAGAGCAAATGTTTGCTGTTTTGACTTTGCAAAACAGATAAGTGAGAAAAAGCATAAGATTTTGGTCATATGAAAGAATCACTGTACGTGTGTGCCTGAAAGAAGTTTTGGAAAATGCTGATATAAAGTTTGTGTTCAGGTGATGGGGTGAAAATATAACCTGAAAGCACTCTTCCCATGATGGGGATTCTGAAGAAATATTTAAACCACGGCCACTCTCAGCCCCAAAGGGATTCATTATTGATAAGGAGAGGAGAGAGTTCCAGACTGGGGTGCTGACAGGGGTAATCTGTGGGTGTCCATTTGTTATCTGAACAGTCTGAGAGGATCGGAACTCCTGAGTCGAACATTCGTGCTGGATTGCTATTGTGTTTTTTATATAAGATGGACTTATTTGTATATTTTCTTTTTTTCTTTTTCATCATGTAACGTTTTTATAATACAAATGAAACTTACGAATGAAAGCGATGTTCGACCAGACAGGCAACAAGAATGAAGGCAAACATTGGTCATAGAGAGAAATGAAAAGTATATGCGTTTAAGCTCCTCTATCGATCATCTTCAGTACAAGAGTTGTCTAGCATCACAAGAATGCTTTTGTCTTAGTATAAGGGCAGGACAAATTAAATAAGCAGATCAATATGGTGCTACATTCATCTACAATGCAGTGGACACATTACTGGTGAATTACCACATCTTCCGATCCATAGGACCTATTTACATCTAATAATAATAAACATGGCTCTTCAACAATCTGACAGGTATTGTAACTGAAGTTCATTATTGTTTTATAATTGGAAGAGATAGTTAGAAAATAAGAGGTCCACAGCCCTGACCTCTTGTCAAAATTGGTTAGTGTGGTCAGTCTATTTATTCCAAAGAAATAACTGAGCAAGAAATAATGAGTCCAGAGTAAATCTACCCTTCAAAGCAACTTGGGCAGAATTACACAGCAGCAAAGTGCTTCTCAAATTTAATAATCACAAAGTTGTGTGATTCAATCTTCCAGACCATTATTAAAAAGGCAAAAGCAAAAGTATTTTATAATAATTATTGGCTTATAAATGTTTAGCCCAGAGATAATTGTCTAAGGAACAGAATTTGCATTTTATAGCACATTTCTTTCCTGTTAGGATTCCTGAAAAAATCCAACGTTAGAATACATTTTACTGTGATATGAATTAAGGAAAGCATACTATTTACATATATGTGTGCCGGGTTGTATACGCACCAGTTATCCCCTTTTTTTTTTACCCATCTTATTTACCCATCTCTTCAGTGATATTGACTGTGTTTAATCGCAGGATTAGAGAAATCCATTATTGGACTCATGTCTGTACTGAAACCACGGAGCCTCATGTCTGCAGAACTCAGACCCCTCTGAGTCTGACTGCGTCAGCTGCGTTATGTCTGCAGAACTCAGACCCCTCTGAGTCTGACTGCGTCAGCTGCGTTATGTCTGCAGAACTCAGACCCCTCTGAGTCTGACTGCGTCAGCTGCGTTATGTCTGCAGAACTCAGACCCCTCTGAGTCTGACTGCGTCAGCTGCGTTATGTCTGCAGAACTCAGACCCCTCTGAGTCTGACTGCGTCAGCTGCGTTATGTCTGCAGAACTCAGACCCCCTCAAAGAAGGGCAGAATCTCAGCTCACCCATTAAATCACTTACTTTAAATTACAGTCATTATCCTGGGCAGCTTATACAATTAAGTACATAAGAGCTTTCATGAAGCACACAGAGTGCAGTAGTATCAAAGAAGGATATGGAGGAGAAAAGGATAACACAGTAAGATGCACTTTGGTCTCTGGGTTATGTGACCTGACAAAGAAACTATTCAAGATGATCAATATACAAATACAGCAAACACAGTTTAGTAACAGAACCACTGTAGCAGCGTTAAAACCATGAAAACTTTGCCTCTACGTCTGTTGAACGTCTGGATTCATTGGCTCATCTAGGTGCTGTGATTTTGTTCAAATGTATCAGTTCTGGAAAATGTTTTAGAGCACTTCTGAACTACTTATAAAGTTTCACTTCACCACCCTTACGCATTTGTCTCTTAAAAACAAGCAACTTCCCACCATTTGCTTTGAGACTTTGCCGTATATTTTTCAGGTCCTCTCTTAAATGCATCAACTGAATTAATCAGTGAAGTGGTGGGGTTTTCATCTGTATATTTTTCCTCTCTGAATCTTTTAAACTCAATTTTTTTAATCAGTCACACACAAGATCACACAACAATGTACTTTCTTTTACATTTCAAGATACAGTTCACAGAAAAGGGAGTTCAAAGTCCAGAGGAATACATCTGTAAATCTGTACTGAGCAAAGGAGCTTCTGAAATACTTTTTAAAAAAAACTTCTATTATAGTTGCTGAACCTGCAGACACTCTTTAGAAAAGTGTAACGGAAAACTTATTCCTTTTAATGGGCTTCTACAGATCTATTTTTATGCTTTTATTTTCCTTTTATCACTCCCTGTCTGCTGTATCCTGTGCTTTGCATTTCAGCCCCTGTAAGAGTGCTGTGAAAAATAAAACATCGCACACGACGCTGAGTATTTACTACTTGATCTTTTATAAGTATTGCTGTTTGCTTCCGCACTGTTTGCCTGTTGATATTATGTGATTCAATTTAACCTAAACGTACTGTCAGACTGCTCAGACAGGTGACGTGTGTTGCATTTGTCTGATCTGCATTATTCACCTAATAAACAGAAAGCCTAAGGAGGCAAGCGAATTTAGTGTTCATGAAAATGACGAGATCGTTTGAATGAACATCGTTGCATTTCAAAGAGGCGAGTTAATATCCTTTAATCATGTTATGGTCCAAGGTAATTACAAAATCACCAGGGGGGAAGAAAAACACAGCATCACATACCTTCATCTTGAAATCAGTTATAACTAAGGGCATTCATAGCCATATACAACAAGGTATTCATATTTCCAATCTACTCAATTACAGTTGTTCATGGAGTGTCACTCCTTAATATATTTTCAAACTTATTGCTTAGAAGCTCATAGCACCTCTTAAGATACCTAGCCAACTGTCATGTTATTTAAGTCATTGGTTTTTACACAGCAGGTATATGTTGGTGGTGCACTTTCCGGTTTTGGGAAATGTCAGTTCATCAATATGGATTAGCTGCTGGACCCTATTTGGTAATCGTATCGGTAATAAGAGGAAAGCTGTATAAAAATATGCAGAGTCTGCAGCAGAGTGGAGTGTAACCGTAATGAAATGGCCACCCACAGAGTAATGAATATGAGAGCCTAATGCCCAGAGCAGCCAGGCACCAGGACCATCACAGCAGAGCGGCCTGGCTTAGGGTGCTGCCTGGGAGGCCACTAACATCACAGAGACACCCTGGCTTCTGGCTCTGTGAGCAGAGCAATTTAGCAAAATGATGTTGTTTGTATTCAATTTAGCTGTATTTCATTATGAGGGAATGGGAGTATCATTGGAAGTTGAATCATTTACATTTTTTCATCATTTGCCCCCCAGGTGAAGAACGAACCACTATAAATAGTCAGTAAAAGTCATGTTTAACAGCTGGATGTCATTTTTAAGGTTATGAAACAGTTCTCCTTTATATATTTTATTATGAAACTGTTCTCCATCATATATTTTATGAAAAATATGCTCAGTGTGAGCTTTTGATTAACAAGGTTGAAGGTTTACAGTGGACGGTTGATGACCTTTCTCCTTTTCAGGCGACACAAGTTGAAGTGACTGCAGCACAGTAGGCTATACATTCTGCCCATTGTGCCTATCCACTGGGTTACCAAGAGCAAACCCTGATTAGTTACTGTAAGAGTATCTGATCATTTCTATGGTTTAACGTGTATTCAGTCCTGCTGCACCAAGACTGAAAAATCGTGCTGTTTTTTTTTCCTGAAGGTACATGTTGAGCGTTGTGCTATTTTGGAATGAATGTCTTCTGCACCCCATTTTAGGAAACTGAAAGTTTAGGCAGGAGCCCTTCAGCTGTAAATGGCAAATGAGCTGTCGGAGCTGCAGTCTCTCGGGGCAGCTAGCCAATGTGAAATGAAATAATTGTTCAGTTTCGGAATGCAGCTTCCATAGGATGGAGCCAGTTCGCTGTCCACAGCTCTCAGGCAGAGAGATAAATTAACTTTCAACCAAAGGTTGTGTGTGTGTGTGTGTGCGTGTGTGTGTGTGTGTGTGTGTGCGTGTGTGCGTGTGTGCGTGTGTGTGTGTGTGTGTGCGTGCGTGCGTGCGCGCGCGCGCGTGTGTGTGTGTGTGCGTGTGTGTGTGCGTGCGTGCGTGTGTGCGTGTGTGTGTGTGCGTGCGTGTGTGTGTAGGTGCTTGATGGGAGGTGTTTACATGTTGACCTTCAGAGTTAACTTTTTTTGGCAATTCTAAGCATGCACACATTGGACTGTTTTGCTGACAGCTCCATTTAATCATTGTGCTTTAGCCAGAGAGTTGATACATTTTGCGCTTACATGCTGTGATGTTTTTGATTATTGCGTCTTCAGTTCATATTATATTATATTAATCAATACTTCAGACCTACAGTTTACATGGATCTGTCTGCTGAAAATAAACAGCTGACTGAGAGGTCGTCTCATTTGAAACAAAGTGGAGCCTCTCTCTGAAGGTGCTGCTCCAGTTTACAGTAATTATGAATACTACAGCGTGTGGCATATCAATACTGCTCACTGCGCCAGACTACGCTACGCTCCCAGCAGAATGCATCTATCAACCAGCCAAGACGTGCCATGCTCATACCACTTCATCAATATTTTTTCTATTACAAAAGAGATGAAAATTAAAAAAAGTCAGAGGCATGTAAAGGCCCCATTCATTATCTCTATGCCCCCCCCACCCCCCATAAAATTCACATGGTTCTGCGGGACTCAGTGCTGGCAGCCTGTCTGTAGCCCACCACCTGCAGGAGCACCAAACGCCCCAAACACACACACAGCACTGAAAGATGGAACCATGCTTCTGCGACTGAATGACTGAAAGTAGAACCGGGATTTAACCATATGTATGAAGTTACATGTCTGCATAATAAAATGAAAGAAGACAAGCCTATTCAAATTTTAAGTGCTTAGTGATTTGCATGTTATAAACAGCAGCTGGAGCAGATTTTACACTGATTTGACAATCTAGATGGAGCTGAAAGGATGGGTTCCCATGATGAAAAAATACACTATGAATTTTTTAACTTAGAAAAAATAGTGAGACTAAATGAAATTTACTGCCAAATCTTTTGTGAATGGAATAGGTCTATTCAAAACCAAATTGCTTATAATTGTTTTTCAGTGAACATATATTTTGTTTTAATTAACATATTATTATGAAAAAAATAACTACCATACTTGTGTAAATGCAAAGGATGGTACTGGTGGCTGGATTAAGGCCAAGGTGACCTGTGAGTGTGACGGTAGCTGTCCGTATGATGTAAGTCCTTATCCTCACATCCCTGTGGTCAGCCATACTGCATTATGAACTATATGCTAATGCAAACACATGGGCAGGAGTGTTATATTTCCTCGGTAAAGGCAGTGCCTCTCTCATGGGGAGTGATGGCGCGGGGACAGACACAGGGAAAATGCGTAATTGATGGTGAAGCTGGCATGGAGCTGCTGCCCGTTTGTGTCTGTGGGCGCGAGGAGCTCCACAACACACTCTGTTGACAGGAAGGATTTCTCTTTCCCCGGCTTACCCGCCACAAGTTTTGTTTGATTTACTCTCCCACCTTGTTTTCTGTCTTATTTGTTCTTTAGAATGATTTGTTTGAGCAAAGCTAAGAGCGCCTTCAGAGACGTCTTTGATTTGATCTTGGCAGCTAAGAGTAAGGCAAACAGCATTGCTTCACCTCTATCTCAAGTTCACTTTGCTCAAACCGTCTGGACACAAAACACACAAGAAGATAGAATGGGGCTCACATCAACCATGGCTATCTGGCAATGCTATGCTTATTTAAATGCTAAAGGAAAGAGGGTCCCATATCAGCACCTGGAACACCCCTGTATATGATGTTTTTTCTTCCAATTGTACTTGCAATTCCTGAAATATAAGGAGATATTTATTATATGTAATTAGATATAGTTAATTACTAATGAGTGAAGGCTCAACCTCTCTGTTCTGCAGAGAGAGGGAGACAGAGAGAGAGAGAGAATAGAACTACCTGAAAAGGTAATGCCCTTTCATTTATTTAGTATGTGTATGAATTTGCTTTATTACTGTTGATCAGTAGTACTGTTGAACAGTAGAGTTTGCATTCCTGAAAAATGGGCGTTCAAATGTGTATTAAAAGGAATGATATTTAGTGGTCAACCTAGCTGAGAAGACCCAACTGTTCCCTCATTGTGAAATAATACCTCTCTCAGTTTTAGTGCATTTATTTCAAAAATTAGCACTCCTAACTGTACAGTTATACATGATAAGGTATTGTATATGGATGTTTGATACGCTGTAGAAGACCGTGGCTAATTAATTTCCATTCGGATGGTTTTTATTTATTGTGAGAGTTTGATGAAAATCGCTGTACCGTGCCCCGAAATAAAGCAAGGCACCTGTCAGCCATCAGCGAAGTGCGGTGTTCTCCGTTCCGCTGCCGCTCTCTCTGAGGCACGCGCCACACCTCCTGCATCCGCATCAGCGGAAGGTTCGCAAAACCGAAGACAGCGAGAAGCTAATACTGGCTTAGACACGATCACTGTGCTCAACAGGGACCATTGCAGCGTATTAAGAGGATTAGACCGCATATGAAGATGTGCTTCCTTGTATTCTGTCTTTAATTACTGACAGTTCGTACTACTTTACAGTAGATTTAAAACGAAAATATCTGAGGATGATATTTTGTTATGCTGATAACGATTTGTTCTCACAGACGTAAAAATAGATATAAGGCAATGAGCTTTGAATATTGAAATAGCAGACATGAATCAGGTTCCTTGGTATATTTTTCATACTTAGTTTTGATGTAATTTATTCATTTTTCAAGGAAAAACTTTAATTCAAAGCATGAATAATGGATATTTAATATAGATGTAGGAATGCACCATTTAAATCATAAAATAAAAATTAAAACATTTAACTTTTACAAAAAAATGAAAGTAGCTGCTCCTATGGCTATATAACTACAAATACACTTAGCATTTAGGTTATGTGCTTACATGTGCTTAGTTCCTCCCACAGCCCTTGATTTTGTGATGTGGAAATTCTTGTACCACACACTACATACAGTCACTTTGGGTGACAGAAGTATTGCATGCATTAACTTGCTCCAAAAAATACCCAGTGGTGTTATTTCATGGAAATGTCTTATCCTATGATATGGATATTCAATATTTATCATCCCTGTCATATTTTGATTTGGAGTAATTTAGAGTTAGGTGTTAGGTGTATTTAGTGTTACGCCTCCCTCTTGTGGTTATGTTGTAGTAGCGCACAATTGTTTTATTCCTTCAACTAAATGGTGCGGTGGGTTCAGAATGATCATGTGGCTTGGCTTAGTGCCAAAAGTGCGTGCGTGTGTGTGTGCGTGTGCTTGTGTGTGTGCTGTCAAAATAAAAATCCCTTAAAAAGACAACCATGGCATCATAACACATCTTTAATGTGTTTACACCGTTCCACCTTTTCAGTCAAATGTCACTTCAATATAAACTCAGATGTGTTTTAGTTGTTGTTGACACTGTTTTCAAGGCTGTGAGTATTTCAAAACCAAGAGTTTACATGGAAAAAAAGCACAGGGGAATGAAGAGCTAAGAATAAATTTAATTCTAAAATGAATTCTGTATTTGAATGAGAATTGCCTACATGAGGAATGGAAGTGTGAACTGGAAGTCAGGTTGCTTGCTCTTGGCTGCCGGTATTGACTTGTGACCATGTGTGAGATTTCACACTGTCTCTGAGATAGTAAAGTATTCCTTTATCTGAATATCTGAGGAAATGTATGAGATGTGTGGTGTGCGAGGGTGTGTGATCTGGGTTATTTGCATGTGCCTCACGTTCAGTGAAAGTGAGTTAGCAGCCCTGCTAGCTACTTCCTGGCTAACTTCTTCCTGTATATGATGGAGCTAATTAATGCACTCATCTTTTTGGCCGTTAATTGAGGGTAAAAAATGGCTAGTGCTCTCCTCTGATGATGGATCTGAAGTCTTGACAGTATGTCTTTTCTGTCATCTAGCTTGTAATATTTAATTGGAGGCTCTTTTCCACTCTTTCCCAGTTTTATATTTAACAGCAATAAACAGCTTCCCATGTCAAAGCAATCCCTCACGTCGAGTGAAGTGTCGGGCAACAGATGAAAAATCTGCCCAGATTTGTAACGGCCGTTACCCAGGTGATTTATATGTAGTGACCTTGAAATGATGAAAAAGTCAGATAAATCAAAAAATGATGCGTGTCCTTCCTAACAAACATAAGTTTCTGGAGGACAGTAAGCAATAACACTACTTAATATTCCTCCAGTGTAATATTTATCCTCATGTCATACATCCAGGGTCTTGGTGACGGCGTTTTCAGTGAATTTTTTTTGGTCTGGACAACCCATTCATTTTCTCATACCCCCACCCCATTCCCCCCATTCAAAATGAACTATGCAAACCCTCCCACAGACTCAGGGGGAAGCAAACATAAAAGTGACTTCTCTGATTCGTCCGGTTCTAGCTTTCACTATTTTTCATACATCTTATCATACATCTTATAAGGGCTACTGCTAATATGCAGAACTTTACTCTTGGCAATGGGATATTTTATTTCCCAGAATGTTGTAGCATGTGCATGTTAAAATAAGTGGCCTGTAATTTCAATGATCAGTATCATAGGTTATTTGATAGTTGGAATCCTTTTCTTGTCTTGTCATCAGTGGTGAAGGCATTGTAGCTTGGAAGGCCAGGGTATTTGGTTTTGGTTTTAACATTATTTGACTTTCTTTAACATTTAAATTAGCTTTGCTTTGGCAAATAGCCATGGTTGATGTGAGCCCCATTCTATCTTCTTGTGTGTTTTGTGTCCAGACGGTTTGAGCAAAGTGAACTTGAGATAGAGGTGAAGCAATGCTGTTTGCCTTACTCTTAGCTGCCAAGATCAAATCAAAGACGTCTCTGAAGGCGCTCTTAGCTTTGCTCAAACAAATCATTCTAAAGAACAAATAAGACAGAAAACAAGGTGGGAGAGTAAATCAAACAAAACTTGTGGCGGGTAAGCCGGGGAAAGAGAAATCCTTCCTGTCAACAGAGTGTGTTGTGGAGCTCCTCGCACCCACAGACACAAACGGGCAGCAGCTCCACGCCAGCTTCACCATCAATTACGCATTTTCCCTGTGTCTGTCCCCGCGCCATCACTCCCCATGAGAGAGGCACTGCCTTTACCGAGGAAATATAACACTCCTGCCCATGTGTTTGCATTAGCATATAGTTCATAATGCAGTATGGCTGACCACAGGGATGTGAGGATAAGGACTTACATCATACAGACAGCTACGGTCACACTCACAGGTCACCTTGGCCTTAATCCAGCCACCAGTACCATCCTTTGCATTTATCTTTGCATATGGCTAATTTCAAGAATTGTAACGATTTCTGGACCACTCATATATTTGTTGTTTATTGGCATATAGGTGTCATTATATATATATATATATATATATATATATACATACATACAGCTTTGGCAGAAGGCTGGGCTTTTCCACAATGGTCGCCACAAAGGAATCAGAGCAATCACATGACTGAATTAAATGCCAGGCTGGGAGGGAAAATAAACACTGCCAAATCCACCTCAAAGACAGCTACAAAAACAGAGGCAAGCAGGTGGAGACTGGGATGGAGGTGGCGAACAAAAAGAAGAACAGTGTTACGGCACAGCAATACCAGCATGTGCTCAGCATTTGAGACATGCAGATATACAATTTAGACTGCATTAAATGTCTTTTAAGAAGACTCCGACTTGAGGTTCCCACCCGCACTAGCTTCACTTATTTTTTTAAGATCAGCAGTCGATAAAACCTAATTAAAGCAACTTGTCCTTGCATTGGAAAGAATTGGTAAATTCAGTTAGTGCAAACGCAGGTTAAGTCCCAGACCACTCCTGGAACATAACAATGTAGCAAGCTTTCCTCGCGTAAGCCCGGTGATTACCTTAGCTTTAGATTAGCAGACATGGTATAGGATCATTCCTTCATGGAATCTGGAAGCTACCCTATACAATGGTTAAATCCCTCATTACTTTCTGTCAGCCTACTTTTCAAAACAAATCCGTTTTTCTAATTCCTCATCTTCCTCTGGGAAAGAAAAACTGTTTGCCATCAACAAGAAGTGAAGCTGCAACGGTGTTTGTTTGTTTGTTTGTTTGGTTTGTTTATTTTAAAGCTGTGCTTGATTTGGTTAAGTAACTGAAGGAATAGCTTCTAGGGATTATACTAGTTCTTGTTTAGCAGGACCCAGGAGTACGCTTTCGGGTTTGACAGCAGTGCTTTATCAGAATGTGTTCTGTGCCTTTGAGAAGCTGCGCTGCACTGAGGAGATTCACAGCCCTCCCGTGAGTTAATTAATTCCAACTCAATTAATGCGAACAGAGGAATCTGAAGCTCAGATAAAACTACATGCTTTTCATCTGATCTGCGATAATGGTAGTTCGGTTTTGAGTAGAAAAATGAGAGGCACACTGCATGGATTTTGCCAAGAAGGAAGACATGATCGCGCGTAATTTTTTTTTTGCCGTTGTTCCTTGGCTTTGACCAATCTAAGAATATTTTCACAAAGCAGCTTTCCAGAGATAATGGACCTTAGATCCCTCCTGAACACGTCAAGGGCAGCAGTGACAAGCAGAAGCTCCCTGGCTGAAAGACACCGTGAGCAGAGCCCATCTCCGAGAGGGACCCCAACTGCTTCTCTGATTGCACAAGGACATGAACGGGCAAATGTTTTGTGTAAAAAAGTCTTAAAAAAAAACCCTTTCCTCTTGTGTGAAATAATAAAAAGTGAGCAGTAATTGTGTGAGAATGTGTATTAAAGTCTAGGCTTGATGCAGTTCTAGATACTCTCTGGACTTGACAGTAAAAAATGTTGTTGTGCCTTTCTGTTCTAACATACACTTATAAAAAATATATAATTAATTTTTTTCTGTCGATTTAGATTTTGTCCATATGATTATGTAATATCATTGGATGCAGAAGCATGGATCCATTATTCAGTGGTGCGTGTGTCTTTAAGGCGTTTGGTGCTCCTGCAGGTGGAGGGCTACAGACAGGCTGCCAGCACTGAGCCCTGCAGAACCATGTGAATTTTATGGGGGGGGGGGGGGCATAGAGATAATGAATGGGGCCTTTACATGCCTCTGACTTTTTTTAATTTTCATCTCTTTTGTAATAGAAAAAATATTGATGAAGTGGTATGAGCATGGCACGTCGTGGCTGGTTGATAGATGCATTCTGCTGGGAGCGTAGCGTAGTCTGGCGCAGTGAGCAGTATTGATATGCCACACGCTGTAGTATTCATAATTACTGTAAACTGGAGCAGCACCTTCAGAGAGAGGCTCCACTTTGTTTCAAATGAGACGACCTCTCAGTCAGCTGTTTATTTTCAGCAGACAGATCCATGTAAACTGTAAGTCTGAAGTATTGATTAATATAATATAATATGAACTGAAGACGCAATAATCAAAAACATCACGGCATGTAAGCGCAAAATGTACCAACTGTCTGGCTAAAGCACAATGATTAAATGGAGCTGTCAGCAAAACAGTCCAATGTGTGCATGCTTAGAATTGCCAAAAAAAGTTAACTCTGAAGGTCAACATGTAAACACCTCCCATCAAGCACCTACACACACACGCACGCACGCACGCACGCACACACACACGCACACACACACACACACAACCTTTGGTTGAAAGTTAATTTATCTCTCTGCCTGAGAGCTGTGGACAGTGAACTGGCTCCATCCTATGGAAGCTGCATTCCGAAACTGAACAATTATTTCATTTCACATTGGCTAGCTGCCCCGAGAGACTGCAGCTCCGACAGCTCATTTGCCATTTACAGCTGAAGGGCTCCTGCCTAAACTTTCAGTTTCCTAAAATGGGGTGCAGAAGACATTCATTCCAAAATAGCACAACGCTCAACATGTACCTTCAGGAAAAAAAAACAGCACGATTTTTCAGTCTTGGTGCAGCAGGACTGAATACAATTTAAACCATATAAACAGGGGCGTAGGTGAGAGTTGAATGTTGGGGAGGACACGACTCACTATGGCTCAGTTGGAGACATTTAAATACAACAGACCTGTGTTACTGGGGGGGGCAAAGTAGCAGGCACAAATATTGGGGCGCAAAAAATATCCCCCCTGACCCCCCCAGTTCCTATACCCCTGCATAGAAATGACCACGTACTCTTACAGTAACGCATCAAAGTTTGCAGTTGATGACAAAGTGGATCAGCAGAATAAGAATCAGATTTGCTGCATTTAGGCCGCCTTGAATTGTGTTGTAGTGTGAAAGGAACGAGAGTTATTGATTGTTTTCTATAAACCGGAATCATACCCATGAAATCCTTTTACTGAGCCATCTTTGGGTGCAGGTATGTCCTTTCAATCCCAGGTCATCTCTATGCTTATTATTCAAATATGTAAATGGTCATTTTTAAATATACAGAAAAAAAATGTCGCTAAACAAGTCTTGCACTGCCCTATTTGAAGTGGTTTCTAAGTGGCCAGTGATGCAAAAACTACCCAGATTGCAAAATGAAACTCCAATTTCCCAAATACATAAATACAGATGAATGGAATATAAACAACACCATGTAGTAATATCACTCTGCTCTCTGAAGAATATTAAAACGTGAAATGAAAGCTGCTTCAGAGTTGTGCTGTCAGATGCAGGATTGATACGCTGTGTCTGGGCTGCTGTGTGCAGTAATCAGTGGAGGCCCACAGAAGCCAGGGTGTCTCTGTGATGTTAGTGGCCTCCCAGGCAGCACCCTAAGCCAGGCCGCTCTGCTGTGATGGTCCTGGTGCCTGGCTGCTCTGGGCATCAGGCTCTCATATTCATTACTCTGTGGGAAGCCATTTCATTACGGTTACACTCCACTCTGCTGCAGACTCTGCGTATTTTTATACAGCTTTCCTATTATTACCGATACGATTACCAAATAGGGTCCAGCAGCTGATCCATATTGATGAACTGACATTTCCCAAAATAGGAAAGCGCACCACTCACATATATCTGCTGTTTAAAAATGAATGCAGTTTTTTTTACAGACTTTAATAACATAAATTTCTCCAGGTCAGGTAGCCATGTTTTTTCAGAGAGATTAACAGTGAGTTTGAGAACCCTATTACGGAAGTATTACTCCATGGAAAATCTTTATTGTGGAAAAAATATCTTCATTACAGGTAACCATTGGTTACGGCTGACTTCAAGTTGTGCGTAAGGTGGTGGTTTTTCCTCCTTTTTTTTTGCTGGGTGGCTTGGTAATATTCTAGGAAGACCATACCTCAGCGTTTTATCGCTTGTAACCACATCATCTGGTGTGAGTTCATTCGCTCGGCATTAAAGCAGGTAATGAGGGAGCATGCTTTGCCTCGATTACATGGGCATCCTCTTCACCTGTGATATTTTCGCTGGTATTTTGTTTATGGCTACAGCCTGAGCTTTCTTGAATTAGCACGTTAGCATTGTCCCTGGCACTGCTGCGGGTAAAGAGTCTTTGACGGCTTTTCTGTAAGAACTTTTTATAGAAGATACATTACAGGTACCATCTGGTCTGTGAAAACTTCCCTCAAAGAAAGCAACACATTTCTGGTTGACGGAGAGTCAAAGTTTTACTGCAGCTGGACTGCTGACAATGTAAAAAGTACCGTTTGGTGCTATCTTGCTAATGTTGTGGCTGTTTGGTCAGCGGTGTATTACTGTTCATTACACGCTAGCTTGCTAATCATTGCTAGACAGAAAATAACCAGGAAACAAGCTAACCAAACAAAACAAAACATTAATTGTTTTCTGACTTGGGACCTTTATCCCAAGTAAAAGGAAGTTATAAATGCAGTGGGTGGGGGTAATCTCTTGCTACAGAGAAGCAAGCGTCAGTCTCCATGTGGTGGTCCCCAGGGGTGCTGTGCAGAAAACTATTTTAAAACTTTTAGCAGTGATATCTAAAAAAGACATTGTTTGCAGGACCAATATACTGTACCTTAAAACGGGAGATGGCCTGACTGCTCCATGATGCCCTCCTCATAGATGTCCCGTGCTGTCGCTTCAATTAAAGCTGAGTGGGGCCCTATTGTGCCAGCTCTCTTGCTGCTTCCTGTGTTTCTCATAGGGAAACAGAGACACACTCACCTGGCCAGGTAGCAGTGCATTAACTCATAGGGTAACAGAGACACACTCACCTGGCCAGGTAGCAGTGCGATAGCTCATAGGGAAACAGAGACACACTCACCTGGCCCAGGTAGCATTAGGTTAGCTCATAGGGTAACAGAGACCCACTCACCTGCCCCAGGTAGCATTAGGTTAACTCTTGGGATAACAGAGGCACACTCACCTGTCTCAGGTAGCATAAGGTCAGCTCATAGGGAAACAGAGACACACTCACCTGGCCCAGGTAGCAATAGGTTAGCTCATAGGGAAACAGAGACACACTCACCTGGCCCAGGTAGCAATAGGTTAGCTCATAGGGAAACAGAGACACACTCACCTGCCCTAGGTATCGGTGCGTTAGCTCATAGGGAAAAAGAGGCACACTCACCTGGCCCAGGTAGTGCTGAATCTTATCAGCAGACTGGAACCACGTCACGTCCTTGACTCTTCGCTCTGCTCTCATCCTGCAGCCGCCTGATTAAGACCGATATGGAGCTGGAGGTCCTGCATTCCAATCCAAACTCACAGGTAAGCGGTAAAATTCTGCCTCTGAACTGATTCTCACGCAGATCTTGTATAATTTTTCCACATCGTGATCTATGCATCACAGAACTTTAACCTCAGGAAGTCTGAGATTAGGGTATGCTGACTCTGAGCATTAAAGAAACATGAATTTCCTCCCCTGACTTTTTTAATATTGCGCTGGTGAAACATTAATGAGTAGACTTCTGGATTTTACATTTAAAAGTTGAATGATGAATTCAGGCTAAGTGGTTATCTCTTGTTGTTTACTCTGGGTTATAGCATTGTGTGCTCACAGCGATTAATGCAAAAATGTGAGCCGATAAAAGTGAATTTGGGCTACTTTAAATTAAGCACAAGCTCTTCAGCAGTCAGCTTTAATGCTGATTTAACTGATGCTCTTCCTGAAATGTGAGTTTATTAGTTACATACAGCAGGATCAGACAAATGCTGGCAATGTCATATCCTACAAGTCACCTGGTGGTGTCCATGTAGAGTGATTGATATGGGTTAAAATGAATAAAAAATATCATAAAGCTAGCCTGCCACAGTTGCACTTATAAAATATCCAGTAATAAATACAAAGAATGATAGGCTGTGTTTTATTTTATATGGTAAACTTATATTGGGCTGAAAAGCAAGATACAACAAAGACAGGGAGCAATAAAAGGCAAAAAAAATAGATCCATAGAAGACTGTGTAAAGGGATGTGCTTTCGGTTCCTCTTTTTAAAGTACCAGCTAGCTCAGCATATATAATAAAAGGATTAAGTATTTCAGAGACTCTTTTTGCTTGGTACTAGTCTATAGATGGGCATATGTATTCCGCTAGACTTTGAACTCCCCATTCTTTGAAATGTAACTCAACTATACAGAAAGAGATTACTTGGAAACAGATGGAAACAGCATTTGCTACTGTGTAATATTATTTCCTGTGACCGATGAAAAAAATTGAGATGAAGAGATGCAGGGAAGAACGCACAGATGAAAATCTGCAGCTTATATTTGAGTTGGATTTCCTTTTTCACCTTCTCTGGCAAATACAGGTTAGAAACTCAAGAGAAGGAAATGTGTTACTGAAGTATCAAGGTGAAAATCAGGAAGTTTAAGAGATGTTCATGTATGGGTGGTGAAACGTTTCAAAAGAAGTTTGGGTGTACCGCTGTGGGACTTTTTCCTGCCTTTAAGTATTTGGCCAAAATCAACAAAAAAAACCCAACTTCACTGATGAAACAATTTGTTAGAATTGATTAACAAGAAAGTTGAAAAATGCTAAGCTATTGTGAGCAACAGTACCCGTGAACCTTGATGAGAAGCTGAGAATGGGTCTCATGATTCAATACTGTTTAATACTCCAAAATTAACATATGCCAGTAGCTTTATAAGTCAGCTTTATAACCATTAAACAATAAAAAAAAACATAAATCAGACCCATTTATCTATGATTGCCGCGTAAAAACCAATCTGAAATGACCAGTATAACAGTGCTCGTTTGGCGCGCTGAATCCACCAAAATACCTAATTCTATACTTAGTTCAGTGCTGGGGTAGGCATTGTCAGAGAACACGCTGTCCTGAGAATAAGGTATCTTAAGCATTAGCTTATCAAAGGGAAGCCACATCTGGGTGCAAATACAACAACAAACGCAAAAACATTTAGCTGGGATTCTACATTTGTCCTCAGCTTTGTCTTGCAATTAAACACATGCCTTCATTTGTACCTTCAACGACAGCTTGGCAGGTTCAGCAATCATGAAAATGAATGTGCTAAACTGTTCTTGCAGAGAAAGAAGTGTGAAACTTGAATTAAATTGTTAGTAAAATTGAAGGAGAGCTGTTGATGGAATTCCGGTCTTAGGCCTTCTCTGCCTGAAAGAGTACAGGCAAACATAGGCACCTAAAGATGCCTTATGGGTTTACACAGAGCAAAACACACACAAACCCTTAAAGAATTTCACCTGAAAAATCCAAGCAGAACACTCAAAGTGTACATGAAGATCCAGAAATATACTCGCACACTGTCCAACAAAATCTCAAACCAATACATTTTATCACCCTTAGTACTTACAAACTAGTGTTGGTTTTTTTGTTCCTTTTTCACAGTGAAGCAAAATAGAATATATAAAATCCTTCCAACCTTATGTATTTTTTGTGGGGTTGCTGAAGTAAATGCAGTGTATTTTAAACATTGACATGACTGCTGGTATATGATCTACAGCGTAAGACTCAGAGGGGTCCGAGTTCTGCAGACATAACGCAGCTGACGCAGTCAGACTCAGAGGGGTCTGAATTCTGCAGACATAACGCAGCTGACGCAGTCAGACTCAGAGGGGTCTGAGTTCTGCAGTCATAACGCAGCTGACGCAGTCAGACTCAGAGGGGTCTGAGTTCTGCAGACATAACGCAGCTGACGCAGTCAGACTCAGAGGGGTCTGAGTTCTGCAGTCATAACGCAGCTGACGCAGTCAGACTCAGGGGTCTGAGTTCTGCAGACATAACGCAGCTGACGCAGTCAGACGCAGGGGTCTGAATTCTGCAGACATAACGCAGCTGACGCAGTCAGACTCAGAGGAGTCTGAGTTCTGCAGACATAACGCAGCTGACGCAGTCAGACTCAGAGGGGTCTGAGTTCTGCAGACATGAGGATCCATGGTTTCAGTACAGACATGAGTCCAATAATGGATTTCTCTAATCCTGCGATTAAACACAGTCAATATCACTGAAGAGATGGGTAAATAAGACTTAGGCCCCGTGGATAACTGGGTCTTACACAACCCTGCACATACACATTATGTATGTTGTATATGTTCCTTGGTGCATATTTCAGTAATATATTCACTTATGCATTACAAAAAAACACTTCTATGAAATATTAATTAAGGAAATTGTTAATCAGTCTTCTGGTAACTCTACTCTCACCTTTGAATCTATGATAATGATAAGATTCTGCCACACTGCTTTGTGAGCTACAATTTCTTAATTAATCAGTTACACTTTCATACAAAAGAAATGATGTCCTTTTCAGACAAAAGTACCTTTGCAGAGAAAATTAGTTATTACAAAAGTTGGAAAAGATTCCAGCAGTTTGGAAACTGACTTAAGGCAACCACATTGTTAGTGATTGAAACTATATTGATCGTATTGCACATACAATCATATTGTTTATTGAATGTAGTATATTGAATCAGCCTTCATCAGTCTAATCCACATTGAGCATTCCAGTCTTATTGAAAACAGACCACAATGTGCCTAGGCCATTTATAATTTAATCATTTAATTCTCATTGCAATTTAGCCTTAATCCAGGAAAAAAGTCTTTGTAGATTTTTTTTTTATTTCATCAAAGTTGAACATTTCAGCGCAGGGAAATCCATTATTCAGTGGATCAAAACCGCACACTACTCTACTTTTGCCTCAGTCATCACCTGTGGTTACAATTCAAAACTGCTTGAATTATAGAAGATCCAGTCTGGGATTTCCAATATCCCCTTCCCTGAACCCCTTCCTACCCGTGATTCACCAAAATAATGACATTTCAGGAGGAACGTATAAAAGTTCACAGCGCAGTGATCTGTCCGTATGCTGGTGATGCAGTACTGCGCTTAGACAGCCATCAGTATTCCTTACAGCGTTACAGTGTGTCCTCGTTAGCCAGTTCAGCACAATATCAGCTCATTCTCATAACTGGTGCTTGTCTGATGCGTTGCCTCTGAGCAGATTTAATTGGAAAGCTGCAGCGCTCCATTGTTAAGGTGATCCCTGTGAGGTTTCAAACACAAGAGAGTACACAGGCTCCTGAGCGGCACGGGGGGAGAGATTTCCTGCAGGAGCATGTGGGGGGGTGGGGGGTCTTAGAACGCAAACACATCAACTAATTTAGCCACGGACAGCCTGAGTTTAAGATGCACCATGGTTACCACTGCCTTAGCTCCGCCCATAAATGTATCAGCCAATCACAGGCTGTTACTGAAATCAGTGCCTTTCTTGTGATTGGTGCTTGCACTCTTCTGTAATCCCTGTATTTGCTGTGTATACAAATTTTAATGTTAAAAAACATGAGAAATTACATTAAAAAACAATTTTACATTTTTTAAAACTAAATTTGAAAAAAAAAAAATTGTCTGAAATTGTTTTGTGAATGAAATTGTGGTCCTGATATAAATTGTTTCTGAGGATATAGTCGAAACACCCATTGACAGCTTTGGGAGGCAGACACAGTGTAGAGGGTACATGAGTTCTTATACATATGTCCCTCACACATGAGGAAGGGGACATGGAATCACCTGTGGCCCAAATGAACATGGCACACTTTCAGTATTTCAGAGCTCCTGTCCAGGATCAAATCGCCAACTTGGCAAATTAAACGGTCCAGCTACTGATATTTCAGTTACCAGAGGGAGAAAAAAAGCAAAATAACTTTCCTTCCTCACTGGAATATATCCCTTTCAAATCAATATCACACGCTGAGGATTTTCTGAAAATTCATTTTCTCTGGAAAGCGATCCCTGTGTAAATTATGGGATATTTGTACTGTGCTGCAGTTTTGATTCAGTCACAGTTCTCCATGAGCGGCTGCAGGTGTCTGAGCTGGGGCTCAATTTCTGTTTCCAAATTGGGAAGGATTAAGGGAGGGGAAAACTGTAATAAAGAAAAAACCTGGCAACCCACAGCTCTTTCAGTCCCAGTTCACAGTTCTGGAAATTGAGAGGTGTGAGCCAGTGTAGCCACACATCTAAAATCAATTCACACCAAAATTAAGATAAGCTCTAGCCAAAAACAAACAAACAAACAAACCATAAGCCTTCCCCAAAATGCGCAGCACACATTTGTAATTTTGTGGGTGATATAATCGCCTATTAACTGGAGCCATCACACAGAGCAAAGCGTTTGAGAAACACATTTTCCTGTAATATATTTTCATACTATTTAAAATGGTTGCGTCAGCCATCGTGAATCTGTGTTGATACCCTCCATTATATTGTTGGCATTCAGTAGATGCCCGTAGTCAGGACAACTCAAACAGTTTACATTTTTACACACTGTCCAATTATACAGCTGGATTTGTAATTAAGCAATTCAGGTGAAGGAATTTGATTTTAAAAAAACCCCATATATAAAGTTGCCCAGATAACGAAGTGATCTTCATCCATTTGGAAATCTGTCCTTGAACGCATGTACCTTTTGGAACTCCAGAAAGATCAAATTTGCATTCTCAAAAAATACTACTTCTGTTATTTTAAAATATTACAAACGCTGCGTATGTACCCATGTATAAAGTTGCCTAGATAATGCAAATAAAAGCTCTGCAGGTATAAGACGTGGAGCCTGTTTAAGAACGAAACTCTGCACATACTCACCCTACAGTGTGCATCTGAGCTCACATATCAACATCAAGAGACCCGACACTACAAAGCCTTAGAGCACAGCCCATGAAAGGATTCATATTTCATATTTCAATGCATTTCTGTAATTGGGCTTTTTTAATTCTCGGCTTTTCTGCACAATGCTTTCCAGGATTGTGTTCCAGGTGCACGCTGACAAAGAGAGCACCTTCAAACACTTATTTGATGTGTAACTGCAAAAAAAAAAATGAAAAGAATATGAAAATGTGATATCTGATGTATGATCAAGAAATATCATAAAATATTGACTGATTTCCATAATTAATGAGGGTGCAGGCAGGAAAGGAAAGTTTCTACGATTGCTATTATTAGAAAACATGAAATTGGAATATCCAATAGATTAGAATGTGTTGGGGGGTGGGGGGGCATGAGGGATGGAGTTTGGAGCAGAGCTGCTTTCTTAATCATTTCCTAATAAATAACAAAGTGAAGAATCTAAAATAAGACCCCTTTACAAAGTGTGTTATTCACAGCTGGCGAACTGTGTGTGTGTGATTCAGTTCACTTTACTTCACGGTTATTATGGGCTGTTTTCTCTCCTCCAGGCCTGCAGGCAAAGCCAGCTGACAGAGAGATGGGTCTTTTGGAGGGAGGCGTTTCATCTCCAGGGATGACATCCACTCTCACCAGCATGCTGCACCTCGCCAAACACTTAGAGATTTATGCACCGCTACATATTTCACAAACTATTATGCACTGAAGGAAGTGATATTTACATAGGGCCTCTTTTACACAATCTCTTTGCTTTCCTTAGCAGTTTCTCAACTTCCTCTGTTCATATGTCACATACTGTAATGCCTCAATTTACTAGATTTCAAAAAGCCTGTGATTTTCCAACAGCGTCCTACAAGTATTTATTTTCCTCTCACGGACAGTGCTAAGCTTGATTAGTATGGAATTTTAATGACTGTAATTGCTATAATCACCAGTACAATATATTGTCATGACAGATGGAAATAATTACTTCAAGGTATAAGGCAGTCCTGGGGGGCTGCAGTGTTTGCAGGTTTTTGTTGTTTCCTTCCAATTGATGGTCGGATGGTTGGAAACCAGGTGTGTGGACTCTACCGCCAATCAATGATTTTAATTAAAGCAAGTCCTGAAACACGCCAAAAACCAGCTGACGCTGTGGCCCTCCAGGACCCGACGTCAACACCACTGGTATAAGGCTTCGGTTATTTCTTATGCTTAGGGGAGTCAAGTTAACCTCAGGACCCCAATGCAAAGGGTGTAAAAATCAATTTATTTTGCTGAATCATGCTGCATTGTGGGTAATAGTGATATTTAGGTCTTGTCTCATCTACAAAACCACAATTATTTATTTGCTTTTGCACACAAAATGTTGTCGGGCATTGTTGTTTAATGAATGTAATACACTGAAACACAAATTTGGTCTATGTGTTGCATAATGCATATTAAAGATGCTTGTGGTCTCATTAGCCATCCTGAGGGACTGATCCTAAGGTGTGCAAGCTGAATAGTCATTAGCGCATGCTGGAACTTTATTTTTTCCTGACAGAGGTGGAAGGAGACTAACAGCGCAAGCTGGCTGATGAACTCTCAGGCCATTTGGAGTGCTGCGATCCTGCTGTAGGCTAGTGTCAACCTCCAACTGTCTCCAGCTCCATCACAACAACACAACATTAGGAACCGAGTGTTCACCATCATCATCCTTGCCTCATATTACATCACATGACCGATTCTGTTGGCAGATGCACAGCGATGCAGAATTTTTCCCAGGGAAGGAGAGCGTGACCCAGTGCCAGCCCCAGCAGCCTGTAGTCTAGTGGCTAAGGTACATGCCTAGGACCCCTGAGGTTGGGGGCTCAAACCCCAGTCCTGCCACAGCAAGAACACCCCGGCTGTTAGGCCCTTTAACTCCACATTATTCCCAGGGGGGATTGGCCCTAATCAACTGTAAGTCGCTTTGGATAAAAGCATCAGCTAAATGACTGTAATGTAATGGTCCTGAAGGGCCACAGGTTTTGCTGTTTTTTGCTTTATTACTGAGAACTTCCTCTTTGATCCATCACAGCAGGTGGTCACATGGTTTGCTCACCTCACCTTGATGTCTTGGGCCTGAAGTGGCTGCTGATGTTGGGGTGAAAATGAGGTGAACAGACCCCCGTGTCCCCCGCCCAAACCCCTGGACTACACCAAAGAAACGTCAGAAAGGGCTTTGTGTCACAGACCAGTGTGAAACAGTGTCAAACTCTATCCCCTCTTTGCTGCAGTTGAATCTCCGGGAAGGTTTAAAAAGGGTTTCTAGTGTAGGGAGGACAAAACGCAACATTGTGTTGCTACAGAAAGTGAAAAGTTTATTCGTAAATGCCGTTACAAATCATATTAGCAAGAGTAAACTAAATGATTAGCTACATTTAGTGTGGACAAAGTAATTTTCTAGGCACTGCGAGAGGAAGTAATCATTTAATACTGATTTGGAAAGCAGAAGGGCAGCCACAGAAAATCTGCGGCAGCGATATTCCTCGCCACCACTATCTCTTCAAGCACAACAGAAGATTACATGGCCAAAAATCCATTTTTGTAGAAAATTGAAATTATGTATTTTACTGAAGTATTACATATGTCATTGTAATTGTAAATTGTTTCATTGCTTATAAAGGTCAGGTTTTTTATTGGATATTTTTTCCCCATGATTGTCTTGGTGAAGACACCGGATTCCTGGAATGGCTCTGCGGTTGGGTGGAAAGGGAGCCAGTATCATGGACGTACTCAGAACTGCTGGCTGAGCACCGGGCTGAAGGTCTTGGAGCAATCTTCACCGTCTGCCATGAACTCCTCGATCTCCTCCACGGTGCGGGGGACACAGGTGAGCAGCTCCACCCCGCTGGCCGTCACCGCGATGTCATCCTCAATGCGCACCTGGGCAGAACACCAGCAGCAGTTTCAGTCAGACACATGCAGATAGGAAGTTCCACAGGAAGTACATTGTGTGCATTCAAATGTTGCATTAAGCTGACAATTTTTGTTTCTCTAAATGGCTCAAAGGCACATAGCAATGGAACAGTTATATTCTTGTAATAATTTTACCTCTCGACCATCTAACAGATTCTGTGAACATTTTGTGTTAACTTGGAGGTTCAGCTCAGCTCAGGCTATAAGAACAGTCACTGAAGACAAAACTAAATTCCTTAATTCACAGAATTAAAATGTAATTGACCCCAACCCTGATGTTGGATGGTTGTGCCCAGAATCAAAAGTCTATGTCCAGAGAACTTTGATGGTCACAAATTACCATATTGACTCATTGCTCTCATATATAAGAGATAGGTAATACGAATATGAATGTGTTAAAATGTTTCACCTTTGACATAAATTCAGATTGGGTTCCGGAGGTAATATTTTAAATTTTTTCCCCTTTACTCTCTTGCCATATTTAGTCAGCTGGCACACAGAGGATTCATAATGACCTCCAGCTACATAACAAGTGAAATGAGGAAGCTTAAAGATGCCCGAGCTGTCTCCAGTCAACATCTGGCCTAAAGGCTGTGAGCAAAATAATCACCCAAACAACTCCCAGTCTTTAAAAATCATATTCCACTCCCCTTAAGGAATAACAGTTTACTTTGCTAACGTTCACCAAACCATGAAAGTAACAGGCATTCATTTTCAAGAATAATGTGAAGTGCTTTATTCTGTGCAGTGTACTGTTTATTCAAATGATGTGGTTATCTATTTTCCCTGCAGAAACAGGTGTCAACAAAAATCAAGTCGGAATACAAATATTTTGAGTAGTGTACAACTAGGAACAAAAATATATTCTTTTTTTTTTTAATGCCCATTGTTTATTCTCATGCTTTCAATTCAAATACCTGTTTTCCCCCCAATGTTTGCAAATGTCAGTCTGCTGTTTTCTGTACAGTAGCAGAATTAATAATTTGGGTCTGGCAGCAGTGGGGTGTGTATAGGTTCAGATGTGTGTATAATCAAAGCAGCAGGTGTCTATGGATCAAGATTTTTGTATAGAGCTCATACATATGAATGTATAGATTCACAAAAAAAGGTTTATCTTCATGAGTTCATGTGCACAGACTGTATCTCTGATTGTCCTGGACAAATGTGTGTGTGTGTGTGGCTGTGTGTGGGTGTGTGTAATTATGTATGTGTGACTGTGTGTGGGTGGGGACAAGGAGTGGAGTTGTGTGGAACATAGAATATGTGTGTGTGTGTGTGTGTGTGTGTAATTATGTATGTGTGGCTGTGTGTGGGCAGGGAAGGGAAGATGTAGAACATAGAATATGTGTGTGTGTGTCTGTGTGCGCATGTGTGTGTGTCTGTGTGTGTGTGTGTGTGTGTGTGTGTGTGTAATTATGTATGTGTGGCCATGTGTGGGCAGGGAAGGGAAGATGTAGAACATAGAATATGTGTGTGTGTGTCTGTGTGCGCATGTGTGTGTGTCTGTGTATGCGTGTGTGTATGTAGTTATGTATGTGTGGCTGTGTGTGGGTGAGAACATGGAGCTGTAGGGAATATAGAATATGTGTGTGTGATTATGTGGGTGAGCTCCTGATCCAGGGGTATTTGTGTGTGTCTGTGTGTCTATGCGCAAATGCGAGAATATGTGTGTGAGAGAGCTCTTGATCTGTGCATATGTGTGTGTGTATCTGTATGAGGGTGTGTAAATGTGCCTTTGTGTGGCTGCATTAATGAGCTGCTGATCTGAAGGTATATGAGTGTATGGACAAGTGAATGTGTACCTGTGTGTGAGCATCTGACTGTGTGTATATGAGTGAGAGTGTGTACCTAAATATGTGTGGGTGAGTGTGTGTGTGAGCTACTGGTCTTAGGGTGTGTACCTATATGTTCGTGTGTGTGTGTGTGTGTGTGTGTGTGTGTGTCTGAGTGTGTGCACGCGCGTGTGTGTGTGTGTGCGTGTGTGTGTGTGTGTGTGTGAGTGTGTGCGTGTGTGTGTGTGTGCGTGTGTGTGTGTGTGTGTGTGTGTGTGTGTGTGTGTGTGTGTGTGTGTGTGTGTGTGTGTGTCTGAGTGTGTGCACGCATGTGTGTGTGCGTGTGTGTGTGCGTGCGCGTGTGTGTGTGTGCGCGCGTGTGTGTGTGTGTGTGTGAGTGTGTGTGTCTGAGTGTGTGCACGCATGTGTGTGTGTGTGTGCGCGTGTGTGCGTGTGTGTGTACTGACCCCTCCAAATCCACGGAAGCGCGCTAGCACTGCGTTGTTGATGAAGCAGCTCTGGGCGGAGGACGCCAGCGCCTGGTCCAGCAGGTGGTCGATGAAGTAGATCCCGGGCTCCACCGTCAGCACCATGCGCTCCAGCACCGGCCGGCCCATTCTGAGACTCTTCAGCCCGGGCTCATCGATGCGCTCCACCCCCTGTAACTCCACACACCCCGCAGTGAGTGGAGCCCTCCTGCAGCTAGCTGGGTAGCACCAGTCTGCTCAGCCACTGTGACAGGTTCTGATCTTCACGCAACCTCTCAGCAGAAACATGACGAATCCAAGGCCCTATAATCTGTTCTGTAACGGGTGTCTGTTTTCATGGGTTTTCATGGTTACCTTTCAATCAGTAACCAGGTTTGGCCTTTTGGAAACTAGGTTTGTAGACTCATAATTACTTTAAATCACTGATTAGCTTAAGTGCTGAAACACACCAAAAACCAGCAGACACTGCGGCCCTCCAGGACCTGAGTTTGACACCTCTGATCCACACACACTGGGTTTCCTGTTCCGAAATATCTGTGAACACTGTGACATGTTACAGAACTAAAACCCTACTGTACATACCATAGCTTTAAACACCAATTAACACAGCTGGGCGAACTCTTATCTGATTGGTTGTGAAGTCTGAGGATGCCATCGGAGCACAGGGCTGTATCGTGAGCAGCAGTTTAACAAGGAGAAAGGTGTCTGAACTCAGCAAAGTGAAAAGCGTAGCGCATGGCAAATTCCCCTGCACCAGTTCAGAAGCTCTTGATTTTGTAAGCATTCTGGTCTGGGCTTAGAAGATGTGTGAGCAGAGCTGGTGATGAATAAACATGACTTTGGCTGATGTTTTCTCCTGACTGATCAATTCATAAACAAAGGTAGAATGAGGACTTAACCTAGACAACCACCTTGGCAGCGAATGTAAGGGCTGAGAATCCCATTTTCTTACACTCAACTCTGAAGCCCCGCTCAGCCTTAACGAGACAGCCCACTAACTGAACAAAATGTTTTCCTTTTTGACTGAAATACACATTGAAATGTAAAGTACTGGTTGGGAAAGCCATCTTAAAAGTCAAGCTTTGGCTGACACAATGCAGAACATATCGGACATGCCACTTCTGTTGAACTTTCACACATTTATGGAAATCGGAGGCTTGAAAACAGATGAGGAAAACTCAACATTCCACACACACACACACACACACCTCAGAATCACTCTTTCCTCCTTCCTCCCTCCCTCCCTCCTCCTTTCCCTCTCCTACACTCCCTCCCTCCCTCTCTCCTTCTTTCCCTCTCCTACACTCCCTCCCTCCCTCTTTCCCTCTCCTACACTCCCTCCCTCCCTCTGGGACTCACACACCTCTGGATATCCTCCCACGTCATGCACGTCGATGCCCAGCAGGTGTCCCAGGCCGTGGGGCATGAAGACGGCTCCCAGGTGAACCTTGAGCATGTCATCCACGTCTCCCTTCAGGATGCCCACCTTCACCAGCTCCTCCAGGTGCACGCGGTCAGCCAGGCGGTGCATGTCCGTCCACAGAACACCTGTCCATGACAGACAGGGACGGTCACCCGGATAAGCGCATCTTATCTCCCTGTACAACAGGGCCTCTAGAGAAAGCCTGGAGCCCCAGTGTGTGACCACCCAACTGCTGCACACACACAAGGGCCACCACCACCTTCTACAACAGGGCCTATGGAGCCCTAGTGTGTAAGCACCAAGTCACCCCCATGGCTGCAGACCAAAACAGACCCTGTACCAAACCTGGAGCTCCAGTGTGCATGCACATTTCTGCCTCTACCACCTACTCTGGCTCAATTACCTAATTGGCTAATTGAGTCAGAGTAACCTGTAGGAGCAGCGTGCGCCAATGTTAGTTCACTTACACTGGTTCATAGATTAGACTTAGCGAAAGGTTTCCTGCTAAGACAAGGTTCCCTGATATTGGGCTTATCAGGGAGCGTAGCCACACTGCTGGAGCGCAAACGGCCGGGCTGATCGAGTGATTAAGCAGAAGTCAGTGTGAAATCCAGGAGCGGATTCCGCTCTCCATTCCCAGGAGTCAACAGCAGCCACTCTTCTGGTTCCGTCCCTCCCATCAGACAGAGTGACAGGATCGCTCTGTAATAAAGCATCTGCTGTGAAGCGGTGTCTCCGTACCGTGACTGTAACCCTTTGTCATTAAGTAATTCAGGAGTCTCTGCGCCGCTGCGGTGAAAAGGGATGATGGCTTTAAAAAGGCCCTCGTAGCCTTGACTGATACACGGCGTAATTCTGTTTGAACACCTTAACTGCAGGGTTAAGTGACTCGCCTCTTCTCTGAAAACAGACTGTCACATACGACTGAGCAACAAGCACCCCGCTACAAAAGCACAACGCGTTCGTTTGTCTGGAGTAAAAGAGAGAGAGAGAGAGAGAGAGAGAGAGAGAGAGGCGGAATTCCCTGTGTCAGTAAATCACAATGAGAAAGGTTCTGAGAGATGGTTATTTGGATGATTGCTGAGAGAAATTACTCTACTTTTGTGACAGGAATCTTAATGGGAGAAAAGGGAAGGAAAAAGACTCAGCGTATTTATATTCATAACCTGTAATTCAACAACCTGGGACTCCAGGATGACATAATGATGATGTAAAGTGCACGTCTTAACAGTCGGCCAGAACAATGCTGGCACCAAGGTAGCCGCACACTGAGCGTTACTGCTGCCGAACCACAATTCCCATGATGCCGTGGTAGACCCAGAGACATGGTGGAGCTGGGAGGAGCAGACTGACTCTCTGTGGGCTCCTGTGGAGAAGGATCATCTTCCCAAAAAATAAAGGAGAGAAAAGTTCTCCTCCCCAGAGGGAGTGAGGGGGCGGAGGCATCTGTCTGGAGCTCACCCTGTAAAGGTCAGAGGTGCGCGTGGGCACGGCAGCTGTCGTCATGAAGACAGACGGGGTCGTTATCTTCTTAGATACAGGTCAGATGTACAAGGGGTGAAAGAAGAAGAAAAAAAACGGAAAGAAATGCTGTAGGGTTGAAAGAACTGTCACTTTCTTTGTGTTTTCAGAGAAGATAAGCTGGGCCGTGTGAGGTGAATCAAGATCGCTGCAAGCGCAGGGAAGCTTCTGGAAAACCAATAAACTACATCCACACAGCTGTCGTGATGGTCAACAGATTCATCTGTGCATGGTGAAGATGGACACGTTGGAATAAAACCCAAATGGAACCTCAACCATCTGCAGAGGAACTCAATACACTGGCACAAAGGGGCATTGGTTGTACATTATGCTGTAGGTCCCCTGCTTTATGTGAGGTGTAAGAGCCTGTGGTAATAGCCAGGGATGTCCATGTGGATCCTATATCAGGATGTCACAGCTCTGGGAGGGGGGGGCCGTGCATGCGCTGCACTCCACAGAGGTCACACTGCTGGGGGTGATTAAGGAAACCGAGCGCGCTCAGTATCAAGCCCAACCATGGCTAAAGCCTTCCAATCAAAGAGCAGAGCCATATGGTGACGTCTCTCATTTTGCAATGTCGTCCCGCTCGCTTGTTGCCCCTTGTGTCACATGATAGCCTTTCACTTCTCAAAGATTTTATAGAGCTACAGGGAACCGAGTTTAGTTGGTTTATTTTGCAATATCTAAGAATATGACTGTCCTTTGAGAGCTGCCATCTTTTAGTATTGAGATGGATGGAGAAACACTGACTATGTTAGAAACAATGACGTATCGAACAATGACATTCTTCACATTTTGTTGTAATTCTATTCTGATAAATGCTACCACAAAAACTCTTGAAAAACCCAATGCCCAACTAGAAAATGAAAAAAAAAAAAAGAACACAAAATAAAAGAATAGGTGTGTGTTATATTACAAGACATTGTAGGAATGAAGAAGAATTCAACCATTGTTGAAAGGGAATGTTAACCAATCCACTCGGCTCCACCTGCTTTGGTCCTCAGAGCTACAGTGCGGTGAGGGGAAAGGGGGCGGGGCCTGTACCTGGTTTGATGGCTTTCATGACAGCGCGGGACGACTTCAGCACAGCCTTGTAAATGGCCTTCTGGTCGTCTGTGAACTTGCCATTGGCCGGAAAGGAGCAGGTGATGTCAGAGCTGTAGCAGTAGTACTCTCCGCCCATGTCAAACAGACTGCGATGAACGGCAGAAACATTCCCATTAAAACAGTACAACAGCGGACAGAAACAGGACTGATTGAAACAATTTCAAACACTATTATACGACTGTTCCACAAAATAGCAACAGTGAAGTCTTTTTCCAAACCATGACTTTACCCTTTTGCTATTATTACACAAAAGACGATGCCTTAACTCAGGGGTACTCAGCCAGGTTCCTGGGAGGGAGAGGGGGGAAAAATATATGCTGCTTTTCATTGCTAGGCTGCACCTGAATGTCTGTTCAGCCCTTTGATCAATTCCCTCACCTCATCTGGGTTTCATGGTCTAAAAACCCCATATGCTGGGGCCCTTGAGGGTCCAGGTTGAGTGGCCCTGTCATGGCCAAACACACGCATCTGAGAATCTGGACTCTACGTAACATAAGTCAAATCTACACTGCTTCTCACCTTCGATACTGTACTGACTGAGAAACATTAAGCTCAGTGATAGAGGCTGTGTGGCTTTTCAAAGGCACCATGGTTCTGTAGGCAGGAGTATGGCCTCAGAACCGCCCATTTTAAATCTGCTTCAATAAGCCCGCTTATAGAAGACTGCGCTCCCCCAGTGCGTGCCCGCGTGTACACACACACACACACACACACACACACACACACGCAAGCAACACACAACACGCATCTGCACAATTCTTCACAATTATAATACACGCACCTATCGTACCCAGCTCCTCATTAAGTAACTACCCCACTTCACCCAAGCTTTGATTCCCCAGTTAAGTGCAACTTAAACTGACGAATGGAGAGTGAAATGACTGTAAGTAATAAATGTAATAAAACATCAAGTGGAAAAAATCTATTGCTACATCAAATTCCTGCGTAATAATTATCTTAACATACAGTGCTTATTCAGACATTCAAAGAATGAACAGTAAAGGTTATGATAAAAAAAGTAATTTCATGTAAAATAGGCGTGTTTAGAAAGATTTCCTAACTCTGATGCACTGTCAGCAGTGGAAACGGCTGGGGAAGGGACTCACCACATGTCTCCATCCTGGATGGTCTTATCATTGGGGGCACCAGCGTGTCCGTAGTGCAGGATGGAGGAGTTGTTTCCGCTGTTGAAACGGGGAAAGATAACGTCACGCGTATACTGTGTTATAACATACAGCAGATCCTCGTGTGTGTGGGAAACACAGACCGACTGAATGAGAGTATAAACCCAAAAGTGCAAAGATGTCTTATCATGATACATTAACCCAAAACCCTATTCCATTGGCCGTTACTTTAAAATATGATAAATATGATCCATAATTATCTGTAAAATCAAAAAGCTGGAACGTAAGCGACATAAAGTAGAAATTCAAATTGGTGGTTGAACAAATCAATTTTTGGTGTAATTCATGATTTCCATGCTGTTCAACGGTGTGTGATCTTTCATCTGCACCTTCTTAGCTCATCCTTGTGCAAAGGTGAGCTCCATGCACTGTCTGTGTGAGCGTGTGCATATATGTGTGTGTGTGTGTGTGTGTGTGTGTGTGTGGGTGTGTGTGTGGGAAGAGACCTTGTTGTTGAGATAAATGACCCAAGTTGAATGTGAACTTTAGCATGTCCAAAAGTCAATTTTGACGACTCTGAACTGGATCACTGCATGCAAATGGCAGCGGTGGTATCTCTTCCCCATTCAGTCTGGAGTGTAGGGCTGAGAGAGCGAGCTTGAGGTGGGCTCTGGCGAGCGGCATAATATGACTGATACTGCCACATTGCTCTGGGTCTACAGTGGCAAACAGCCTGGGGCTCACGGTGACACCAAACACCAACCAAAACTGTGACATGAGAGGTGCAGCACTGAACTGTGGGAGACTCACTGCAACTGTCCTGTAAGAGGTGAGACACTGAACTGTGCAGTGACAGGATTTTTACACTGTCGATAGCCCTTTGCGGCTCTGTCTGAATGACAGAATATACTATGGTAATGTCGGTACTTTGTTTTCTGTCCCTCATAGCTGTGAATCATTTTCTACCATATTCATCCTCCTATTGACCTGTTTTTGTCTTGTCAAAAACAGCTATGGGGGGAAACTGACATCCCCATTTTTATTTTATTTAATCAATGGAAAGTTGTGACTAATTTCCACTGAATGCTTCCATTTTCTCATCACTGATCATCAACATCTTGACAAGACATATCTGAGTATGCTACTTCCAGATTCACACCCTTTTGACTGGACAGTCAACCTGTAACTCTGAGGTTTGTGTCACTGAGGTTGGTCTGTATTGGCAGAGTAAAATCTTTAACCCTTCCAAGCCCAACTGAACACTGAAATCCTAGGTTGAGATATGTTAACACCAGAGGGGGTGGAGCCACCATATGTAACCAGTAGCGAACTGATGTGTACCAATCACTGCATTTTGTTTCAACCAATCAAACCCTTTGATTGGTTGAAGCAGATGAGTGAGTGACAGTTAACTGTGGCTCTACCAGTTTTCACTGTCAATGTCACTCATTCACCCATCATTAGTGTACATGCCACACACAGGTGTGTTCGCGGCTGGGAACAGGGAGACTCACCTGCCACAGATGCATGTGTAGGAGGTGTGGCGCATACCTCCACGCGAGTAGCAGTAGTGCTGGAAAAGACTGCAACAGAGAAGAAAAAAAAAATCACTAGTTCACATTTCATCACATCAGAGACGAGGCAGTCCCAAACATTCGACCAGCCCTTAGGATGAACACACAATGCAGCTCTTTCCCATCGGCCAGGCAACAAAGGAAAAAAAAAAAAAAGACAAGCGGAAAAACTAATGCGCTAATCGCCACAAACCCCAATGAAATACTCTGCTGTTTAACACAATGAATTGATATTGTAATGAGGATTTACTGGGGATAAGCACACCTATTCTCCGTGTCTAAAACCAAGTATTAAACATCAATCATACATTACGAGGCTAGTATTTCTGTCGCACTGTGAAGATGTTTTTAGCTGCTGAGGTTTTTGCACAATGAGTCTCACAATGGATTCATATCGTATGAAAGTAAGAGGAAACAGGAGAATTAATATACTGTAGTGTTTGTTTAACATGACACCATGAATACCCAAGTTACTCATGAGTCATGTCAATGGAGATTTCGTCTTAGGGAATTGCTTGCACTGTATGTAGCTAACATGTTTGAGCTACAGAAGAGTCCCACAGCAGTTCACACAAACAAATGAAAGGCATGAACAAGAGAACTTTCATTAGTGAAAGCCCAGCCCATGGGACTACATTAACCTTTTAATACGACATAATGACTTTCACACTTATCAAACTGTTTGTGTGCTGCTGCACAGCTACTTTACACCTGGAATCAGGATACCTTCTAGCTTCAGTCAACCACATTTTAGTATTTAAATGACAACTTAATTTCTTCAGACATTGTACATCTCCAACATTCTAAGACTCCTGAAGCTTCCTCCTCCCGGTTTTCACCTGGGTAAAGCTGGTGTGGAATATTACCTGCAGTTTCACTGATGATGCGAGCAGCTAAGAGGAGGTGCTGCTCTAAAACCAGCACTGGCTGAATAAAAGTGGCATACACAAAAAGGGGTGAATTTGCCTGTGGACGCAACCCCAATCAGAACAAACCTCTCAAGTACCCAGCATGCAACACCATCCCGAAAAGCGAACACCACCATGAATACGTGGAAAGTGAAGCTGCCCTCTTGAACACGGTGCAGTGAATCGGTTTAGCACCTGCAGAAAGCTCATTTAGACGGACATAGAAAAGTTGTGAGTGGCTCTGAGTGCCGGGCTTTCGCTTCTCCATTGGTGGCCTGACGGAAGCAGCGCAGTTCAGCGCGATAAGCATGGCTGATTTATGAATGTGAATAGTAGTCTCCAACGAGCCACTTTACCGCAGTTAGTGTGGATATAGGGCGAAGGCGAAGATTTCAGCGTAAACCGTTTTGAGTAGAGGGACGTGTCCAATATGCCACAGCCTGCTTTCTGGAGAATCTGGCCAGCGTTTGATCTGCCACAGGTGTGGGATGCCAGGTGCTGCTGCAGTAAGCTCTGATCCCAGGTTATAGCGTATTAAGATCGCTTCAGATCTGGCCCCGCTGGGCTCAGAGTTTAAGGGCAGTACTGTAAATCTGATTTGGCCTGCTTGACCTGCTTCTCGATGAAATTACCAGAGATGGAAGAGTCGGTCGTGTTCCTGTGTGGATTTTTAAAGTGGTCTGACTCCGGTAGGGTTGCCTCACATCCTGGATTTTACAGGACTGTTTGTGTCTACTAACCAGGAAAGTATTCAAAATGTCAACCTCCCTCCACATTCCCCAGATGTCCTAGATAATCTTTACAAGAAAGAGTTGGCAACCTGGACTCCAGTCAGTTGAAATAATCTACAGTACATGGATGCAGCTATTTTTAAACTTGCCAGAAAATACTTGCCAAGATATGTGAAGCTGTGGTACATCTCTGATATTTTTCAACATATTTTTCAGCTAATCATTTCAGATATTTTAACTACACAATGCCCAATTACTTTTATTACTTCCCTGAAGAGACATCATGCAAATTATTTTGTTTCAGTCACTGCAGAATGATAATTGCTTCTGATACATAATTTTGGCTGTGATATAACTGAATGTAAATTGTTGTATTTGATTCGAAGTTAAACCTTCTGACTGACTCGGTGTATCAATGCCTTGTTCTCAGTAGTCACGCTCGGGTATAGGGAAACTATTCTGTTTCAGCACACATTTAAAAAAACACGTAATTTGTTAGGAAAACGAAGTCCCGCCCACTCCAAAGAATATGTGAAATATGGATAAGGCTATAAGTCACTGACAGAGGATGTAAACTTAACTCTGTCTGATCGATGTAAAGAATGTCTTGCTTTCGCCTGCTGTGCTGTACTGAATGTATTTTCAAAATCTCAGTTTTAATTCAATTAAAACTGCAAAAAGTTCATACCGTTCTCAGTAACTTTTCAGGAATTAAGCTAACATCTCACTGCGCCTTTTAATTTAACTGTCACTTACAGGAAAAGTCCAAAATAGCACAAAGCACGCAGGTGATTAAAACTAAATGTGAAAGCTCACTGTCGTCTCTGCAAGCGGGCTGGAATTCCAGCGTGCATTAAAATAAGATAACAGCGCACGTTCGGAGCAATTGCTCTCGACCCAAATCTTTAGTTTAACGTAAATATCCACAAAGAGCCACACACGCAACACAGGAACCAAGCAGCGTTTAGCCTTTCAGGCGTGTAATAGCATCATTCGGAATCACGGGGGGAGAATCCAGCGCGAAGCAGCCGCGAGGAGAGTGGAGATGATAGCGGAGGCTGAGATCGCGGCTGCGCGCTTCTACGAGCCAACCTGGAGCGGCGTGTCTCTCTCTGTGAAGTGCCACACTTCATTAGCGAGACGGGAGAGAACAGCGAGGGGAGCTATCCCAGCTCCGATTATTTACACTTCTCAAGCCACCGAGATGAAAGTTTTAATTAATACCACAACAAGTTGCCAGCTCCCGTTTTCCCAGAACGCCTGGAAATCACATTATTCTCTATCGCTGGTTCAAATAAAATCTTTTCGCCAACGCGCTCAAATGTTGTGAGAACAGTTTCGTGGAACCATGGCTAAGTCGCTAAATGAAGAATATCACCCATTGAGATGCTCTTCTCCTCGAAACTGTACCTTTTAAAATCCAAACAGCGTTTTATACCAATTACTTTTGGTCTTTGCATTGCATTCTCCATTTGTATTCATTCTTTTGTGTATTTTACTTCATTCCTAGACAGTCTTCCGTTTCTATCTCTCACTCTTGAGTCAACACCAACATGACATGAGCGAGTATCTGTAACCCAGGTGACACACAAAAAGAGATGGTGGTGTTTTTAATTCCTGTGTGGAACAAGTAATTATTATTATTAAAAGAAACAACATAATTATTATATAATTATGTAACTGTTAAGGAACAGATGTTTCACATGTGTAATTGACAGCATTGCTGACTTTTATTCCATGTTATCTAAACTGTAGTTACTCAGTAATAGCCTGTTAACAAAGTTGTTGTAACACAGTTACACAAGTGCATATAGTAATGAGAAAGTGAGGTTTCAATAGTTAAATGAGGTTGTCCAATTCCAAAAATGGGAATGGGATACAACACTCTTGTTGAAAAATTTTTCCTTGTAACAAACCAGTCAAAACTAATCATTAAAATGCCCTTCAAATAGAATAAGGGGAAAAAAATCCCACACAAATTAAAAATCACCTTGACAAAAGGCGCACAGAAGGAGGTCCATTAACAAAGCAAGCGCTGGTTGTGTAATTAGGAAAGTCTAATGCAAATGAAAAGTAATTATTACAACATCAAAGTGTTCCTCACTGCCTGTGATGCAGTGCACTGTGCTTTCTACTGACTCCGTGGTGAAGTGATTAACCCTCACTTACATGCATCTCTCCTGCCTCCTTCCACTCCTTCACAACTTCTCTTTTTTCCCCCCATTTCTTTTATTTCACTCTCAGAAAATAACAATGCGCTTTTAACAATACTTCCCACATTTTTGAGAAATACATCAAAGTGGCCAAATGATGCGGAACCAATATGTATGCATATATAATGTGTGTGTGTACATTTACTCTGTCTTTTTGAGGGCAGAGGCAGGAGGCAGCGGCAGAGTGGTGGGATGTTGGTTTTTAATGCCCTAATAGCCTAGCGCTCCCCTCCCCTGCTCAAACACACTGGTCTTGGAATTTATCCAATCACATCCGTCCTCCCCGTACCCGCTGGGCACCGCGTCTGCCCACATCGATTCTGACTGTCAATTCCCATCGGTCTCCGCGGGGGAGAAAAGAGCGTGAGACGGATTTACGCACGAGGCAGGAGAACCTTGCTCTGCATCTTATTTATGCCCCTCGGGGGCCTGTGTGTGCGATTGGAAGTGCTGGCTGCAGGTAGCGCCAGTCACCTGGACAGGATGGATATGGATCACAAGAAAGAAAGGGCAGGAGGGATAAACAAGGTGTGTAAATAACTCAGAACCCTCCAGAGGGGCTTTGCTACCACGGCAACTAGTGACACATTGGCCCAGCCTCTCTCTTTTTTTTTTTTTCTTTGCTGCTGTTTTTTTTCCCTCTATAAGCTTTTGCGCTTTTGAACATTCCATCATTACTGTGTGAATTAAGGTGTGGCCCCAGCCTCGGTCAAACTGCTTTTAGCTGATTTCCTGGCCAGATCTCTGTTGCAAAAAATATATTAGTGGGGCTAACCAGGTTAAAGAAAGGTTAAATAGCAATAAAATATGAATGGCATACTACAGCTTGGCATACTGGCATACTTTAGCAAGCGAACGCTTGCTAAAATGGAGCATGCTGGGAAGCAGTTCCAGGGGCGGATCGATAAAAGTTGGATGCTGGCAGCTGCTCCCCTCGGTGCATAATCAGACTGAAGAGATGTACACAGATGCTTTTAAATTTACTGCAGGCACCACACATCAAGGTCACCATCCTAAAACACACTCAGCCCGACACCAAGCAAAGACGTCAGGCAGCCTCCTCCAGCTGAAGTTTGACTAACGATGAGTTTAACTACTTTACATTTCTCCTTTAGCAACACAGTAAAAACATATTTTTGGCAAATGGTGACTAATGAATAAATCACATATATACACTATTTACTGAAGATGCAGAAAGTACAAAGATCCAGCTTCATTTTTTTTTTTTTTTTGGAAAAATAAAAAAAACAGTGGTTCAATTAATATTGCCTGTTGACACACATTTCCAATTGGACCTTAAAATGAATTTGACACTTCTGGCAAACGCTGAAAGAGCCAAATCCCAGAGAGAGCGTTCAGCTGCACGCCTCATACAGCCACACAGGAAATGGCTCTGCTCCATCGGCCGTACGTACGCAGAACAAAGTGTGTGTGTGAGAGTGCGATGCAGCCACCGTCCTACATTCCCCTTTTCTGCGCACACACACTGCACTTTGATGTGCAGCACACTGGATTCACCCTCCAGTGCATGAAAAATGAGGCCTGCAAGCAAGCACAATTCCAGCACGGCTTTCTATAGGATATACCAACCTCCAGGGACTTGAGCACATGGATGCTATCTGGAGAAACGCACAGGAACTAAAATCAACAGTTTGTATTTATCTTTGCTGGAAGGCGTGCGAAAGGTATATTGATTACACGGTACGGGTGAAATGCCAACATTTGTTAGAATAAGCATTAAATAAAACTCAGGATACCAGAGTTTTTCCCCACCTCAGCATTTAGTGCTGACAACAAATTGCATGAACCAAAGCTTTTTGTTCCTTTGGACTTATTTTTTGACCCACTTTGGGGACTGAAGGGTTTCAGAGCAGTGGCCTGCCCCCACGATCAGCTTCTCAGTCCTGACTTTGCCCTGGTGCAAGCTAAGGAGGAACAGGGTGTTGAGTTTTCATGGCTGTATCTGTCAGCTTTGTGCAACAGCGCCCCCTCTGGCCAAAAAGGCACCTACAGTGACTGTGCAGTTCAGTTGGAGGTGTGCAGAGTGACATTCCAGTTCAATCAAAGCTTTATTGGTGCTCCACCTACGCGCACAGCCTTGAGCGCCAGCATGCTGGTATCCTTAAAGAGTGTGCATCAAAGTACGCCAACATGGATGGAGCAAAAATGCATATCGATACCTCTGGCTGCAAGAAGTAGATTACAAGGGCATCGCATGGCCTATCAGTCATTTATTTCCTCACAAAAAAAAAAAAATCTTGTGGCTGATTAAAAATGAAACACGAAGTAAAATGACAAAACAGACCTGAATTTTAGATAATATTAATTCTATTTTTTTTTAAAATCCTACTGTAGGGCTTCATTCGACCTTAGCAAGATTTCTGCGTTGTGAAGTGCATTTTCTCCATGTATTTTCATAAGAAAAGATCTCTACGCTGCTGCAGAGGAAGACCTTGAAAGCTCTTATGAGGACAGCACATTCATCACAGTAAAATATGAATTAAGATTCTTCCTTTGGAGAAACAGATGCACAGCTGGTTAATGCGCCTAAACCCATTCACCTTGGGAGGCGTGACCCTCGGGAACAGGAAGAGAAGGCCAGCACGTATGAGACGGCCTACTGTCTGATACCGCGCTTAAACTCACATTTACTTTAGGAAGAGTGATGTAAGTGTGACAGATGGGCGTGGTGATTTGGGAGTCCAGAGTCCCAGTCAGAGCCTGGCGCTTGTGACGGCTTAAGCAGCAGCATCGGTAACCAGGGACAGCTGTATATTACTGTGGCAGAAGCCGCCAGCAGGAGGCGACCTTACAAACACTAGCATCTCATCTGGGTTTATGCTTGCCAGTTTAAAAAATGGATTTGTGCATTCAAATCCAATCAGCCTGATTGCTAAATCCTTCTGATTATTAAGGAAAACAATCTTCTGGGCAGAGGTTATCTGTGGTGACAGATGACGTTAAAGCATACGCAAAGCCACTGTTACAAAAACGCTTCCTAATCCTGACCCCTTCCCATCCTGCAGCGCCCCCCTACTGCCCACTGCCTGTAATAGACTTGCATGTAAAAATTTTGGTCAGAGCTCCTCTGTGCTTTGGGCGCTCATGATAGTGTTTGGAGGTTCTGTTATGTGGTTTAACCTCATAAAACATAAGTATAGGCACAGTATGTAAGAGGCAAACCCCCCCCAAAAAAGAAGAACAATTGCATGATTTGAGTATTATTTTTTATTTAAAAATTGAGACTTTCAAAGTCATGTTCTAAGTTTCTAGAAAGGTTTGTAGAATGTGTTCTATGATCTCTGGAAAATACCACATTTACATTGAAGCTTCTGATTATCTTTTGTGGTCCTTTGTTAATTTTCCCTATTGATATTTCATTCCAAAAAATATCAAAAATTAGCGGTTCTAAAGATAAAAGAGATTATCCAAAGGACTGAACTTTTTGAGTCACAAAATAATTTCATACTGTCAGACAGGAATGATTTTAAAGTAGTAGAAGGAATCAGTATTCACAGATGTTAATAAGTGTGACCCGTAGCTTTACTTCTCAATTATTTGCAGACTTGGCTTTTGGCCCCCAAGTTAATCAGGATACATGAGATAAAATCTCATAGCAGGCTGTAACCTTATCTTCACTAACACTATCAGACAGTAATATATTTCTTCTCTTTTATGTTTTTCTTTCATTACTCTGTTTAGGGGGAAACTAAAGTCTTCATTTTCACTCTACGTTCCACTGTATCACTCTACCAGAAATACTGTCAAGACAGACAGGAATATGCGATACCATTTTGTTTTAAAACAAAGTGAAAAGAAAATGAAAAACGGTGCAGTTTAGAAAGGAAAGTAACCCAGTGCTCCCCCTGGCTAGCCTCAGACATTCTGTGTAAGTAGGAGGGTGAGCGTTCACCTTTCTGTTCCTCAGAGTTTAGTGAGATCAACGCTGTGCTTTTCACTGGTCATGCAGATGCATTTTCAATCAATAGGCTTTGTAGTAATTAAAGTGAAATGCTCCTGTAATATTCTTGCCCATTATGCTTGCTGAATGCACATATTATGTCATGGCCAAGGTGCCAAGCTAATGTCTGTACTGGGATTAATTAAGCGTGATGTAACCTTACTTAACCTTGGTAGGGCAGTGGGGACAGCACATCCCAGGCAGACTGCACTGTCGCTGGGCAGAAACAGAACAAACACTGGCCTACAGCAGCCTGGAGCCTGGAGCCTGGCCCAGCCTTCAAAGCCCCACACAGGTCTCTGACCCTCACCTAATACCCCCTGCTGTGAACCAGCCTGAGGTCCAGCCACCACCCCCCAGTCAAGCACACCTCTCATCTCATCCTCCCAAAACTACAGAGGGACACCTACACCTGGAGATCAGGGTAATTACACACCCTGAGGTGACGAGGACACACCCCCGATGGCCTCCACCAAGCTTCTGGAGGCTTCAGTGGACTGTGGTTACCCACAAACGAGTACAGCGTTTCAGAGTCTACTTTTACACAGTGTGATGTTTGGACACATTTAAATGGCATCGCTGGGTGATTAAAACACGGCCAAGTCACACACTGCCTGCCGTCACTCCTCATTCACCCGCTAAGGTAGGAACGGATCAAAATCACGATCAAAAAGAAAGTAACCTGAGAAAACCGATCTGCAGTTCCTGAGAACCAGGCAGCTCTGTCTCCAGGTGAGTCGGGCTGGATTTAGAAAGGACGGGTCTGACGTCAGACGACAGAGAAGCGCTTTTAACCAGCGAGGGAACGTCTCGCAGCCTGGAAGAGAACGGCTATAAAAAGCCCTTTCTTCACAGCGCTGTTTTCTTCAATTAATTTTCGGCTTCGGGAAGCGGCGCGTTTGTTAGAGGCAGGAAGGAGAGCGTGGTGGCAGAAGGCGTTAGGTTCTCTTTGCGCTGAAGGTGATTCTGTGCGATCGGGTTGACTCATTTCACTGAGCTCAACACCTCTCCCCCGGCCCACTGCCATGACGTCTGACACTGGGGGGAGAAATCAGATCGGTTACAACGAGCAAACGCAGAAGAGTGTTTGGAGCAGAGAGGATCTTCTGAGACCTGCAGGCTGTGGCAGATAGGCAGGACTAGGATAAACCATACAGCTCAGATGACAGCTACAATACTCTGTAACACTGTCAGCTTCAGTACAATAAAGAAAAGATATATAACAGAGACCAATCTTTTCAGTCTGTTAGCCAAAGGTAAGGGTGCTTTTGACAGCCCATCGAGGGAATGTTGGTTTCAGAGCTAAATTATGTGGGCGGACATTTTGAACCTGTGGTGGTGAAATAAATAATGAGTTATTCAGAGATTGAAAACATCAGGAGTTAAAGGCGAGCTCATAAAGAGGTGGAGGACAGAGGCCCCATGGAGCCCGTCATTGATTACCCATTCATTGGTTTAAAAAGCCTTGCTGCAGAGCCAAATCCACCCAAAGCAGCTCACTGCGCTGCCTCTGGACTGCTGACTGAGAGAGTGTTTGTGTACACAAGTTCCTCTAAAGCCAGGCTTACAGCCTTTTGTAAATGATGAGAATTGTCTTCCCATCTCTGGGTTTAACAGTGGTCTTAACGTTCAAAGCCACATTCTGCTGCGGCTCCCACAGCCGGTTTTCCTCCAGTCACATCAGCACCCCTGAGCCTGCTGTTCCACCTGTGGGTATCATTACCCGCTAACGCTATTCCCTGATCGATACTTCTTCCCTGGGAGGATTCACCCCTCAGGCAGGGGGCTGTGATGTTGTGAATTACATTTGTGTCGTAAGCTTTAAGCCTGACCGTGCAACCGCTATCCAAAATACCCTCATTAGTGTGCCCTTTTTTCAGTAATGATGCAATTGCAAGATCAGACTATAGAAATACCTTATGACAGCAAGAGGGTGGAGTGAGAATATGCACAGTGTGTTGTGCGTAGTGTGTGAATATGCGCAGTGTGTTGTGCGCAGTGTGTGAATATGCGCAGTGTGCTGTGTGTAGTGTGTGAATATGCACAGTGTGTGGTCCATGAACTCCTACTTTGGGAGGGTGAAAGTGCTTTCAAACTCTGCTGTGAGTTTGCACACTCATGATTATGCCTGCTGACCTCCTTCCTGTGTGGAAACGTTGATGCTGCAGGTTAAAGATCGGCCACTGCCGAGCCGCCGCATTCAGCGAAGAGCAGAAGAGCAGAAAAAACGCACCAAAATGGAGAGCTTCTTATTACATTTATTATATTTTTAAAAGAGCTCAGAGAACCCCAGATCTCAACAGCATATAAACCCACGTGGCAGAAACACACTTTGAAGATGCAGAACTACATTAAAGCACTTCAAAGTCGACTGGAAGGCACAGCAGCCATTCTGGATCCCACTTGTTAATTGCTTCGGAAAAAGGAACAGTTTGTGAGTTTTACAGAGTGTGTTTCTGACCCTGCCCCTCTGCTGTAACGACAGATCCTAGAGAATAAATGTAGACACTTTTCACAATCACTTTAATACACACACACACACTCACATACACACACTCACTCTCTCTCTCTCTCTCTCACACACACACACTCACACACTCACTCTCTCTCTATCTCTCACACACACACACACACACTCACACCCTCTCACATACACACACACACACACAGAGCACTTTATGCTAATCACAGGCCTAATCAAATGGCTTTGTGCAAAGGCAATTTGAAGCTCGCAAACTCTTACAGATTATTATTCTGTAGTTTGAAGATTATACTTAATAGTTACATTTTCAGAAAATACAATATAAGATCTGTCAACAAGTTAAACCATTGTTTGATAAAATATTCTACGTCTGTGTGAAAATAAAAACAGAACACATACAGTATGCATGGAAATGTATGCATAAATGAAATGTAATTTAAATAAAGTAGGATGAGGCAACGGAAACCCTTCACTTAACCAAACCAAACACCCATAAGCACATCTAATCTCTCCAATTCATCCCTGAAAGTCAAGCTTACTTACTGTCCGACCAACGCGAGAGGTTTGTGGGGTTTAAAGGGAGATCAGACATCCAGCTCACAAAGCAGCTTAACAATAATGATGGAAGCATAAGGCTTTGAAGAAATACACAAAGATGCACAAAGCAATCACGGTCACGATATTCATCGAAATGAGGTTCAATCTGTTCATATCTGATTAGAGATATACTTCCAAAGGCTTGAAATGAAATGAAACCAGCAGATTTAGAATCAAATGGAACATTACAAAAATATCCAACCCTAGGAAGGTCAAGCCATGCTTCTGGCTCAGTGTTTCCTGTGATAGCATTAATACCACAGCATTAAGCTGCACAGTGAAATAAAATGAAATCTGTAACTGTTGCTTTTCATGAAGAGTGATCCAGGAGACTGTCACTCATGTTCAGACATGGCCATTCCACCGTGTCAGCTTCAGCTCAGGATGTGACCAATCAGTAAAAAGATGACACAGGCAGTGACCAATCTGCACCAAGCATTGGTACAGTATGCAAATTAGGGTATCAACACAACCAATCAACCTTCAGTCAACTATATTATTATAAGGGCCTTTTTGTTTAGGAGCACTGTATTAAGCAGTCAATAGGGCAGAAACGAATAACTGTTACAATTATTCTTGGGCAAAACACGGATGGTGTGTAGAGGCACCCTATTGTTACTGTTTGGATTCTTTTCATTCTTCTGTTTCAGCTACATTACTTTCTGAAAAGGCATGTATGCCAGATTACTGTGCTGGCTTTTCACTCAAACGTGTATTCGATTTCATAAGTGTCTGTTGGGCAAGCAGTGGACCCAGAATGGAGTTTAAAAAATCTATGGAGGAGGCGATTGTCTCAGGGAATGTGTCTGTTTGGCCACCCACCTTGGTTACAGCTGTCGTGTGTGAGATCTCTCTCCACTTCACTGCAGGCCAGTGGGCCCTTTCCCAAGCCCTCTCTGGTGCACTCCACCCCCACCCTACCCCCCCCCCCCCCCCCCCCAAGCCAAGACCTTATAGATCGAGTGCCCTGGCACCCCACAAATCAAAAAAAGAAAAAAGCCACAACTTGTTCTCTCCTTACAGCTTTTCCCAGGCCTTAGCTGTGAAGCCCATATCTCTTCTGCTTTGAAGTTGGAGCCACTGGCAACGTCTCGAGCACACTCTGCCATCGAGCGCGAGCTCCTCTTCATTAACTGTGGGAGCTGCTTCTAATTACATCCAGTATCATTCGCTCAGCGCTGCCACCGATTCAGGGGAACGCAGTGTGCACGACACAAACACCAAACGCACACTGAGGAAGGACGGCAGGGGACAGGGACCGACCAGGACAATGAGAGCTATTAGCTGCTACATCCAGACTGTGTGCTGCCGTGCTTCAAAATCAATCGCATTTTTAGGTTGGAGTTAATTTCCAGTGGCTGGATTATGCAGTTATGGCATATATATTAAAATGTTTCAGCACTGATTTTGCACGCATGCATGCACGCACGCAGGCACACACAGGTATCATACTCTCAACTACCTGCTGTGTACAATGAATACACAGATAGATAGAAATACATAAAACAGCAATTTAAAGGCAAAATAAACATGCAAAAGCAGAGGAAATCAAGCTGTAACAGCAGTGAATTATCATGGCAGTAAGTGCATGGCAATACAAAAACTGCATTTAGAGGGATGCTGGTCCTGTGTGTTTTTCTTTCCACGCTTCATTTTGAGAGCAACGTCCAGCTGCGCACAACTCATCAAGTTTGCGGTTATGGCTGTTTTTGCCTTTACTGAGAGAACAGAGCAGAAATGCATTGTGGGATGACTTACAGCTGTGTCTTTCATCTCGGATGTCTCAGTTCCCCTGTCACCTGCACGCTCGGTGACTCTATTTATAAGGTGTAACCATAACAACGGCTGTGTTTCCTTACTAATATGAGAGAATTCCTGTCACAGAGTTTCTTTTGTTCCTCGGAGAATAGGCTTGCCTTCTAACATGTGTACGAAGGTTTCAATACGCTGTCAAAAGTGTAGGAGGAAAGGTTTTAAACGCACACAAAATAAACTAATCAAAACACAAAACTGTTTCAATTCTGACTCTTGGTGTTGTTTTCAATCACTTCTGTTCCACAAAATCTTTCTCCACTGAGAAGAAAACCTACGGGACACAAGTCAGCAAAACTTGGAGTTAAATGGAGGAAGATGAAAGAAAATTGACAGACCTGTTTTCTCATCACAAATGTTTTGACTATTTCTCTGGTTCAAGTTTACAGGACGTCTGAAAAAAGTAACCAGTACTGACAGGTTCTTGACTGTATTCATCCAGCTCTCTCTGCACTCATGTCTGAGGGCCATATTTCCATGGCAGTGCAGCTTTTGTTCCGCTTTCTTCAAACACAAACACTATTCCCTCTGAATCATTCGACTCCGTGAATTGAAGCAAATAGTTCTGTGATGTCTGTTTATATTTGCAGATAACATGAAAACAAAATGCAAGATTGCACTGTGACACTGTTGTGTTATCACAGGGATATATATGTAGAATTTTTATTAGTAAAAATTACAGGTAACAGGTGTTTGCATGATCGGAAAACAGCCTAATTAACATTATGATGACTCAATACACTTCCGATTCTCTTCTTTCTCTAATGCTTCCATGTTGAGCTGCAACCTCCATCACTGAAAGTTTGAAATGTAACAGTTCAGACAGTGACAGGAACTCCTTGGATGGACCAGAAAAATGAGTTCAGAGTGGGACACCTCCATTGATAAATGATCTCTGGTTCTCTCTGACTGGCAGCACATCCATACAGGTCATAAGTAAAAAAGACACTGAGTCAGCTCAAACTTGGCTGGTCCTTCCCCAGCCTCTTGCCTCTTTGACAGCTTCCGAGTTTCTCTTTCTGCGTATGACATGAGTACACAAAAAACAGCACTGAGCTTCTTACTTAGGCCTTACAGACAGACACCGTGAAATTCAGCCACTAGGAAACAACCAGACACCTGTGCTGTACTTCTGTTGTCAGACAATGCCAAACAAATGCTGGAAACGGTTATAACAGTAAGAATCGATGGCAAACCATGGTGCAGGAGCAGTGCCATGGAGTCTTGCCGTTACAGACGCGGCTCAGGGAGACGAGGCCGATGCCGCGCCTGACACGCCAGCGCCCCGACCTCAGGAGGGGCCGTCCTCCTCAGCACACTCCTCTACCCCAGACCAGTTTTTTGTAAACTGCCATTATTCCTTAGCACAGGAGGGTACTTAAAGACAGAAATGTAAAGTTTTGAAAAATGTGGATAAAAAAATCAACATACAAAATAATTCTGAATATACTGACAAAAGCGTTGTGACATGTGAGATATACTTCAAGTTAAACAAGGCTTAAATGATCTGCTATCCAAAGAAAAGAATGGAACAACACAACTGCTGTATGAAGCAGCACCACCTGCACTGTGAAACACAACAGCAGCGAGCGTGAGGGCTATTTGCAAACAAAAGCGCAGGTGCTCAGAAGAGACTGGATTACACACAGCGTCTGCCCCTTAGATTTGCACAGAGAGTGAAAAACAGCTTCTCGTTCTCCAGCCTCCACAAATACAAATCAGAAATATCTGTGCAGTGCACAGCTCAATCTGGTGTTTGTTCAGGCGCCAGACTCACATCCCGGTACTGAAGGAGTCAAAAGCCAGGTTTCATTTGAGCACATGCCATGCAGGTGGCAAACATCAAAGCCAGAGAGACCCTGATCCTGGAGAGCCAGAGCGCGCTCTCGTTTCTGCTTCGTCCAAAATAACGCACATCAATAGAATCACTATCAGGCTTAATTCACACAGGTGACCATAGGCACCACATGTAAGCACTCATCATTTCACAATTAAAGCTTGTCCAAGTCCGAAAATCAAAGTCAGCGAAAGAATGTCTATTTAGGCCATAGATGCCAATTTTCCATCCATCCTGCTCCAACGAATTCCAATGTGCCATAACATACACGTACTGCATATACCACAGATGTGACCTGGCTAGTCTGTCATAATGTTATTGAACCAATGAGAGGGGAGCTACTTTTTGGGCTAATTCCCCGGATCTGGATTTCTACATCATCCGTCTCTGCTTCCATTCTTGAGTATTTCTTCTTCGAGTTAGCTCAGCACCTACATTTGGCTGGAGTGGTTTTAAAAGACAACACGGAAAATGCTGGAAGCTGGATGCTCACTCCATCCACAGATAGGACTACATCGGGAAGCACACAAGGACAAGAGGGCCACAGATGCTATATAACAGCGGTGTACGGAAAACAGTGAAATATGAACAGCAAGCTCAGATGATTGAGTTTTAATCTAATTTTACCTAATTGGTGGCTGCATGAAAGACAACAGAGCTAGCGGACCGTATAACTAGACAGCAGTGGGGAAAAAAAAAATGAGTGGTGTGATGACCTCTCTGAGGACAGAGTCGGGAAATAATATCAGGGTAAAGACAGATAAAATGTCAAACTTTGAGAAGCATAGATTGTTAACTGATAATAAGGTTTCAACAACTTCTGCACAATTACTTGCTCTACATACACATGTAGTGAGCCGCCTGAAGAGGTTTCCTGAAGAGGACTGAGAATGAGAGGGAGAGAGAGGGCACCCCACAGAATGCCCTGCATTTTAAGCAGAAGAGCAGAAGATAAGTGACAGGTATAGGGAATTAAATATTCAGTTGTTCTAACGAACTCCAACCTGCAGGACGAGGCCGAACATTAACTCACAGCTGTTTGGATTCTCCTGTTTGGATAAATCGCTCCACAGCTGACTGGCCAAGGGGTTACATAATGCAATCTATGGATTATACCACAGTTTCAAATGACAGTCACAATAGCACTGAAGTTTGATGACAAGGTAGATATCAAGTTATTGGGAACGCAGGCACCGAGAGAGAGCCGGGTGGGGAGGGGGGGTGTGTGCAGGGGCTAGGGGTGATGAGAGGGATTTCGTTAAAATACAATTTTCGATATATTTCCCTGTTGTGCCCTCAGTGGAAACAATGGAAAACAATGCAACATGTCGTTTGGCAGCACATGTGGAAATTCTGCAGAGAATCTATGGGGATGTTCCGGGGGGGTGGGCTTGTTAGGGTTGTTTACGGTGTGTCTGTGCAGCGAAGCGTTCAGTTTGTTTGCTGAGGGCTCTGGTGAGTCCTGGCATTGTGGCGTGGGCAGAGTTTCAGCTGGGCTGTGGCATGGGGGGGGGGGGAGGTCAGTGGTGACAGGCGTGGGCGCTGACTGCTGGGTGAGTACTGTGGGGGGGTTGGGTTCGGGCTCACAGTGGTAGGAGGATGATCTGCACTTCATAATTTACCCCTCCTGCCCCCCTCCTGTCCCCCCCCCCCAACCCTCACCCCCACCCCCCCCCCCCCCCCAGCCTTACGCCTCACCACTCACTGTACCCCTCGGAGCAGAGACGCCTGCCTTTTTCTCTCCTCCTCAGCCTCCCTTTCTGTATTCTCTCTCTCTCTCTCTCTGCCTTCCTCCATCTTTCTCTCCAACCCCCCCTCTCTCTCAGCAAGGTGAGACAGCTGCCTCTTTCTCTCCTCCTTAGTCTCCGTCTCTCTAACCCCCCTCTCTCTGAAGGAGGTGAGACACCTGACTCCTCCTCCTCCTCTCTCTCTCTCTCTCCCGCTGTGTCCTTCCCCTCCTTCCTCTCTCACGCATCCTCTCTTTCCCTCCCTGTCAAATCTCCCTCCGTCCCCACTCAGTTCCCTTGACTGGCATGACAACATGACTCTCACGCTGCCAAAACACTGATAAATTTACAGCCATAGCGCACGATCGTAAAATAGAGAATAACGGTAATGAATACGCAGAGTCACTCAGCCTCTCGGCACGAGGCCCCATATGGTTCTGCTAATGCTAGCAGTTGCTCTCCTGTCTTATTAAAGTAAGACAACTGCAGCTCATGAGGAAGCTTATCCAGCTCTGTTTCTCGCAGCCTGTCCTCTCTGGGCAGCCAGGCCTGCGTGTGTCTCACAGCCTGTCCTCTCTGGGCAGCCAGGCCTGCGTGTGTCTCACAGCCTGTCCTCTCTGGGCAGCCAGGCCTGCGTGTGTCTCACAACCTGTCCTCTCTGGGCTCTCTCTCCAGGCCTGCATGTGTCTCACAGCCTGTCCTCTCTGGGCAGCCAGGCCTGCGTGTGTCTCACAGCCTGTCCTCTCTGGGCAGCCAGGCCTGCGTGTGTCTCACAACCTGTCCTCTCTGGGCTCTCTCTCCAGGCCTGCATGTGTCTCACAGCCTGTCCTCTCTGGGCTCTCTCTCCAGGCCTGCATGTGTCTCACAGCCTGTCCTCTCTGGGCTCTCTCTCCAGGCCTGCGTGTGTCTCACAGCCTGTCCTCTCTGAGCTCTCTCTCCAGGCCTGCATGTGTCTCACAGCCTGTCCTCTCTGAGATCTCTCTCCAGGCCTGCATGTGTCTCACAGCCTGTCCTCTCTGGGCTCTCTCTCCAGGCCTGCATGTGTCTCAAAGCCTGTCCTCTCTGGGCTCTCTCTCCAGGCCTGCATGTGTCTCACAGCCTGTCCTCTCTGGGCTCTCTCTCCAGGCCTGCGTGTGTCTGCTCTTCTCAATGGCCAGGCTTTCATCACCTGCCTCTGTAGAATAAAACTTTTTTTTGTTTTTCAAATCTGGATTTGAACAAGACTTGGATACCTGCCTGATTCAGCTCTGCATACATTATTAGGGATATGTCTATGTACTTGTAGTACATTTTTACAGCATTCTGCCACAGAATCTCAGCTGGTTGGTTTTTCTCCTATACTGTTGTCTTGCAAGCTGAGTGGGTCCCACATTTTAGACAGATCTTGTCAGGAATGATAGCATGATCAAAAATTCTAACTGGAATTTAATGTAACTTTCTTCTGATGGCACTAATTGCCAGACCAAAGCTCCTCGACATACTGATATTTGAGGTAACCATAAGCTACTGTGTATTCAAGTTCAGTATCACCAACAGTCTACCAGAGTGGTTTCTGCTCTCCTGCAATGAGGGCTTTTTTAGACTACCAAGGACCAGGTCTGACAGTACTTCTCCAGCAGATTCAGGTGCTGCTTTCACCCTTGCACTGAGCATGACCCAGCACAAGGTAATTTGCATTAAGCAAAATTTAACTCGTATATAATCTACAGTAAGGCCAGTAGCTGAGAATACACCATTCCAGTAACACCACTACATTATTTGCATAGATGCTGAAGTTAAACAGAGGGACTAAAACTGCCAGCCTGCCTCACCCAAGATCCTTGAGTGAAGAACGAATTATTAGAACTTCAAAATCTGGCTAATTTTCAGGCCATTATTATTTAGTTCATATTAGGATTTAATTACACCGCAAGCTTTATCCCTTGCACCACTTTTCAGAGGTTTGTAATTTACACTCCCATCCCAAGGTTAATGCAGTGATGTACTGAAGTCCATGAAGCAGGCAGTATTTGTTTCCTTTATTACCTCCATTTTTTTCTAGCGGACTCGTCTCCCTAAGTAAGGTGTGCAGGGTGAAAACAAGATCAGGAGTGCGGTTTTTGGAAGAAAGCCAATCTGACTTTTATTCAAGAGGATTTGTTTGTTAAGGAAGACCTTTTGCACACACGCACACACTCTGGATAGGAGGCCCTGGTCACAGCCGCAGCCTGTCTTTGAACACGCAACGCCGAGCTGAATAATTTAAGGAAGGTCTCCTCCTCTCGCTCTCCCTGACCCTCTTTCTCTCCCTCTCCCCTCTTTTGCTCTTACACCCTCTCTCTCCCTCTCCAGCCTGCCCTTCACTCTCCTAGACTTTCTCTTTCCTGCTTTCTCTCAATTCCGTTCAATTCAGTTCAAAGTGCATCATTGGAGCAACAATATTTACATGGGAATGTAAATGTGTTTGTGTGTGCGTATGCATGTGTGTACTTATATCAGTGTGTATGTGTGTGTGTAAGTGTGCATGTGAGTGGTTGAATCCCTCTTTCTCACTCTACCTCCAGTCTTCCTGACCCTCATCCACCCCCCCTCCCAGACCTGAAGCCCCCTCCAGCAGCGGACGGGGGGGCGGCGACAGGCAGATCCTCAGTTCACCTCGGCCTCCTCTGTCCAGGAGGCGCCCCTTCACCTCACATTACACCCGTCTGCACACACTTCCACAGAAACTTCCAAAGAAACTTCAGCAGCTCCAGAGAACAGACCCAAACATGCTCAAGTGTCTCACACATCAACCTAACCATGTTTACAGGCCCAAACCCCAATAAAAATGACCGCTGCCCTCTGCTGGAGACCTGGAAAACCTTCTGATGTAACTGCCAACAACAACACTACAGCAGACAAATAAAGATGAAAAATAACACTTTTCCAATACAAAATCAACAGACCAGCAGGTAATTCCTGACCAGTATAACCAACAGCTAAGACTAAAGACATGTCCTCATTTCCATAGGAAGTCAACTGAGGTGGTTTGTTTTCTACAACTCCCTGTAACACAGTGTTTATACAACTCTATGATTTCCCAAAGCTAGTGTGAATGTAAAACAGATTCAAGCTTTAATGACAATGACACTACTAAAAATAAAAAAAACCCCATCTTTGGGGAATAATTATTCAAACTCAAATTCAAACTAATTTATATTCTGCTAAAATAATTACTTTCATAAATAATTAGATTTCAGGCATTGTTGACCGTTAAAATCTCCCTGCTGTGATCACAAGCGGCAGGAAAAACAAAAAAACTCAATTAATGAAATCAAGTGTTTTCCAGACCAGAAAATCGCAGGTCTAGTGGGTGCTTGGAAGCTCTAGGGACGATACAACATGATACAATCTGCAGCGCTTTGACAGCGAAGCACGGAGAAGGTCAAGAACATGAAAAATGGTTGAATTACTACTCGTTTCACACAATTACGCAACATGTTTCTGTTTGTAAAATTAAAAGGAGAGTGTGAATAAAGTTTTGGTTATTTGCCGTATTTATCTGAAGAGAGGAAAAACCTGGTTTGTAGAGAATAATGTCCTGGATTCATATGTGTCCTTAACTGCTTTGAAAACTACACTGGAAGACTACCGCAAAAATACTTGCATGTGCATAAGTACTGTTGTAAATTCCTGTAGTGTAAAGTACTTACAGTGTAGCAATCTCCGTAGTGCGTGGTCGAAAGTGCGCAGAATTATTGTATATCCTGTAATGTTTCGTGTGCAGGGTTTAGTATATAGGCTGTAGCATTTAGTGTGTAGTATAGGCTGGAGTATCTAGAGCTTAGTGTGTTGTAAATAGGCTGTAGTGTGTAGTGTTTAGTATACAGACAGAAGGGAGAAGTATGTAGTGTACAGTCTTTAGTGTGCAGTTTTTAGCATATAGGCTGTAGCATGTAGTATGTAGCCTATAGTGTGTTTAGTATATAGGCTGTAGTGTGTAGTGTTTAGTATAAAGACTGTGGTGTGTAGTGTAGAGTATATAGGCTGTAGTGTGTAGTGTCGTGTTGCTGGCTGTGTGTTTGGTGTATAGGCTATAGTCTTTACTCTGTAGTGTGGCTGGCTGTGTGTGTGTAGTGTATAGGCTATAGTCTTTACTCTGTAGTGTGGCTGGCTGTGTGTGTGTAGTGTATAGGCTATAGTCTTTACTCTGTAGTGTGGCTGGCTGTGTGTGTGTAGTGTATAGGCTATAGTCTTTACTCTGCAGTGTGGCTGGCTGTGTGTTTAGTGTATAGGCTATAGTCTTTACTCTGTAGCGTGGCTGGCTGTGTGTGTGTAGTGTATAGGGTATAGTCTTTACTCTGTAGCGTGGCTGGCTGTGTGTGTGTAGTGTATAGGCTATAGTCTTTACTCTGTAGTGTGGCTGGCTGTGAGTGTGTAGTGTATAGGCTATAGTCTTTACTCTGCAGTGTGGCTGGCTGTGTGTTTAGTGTATAGGCTATAGTCTTTACTCTGTAGCGTGGCTGGCTGTGTGTGTGTAGTGTATAGGGTATAGTCTTTACTCTGCAGTGTGGCTGGCTGTGTGTTTGGTGTATAGGGTATAGTCTTTACTCTGCAGTGTGGCTGGCTGTGTGATTAGTGTATAGGGTATAGTCTTTACTCTGTAGTGTGGCTGGCTGTGTGATTAGTGTATAGGGTATAGTCTTTACTCTGTAGTGTGGCTGGCTGTGTGTTTAGTATATAGGGTATAGTCTTTACTCTGTAGCGTGGCTGGCTGTGTGTGTGTAGTGTATAGGGTATAGTCTTTACTCTGTAGTGTGGCTGGCTGTGTGTTTAGTGTATAGGGTATAGTCTTTACTCTGTAGTGTGGCTGGCTGTGTGTTTGGTGTATAGGGTATAGTCTTTACTCTGTAGTGTGGCTGGCTGTGTGATTAGTGTATAGGGTATAGTCTTTACTCTGCAGTGTGGCTGGCTGTGTGTGTAGTGTATAGGGTATAGTCTTTACTCTGTAGTGTGGCTGGCTGTGTGATTAGTGTATAGGGTATAGTCTTTACTCTGCAGTGTGGCTGGCTGTGTGATTAGTGTATAGGGTATAGTCTTTACTCTGTAGCGTGGCTGGCTGTGTGATTAGTGTATAGGGTATAGTCTTTACTCTGTAGTGTGGCTGGCTGTGTGATTAGTGTATAGGGTATAGTCTTTACTCTGTAGTGTGGCTGGCTGTGTGATTAGTGTATAGGGTATAGTCTTTACTCTGTAGTGTGGCTGGCTGTGTGATTAGTGTATAGGGTATAGTCTTTACTCTGTAGTGTGGCTGGCTGTGTGTTTGTGTATAGGGTATAGTCTTTACTCTGTAGTGTGGCTGGCTGTGTGATTAGTGTATAGGGTATAGTCTTTACTCTGTAGCGTGGCTGGCTGTGTGATTAGTGTATAGGGTATAGTCTTTACTCTGCAGTGTGGCTGGCTGTGTGATTAGTGTATAGGGTATAGTCTTTACTCTGTAGCGTGGCTGGCTGTGTGATTAGTGTATAGGCTATAGTCTTTACTCTGTAGTGTGGCTGGCTGTGTGTGATTAGTGTATAGGGTATAGTCTTTACTCTGTAGTGTGGCTGGCTGTGTGATTAGTGTATAGGGTATAGTCTTTACTCTGCAGTGTGGCTGGCTGTGTGATTAGTGTATAGGGTATAGTCTTTACTCTGTAGTGTGGCTGGCTGTGTGATTAGTGTATAGGGTATAGTCTTTACTCTGTAGCGTGGCTGGCTGTGTGATTAGTGTATAGGGTATAGTCTTTACTCTGCAGTGTGGCTGGCTGTGTGTTTGGTGTATAGGGTATAGTCTTTACTCTGTAGCGTGGCTTGCTGTGCTCCTCTTCATAGCAGAAGCTGAGAGTGGCTCCCTGTGAGCTCTGGGGCTATGTCCCTCTGTCACAGAGCATTTCTCACAGCCAGTGAGCAGCAGCCTCCCAGCAGCCCCTGGGCCCCACACGCACCCTCACCGCCTCACCTGTACCTGTGCGCTGCCACATCCACTCCCATTCCTGATTACTGCACCCGCTACTCAGAGAGGCCTTCATCCCAGTGACAGTAATGAGTCAGGAAGCTGATACACCGAGCGCTCCACTGTACTGTACCATGTTTATGTTCTGTTTGTCCATCTATTTATAACTGTGCTTATATCATTAGCCTAAGTGCTGGAGGTTAACTCCCATCTTATATTTAATTGAGAGTAAAGATTTCCAGATGAATCTATTCTCTTCTCTTTATCTGCGGTCAGGGCTCCAGAGTTTGGGTAATAAGTGGTCGTGTTCTGTCAGGCCGCTGTCACAGCCCCCATAATCCCGCTGTCTGAAAGAACCCCGCCCATGTGCTGCGGCTCTAAACGAGCTCAGAAACACGGGGGTACGCTGCGGTCTGGCAGCAGAAACAATCACATCTCTCCTCGCTTCAGCGCGCAGACAGAGCCCGGAGTTTGAGCCTCTGCACCCAGGGTGGGGGTGTTTTTACACAGCCCGGAACCACCCTGCGTAATCTCTGAGAACCGGGTCAATCTCACAATATAAAGACACTGATCTGCAGTCAGCGCTCACGAGGCACTGGGTTTCTATTCTTTAACCAGACAAGAGCAAAGACAAAAGAGCTGCATCCATTTGATGTAGGAACACACTACATAAAACTCAACAGAAGGGTTTTCTTTGTGTTTACTTCGGGGAAATCGACTTAGGCTGTGGTGAGTATATGCATTCTAATCAGCTTTTACATTAAAAGAATTTAAAACTCGATAGAACACAACTTTTCACAGACATTTTCAGAAGTACCTTTGCAAACACTTTTACAATAACATAGGATAAAAGCATCTTTAAACGCAACGTAAGTATGTGTTAGAAGGCCAGTATACAGAGCCAATATTTTTCCTGTCTTTAATCTACAGTATACCATCTGCAGTTAGGTGTTCATTTTGATGAAGGCTCCTTGTGTGAATGAAAAGACAGAGTTTGTACTGTACCTCTCCATTTCATACTCCTTCTGTCCCGGCCTCACATGCTTCATTATCTGGAGGGGAAAGACAGAACAGTGAGAATGCTGTTCCATTTCACCTGCCAATCAGACATCTAAGACAACAACAGCTTTTCAAACTTGGATCACATATTATTTCACTTCATTGCTAAACTTAGTCAAATGCTAATTCACTGGCTTTCGCATATTACAGTGGCACAGAAATGAATGTGATAATGGAACTGTGTAAGCAAAACGCTGAGCTCCAGAGTAAAACACAAGTAGCAAATGAATCCATGTTATTTGTGTGATCTTGCCATCCTTTGGCTTTTACACAAGGGAGCTGGAATGATGTGGTGAGATTAATAAAGACTGTCAGAGCAAAAAATTAAAAAAATTCAAAGATCGGCAGAAAGCACACAGCAGTTATAAATTCACCATCTATGCAGGGTCTAAATGCTGATGCATATCAGTAGGTTTTGAATGAAACATATTTGCACATTTGGTGGATCATTGCCAATAAACTCGAGGACTCGCATATGGGAGTTTTGCTGTTGAATCGATTTCAATAAAACACAAAAAAATCAAGGTGTGTCATTGACTCTGGCTTTAAGCATCAAATAAATGCTACAATGTTATGTTTAAGCAGAACCAAATGCCCCATCTCAGCAGAAACACATCCAAAAAGTTCCATGTGTGTACCAGGTTCATTTGTGACACATTCTGCTTGTGATGTAATTGGACCTGTCTTGTACAATGTAAGTGGTTAGGCAGGACAGCGGTTGCCAGATGTCTGTAGGAACCCCCCAGTGCTGCGCTCTCACACAGCCGAGCGACTCCACCACACATTAATTGTTTAAGCTCAGTTAGCGCCACGGCTTCCTGCAGTTTCCTTTCTACTTTATCATCTCGACACACATCCACTTTAGTCATAAACAGCCCCAGGGACTGAACGGGTCTCAAAGTCGGAGCATTCAGTCCCAGTCTTCGGCCTCTTTGACAAGACGCTGAAATGCTAACTGGATAAATGTCAGCACTTTTTCTCTGATATTTTCCCTTGTAGTAGGGAAGGAAATGCCTTTGAATACACCACAATAGAATTACAGGCCCATTACTGGCCTTAGATCTGCCTTCTATAGCAGTGGTGAGGGTGGCAGGGTCTGCTGGTTTTTGGCATGTTCTGGTTCTTAAGTAATTAATTTTAGTCATTGCAGGCCAATATATACTATTGCCAAGGCCTATATTTGCTATTTATTGAATGAGGACCATTAAAACCTGTAGGAACTTGAGTTTGAGACCCTTTGTCTAGACGATCCCAAACCAATGTCTGAAACAGATCAATACTTGTCCTTCATTTTGACATTAAAAAATATGTACAGATTTTAACTTTTGACAAACAAAGCTTACTGAATTCAAAAATGACTAAAATTGAGTCAGAACTCAATGTGTTTTCAAAAATAAACAAAAACACCTGCAAAACTCCTGCAAAACCCTGGAGAAAATAACAACTTGCAGGTATTTGTAATTAAATTATAAATATTAGTGAAACAAGAACCGAGTCAGAATCACTTGTTAATCAATATCGTCTTCGTCTTCATCATCATCATCATCATCATGGCCGCCATTCAGCTGCAGTATGAGGCCTGTGGCGAAGGCGCCAGTCACATGACTCATCGGAGGTAGAAACAGAGCCGGAATGTTCCAGGGCAGTCTCTGAGGCCCAGAGGGACGGGCCTGGCAGAGAGGCGTTTGATTTCCATTTGGGACAGGGTACCGCACAGAGGACATGGCGTCACGGGCGCGAACGTGACCGGATGACTCAAACAGGACTCAGGTGCTGAAGACGCGAGTTTAATGAAGTCCCAGGAGGCCGGGGGCTGAGGCAGGCCGACCCTGTCAAGTCAAAACGCAGCCGGGAGGAGCTCCGCGTTCACCTTGAGATCGCACGTTTGTTTAGTTCCTACTGCGGCGCATCGTACATGCAAATTTATGACTTCCTTCGGGGGCTTTGACATTTTAGCAAAAATAAATTACGATGACAGAGTCCCCGGCCACGGCTCGTTAAGACGTCACAATAATAATTTTGTGGGAGTGTTACATCCAGAACCAGAGACAGTTGCTAAGGATATTTAGATGACCCAGCGGTCACATTCAAAGCAAAACTTCTCTCGGAAAGTCAGAGATTTATTACCTTTGTTGTTAAACTTGGCTTTCTTTAGGGAGCACTAATTTTGTGTGGACTAAGAATAACACAATGGCAAACTCTCCCTGTCTGCAGCACCAACTTAAATAAAGGAAAAGCAGCTACATTCAAAAATCCATTAATGCTGTGTGAAAACTCAAAGTTTGGGGGAGTTTGTGATAGCTCTAGTAGGATGTGAATATTTCTGAAGTGACAAGGTTTTACACTGACGTAATTGCTATAATTAACCTCTATTTCAGGCTGAGTGCGAAGGCGTGTGTGTTTGCGATCGCTGTGGCTCAACTGAAACATAATGAGGACGGAATGAAACAGGAGATTGACAGCACAAAGCCCACTGCTGGCACAACACTGGCACAACCCAGACCACTGCCACGCACCCTGACAGATATCAATCCATAAGATCTTAAGTATACATAACAACAGCAGGTTATTATTGCTGATATATGATAATAATTACTATGAGGACCACCTCACTGGCTGCGGTGAAAGCAAGTAGACCATACACACACAGTCAAAATTAACCTATTCACTTTTGTTTAGAAAAAGCTAAAACAAAGGCTATACAGGACCATGAGAAATCAAATCAATTACAACATCATTTGACCTTTGTATGAAAATCTCTTAGTGCTGTGGTTTCCTTTAATTTTGTGATTGGCGTAACCATCACCTTGAAAGTATTAAATTATGGAGACTGAGAGTGTAAGCTGGCACTGAAACGTTCATGCGTCTCAGAAACATACACACTGCGTGTCAGAGAAAAGCCCCTGCACGTACTGCTGACCTGAATGCTACTGTGAGCGCAGTGTATTACAAAATCAGCTCGTCACAGTAAGCCGGCAGAAACATGAACCAGCAGAAACACCGGACCCTGAAATCAGTTTGTCATGTAATAGTCACGTGATCGCAGTGTTCGTTGAGACGTGGCAGAAGTGGAGGACGGCCTCGCATTCAACTGCTGTATCTGTCAGCCCTGCAGTGTCCATCACAGACAACAGAGTTTGCTTTGCAGAACACGACCAGAATTTGACAAAAGATAACATATAAAACGTGTTTCTTTGTGAGTGCAGGTCAGACCTGGATGCCCATTGATTGTTGGTGTTGTAAGTTCTGGATGAGACCACCTGCTAAATGCCTGTAATGTAATGTAATTTCTTTTTGTTGTTACAAGGAACTTTGAAGAAACAAACTTATTCAGTTTTGTTATTCCAGCTGAAAATGAATATCTTTTATTCATTGCATTTTGGTCATTATTAATTCCATCACTAATATTAATAAACTCCAGAACACCCAGAACATTCTTAAAATACATCTGATACATCACCCATGACATTTTGTCATGACTAAATGTTAAAATGTGTCATGTCTCATGCCTGGAAAGGCATGTTGGTGATTTTGACAGAAGTTTTTGGGAAGGAAATGAAAATGTTCAGCAAACCTTGAGATAAGACTCCATCTCACAAGCAAACGGGAAACTGGAACTCCTCCAGGAAGATTATCAACGTGAATGCACAGTAAAAACTATTTTTCATTTTTATTTGACTAGTTTGTACTAGTACATAGTTCTACGCTAACCTGGACCCTCCCCGATGCTGGGGGAATGTTTTGGGTTAGCGGGACACTCCTGTACCACCTCTGTACAAGCATTCTGTCCTTCATACTGTAATAAAGCCAGTCCCAAAGGTCACATCACCTTTTTTAATATGAGATTCATAAGGCTGCCAGGGCCTGGGGCGCAGCGCTTATTATTTAATCTCCTGACTGCTGGGAGAGAACGAACCTGCTCCATTACCAAGAGGAATTCAACCCTAAAACAAACCGACTTCCACTCTGCTCCAAGCAGCATTCGTCTGCCCTGAACACGCTGTCCCACTGGAGGAAGAGAGGAGAAGCTGGAGGAAACTAAGAGCGGCGCTCTTTTTTTCTCATCTTTTTAAGTGTGGGCTGGAAGTGGGGTGGGGGGGGCAGGGTTGGGGGTCTACAAGCCTGGCAGAGATGTTCATTACTGTGGAGCGCTCAGATCCTCATTAAACCCCAGCACCAAACCCCCCCTTCCCCCCTCTCTGGTTTGATCACAATTTAGGCACCTACCACGCTGCTTTCATGTGCGTATTTAACACAGATCCGAATCTTCATGAGAAAAGCATTTTTTTAGAAGCTAAAACATCCACTCATATTTGCACAAAGAAACTTAAACCAACATGGCATTCCATTTAGAACTTAATACTTGAGAGAAAAAATGATAAAAACTGTGAAATGGTTAGTCATGAAAAACTGTACTAAACCAAGTGTGCTCAGTCATGGAGGTATGTAAATCAAGGCCATCATCAAACTAGGTGAATGAACTCTATCCACAATACCACCATTTCAAAAAGAGGAAGGAAAATTACAAAAATCAAATGTTGGGCTGAGTCTCAGAAGATTCCTTCTTTAGTACTGTATGATTACCTATATTCTTCTTCAATACACATAGTTGCATTTGTTGTTACAATAAAACTAAATCAAATGCTAATGTTGACTTCTCTCTTCACCAACAGTAGCAACAAATGCTGAAAAAAGAGCCAATGACGACAGACATATAGAAGACTCTGCTCTTTCCACTGGGCAGCTGACAGATTTTGTTCCCACCCTCAGCCCAGGGAGCCTGCAGGACCATGGACAGCGGTAGGCTCGCACATAAGCAGGGTTACCTCAGGTGGTTTTGCAATCAGTCAAGGTGCAAGCCACTGCCCTCTTTAGGCCTCTCTGAAAGCACAATCTGCCAGACTGCAGGGGACTTCGTATGTGTCTTTTAGGTGGTGGGCTGTGCATAATTTCTTTTTGTCATGCCCTTTTAAAACATAATTTGTAATTTGTGAATACATAAAGTGTAGTTTTGGTGGTTGGTTCCTTTCTTCACCAGTAAAGGAGTGATCAAAAGGAGTGACCAGAGAAGCCACACCTGACCCACTCACCAGAGACAGACGCAGTCTTCGGAAAAAGTCTGCCATCTCTGATTTATCTTTCTTTCCCAGTGTAAATAATGTATTTCCAGATGCAGGACAACCAGCAGAACGTGAATTCGGTAATTCGGTTTTGTAATATATTATTTCGGTCTTTGGCAGAGAACACAGTGGAAAGCAAGTTTACAGCCTAAAAATGAGGGTGGTGTCTCCAACTGACATCACAAGGAAATTTCAGGCCACTGAAACTATAAAACAAAAAACTCCGCAACACTGTCTTTTGCTGTGCTTGCAACTTTATTGAATGAAAATGACCACTAATCATGGGTCCAACTGTGGGAAGTGTTTATGAGGATCTTCTACCATTCATTCTAAGACTCTGTCCGAAACGTCCGAAACTCATTTTCATTCAATATTCAATAAAGTTGCCCAGCAAGAGACAATGTCTCAGAGTTTTTTGTTTGGTAGTTTCAGTGGCCTGAAATTTCCTTGTGATGTCAGTTTTGGTGCCCAGCAAGAGATACAGTGTTGCAGAGTTTTTTGTTTTATTGTTTGCATTTGTGTGTCTCCAGCACCTGTGGTCCACACAGTCAAGTGCGCAAACTGTTACTCTGAGACCACTGAAACAATGAAACACAGAACTGATGTAGCTGGGTGCTCTCTAGCTTTTTGTTGCTAAGCAATATGCTGTCAAATTTGACTTTTTTCCTGGAGTTGCATATTTATCACGGCTCACTTCATTCGCAGTCAGCAGGCAACACACTCATTCACATCATAACTCTGTGATCTAACAGGGCTGGCTGGTATATTTAGGATACTCACTGTAAGTCAGTGGAACCAAATGACAGCATTTAAACACTGTCTTTCCTGATTAATTATTGGGACTCGATAAGATGGCAGACGTGATGTTTATGCGTGTCACATGACCGCTGTGTCTGAGTTTATAAAACGCGCCCTCAGGCCCGGCCTCTGTGCACTGACATTCCTTAAGTGCTGGCTGGCTCTTGGCTGCATCCATCATTTGCCCCCATTGCTTTAAAACAGATTTTCCTGCATGAACTGCTCTTCTGAATGCCGCGTATTAAAGTGCTTCATTGGCAAAGGGAGGATGCAGGAGCCGGAATGGCCGCCCGGTGAACCCAAAGACTATTGGATTCTTTTACTTTCGCATTCAGAACCCATTTATTTTACAGTCACTGTCGCCTCCAGAGTGCCCCCACCTTCCACTGCAACCGCCTGACAGCATGGTGGGTGACCGCGGCCGGCTTGCGTTATTTGTCTTTATCAGCCTGATGTGGACTGGCTGGCTATGAAGACGTGTGCCTGTTAACACACAGGAGCCACAAACCGCTGCTAAAAATGGCTCCCCGCCTCGGGTGCTTGAAGGTCGTACCGACCTTGGGGGAACCGTTGGTTTTGTGTGCTGCTGTCACTCAGGTGATGTGAAGGTCACGATTTGTAAATGTGTGTGGAGAAAAAAACCACTTTCCTGTTTTACACCTGGAAACACAGACAATGCACAGCTTAGGTAGCAATGAGCAGACCAGCTATTATTAAAAATATCAACGTTTCAACACCCCTTTGTCATTGTCAGGAATCGAGTATTGAAGACTTTGGCATTTTAAAAGAGAGACATTATTTTCAGCTAACAAGAGTGTGTGGCTTCTGCCCATTTTGATCATCCCTTGAGTTTTCCCTCCACTCGCCACACACCAAAAACCCCCAGACTTAGTCCACTGCCTCCTTCCACCCATATTCAGAAGTGACAGCGTCTCCAAAGGGATCCTTAAACCCAGATTACCAAACCACTTAGTAATGCCCCACATCATTTGTCTTTATGATCTTAATTCATATTCACCAAAGAATGGCTGATTTCAGAATCCATTAAAATTCAATTTCCTTCAAAACCCTTTTTTCTCTCATATTTTAATTTGCAGCCTGGAATTATATTTTCTCCGCTATTCTAGCAGGTCCCCATCAATCTGGATTATTCAATTACTCTAAGCCTCTCAAGGCTTATTTCAATTCTCCTGCTTGGCTGCCCGGCGACTCCTCATCCAAGCCTTTAAAGACAAGACACCCAAATTACGGATGCGGCCTGGACAGTATCAGGGAAGAAAGAGGAGGCTTTGAATCGCCCTTCCCTTCTGCGACTCGCGGGGCAATGAGATCAAGCGTGACCTTTCCGGCCTTTTTCTAGCACTGACAGGAGCCTGGCTTTAGCCCACTCCGAGTCAATCAGCGGCGTGGGATGGGAAAATCCACCGTCGCCCGAGCCAAATATAAATAAATAAATAAGCAGAGCAGAGGGCCGAGGCGTGTGAGGCTGAGAAATTGGAAGTGAAGTGACCTTCAGAGGGCCAGATCTGCTTTGCCAGACACAATTAGAGCAGGGAGAGGCGTGTGTCCCCCATGCCAGCGCCTGACTGAGCCAGAGACCCTGTCCCCTCAGCTACCGAGCTCTATATGTCACTGATGTGTGTCCCCCATGCCAGCGCCTAACTGAGCCAGAGACCCTGTCCCCTCAGCTACCGAGCTCTATATGTCACTACTGTGTGTCACACACATAACACACAGCTACTGAGTTCTATATGTCACTGATGTGTGTCCCCCATGCCAGCGCCTGACTGAGCCAGAGACTCTGCCTCGCAAAGTTCATAAATTCAACAATATAACAGCCCAAAAATAACAGTATCACATAGATGCAAGAACATCACAACAGTAAATGAAAAAGAATCATCACAAGCAGGTTGTCTGTTTGCATGATCGTATATCTGGTTTCTCTCAGCTTCTCTACAGGCCTGTATGTGCGTTTAACGCAGCGCTAAGTTCACTCAGAATCGGCTGTGTGATTTACTAATTGACTGTTATGTGTAAAATTCATTACCTGCTTTTTGGAGAACGACATCACCATGCACCCTTGCCCTGTTGCATATGCAGTTGTCCTTATGAATATTCATTAGTGGGATTAACATGCTAAAACTCAGAGGACATTTTTAATGTGAGCGTCCATTAAATATTCTGTTGGGTTTGTACAAAAGCCAACTTTATGCATGATCCTCATTTTTGCAGGAAAATGTTTTAGACAATACAATGTTGTATGAATGTTAAACTGAATAAGTAGATCGCATTAATTCAAAAGCAATGGTTGTGCGCTTTTCTGAACTTTATAATTAATTTATGATAAATGCAAAACTTGCAGTAATACATAATATGTACATAATGTAGCTATGTGATGATTTAGAAAAATTATAAAAATTTGATGTGCGGTAACATGGAATTAGGCTGACAAGCAGACTTAGGTTACTCTCACACATGAACATTATGATGTGTCCATCTAATGATGTCATTTCCTTTCAGAATGTTAGAATGACAGCATCAGATAAGTGTGTTTACTGAGCTGATCGTCGCCCTGTCTCTGACTGTGTTAGAACTGCATTGGATAACTGTGTTTATTGAGCTGATCGTCGCCCTGTCTCTGACTGTGATAGAACTGCATTGGATAACTGTGCTTACTGAGCTGATCTTCACCCTGACTCTGACTGTGACAGAACTGCATCAGGTAAGTGTGTTTACTGAGCTGATCGTCGCCCTGTCTCTGACTGTGATAGAACTGCATCAGGTAAGTGTGTTTACTGAGCTGATCGTCGCCCTGTCTCTGACTGTGATAGAACTGCATCAGGTAAGTGTGTTTACTGAGCTGATCGTCGCCCTGTCTCTGACTGTGATAGAACTGCATTGGATAACTGTGTTTACTGAGCTGATCGTCGCCCTGTCTCTGACTGTGATAGAACTGCATTAGATAACTGTGTTTATTGAGCTGATCTTCACCCTGACTCTGACTGTGATAGAACTGCATCAGATAAGTGTGTTTACTGAGCTGATCGTCGCCCTGTCTCTGACTGTGATAGAACTGCTCACACTGTGTTTACCCTGCGATCCGCCTCAGTAAAACTGTGATAGAACTGTGAGATCCTGTGCCGCCCGACCGCACAACAGCCAGCCTGACCTGCCTGTCTGATGGGGAACGGATCATGTGTTTACTGAGCTGATCGTCGCCCTGTCCTGCTTATAGAACTGCATCAGGTAACAGCCACGTCAGCTGAGTCGCCCTGTTCTGAAGTTAGCTGCAGTCGAAAAGTGTGTTGACTGAGCTGATTGTTTATCTTGCTTTCTGGATGCATTAGATAACTGTGTTTATTGAGCTGATCTTCACCCTGACTCTGACTGTGACAGAACTGCTCACACATCTTTAGCCCTGCAATCCAGCCTCAGTAAAACTGGGCCTCCAGACACTGAGCCTCCCGCCCGCCGCCCGACCACACAACAGCCAGCCTCACCTGCCAGTCTGATGGGGAACGGACTCATGCTTTTCTAATGGCTGATCCTCCAGCCCCTGCTTATCAGAGCCTCTCACAATCAACAGCCACGTCAGGTGAGCGCAGAGTTTTGGAAGTTAGCTTAGTCGAAAAGGCTTACCTGTTTGTGGGCTTCACTGGAGACGCGGTTGGTATAGCGCAGGACCTCCAGCTCCATATCGGTCTTAATCAGGCGGCTGCAGGACGAGAGCAGAGCAAGGAGTCAAGGGCGTGACGTGGTTCCAGTCTGCTGATGAGATTCAGCGCCACCTGAGGCAGGCGAGTGTGTCTCTGTTTCTCTATGAGCTAACCTAATGCTACCTGGGCCAGGTGAGTGTGTCTCTGTTACCCTTTGAGCAAACGCACTGCTACCTGGCAAGGTGAGTGTGTCTCTGTTACCCTATGAGCTAACACACTGATACCTGGGGCAAGTGAGTGTGACTCTGTTTCCCTATGAGCTAACACACTGCCACCTGTACCAGGTGAGTGTGCCTCTGTTTCCCTATGAGCTAACGCACTGCTACCTGCGCCAGGTGAGTGTGTCTCTGTTACCCTATGAGCTAATGCACTGATACCTGGGGCAGGTGAGTGTGTCTCTGTTACCCTATGAGCTAACGCTCTGATACCTGGGGCAGGTGAGTGTGTCTCTGTTACCCTATGAGCTAACGCTCTGATACCTGGGGCAGGTGAGTGTGTCTCTGTTACCCTATGAGCTAAAGCACTGCAGTCTGCCAGAGGCACAGGAAGTGGTAGGAAAGTTGGCACATAAGGGCCGCACTCGGCCTTAATCAGAACTACAGCATGGCATATCTCTATGGATGGCATCATGAACCAGTTCTCTCTCATTTTAAATATGCTAGTAATGCAAATGCCCTCTTTTTCATAAATTAATAGAACGCTACGCTGCACCCACACAAAGAGGAGACAGTCACGCACTTCCCGTCTGAGATGTGATTCCTGCAAAGCACCATCTCCAACATCAGTCTACTGCAGAGACAACCATAGTGTTTGTTCACGTTAACGCTAATGCTGCTACAATCACTGCATTCAGACACATTACAGCTGAAAGACAAACACTCACAGAAATCACTTCTGTCTCCTTATGGTTAATAACGCAGCGGACATGCAGTTTTGCAATATCCGCAAATGACACAGTTATACACAGTACTTAGAAATGGAGAAACATAAAAATAAAGTTGCCAAGGAAACATAATACAGAAACAGCTAAAGTTAATGGTTAATGTGCTGAAAGCAAACAGCAATGTCTCAGTACTAAGCAGCAGTTACAGGGCTTTAATAGGTAGCCCCAGTCTAACAGAGCCTGGTCAAACTTACCACTCCAGTTGAGCCTCTCCATCCAAGTAACTGACTCAGTGAAACGCGTGTTATTAAAGTCTGTTAAAATACTTTCTCTGGTTTTTAAACAGCAGATATATGTGAGTGGTGTGCTTTCCTATTTTGGGAAATGTCAGTTCATCAATATGGATTAGCTGCTGGACCCTATTTGGTAATCGTATCGGTAATAAGAGGAAAGCTGTATAAAAATATGCAGAGTCTGCAGCAGAGTGGAGTGTAACCGTAATGAAATGGCCACCCACAGAGTAATGAATATGAGAGCCTGATGCCCAGAGCAGCCAGGCACCAGGACCATCACAGCAGAGCGGCCTGGCTTAGGGTGCTGCCTGGGAGGCCACTAACAGCACAGAGACACCCTGGCTTCTGTGGGCCTCCACTGATTACTGCACACAGCAGCCCAGACACAGCGTATCAATCCTGCATCTGACAGCACGACTCTGAAGTAGCTTTCAATGGCTACGATTTAATATTGATGAAAAAAAAAAAACATTGCAGAATTTTTTTGTTCATATTCCATTTATCTGTATGTAAATAAGTCTCATTTTGGCATATTAATTATTCCTTTTTTTGCCACATGCCACCCAGCTCAAATGGGCTTCAGAACAAAAAAATGATGCTGGAAACTCTGGGTTTACAATTTCTGTCACACTCACACACACATACACACACACACACACACACACACTTTCACACATGGACACATACACACACACACTCACTCTCACACACGCACACACTCTCACATATGCGCACACACACACGCACGCATGCACGCACACACACACACACCTTCACACACACACACACTCTCACATATGCGCACACACACACACACACGCATGCACGTACACACACACACACACACACACACACACACACACACACACACACACACACACGCACACACAAACACACACACACTCGCATACACACATACACACACTACAAAGAGACACATCCCCACTTTCATCTCCTGTCATCACATTCAGTTACTCAAAAAAAACTGTTTTCATTCAAAATGGACATAAGTCAAAACACCATTCCCAAATACTATAAAGATACATGCCAGTTGTTCACCTGAAGAGTAACTTCATCTCAGCTTTTCCCTTGCACTTGATTTACTGCCTCGTAGTTTAGGGTAACTTGCACTTTTATGGCGGCATCTATATAATCTGTCTATAAACTCACTATATACTGTGTTTTGACAGGTAACTTTAGAAAATCAGGCCTCACCCCCTGAAAATACAGCTACGGCTACAACCTTCCGTTTACAGCCATTATAAATACTGTATGACATTCAGCCTAGTACATGGACCGAGCAGTGAAGGCAAAATGCTATGGTTTAGTCAATATTTTTCTATTGAAAAGAGCCAAGAGTTGAGACGGGGGATTCGAGAGCTTCATTCCGCTGTCTTGTTGCACAGAAGTAGTGAGCATCATTCTGGCTTTTTTTTTTCAGAAATGTCTGTACACACCTGAGCTGGCTCATACCTTTATCAGACCACAGTATGACCACAATGGGATTCCACAAAGCATACATGTGCATTCTGCAGCTGCACCTCACTGCTTTATCAAATGTCAGCTAGTTGGGGCCTCTGAGTGGCTCGGGGATAAAGTGCTCTGAGTGGCTCGTGGGATAAATTGCTGCCTACAGGTCCTGCGGTCGGGGGTTCGATTCCCGGCCTCGCCATGGCCAGGGGCCCCATCTACGAGGCAACAATTGGCCAGTCTCGCGGGGGTTTGATACGGCCGGCAAAAATACTGCCGTTGGCCTCACCGCGGTAGCGCTCTCCTTGTCCTGCTGGGGCGCCTGCTGCGGCACCGACTGTACCCTGACTACGTCTTCCTCCGCCGTCATAGGCAGCAGTTGGTGGTGCGGCCACAACGTGAAAAGAAGCTTGAGTCTCGTCACGTCCATCGGAGGAGTCACGTGGAGGAGTTCCTACTCCCACAGCTGTCAGGGCAGGTCAACAAGTTCGGCCGAACATTCGGGTGGGGAAAAAAGGGGAAAAATCGGGGTATGAAAAAAAAAAATGTTAGCTAAAACAGACTAATTAAGTAATTAAGGGCAGAATTTGGCTTTAAATCCTGAAACGGATCGGTTTTCATAGTGGACGCCTGATGCAGCCTCCCGCTGTAATTGCAACACATCTCAGGCCTTCATGAAAAATGAAAAATGCCAAGAACATAAAGGACAGTGAGTTCACTCCTGCTTTGCATAAACATACTATTGCATTTACAATCTGGACATACAGTATATTAAAATATATGTCATGCATGAAAGAAAGCCTGCTAAAAATGTTATGCTAATAATTGTATGCTTGTTTAATAATAAAAAGGAAAAAAAAAATCAAAGAAAGAGAATTGTAGAAAAACATCAATGGAAAATACAAACACATCAAAGGGCCCCCTTTCTTATATACTGCTGGGGTGACTGTCACACTGGAGTTTGTGTTCCTCTAATTAGAGGGGGACAAATTAACTGTGCAAACACACAATGAGCAGCCCGCCCTGCACCAAGTCATTTACATAACATTATTCATTTGTTTAGCAGGAGCCCTTATCCAGAGCTACTTAAACTCCGCAAGTTTTCAATACACTATCAATGCACGCAATTCGATATTTACTGAAGCAAATCTGGATAAGTGCTTTGGTTCAAGGGTTAAACAGGATTCATCTAAACCTGCAACATCAGAGTTCAACACGTAGCTCCTAAACCACCACAACACACTCATAGATCATATATTTTATGATACATTTTCAGTTTGCCTCAATTTGCTTTACGTTTCCCTCCATGGCACTTTTTATACTTCTCTCAGTTTGTTGCCCCTCAGATCATGAAAGCAGCTGCAAAAAACCTTGAATCTCATGTCTGCAGTTTCAAATAGTGTTACACTGATCACATGAGAGCACAGAGCTCCTAAATGTGTGAATCACCACTTTGAAACACACAAGGAGCTCTGAAACCCCTCTGCCTCCTTTCCCAATTATATCCCACATTAACAGGAATACGGTTTCAAGAACTGACAATTTCCACTCATCTGCAAATTGCTGAAAACTGTAAGATGCCTTGGATTGTATATCCTTTTTTTCATTCATGTTGTGTTGTCACCTCCCAGAGATTCTCTCATTCAAGAAAACACAATTAAGGAAAAATTAAAATGACCCAAAAAACTTGCTTAACTCACTTGGATATAATTGTGCTTGAGCTGCATAATCTTCCAAAGACCTGCGGTGCTAAATCACTGTATCTGATGGTGTTATTTCTTCAGCTAAATACTAGTTAGCATAACACGAACACAAGTAATTCAAAGAGATTTCACTGTTCAACAAGGACAGGGTATTTCATCTTAAACCAGAGTTAACAAAATGGAAATGAAAGGCTTGCTAATTGGAAGAAACCTCATTTGCCTTCAGATTTAAAAAAAAACAAAAAAAAAAAAAAAAACTTTTCGTATGTTTTTTTACTTTAAAGTAATAGATGTTTCCTGACTCTTTCATCTGTGTGTTTTAATGAGGGTGTGTAGTTAACAGGAGCTGGTTTGTGATGTAGGGGGTGGGAGGTGCTCCAGTGTCACACAGGAGCTGGTTTGTGATGTAGGGGGTGAGAGGTGTTCCAGTCCCACACAGGGGGGAGACGGAGCCCTACAGACCCCAGAGTAGCTGCTCCTTCCCTGCATCGCTCCCACACTGCAGGGCCTGTTAGCATCAGGAGGTGGAGCCCGAACCAGCGAAACAGTGAATTTACTGAGGTACCCTTCAGCACAGTCACCCTGAGAGGGATATCCCAGAGGGAGGGAACAGAAGGGGAACGGGGACCAAACTAAACTGTGGTGCTCTAGTGGAGTGACAGTAAGAACACCACGGGAGACAGGGAGGAAAATACCCACAGTGCAACGGGAGCTCTCAGATGAGTGAGCGAACGAGGCGGAGCGACTCGAATCCCCTGTGCGTTCTGCCATATGGAGCAGGGGCTATATCACAGAAACACATGTCTCTGTAGTGTTGAGGTAAAGCCTGTCTCTGTAGTGCTGAGGTAAAGCCTGTCTCTGTAGTGCTGAGGTAAAGCCTGTCTCTGTAGTGTTGAGGTAAAGCCTGTCTCTGTTGTGTTGAGGTAAAGAATGTAAAGCGTGTCTCTTTAGTCTTGAGGAAAGGGCTCCCGTTGAGGGTGGAGATAAGAGCCCAGAGGAGCAGCCCTGAGAGGAGAACACACTCAGATCCTGATCAAAACCACCAGATGCTCCTCACCAGTTTTCCTTACATTATATATGATAATTACTGGATATATACACATGGAGACAAGATATTAGTGGAAAATGCACTATGACAAGATATGCAGTGGGAAAATGTTGTATTATTTTTGTTTTTTCAACTTTGGACCTGTGGCAGTTACCCTGCCCATAGTGAATCTTTTCTAGCCTGAAATATGCAGATATCCATTTCTCACAGAATCAAACTTCAAAGCCAGCAAAAAACCATAAAACTCTCCATTTCATTCCACCTTCAGTTCCAGATTAAATGAGAGAGCAGAGAATGTAGAAACACTGCTTCCTGACTGCAGAAAATCCTCACATCTCTTCAGACACTTACACCTGGCAGAAGGCCAGCTCTGTTCTAAAGGTAGCATCCCAGTCATCGCTCTCCTGTCTGCCACCAGCTCACTTCATTAATGCTACTCCATTTTATATTTTAATATGGGATCCAGAAGGTAATCACACACTCAGAGCAACTCTTTAATGAAGCACTGTTATCATCAATCCAAGAAAGCCGAATGAAAACTTTTCACTCTCTCAACAGCAATAAGTTTCACATCATTAGCTACGGACTTCATTTAAAGTTGTCATAAACACCAGGCTAAAAAGCTAAAGCTACCAGATCTCCATCCCCTCACACCTACCAAAAACGATGCCAAAACATACATCCGTTTCCCAAAAATGTACAAATTACTTTCATCTTGCAATGATAGAGATATCAAATCCACTGTTCAAGAGAAAAGCAATCAGGTCTAGACTAATCTCTAGGTATACTTTTCCTTCTCATCAATCTCACTGTCTAATCACTGTAACCTAAAGCTCCTCATATCTAAATTATAACACAGAACCATGAGGGAGCCTGAGGAACATAAATAAGGATGAATTCTCAGAATATTCTGGAAGCAGAGTAGCTGCTTTCATGCCCTCTGGTTCTGTGCACCTGTCCCAGCGGTTTTGGCGTAAGAGAGGCGCAGCGAGGCAGGGTTTGGAGCGCGCTCTCCCTCCTCCTTCAGCTGCCTGCCTCCTGTGGGACCAATTTAAAGCTCACACCCCACAAACCCAAAGTTTCTGCTCATCTACAGGGCTCCAAGGGGGAAATCATAATTTTGCACTATTAGGAAAGCAAAAAGAATACCTTCACTGACTCTGTCAGTCCTGTGCGTGAGGGCCATATTTCTCTGTTACGCAGCCCGGTGAAAGTCTGAGCTGCCTCGTCTCTATTGCGGCAGTCGCTGCCTCAGTAATTACTTTTCCAAGACAGGAGAGAGCGTTGTGAGACCTCTCAAGATCTAGCCATCTGGGTTCCAAAACTCAAGCAGTTTCTCTAAATTAATGATATGATTTTTCTCATTTGAAAGACTAATATTGAGGAAAAAAAATAAGAATCTGAGCCAAAATGGAGTCATTTCACAGCTCATCAGGATCACAGAGAGCCCCCTCGAGTTTTTATACCGCTCCTCCATGCTGTTTACTCCCCACTCAGATTACCTAAGCATGTATTCTACTCTCATGGCCTTGGGCATGTCTGCGTTCACATGCATACGGCTGCTTTGAAAAGAGGGTCTATATTACCATAGCTGCACATGCACACACACACACACATACACAAACACAGACACAGACACAGACACAGACACAGACACAGACACAGACACAGACACAGACACGCACACACACGCACATTGTTACAGCTCCCCAGCTCCACTTGCCGGTTTCCTGTGTATTCACGTTTTTTTTTGGAAACAGGAAGCTGGTGGGCGGAGCTGGGACAAGCCGTCTTAGAATTACCAGTGTGGTCTCCCTCTTTTGTCATGGCCTTACGAGCCGGGCTGTAACACGCATGCAAGCACGCAAGCACGCGCACACACACACACACACAGGCACATTCGCGCACACATACACACACGCACACATGCACACACACACACAGGCACATTCGCGCACACATACACACAAGCACACATGCACACACACACACACAGGCACATTCGCGCACACATACACACACGCACACATGCACACACACACACGCACACACACACACACACACACACTCGCACACACCCACACGCACACACACACACACACACACACAGGCACATTCACGCACACATACACACACACACACGCACACACACACACAGGCACATTCGCGCACACATACACACACGCACACATGCACACACACAAATGACAGAGCAAGACTCTACTTACCACTCAACAATTACAGGGTGCAGAAGGGTGTTGTTCACTTGGAACCTGAAATGACATAGAATGTACAGTGTAAATGGCTTTGGTGCACTGTTCGACTTAAATTACTTAAAAAACACTGTAAACTACATTCATCTCATTTCAACAGGTGCTCTCAAAGGAGTATTCACAGTGAGACAAACCCGCAGCACAGAGCAAACTAAGCAGGTAACTCTCCTACAGCACGGTGATGGGACAAACCCACCTGAGGAGCCCAGTGAATGTAAACACATCTGCAGGTCCCTCTCAGGGATGGGAACCTATTTACATACTGATGGATTACTGGGGCCTCTGGGTACCAGAGAAACTGATGAAAGTTTATAGCAGGTCACTGCAGGCAAGAGAGCCCATTCATCAGAGAGAGCCCCACAAATGTGTATTCTGTCACTCAGCAACGTCCTCCCATTCAAATACGAATTCATTATTCTATTACTGAGGACATTTTGACGCACAAGTTGAGAGCAATAAAAACACATTTTAATTCAAGCGCGAAACAACTCCCAGACTCGAGTGCAGAGAGCACTCAAAATTTCCTTTCGGTGGAAAGATATTGACTCATGAATAATTTAGATTGCAAACTTTTTTTCTGCATTAGGACATACAAAGAAACGGTTTCTCAATAACTCAGTATTAAATTTATCTCCTGACAAAAAAAGAAGAAAAAAAAAACTGTGGTGTCAAAACACAATACAGAAACGAAGCATCAGAAGGTATTTGTGAAAAATAACATAGACAAACGAGTAAGGTGTGAATCTTACGCAATGCAAATGATAATCAAGCTTTTTAGGGCACCTAAATTATCGACACGAACTTCAAGGTTCCAAGCTAAATTACAGGTGGCAATACAGGAGTTCATAGCTCAGTTCTGGTGCTGACCAATCACTGGGCACAGCTGGGCCACTTGGAGAACTGCTCAACAGGTTGTGTACCGTATTTCTATGTGACCACTGTTACTGCAACATCAAATGTATAAATAATAAAACAACCCTCAAGTGTGTGTGTGTGTGTGTGTGTATGTGTACTAGAGGGTGGATACCCGATCTCAGGCCGAGGCAGGTTCTGGGCGCAGGTCGGGCCGAGTTCAGACAAAAAGTTTGAAATGATGTTCGGATTCAGGTCGGGTTCGGTCACATCAGCTGAACAATAGCTAGGCAGCGAACTCTGACTTTTGAACTACTAACTAGGATGTGCTAGCCTAGCTGACATGGCACTTCAAGTTCTTTTTAGTGAAATATAGTGTAAAAAATGTTGGACCTACTGTCTGTGTTGGGCTACCTTCTGTTCAGTGCTGGGGTTTGTTTATTCATGTGACAACGCAACACAAAGGCTATTTCAGGCTGTAAACAGGCTGTTCATACACTAAAGATACAGACGTTAAAAAAAATTTGTCATTGGGGAACTACCGAAAACCATGCAGGGACAGTATGGAGGCATTTCAATATAATAGTCAATGCAGATCATAACGAGGCAGTTGGTTATGTAAAATGTAAAATGTGTGGGGTTCTGATGAGATAAAGACAGCAAGAAGACTGGGACTTCTGCCTTGCAGCAACATGTAGACAGAGTAACACAAACTCAGTGCTTCGGCTTACATTAACTGCATTGGGTTCAGACACAAAAAACAGAATGCCTGTTGGGTTCGGGTAGGGCTCAGTTACTACTCTCTAGGACTCGGGGCAGGTTAGGACAGAAATATGCAGCCCGAGCCGCGCTCTAGCATAAACACATAGTGCATATAAAGGTAGATTCTCTAAATATAGCAGCGCAGACTGTTAATTGTTGCGACTGGTTTGCTTGACAAATGCAAATTTGCAAATATATCCTGAGGGCAACAACCAATTTCAACCAATATTTTTTAACAAGAAATGCTTCAGAGAACATGCTGAAAACATAAGCAACTAAGCGTGTTTCATTAAAATTTCAAAACATAGCAGAAGTCTTCAGTCTGTACACCATCTGTGCATCATCGCTCTCTGTAGACCTGAAGAACGTAATCCAGTTGAGTTGCTTTGGTTTTCAGTGGAGCGCATTGATTTTTTTTTTAACATGCTGAGGGTCAGAGAGCAAGTGAGAAAGGTTAACGAAGCGAGAACTCGAAAGAAAACCAAAGCACTGACACATTCAAATAACTGTGTGGAGCACATTCCACGGTGTGGATGATCTTCAATTCAGCGTTGTTCAAAAATAATACTCACTTACTTGATGAAATTGAGCAATTACCTGTGCATGGGTTTAGCTACTCTCCCTTGACTTAACCAAGTATTGCGGCTAAGTATTCCAAACTAATTTCTCATTTTAAGTGAGGACCTAGAGAATTCATGTGAGTCAGGAATACAAAAGGGTTGTTTTAACTTAATCATTTCAAGTGGGTAACAAGGGGACCAGATGTAGTTAGCCAGTTTTGTGGGAATTCGAGCAGGACACTGGGGTAAAGTTACACTATATAAAGCAGACACCCTTTTCCATAGTGTCTTAAATGTCTTACTTTTTTTTACCACACTATCCATTTGAACAGAATAATATTGAATATGGAACTGAACCTGTAACCTCTGAGCTACAAGCCCAGCTCCCTAACCATTACACTTTACTGTAACCTCTGAGCTACAGGCCCAGCTCCCTAACCATTATACTACACTGTAACCTCTGAGCTACAAGCCCAGCTCCCTAACCATTATACTACACTGTAACCTCTGAGCTACAAGCCCAGCTCCCTAACCATTACACTACACTGTAACCTCTGAGCTACAAGCCCAGCTCCCTAACCATTATACTACACTGTAACCTCTGAGCTACAAGCCCAGCTCCCTAACCATTATACTACACTGTAACCTCTGAGCTACAAGCCCAGTTCCCTAACCATTATACTACACTGTGACCTCTGAGCTACAAGCCCAGCTCCCTAACCATTAAACTACACTGTAACCTCTGAGCTACAAGCCCAGCTCCCTAACCATTATACTACACTGTGACCTCTGAGCTACAAGCCCAGCTCCCTAACCATTACACTACACTGTAACCTCTGAGCTACAAGCCCAGCTCCCTAACCATTATACTACACTGTAACCTCTGAGCTACAAGCCCAGCTCCCTAACCATTATACTACACTGTAACCTCTGAGCTACAAGCCCAGCTCCCTAACCATTATACTACACTGTAACCTCTGAGCTACAAGCCCAGCTCCCTAACCATTAAACTACACTGTAACCTCTGAGCTACAAGCCCAGCTCCCTAACCATTATACTACACTGTAACCTCTGAGCTACAAGCCCAGCTCCCTAACCATTATACTACACTGTAACCTCTGAGCTACAAGCCCAGCTCCCTAACCATTACACTACACTGTAACCTCTGAGCTACAAGCCCAGCTCCCTAACCATTATACTACACTGTAACCTCTGAGCTACAAGCCCAGCTCCCTAACCATTATACTACACTGTAACCTCTGAGCTACAAGCCCAGCTCCCTAACCATTACACTACACTGTAACCTCTGAGCTACAAGCCCAGCTCCCTAACCATTACACTACACTTTAACCTCTGAGCTACAAGCCCAGCTCCCTAACCATTACACTACACTATAACCTTTGAACTACAAGCCCAGTTCCCAAACAATTAAGCATGTTTGCTGCAACATTTTTGTAAGTATGTCTGTGTTTTGTCCACGCTGGAGAAGCAGAGAACAATATGCAATATAAGGCAGTTTGAAATCTGCACATAACACCAAACCTGCTGCTAGAATACACAACAAAGAAAATGACTCCTTCTTCTACACCTTCAATTAAATAATAACCTCTGAGCTACAGGCCAAGCTCCCTAACAATTATACTACACTGTAACCTCTGAGCTACAGGCCCAGCTCTCTACCCATTGTGCTACACTGTCCCTACTCTGTTTATGAAGGCCACATAAAAAGGGCTGCAAGTAAACAAATGAATGACGGAGTCTGATCAAACTTACCTGCAGATTCCCTCGAATGAGGCTTCACGGCAGGTACTCCCACTGTCTGTGTTTTGTCCACGCTGGAGAAAAAGAGAACAACACGCAATATGAGGCCGTTTGAAATCTGCACAGAACACCAAACCTGCTGCTAGAATACACAACAAAGAAAACCACTCCTTCATCTTCACCTTCAATGCAATAACAATGACAGGTTACAAGAAGAGGCAGAATGCTGTGAAATTGATGATGATTGAAGACAAAAAAAACAAGAAGTTTCAGTTACAAAAGAGGACAAATGTACAGAAAGAAAATAGAAGGACACTAACATACAGCAAATTGTCATCAGACTGTCTGCTTATGCTCCGTATTTGTATGCTAATTTTTAAATCTATATACAGAGTAAGAATATAAAATGAGAGTAAAAAAGTCCAGGAAACGTTAAAATGAAGGACTGAGCAGCAGTGGAGATTATTTTCTCTGTCAGGTTTTGATGCCATTTTCCACTGACTGGGCAGCAAATTAATGTATTCTTACAGTTGTGGCATTTGCATGCATAGATATAAATATGGGAGATACACTATGCCAACTTATGGCAACTAATGTATTATGAGTCACACTCTCACATCTGATTGGTCAGTGTACAGTAATTTAGCTAGCAAAAAAAACTGAATTCTTGAGGACCCAGCTACAAAAGCAAAATAATCTCAGAGTCTACAGAAACAGGGATGAAGGTAAAAGACCCGACTTTCCAAGACACGATTATCAAAGCCAGTGTTTTGAAGCGTATTGAGTATAGACCGAATTTCACTTAAAATGATTAGAAAGCCTGTTTTATGTTATTTACTCCTGCATTTCTGAAAATATGCATAAAACGTGGTGTAGCAGAAGATGCATGCTCCATTCCTAACGCACATGAGGCTTTGGAACTTGAGGTTGCCGCTACTCAGAGGGTCCATCTCTCTCAGCCACAATGAATCCATACAATAAACAAACATTCAGTGAGTGTGCAGTGCCAGAGTCACTGCCCTGAGTCTGGGTGTCATTCTTGTGCACCTTATGCATGTGGTCTACAGTGAAATAAGAGGAGGGATTTAGCCACTCTGACAGAGGTGAGAAGGTCATTCCACCACTGAGGAGCCAGAGCAGAGAACAGACGTGATCGGGCTGTGCGAACACCTGGTACCCGTAGCAACGGGACCGCCAGGTGAGCTAACGGAGCAGGGCTGTCTCGCCGGGGTGTAAGGGCGAGATCGTAGCCTGGATGTACGGTAAAACAGGTGTGCCCGCAGACCGGAAGGCCAAAACGAGCGCCTTAAATCGGACTCATGCAGTGACAGGCAGACAAGGGAGGGTGGTGGTTACTGGGGGTGGCGGTGACCAGGCGAGATGCAGCACTGCGGGCCAGCTGAAGAGGTCTCTCCAGACCAGCCAGGACGGAGCTACAATAACACAGGCATGAGAGGACGAGGACCTGGACTAGGAGATGGGTATCGCTCTCAGATCTGAGGACAGATCTGATGCATGTCGAGCAGGTAGAACCCACACACTGTGACAGCGGTGGAAACCTATGCAGCAAAGCCCGGGGTGTCATCCAGGGTCACCCCAAAATTATTGCAGTGGTAGATGCTGCAGAGTCCTTGAAGGAGAATTAAGGAGTTACACTAAATACTGCAGTTTTAACGGACTGCGGTACAATGTGGCCAATGAAGGTGCCCCCAATACCATGAAGGCCTTAAACACAGCCCCAGGACCTGAAGCCTATGTAAAGCTGTCATAAGCATGATATAACACCTGTTATAACCAGATATGACAGTGAATTACTAGTTAATAACCAATGTCATAAATAATTCTGTAACAATATGTGCAGCATTAATTCTGAACGTTATGTGATTTGTGTATGCCTTATGGAATGGGTTTCCAGAAAATGAACCCCGCCACCCCACCCCCACCCTGCCCCCAACACACCCTAAACACACCCATGATATTTGAACAACACTCATTGCTATTCATGATTCAGACTCAAAACAAATACTCTCAATAATTACTATTTGTCTACTCAATAATAATGTCTATATAATTACTATTTGAGAGAAATTATACAAATATAAAGTGTGCCAAAGTACACAGCTGTGGCCTGGTTTGTTTCTTACTCATTTACCATTTAAATCATTATACCCATGGGATGCTCTGGTTATTGTCTTGTGTATGTGTACTGAATCGATGCAGGGTTTATTAGCACAAAGAATCTTTGCAAAGACAGGAGTCTTAATGTTAAATTAATGGGGAGAAGAAACCATGAGAAACCTTGAGCCAGAGAGGGAGTAGAATAGAAGGACAAAAAGGAAAAAAATATTCATTCAGAACAAGACCCACTTACCAGTGTCAGGAGAACTGCTGGATTCATGCTGGCCAAAAAATCTGCAATCTGTAAGAAATGTACAAAAGCAGACAAAAACATTCAAGCACAAGCTAATCATAAACAGGAACAAGAGCAGAAGAGTTTGTCCTGACTCAGTACCCTGTCCCTGTGCTGCAGACAGAAATCTCTCTGTAATGAGCAGGGATGTGGTTCTATGGCTGCAGTGACACTGAAAGTGTTAAATGAGGAGCTTAGAGGAGCCAGGCACCTCTTTATGGCTGCTCGGCACAAAGCAGAAATGTCAGGTTACACAGCGTCGGCCGGCTAATACATCCGCTAGGGCTGTGATGAATTAAGAGAATTAGCATATCTGTGGGGTGACGGTGCATCCCCACAGATCGCTGCAAGCAGCCAGAGAGAGAATTAACACCATGAGCAATGGCCTGACTGAGGAAGAAAGAAAATCCCCTCTTCATGAGGTACAATAACAGTTGACACAGAAGAATCACAAAGTTTAAGATTTAACTAAAATTACATTTTTACAGCCGTGGGAGAAGGGAACACTGACACTGGCCGATTTATAACTTTTATTTCTGGAACCCCGACTGGCCATCGCTATGGCAGTAGGAATCACTCAACCTCCTTTCTCAACACGCATTCTCGTGACTGGCCACCAGGAGTCACTGTAGCGAAAGCATTTGGATTCGCAGGTAGCAATTAAGATCTCCACCATGTAATTAGTTAGGAGACTGTAATGATATTGATAATGATCCTATCAATCTTATCAGTCCTGCCCATTAAGCAGAGAAAAGCTAAGAGCAGCTTGGGCACAGCATTCTGACTGAGACTGAGAGAGACGCTGAGCTTGACACGCGTTTAATGAAATGACCAAGCCGACAAGAACATCACAAGATACTGAAATGAATCTGTCCCAGGGGCATTTAAAATGTGAGCCAAGAAAGAATTTACCCTAAAAGTGAACTACACAACTGCTTGACTGTGACAATTATTTATGATAATTAATATAATCTATTCACACATATTAATGCATTTGATGGTATCGGTTTTTCCTCTGAAATTCACCCAGTTTGGCAGCTAGGTTTCTAAAAATAATATTCTGTCACTTGTTTTTACAGCTCAGAAGTGGACAGCATGTTGTCATTTACCCAACTCATTTTTTTTTTTCTTATCTTCAAGGCTGAAATCGAAAGTAACTAAAAAACTGATTAAACTCTGATTGAAAAGTTGTCTGGATTTGCGCCGCATAAGAGGAGAAAATGCAGGCATGAAAAACAGATCAATAAAAATATGTTTGACCTCAATTGTTTGATCTTTTTTTGCTTGAAGTTTTGAAAGGGTCTTAAGTTCATTAATGGAAATAAATGTTAGAGAAAATCTGGTTCACAGGCACGGGACTTCTGTTTACACCAGAATGTCTTCATCACTTAAAGTTTTTGAAAGATGTTGAAAATGATACTCCAGTATTTTTGCAATTACACCCTTTTATTTACTTACAAACAGACGAGAAAAACATACTGGTACCATTTTAATTGCTGTTCTTTAAGTCTGCAGAAATCCTCAAACAATTTAAAAGAGTACAGACAGCAGCGATCAATCTGAAGGAAAGACCATGAAGGTACTTCTGTGAACACCATATCCAACGAAAACTTAAATTTGCACAACAGACCTCACTAATGGTTTCGTGGTGTGGGAAGACTTTGCTTTTGATTGGAGCCAGGTTGTTTAATTTTTCCTCATAGTACCTCATAATTCAGTTTTCCTGGCTGATTAAAAAGTCCTGGGATGTGAAAATTGGGTGTTTATCATTCTCACCATGCATTGCTATTTCTGACATTACGGGGCTTAAGAGGTAAATCACCCCTCAGAAAATTAAAACTGCCAAATGAAAAGCAATTACCAGCCTGTTGCACCACAGGGACAGCCATTGTGGCTTGAACAAAAACCAGGCACCCCCACACACAAGGGGCGCCCCAGGCCTGAGGAAACCCCATTAAGAACATATTCAGGTTTCCTAATTTCTGTCAAGGATAGACAAAAGTGACTTTGGTATCAATTTACAGCCCATACACAGAGCCAAAAAAAAGATAAAATGGGCATGATCTTGATTGCCTTAAAGCACATCATTGTTTTAATTTCAATACATTTCAATGTCAATGTTTGGTGCAAAGCGAATTCAAAACTGTTTTGAGCAAAGATGGAATATCGGGTGTATCCTAATTTCTGACAAGGATAGACAAAAGTGACTGTGTTTCAATTTCCAGCCCACACACAGAGCCTAATATCAAGCCAGATAACATGCAAAAAAAAGAAAATGGGCAGGATCCTGATTGGCTTAAGGACATCATTTTTTAGTTTCAATACATTTCAATGTCAATGTTTAGTGCAAAGTCAGGCGAATATTGGGTGAATCGTTCACAAGAGATTACCAAAATTTCAGCACTCTTACGAAAAAAAAAATCACATATGACATGTCAGTGGTAACACGGATCTATCATGTCCTCTGAAAACCTAAGGCAGCCCACATTTCAGCAGAGTCATTTATGATAATTTGGCTAAATTAATGCCTCTAATGACTCATATTTAACAAACCGTATTAAACAAATTATAAACAGCCTGGGATTACATCTTAAAAGGCACCGCAAACATTCCGCTCAGCTTCATTTTGGATGATGGCGCACTGAAGGCAATTCATTTGATGGCAACGCATGTAAACTGCCACTTAAACCGTAAACAAAAACCTGAATTACAGCTTAATTGCACCGAATTAATACATTTAAAACAGATCACTGTATAATACGTCTTCCTTTAAATGATTCATGAATCTGTTTATTCATTAGTTTAAATGGTAAATAACTTCTCACAGAATTAATGAGTAATCAAAGCATGCTTTCGTGCCAAATTATAAACTTTCTTTAGCCATGTTAATGTGTTTTTTTTCTTTAGTAAGACCCAAAAGTCTTACTAAAACATTCTCAGTGACATATAACCCTGTATGAATCTGGCCAAATTTTACATTTCTTTTTATTCATTTTTTCATTTATTGCAGATAAAAATGGAAAACCTTTTTTCTGGCAAAGAGGGAGATCCACGCGTTTTGTCCCAATTAAGGTTATATTGTTATACGATTATAAATTAATAAAAAATAAAAACTTAAAAAAAGATGCAAAAGCTGTACATGAGAAATATAGGGTAGCCTTCAATGCCCTATTAAGTGTTAGCAAGTGCTTCATAATACTCATCTTCACAGATGCTAATTACCATATCCGCAGCCATATGCTAAACTTAGTACACTTACATTTGGCTTCCTAAATGTATCATCACTTACTTATAAAAAATACTCTGGGGCTGTCTTAGTTTTTGAATACTCTGTCCTCCTTTTCACAGAACACCAAGGTCATTTAAAATTAACATAACTTAGAAGCCGAATTTCCATTAAAACTCAGAAGGGGTTTTGGATAATTTGCTTCCATTCAGAAAATGTGAAAAAATGAAAGGAAATGGAACACACTAAGGGGAATTTTCAGATGAAACTGCATGAACTCCGTCTGTGATAATATTTACAAGTAAATACAGTACTTTTAAGTGCAAAGAAGTTGTTTTAGATGCTAGATGTTCTTATCAAGGTTAAGCTATGGTTCACAGTTATTGGTGGAAAAAACAACTGGAGACACAGTTTTATATAACGGCTGATTGTAACAGTGGTTTCAAAACACCTCTCCATACAATGCGATAATGTGAACTTGTCCCTCAGATACTGGTTAGTAACACTGTCATGCTTCATAGTGAAGACTACCCTGCTTAGACACACGTGTTCTTCAGTCAGGGAGTGCAAGGCACTCTGGGACATGTAGTTCGTTCGTAAAAGCACATGAAGGATTAGAAGCCTTGGCTCCTAAATTTCCTGCAGGGTCAAAGGTCAGAAATAAAGCAAAACAGACAAACTGACTAACTGCTGCGAAGGCAATTCTCCACACGAAAACAGGAAACAGGGGCCACAAAATCTGTTTCGCCGAGGGGCTTGATGAAAGGGAGGAGGTGAACACCAGGCCTCTGCAGGCGTATGAGAGAGGAGAGGATTTGTGTCTATGTCTTAGCAAAGCTGGAGCTTCAGCACGGGTCTGGTAGCAGAGTTGCTATTTTCTGTCTGTTGAGACATTTCCATTACCAGAACTTTCACAGAGGTACAAAGAGCCGATGTAAAACCTCGGGATATGACGATGCAGCACAGCTGGAGACAAGAGACAAGGAATTTTGAAGAAAAACAAAACACAAAAAAAGGACAAATGCTTTTTTTTCCTTTTTTTTAATTTGAGTCCCTGATTTTTCCCCCAACCTGAATGTTCAACCGAACTGGTTGATCACACCACAACACTCTGCCCCTGACAGCTATGGGAGGAGAGGTCGCGCACGTGACTCCTCAAAATCATGTGACGACAATCCCGCTTCTTTTTCACATTGCGGCCACACCACCAGTCCCACACTGCCTACGATGTCGGAGGAAGATGTAGTCAGCGTACAATCGGTTTGTGTCGCTGCAAGCACCCAAGCAGCCCCAAAGAGGGCGCTAATGCGATGGACCAACTGGAGATTTTAGCCCGACCTATCCCGTATCAAACCCCCGGTGAGGCTGGCCAATTGTTGCCTTGCCAATGGAGCCTCTGGCCATGGTCGGGAATGGCGAGGTCGGGAATCAAACCCCCGACCTCAGGACCCGTAGGCAGCAATTTATCACACAAGCCACTCAGAGGCCCCAAAAAAGGACAAATGTTAAACACTCACTCATTCACTTATGCAGATACACATGCTCCAGTCCAAATACCGTAAAAACAAGTAGACAGTTCTTACTTAAAATTACCCAACAGATCTTTGTGGATATAATTTTCAGGGACCCACTTCCAAACTCAAGAACACTGAGATTTCAACTAATGGTGGACATTACAGCAAGAACCCTCTGATAGGTAACTTTAACTTACCTGATTAAATAAATGCTACACAGATACACACACTAGTCAGGACAGCCCTACGCAAGAGAAAACCCTGCCTGAGTCACTTCAAAGCACCAATCTAAGAGCTCATCAGAGCACAAAGCATTAGATTTATCCAGCACGTTTATTAAACAGGACAAGACGAGGCTAACTAGCGTTTGACTCTGAGGAAGGTGTCACAGATGTCAGACCATCAACCTTGTCTTGTCTTGTCCAATAAACGGGCTTTAAAACAACTTTGAAACCTCGCACGGCGTTTCAGCATTATTTGCCAAGAACAGGAACATGTACCATTACAGACCTGCGCTTCATATTTCTCTGCAGACACGTAAGGGTTAATAAATGAGCGGGAGCTCAATAAAAGCCTTCCTCTGTGAGGCGTCTCTCCAGGACGCGGAGCGGCTCGTGATAATACCCAGGAATGAGGGGTTCGGCAGGCCCAGTGAGACGCACTCCTGGGCTTTGCAAAATGAGCATTCATTAAAAGCCTTACAGGCTACACCGCAGCTTTACTCAGCTTTTCATACTGGAACGTATATGAATCAAGATTCACTTTCCCACCAGGCGCTTACACAGCCATATTTGGAGTGATCCGTACCCCTCAAATGGCAGCAGCGGAAATTACTGAGATGGTCTCTGATGTTAAAATGGTGCATGGGGGTCACTTCATTCTGTTTTATCAAATGCTGAGGAAATTCAGCATCTATTTTTCATAGGGTGAGTTTTAGTAAAATGCTGAGTACCAAACCACTGAGACAAACACAACTGGAGGAGAGAAGCATTATTATATTCAAATCTAACAAATTCACTGCGAGTCATTTGAGGGTTTGGTGATATATTAAAATTTGACTTAATTAAATATTTAAGACATAAGACATTTAGAAATACAAAATAAACACTTAAATGAACACTGAAATAAAATACATACAATGTCAGGAGATATCATGTCACAACAATCAATCTTATGTAGTACCTTAAGTACCCAACCTTATGTAGTACCTTAAGTACCCAACCTTATGTAGTACCTTAAGTACCCAACCTTATGTAGTACCTTACGTACCCAACCTTATGTAGTACCTTAAGCACCCAACCTTATGTAGTACCTTAAGTACCCAATCTTATGACCTTATGTAGTACCTTAAGTACCCAACCTTATGTAGTACCTTAAGTACCCAATCTTATGACCTTATGTAGTACCTTAAGTACCCAACCTTATGTAGTACCTTAAGCACCCAACCTTATGTAGTACCTTAAGCACCCAACCTTATGACCTTATGTAGTACCTTAAGTACCCAACCTTATGTAGTACCTTACGTACCCAACCTTATGTAGTACCTTAAGTACCCAACCTTATGTAGTACCTTACGTACCCAACCTTATGTAGTACCTTACGTACCCAACCTTATGTAGTACCTTAAGCACCCAACCTTATGTAGTACCTTAAGTACCCAATCTTATGTAGTACCTTAAGCACCCAACCTTATGACCTTATGTAGTACCTTAAGTACCCAACCTTATGTAGTACCTTACGTACCCAACCTTATGTAGTACCTTAAGCACCCAACCTTATGTAGTACCTTAAGTACCCAATCTTATGTAGTACCTTACGTACCCAACCTTATGTAGTACCTTAAGTACCCAATCTTATGACCTTATGTAGTACCTTAAGTACCCAACCTTATGTAGTACCTTAAGTACCCAACCTTATGTAGTACCTTACGTACCCAACCTTATGTAGTACCTTAAGTACCCAACCTTATGTAGTACCTTAAGTACCCAACCTTATGTAGTACCTTAAGTACCCAACCTTATGTAGTACCTTACGTACCCAACCTTATGTAGTACCTTAAGCACCCAACCTTATGTAGTACCTTAAGTACCCAACCTTATGTAGTACCTTAAGTACCCAATCTTATGACCTTATGTAGTACCTTAAGTACCCAACCTTATGTAGTACCTTAAGTACCCAATCTTATGACCTTATGTAGTACCTTACGTACCCAACCTTATGTAGTACCTTACGTACCCAACCTTATGTAGTACCTTAAGCACCCAACCTTATGTAGTACCTTAAGTACCCAACCTTATGTAGTACCTTAAGCACCCAACCTTATGTAGTACCTTAAGCACCCAACCTTATGTAGTATAGCAGCTACTTAGTATTCACTGCCAAAAATAAAACCTGACAGTTGCATAAAACACTCCAACTCAATCTTAAACTTGACCCATTAACGCTAGGTTTTCGGCACCAAAACGGCATCTGGCGCTTCTCCATTTTAGAATATATGAAGTGCTCCAGAGACAAGTCTGGCAAAGCAAATCTGGCTGTGTATTTACCTTCCCACATTCCCTCCACTATCTTAAAGTTCCCATCTCAAGCCTGTTTACATTCGACATTGATTTCTCCCATATTAGCTCTTCCGTATTATTTATTTGAAAAAAGCGAATAGCTGCTTTAAGATGACTATTTGATTTTGCTGGCTGAAAATGAGGCAAACATACTCCCTGACACAATCCTGAGGGCACTCCTCTGGTTAAATCATGATGCAAAACAGCATTAAGGCTATTGAATCATTACCATCTCCCCACCAGATTATCAAGTTATGAGCTGCTGAAATCAAACCCACAGGTATTCAAAGGTGCGAGCGTGGACCTCTCTGTGGTGCTGGGACCGCTAAAGGAAACAACACCGCTTCATGCAACATCGCAGTGGCTAATTTCTCATTTACCAGGATACCCATCTTGAAGCGATCAACATTTTCTGGGTCACCATTCAGTCACCATTCTAATTTCATCACAGAGAAACCCCTGGGGCCTAGGAGGTTTTTTAGACATTTAGATGATCGCTGTCGGTTCTCCGAAATGTATGTTTGTTTGATAGGATCTACAGCAGCGTTTGCTCCAACCTCAAAATTTCATCACTTCCTAGGCTGCTATGAATACAAATTGTAGGTGTAAGTCGGGGAATTTTATCTATTGCCCTGAGACACTAAATAAAGCATAACAGTTTTTGTTTCAATTCAAATAAGTTTTTGGGAAGTTTCAAAATAATGTGAAATGCTGAGTACTAAAAAAAATGAAAAATCTATGACCTCTTTATTTCTCATCACCTGCTATGTTTTCTAAAAATTCTGACCAATGTTACAGAAACCATGTACATTATCGACTCCAGTTTCTCACTCTTGAACCTCCCGTCAATCTCGAAAATATCAAAAACTTGTTGGTCAGTATATATCGAGGTGCCACAGAACAGTGGAAGTGTGAAATGATAAGCAGTCTAAACAAAACAAATCCTCTATCAGAAATATTCTGGCTTCAAGAATCCTGCAGGAAAAGGTAACAAGGTTATGCAGGAGTTCTATCAGACATCGAGCGTCTGGAGTCGGGACCGCACCTTGACGGACAGGAAGCAGGTAACGATTTCACTCCAGCCTGATCAAATCCTGCCATGACAGAAAAATCAATGTAAACATCAACACAATAAAAATGCCCTTCGGTTAACCGTATCCTCACTACAAAATTGACCTACACGAACAAGGGCTCGGAGCGAAAGAATGTTGTGAACACATAACAATGGATGAGAACCAAGCTTTGACCCCGCCTCCTCCTTTTCTAGCCCCGCCTTCTTACAATCTGACTGGTGCCACCAGATTTCTAATAGGGGATTTAAAATAAGTTAGCCTCATTGTAATGATCTTGACAGCTGAGACCACGTTACCTGTAACTGACATTGTTTTATTATTAATCATTTGATTCAGGCAAAATGTTTCACCTCAGTTTAGGGACAACACATTTCCTCTCTCCTTCATGTGGCACGATGATAAATGAGTTATTTTAGTCACCTTGATAATCTGAGAAATATTTGCTTGTGTGCGTACAAGATTTGCAAATAAAGTCCCCGCTCCTGCATTTCAGTAAATATGAATTTAATGAAAATGCATAAACAAATATGAGTCGAGCCAAAATATGACATTCCAGGAGCAAACCTGAGTTGGCGGAAAGAACCTTCTGGAGGAAAACTAATTTTGGAGAGTTTCCTCGCTGCAATACCATACTCTGATGAGAATCCCCCAGATAAGGGGGATTATCCCTGCCTCACCTATGCTATCCCTTCCACCTCAATACATATGTGTCCATGAGAGCAGAGCAGAGTAACCCCAGAGAGGCTCTTCTCATCTGTATTCACCCCAGGGCCTGCGCGCCGTCAAACCTGCTCCCCCGTTTACTGCTTACCTGGCAGGATCAAAAGCTTGTCAAGGAGCACAGATTTAAAAAAAAAAAAAAAAAAAAAAAAACTGGCAACCCTGAGCTGGAACCTGTCAGAGACACCGTGGGACCCGCTTCTGAAGACACAAGCCGCACCGCGCCGTTCTCTCGGGAAGGAACAGATGTTTTTGCTACAAATGTTTTTTTTAATTATTTCTCTGCAGCATGGCACGGCTCACCCGGCCGTCCCCAAAGAGCGCTAAGTGGAACGATATCGTTTACGCGCCCGTAGACGGCCCCTCCTTTAGAGAGTCAAGACAGCCTTTCGGGAGTCGTGTCTAGACTACCCTTCATCCACTTCCACACGGTCACCTCTGGAGTGTGACGTTCATCCGGCTCTAAATAAACAAGGCCGGACCGAGGGGAAAATCAGCTAGCAGGAGACAGCTAGGCAGGGACAACATTTTTTCCTAAATACACTGCAGCATATGGCTATAGCACACCTCTCAGCCCTGCAAGATTGAGCCTCTTTTGAATGGAAAAAAAAAACAAACACCATCTCGGATCACACAAATCTCATAAATACAGACAGGGGTGTTCAGAGTCCTGCATTGGGTCGGGTACCAGCGGGCGAACCGCGGGAGAACCACTAAATTCTATGTAACAGATGAAAAAATATTAACATTTTCATTTACATGTGCGGGTGTGGTCGGGAATTTGTAGTGCTCAGGTGGGCTGCAGGTGCAATACATTAAATTGTTTTTTATTTGAAAAAACGATGGGCATCCTTTTTTTCTTCTGATTGTCAACAATGTGCTAAAAATGCAGGCTATTCAGAGAAGCCCAGCCCCAGTGTTTGTGTCAGTTATTAAACATTGCTTGCGTGAGCAAATAAAGTTTTTTTGGTGAACCTGATTTAGTTACGATATTTTAATACGGGTTTGGGTCGGGTCGTAGCTTTTATGTTAACCGGGGTCGGTCGGGTACGGCATTAAATTAGTGCTAATGTCGGGTAGCAGGTCGGGTGCGGTGTTAAGTGGGGTGGGTGTGGGTCTACAAAACAGACCTGTGCAAGACTCAGACTCTGGGGGCGACTTAGTGGCAAAGCACAGTAGAGCCCATGTCCATGTCATCATCTCAAAAGGGCATTAAGCCACTTTCTGTCCATCTTATAGTAAAAGCTTTCTTTTTACCTGTAGCTACCTGGAGTGAGTCATCTCACCTGAGGACCATCAGCCAGGTACTGGAACCTCTGCACTCACACCATCTGAATGTGCCACATGCCAGAATCTTTCATCTTGTGATGATCATCTGCAAGTCTCCCTTTGAAGTAACTTTGAACAGAATACAAGCTAATTTATTTACAACACAGAGGAGAGCTGGCTGCTGTCCGAGTAAACCCTTTTTAAAACCCAGAGGCAAATAACAACGCTCTATATCCTTTACCTGTCTTTAGACTTTCATAACCCAGCAAGCAATTTTTGGTTGCCAGAACATTATCAGAACAGGTAGATGTTCCCAAAACGTAAATTTCGTCCAGTTTTCTACATGATCGGGAATGTTTTGGGACCTTGACATGTCGAATCCTTGTGAAAACATGCCCTAAAATATCCTCAATAACATTTCCTATTGGCTGGGAACATGTAACACACCATGACCCAAGGATAACATTTCCTATTGGCTGGGAACATGTAACACACCATGACCCAAGGATAACATTTCCTATTGGCTGGGAACATGTAACACACCATGACCCAAGGATAACATTTCCTATTGGCTGGGAACATGTAACACACCATGACCCAAGGATAACATTTCCTATTGGCTGGGAACATGTAACACACCATGACCCAAGGATAACATTTCCTATTGGCTGGGAACATGTAACACACCATGACCCAAGGATAACATTTCCTATTGGCTGGGAACATGTAACACACCATGACCCAACGATAACATTTCCTATTGGCTGGGAACATGTAACACACCATGACCCAAGGATAACATTTCCTATTGGCTGGGAACATGTAACATACCATGACCCAAGGCCAGAACCTGATGACGCGAGTGCTAACTGCTAAATGATAACTGCTATACGGTGGTTTTTTATTAGTTTGTCTATTGCTCGTTCCTCATGAACATCAAGTTGACTTAGCATCCTCCAGTGTCTTGGGATCTTCACATTCAATCGTAACATGAAAAGTACTAAGAAAAAAGTGTGCAGTGAAGACAGAAGGTATCACCGTTTCTGAGGCCTGGTTTTCAGCTCAAATAAATGGAACCACATATTCCCTTCCTTCCACAATCCAAGGACAGACACATAATGGAGCTCAGTCACGCTTCTCGTAATGCTTGTCAGTTTCACTTTCCGAAACAGTCCTTAAATTAGGAGGGAAAAAACAGAAAATCCGTCCCTATTTCACGTTTTTATATTTTTCTGATGGCAAACACAAAATCGGATAAATTGACTTTTTTTTTAGGGAGGGGCCATTTTTTTATTTTTGGTTTTGTTCAGTCAGAAATGATTGGTCGCTTGGATTTGTGGTGAAAAAGTTGCTGCACTTTTCTCGTTTCAAACTGAAAGGCAAGACACTTATGGGACTGGATACACTGTCATGTTCCTGTATTCTGAGACTCTTAACCCATAATTTCCATAAGGGAAGCAGCAACTAGTTAAGGTCAAGAGTACACAACTGTATGAACAGGATGCAAATCAGTTGTATTGTTCCAGTGACAACAGTAAAATGTACAGTAGAGGGCAGATGGGCTGATCTTGGATCAGCACTTACAAATACCAAGAAAAGCATGAAGACTATTATGAAGACAGTTATGGCAGTATATGAAATGACATAAAGTAGAAGCATTTCACCTATACAGATGTAAACCAAATATGTTCCAAATATATTCTCATGGTCAAACTAAATTCAGATCACTAGACAAAATAAACTGTAAATGAACCATTTGCCAGGTACTGAAATGAATAATAATTGATTTTTTATTGACCTGGCTAAAGGATCCAGCTGTATTCTTGGCATAACTGCTTCTTATCCCTTTAAATGTGAAGCATCTTCTAAAAAAAAACTGCCCCCTGAAACATTTATGTAAAGATGCATTATGGTTTTTGAAAAAATAACATTAAAAACAAAGCAAATTGAAGGGAAAACAGCTGCCTCTGCAATTTTCAATTATAAATGTTTGTTTCATGGATGACGAAGCCGGCACAAGCCCACAGAGGAGCCATCGTCTGGCTACGCTCGAAATGAGAAGTGAAAATTAGCCCTGTGATCTTCCTGCTGATGTGCTAATAGCAACTCCGCTTGTTTATTAACTGCTTACTTCTGTCTTTGAAACCTGTGACTGAAACACCACCTTCAAAAAGAAATGTAATTGGTTGACCCGCCCCCACACACACACACACACACACACAAAATGCAGTCACGCACACAAGAGCACATATGTTAGTGATGGGCGAATAATGTTCTACGAGTACATTACTGACCTCAATGAACCACTGAGTTTTGGGCAAAACATTGACTGGTTAAAGCAAGACAGTGATTGACAACTAATTGTGACCACACCCATTTTTGGTGTCATAGTCGCCTATTCAGAAATCACTAATCTCTACATCCACTAAACACAAACAGACAGATGTGTATCCAAATAGATGGATGAATCAGACAGACAAACAGATACGCATATGTGCGTATACCATATGTCTGAAATCACACACGCAGGCAGACACACATACACACACCCACAAATTTGGCTCACTTACATCACAGGTGTACTGGACTTCATCAACCGCATACTTCTCTTTGAAGTGTTCTCGGGGATGGATCCTGTGAACAGACGCAGAGATGGCGCTCGTCAGTTAGCTGGCCTGTGAGCGCGTGTGTGTGTGTGTGTGTGTGTGTGTGTGTGTGTGTGTGGGGCGGGGGGGGCGGGGGTTTGGATAAGCTATTTCTTGAAGGCTTAGAAAAGTGGCCTGGATCCTCAGGTACTCTTACTTGTGAGCAAAGCTGAAAATATCACCCAAGAGGCAATGAAACAATTCCAATGAGATGGTACAAACCCAAACAGACACACTGAACTTGAGTTGTACATTACATGCTACTGTCATATGTCTCTGCTATAGGCCAGGGAGGTCTGAGGCTCCAGAGTAGTCATTCACACTCTGATGCTTCTGTGTACAGCTCTCTGAGAGTCCCACCTGTCTGCCCTGTCCATATAAGAACGTGCCTAAGATGTTCTGCCCCTGGTGCGGTGATCACAGTGACAGGAAGTGCTGCTCCCAAACAGGAAGCAGATAGCATCATGCACTTTGGGTTCCCTTTCACTGAACCCCACCCAAACCATTTATCCACCTGTTCCCTACCTTCACACATGGAAGAGAAACCACATCCTCCATCTTACCCTATCGACACAAGACAGTGAGAGCATTTTACCAATCTTTCATCTCCATGACGAAGTGAAACCTCATTTTGTCCATTTAAGGCATTTTCATGCACTTTCTTTAAGTGCCATCTCTGATGGGGGCAAAGTTCACTCTGCTACACAGAGATTAATCATCTTCACTCCCACACACATCTCTTGGACGAACACGAGCCGCTTATTTTACACTTATGAAGTCTACACTTTAATTGGCTGCGGTTGGTATAGTAACAGGTTTCAAACAGCCCTTATTTACTGCAGCTGTCACATATCGGTCATGTGACCCACAGCTGAGGGGGAGTCTGTTATTACAGTCAGATATAATTATGCCTCGTTTTCTAACGAGCCTAATGAGGAGCTCAGCTACCACTGCACCATCACTGCAGATAGAGCTGCAGGTAAATGCAGCTCTCCTGTTATTCCACAGGATCGTTAATTCATTCTTAAACAATTTTACTTTCACCGCTCTTGCTTTCTGCTGCTTGAAAAGAACCCAAACCTGCCTTATTTGCGCAAATGCAGTCTCCATTTTATAATGAATATAACAGATACCTCAGGACCTCAAAGGTGGATATGAGCTGCAGGGAAGATTTCTCATTTATTTCACTTAATTTATATTTGGTGGAGAAGAGGGGAAACCAGAAACACAATAAATATTCACCACAAACAAGGCCTGATATTCAAATCATCCTCACGTTTGGGCTGGGAAAGAGGCTCAGAATCACTGGAGAAACACTACTTTACTTTACATCCCCGGCCTGTATCCTGACATAACCTCACAACGGCTTTTAAACTTTACAGCCACAATCATTTCAAAATGTCCTTTAAAATTAGAGAAACCCTAGATGTTGGTTAAAAGGGAGTCAGCTGAATGATGACAGCGTTAGCCACTGCTAACAGCACGCTGAGCAAAAATACAAACAAAAAAAAAAAGAGACAGTCGCTGACTGGCTGGCTCACAACATTTTCAGTGATGTTAACTACAAACAAATTGAGGGCACTTAAAAGGAATTCCAATTATCCCCAAATCAAATTCATATCGTTTCCACAAAACAACAAAGCTTCACTTGAACAAGCTTCATTTGGCAAAGCTCAAGCTGGCTCTTGACAGCGCTTTTTGACAGTGCGGTTTGTCCTGAAACGAGCTCCATTCTTTGAGGCCTGTCTGAGAGGAGCGGGGCTCCTCCTGCTTTCAGTAGCTACGTTCAGAGCGGCTCCGTCTACAATAAGGCCCTTCACCTCGGCCTTGTTTACTATTCAAATTATGCTAACAGCTTTTGACTTGCTAAGCTTCCCTCTGCATTTCCCCTCATTTCAAGAGCGGGATAAAAGTTTAAAATCTGAATAATGCGCCATAGCCCAGCAGCCAAGCCTCTCTAAGCGCTACTGTGCTATTTGAGGTAGCGCAGGGCTAATTAGGCAAACGTGAATCACATCAAAGGGACCTCAGCAAATACCTGCATACAAATAAATACACAGAAAATCATTCCCTCCATTTGAGAGAACTGATGTACCTGGAAAGCAGTATGAGAGCACAGAACACGAAAAGTGTAGCTGATACATTTTCCCTCCATTTCATGCATCTAATCAATTCAGGCAGATAGAAATATGGAATATTTCTGATTGCCGAGCTAAAATGGAGGTCATAAATGTTCAAAGGCCATTTCACAGCATTACAGTCTGTCCTCGCAAGCTGATCTGAGTGTTAACTCTACTCTGCTATAAACCACAGAATGACATATTTAACAAAAGATTAGATAACTTAAATGACTTATCAGTGTACTGTCTTTCCACCTCTCTAACAGCATGTCAGCAAAAATAAGACTGTGCAGGTTATGAGGCTATAAAACAAAATAGGTGCAACCCAATAGTGCATTCTGTAGGACAGCACTGGAAGACAGCTGCATTCAGTAAGACAACATTAGCAAACTGAACACACTAAGTTCAGAAAGGCCTGCTGTCTTTTGTCTGGGTATTTGGGGCAATGTTCTGTCACAGCAGCCCAGGTGAGTTATGTAATGGTTCGGGAGCTGAGCTTGTAACTCAGAGGTCGCAGGTTTAATTCCCAGGTGGGGCATAGCCAGTGTACTCTTAAACCATTTACTTTACCTGAATTGCTTCAGTAAAAATCCAGCTGCATAAATGGACAGTGTGTAAGAATGAAAGCTGTGAACGTCACTCTGGATGAGGGCTTCTTAAATGCCTGGATGTGACATGATGCAACGTAATGTAAGTGAATGTAACATTAACTCACTGAGAGTATATATCTGAATTAAAAGCATGGCAGCTTTTGGTTCAGCTCCGAAAATAATGGAGTTTCTGTATTATCACAGTGTCTCTAAGAATATTGATAAAATAGCGTTGGGTGTCATTTATACTCACGTTGTTCTGCATGAGTAATGAGACGCTCATAAATATTCAGATGCCCTCAGGTCTCTGCAGGTATAAGGTCTAAATGCACTGTAACGTGATGATAAAGGTAATGATGGATGTGATTGGCTCGTGACTGAGGTGAGTCGCACAGAGAGTAACGCACTTCCCCATCCACGTGGCATAGCTGTCGGGCAGTTTGGGGACGAAGAGGACGGTCCTTCCCGTGTCGACATCGATGGCGCCGTAGCAGTCAGCCTCGGTCACCCCAAAAGCCCAGTGGAAGAAGGACTCCTGCAAAACAGCAGCCCCGATTCAGACACACGTCACCCTGCCCAAACATTTCATTGGATAAAAAGTCAGAATTGCATTTTATTGGACATGATAATTAACAGGACATGAAAAATAAAGCTGAGTTATGCAGGGGGTGATGTGAAATATTGACTGATATTTGTAAGCGATGCTGAGAGAAATGAGCAGATTCCTCAGACTGCAGTAATTAGACACAGGGACTGGCATTTACAGCAGAGTGGAGGACACGCTGGCTGTGAAAGCTCAGGAGCAGGAAGTTCAGTGTGGGGGGGGCTGTTTTAATGAATCAGGCCTTATTCACCGGTCTCATCGTCTCAGAAACCCCCCCCCCCACCCTCCACTGACACACCTGATCACTCCCAGCCCGTCTGCGCAGCTCAGTTTCACTGCAGTTACTGCAGGCCAGTAAAATACATTACTGCTAGCATTTTGGAAAGGCTTTCTGTCCTGCAGGCATTCTGTGTAAAACTGATGGATCACAGCACAGAGGCTGTTTGTCTCTCTCACTCTGTGGGGAAAGCGAGTGCTACAGAGAGGCCAAGTGGGCTTACAGAGGGAGGGCTGATCACCCTCTGGTGGTAAAAAACCACTTCATCCATTTCCAGCACCTCGCCGCACTCTAACCCTGCGGAGACTAAGGATGCATGGGTTTAGACCCGTCTGTAAACATTTCAGCAGCAATTACGTGCACGCAGGAATATGGCAGCTACTCCACGTGATCCTGAAACATTTGTGCCTCCTTCGTCTCTCTCTCTCTGCCTCTCTCCCTCATTCTCTCTCTCTCACTCCTCTCTCCTCTCTCTCCTCTCTCCTCTATCTCTCTCACTCATTCAGTCACTCACTCAGGGGCACAAAGAGTCTGGCTCTTCACTGGAGCTTTGCAGTATCCCTGAGAGCTCTGATTGTTACCATGGGAGCTGCCGTGTGCTTCATCCTGTTAAGGAACCAGTCTAGCGTGCGAATAATCCCTGCAATCTGGTGTGAAATCCAGTCAAGCACCATTAGCAGAAGAGGGATGGAGTTCAACTGATGCGACTTCTGAGTGTCATCACGCACCAGCGGCCCCTGCAGGCCAGCTGAGGACCTACATTCTGCCTTAGCAAGGCAGTGAATTTACCTGGTGGGACAGCATGTCTGTACCACTGCATTTACCTGGTCGAATAGCAGAATAGCAAATTGGTGCAATTAGGCTACCTGGCAAACCAGTGTGTCCGTATTGGTGTATTAACCTGGCGGTACAGAATGTCTGTAGCGGCTGGTTTACCTGGTGGAAGAGCATGATAGTACAATTTACCTGGCGGAAGAGTGTGTCCGTGTCAGTGCAGTATCTCTGCTGCTGCTCTCCTCCCTGTAGAACCACCACAGATTTGGGGACCACGCCCTGCTTGCCCTTCAGGCCCTGGCAGAGGCGCCGGCGATTCTCTGCGAACAGGGCGGCCGAAACCCTCAGAGTGTCCTTCCCCAGCCAGTACACGGGTCTGCATCAAGAGAGCAGGTCACCTTCACACCTTTACTTCTGCTCAGTGTGGCAGTTCTTAACCTTCAGGTTCCTCACATACACAGACACCAGGGAGTCCTGCACACAGTGTGATACTCTGCAACATTATCACAGGCTTTGCAAACGTCTGTGACCAAAAAGCTGAAGCAAAAACATAATTTTGTTTGCTCGTATTAGGCTTCCACGGAGAGAGACCATCCTTTTCCCTCCCTCTTTCAGTTCCGTATGCCCAGTAGTCCTGTGACAAATATGCTACTTAAGGTTTGACATTTCAATTTTTTCTTTCTTTTTTTTTTTTTATTTTTCCAGACAATGTATCTTGGATCAGGGGTAGAACTGCATTAAAGATTTTACACCTTGTAATAGCATGTTATAATATAAACAGAAGAGGAGTGCATAATTTAAAAGTGAATTTAAATTAGGTAATAATTTGAAATCTAGTAATTTGGTTACTAGTAAATTGGTTTACACTTGAATTGAATGCTTCATCTTATTTCCACTTTGTGCATAACATCCCCTATGTGCCAAGAATGTAATCATTACAAACCATTGTCATGTAAAGGCTTAAATGTCTTCATTGTTAAGACATTTGTATGTTAGGGCATGCTTTATAAACCAGCCCACTAGACTTTAACCCCAATACTATATCACCTATCGGCCTATCTGTCCTTAACTTACTCAGATTCAATCAGTTGATAAGTGGTTAACCCTGTTTTTTTAAAATTGGTTACACCTACAATGACTGAGTGTGCAGATTACACTAATTTGGAAAGAAATATGTTTACCTCAGCATTGCTGTGCCACCCACACACTCTCTTAGAATGCTGCCTGGCTTGATCTCTCGCCATGATAAAAAAAGTGATCTCTTGTCGTAAAGGTCAGGCAGACTTAACCAACAGTTGCTTAACTCGGTTATTATATGTGACCAAAGGTTACGTGGGAAAACGGAGCTGACACTGTATAAATCGTTTTTAAACCTGAATAAGTTCCTTGATATTTTAAACATATTCTCCCACCATTACACTACCGGCGGTCTATTCTGCAAGAGGAAGAGGTCGTGGACAACGTAAAATATGTAAACTACGAAAACACTATATGTGACCCAGCTGCAAAACAACGCAAGTACATGAATGCAAGACAACGTTATCTCAGTAATGAATATTTAACATTATGCACTTCACAAAAAAGTTGCAACACAAATGCTTGAGATGTTGCAAATAGGCTGCACGCTAACGTTACTTTTAGCTTCCGCTAATAAGAATTATTCAACGTCACTTGCAAGTTCACTGCAAGCTGAAATGCACCTGACTGCAGACCTCAAATCTGTACAATAAAGTGAACTCTTTTTGCACTAAACCTTAGCAACGCTCTTACAGAGCTCAAATTTACAGTGATTACCGGGCTAGCCAAGCTGATCCAGCTGTCAAGCTAACTATAGTATTCACACATTGAAACTGACAAGTTGCACTCACTTTTAGCTATCAAAAAATGAACAATACAAAAAAAAAAAACAAAATAAAACTCAGATAGCTAATATTTACTAAAACCTTTACTTCAGCTAGCTAGCTAGCTATGACAGGTACGTTGATAAACAAGACAGCAAAAGCAAAGTTCATTAGTCAATCGATATGACACAGTTATCAAACGGTTAATTTAGACTTAAATATAAAAAGCACCGTTTTTCGCGAACATAAATGAATACAAAGACGAAAACTAGCTCAACTTACTCCTGACGTGAAGCCATGCTGTTATCCTACCGAGACAGTTGTGTCATGTGACGCGAAGCGTCTGTTGGTCAGCTGATTTCCCCGGCAGCTTACTTCCTGCACACGAGTCAGCACATAATGATGAAGAAACAAATGTACATTTACTGTCAGTGTTGTGTGATGATCATTTCTATACATTTGCAAGTGCTTTATTATTTTTAACATATCACTGTGCACGCACCAGAATCAGACAGATATTGTATTACGGGAGTCAATTCTAAACAGAACATGCGCTTTCTTCGATATGCATACAACCGTGATAGCTCAGCTCGCTCTTCGAGGTGCTTCTCAAGTCCTCCACATTACGTACTGGTTTGGGAATCAGCGCGTTTAGCGCGCAGAATTGATCTTCTTTTACTACATTTACAGATATTGGCTGATGCTACAGATTTTTTTTTTCTTTTTTTTTTTTAGGAAATGTACTTTTGCCACGTGTAAAAGAAGTAGGCTAGCCCTCCTCAGAGTGAGGTACAGCTGCATAAGAGTTTTACAGCCCTTTATTGCGATGTTCGCTGTAGCAAAAGGCAGGGCTTGATTTGGGGTTTGCATAGATTGTAGTTACCGCTCTTATCCGTGATGTGATTACATCAGTGTTTCTGTGTGAATTAGTTTTCATCTACATTCATACAATTTCTTCTTTTTCAAGATATGCACAAGAATGTTGATGAATTTATTTTATTTATTCATTCATTCATTCATTCATTTTTTTATTTATTGAAAGGTTTCCTCACAAGCCGGTCAAACTGCTTATTAAGAATAAAATGAAGATGTGCAATGTTGTATGGTCTCAAACCGTTTAGTAGTGATTACAATGTTTGAAACGGTAAAACGTGTCATTCATCTTATAATTGTTACGTAAGTCTTATATCTGATATATAATAACTGATGCTGTATTAAAATATTTTTAATACAGGTGGTGCTCTGAAGGCGGGTGCTCTGTGACACAGCCCTGAGTGTAAAACTGGTATCCCGGTCCCTTTACCCCAAGGGGCAGCCAGACTAACACAAAATGGAAAAAGTCAGGCCAAAATAATCATCAGCATAAAAATGGCTGTGGTAGGGTGCTCAGCTTCATATTTTTTTTTCCAAATTTTTGTTGAAGTCACGCTGTCATTTTTACACACATAGCCTCTGAGGTCTATTAGCGATTCAGAATATTTTCATGAATATAAGAACAATCAAAATGTGACACATTGATAAGACAAATTATTCAGAACGAACATGTCTTTATGTTGCTATGTCATGGAGGGGTGGTTGGGGGGTGGGTATCTAGATAATAATGCACGTATTGTTAAAAAAAAAAAAAAAAAAAGTGCCTGTATCCTTACATTAGCCTTAGCATTCTAACAGCATTACACTGCAGTGGCATGTCTCATGGTGTGTTAGTTCATTTGACTCATTTCAGAGCCCACACAAGTTAGTGCATCCCATCGCCGCTGTCTTCACATACCTAGATATTGACATTATCAGATGGCTGGCATTTTGCGGTTTGTTGATAGATCTTCCATTATGACCATATGCATTATGATATCACAAATAGCTTTATGCCCAGGCCAGAGCAGTCCTGCTTGTGTCCATAAGTGCTCAGGATTGTGTGTTTGAAAATGTGTTTCCAGCACGTTTATTTGAGCTACCTGAGCTGGTCTGAAAGACCTGTCTCTGTATGTACAAATTCCACCCCCTTGAAGTTCTCCACAGGAGCTCCAGTTAAAATAGGTCAGCTTGAAAGAGCTTTGTTTTTGGCTCACATGGAGTTTCAAGGGAGTGCAGCCGCTCTCTGAAACAGGCAATACGTACAGGCAAATCCACCGTTCTGATCATTATCAAATTCATTGACTTGTGATTGAGGTTTATTATGAATATTGTTAGGTATTTAGTAGAGCACTGATGATATTTCAAGTTGAATTTCCAGATTTATTATGAAATGTTGTAGCTTACCAGAGGGAAGAGACGACCAAAGCATTGAAGAGTTGGTACAGAGGAAGTCAGCAAAGTTAAATATGAACTAAAAATGAGAGAGCTAAATAGCATTTTAATGTAAAAGTATATTTTTTTAGATGTTTCTAAAAATAAATAATAACACATAACATTCATTGCAATTCTGTTATGTGCTATCTACTGTGCAATCTATAGGCCTACAGTTTTTATGACTTGGTAAGAGAAAATGAATAGTAGTTTCAGTCATTTCAGTTTATTAACATTTAACATGGCTATGCATCTGGTTTCTCTAACAAAGATATAGTCAAGGTGGCAACCGTTCTGTCAATGTCCAGGTAGCTCATAACCATTGCCAACAGTTTACCTCAGAATGGTGCGCTCTCGGTAGGAGTTTATTTCGTTAGGAAAGAGGTGAGGCCTCAATCTGACGGCTGGTGAAATTGTGCTAGGTAACGAGAGAACCAAGAGAGAGAAATCTGGTTATGTTACATGGTGAGGTGAATAAAATAATGCAACAATTTTTATCCAAAAACACTTAACAATAAGAAAATAGTGTGTGCTTGAGGTCTGAGTACTGAGGCATGTTTGGACGCATGTAGAAGCCAGCGTTGATATGTGCGCTGGATTACAGAGGGATGAAGGAATGGTTAGAAACGTTGTGCACACGTGTGAAAAATATGTGGTGTACTCCCTGATTGGACAGGGCCATTGACCTCTCACTGGATGAAAATGGTCAACACCTAGGGATGCTTTTTGATGTGCTAAAAGTATGGACCATTTCTGACGAGTATTTTTAGCTTTGTCAATATGTACCATAACCTGGAAAATATTAAATCCACATTTAACCTGCAGCCTTGGATCTCTCTGTGTATTTCCTTTGATGTTCACAGTAATTCCTGGAGGTTTGACTTGATGAAGAAAAGCTCCCAATCATGATTCGTACATGAAATTAATAACAGATGTTTATAGAACACCTTCTGGATATCATAAAATATCCCCTACCCAGAAATATCAGACCAAGGCCAAGACCAAATACAATGATCTTTGCCTCTTTTAGGGCATATGCAATTCAGTCAAATTCAGACTTCAAAAAACATGCTCTGCTGTCTTGGATTGAAAAAAAACACATTCCAGATTCATTATATTCAAATGAATTTAAATGTACTTAAAGGGACACATGAAGGTCAGTTTCTATTGAATTGCATATGTGACACAGGGCTGAATGCAGACCTGAGCACAAGTGCATTTTCTGTATTATCATTGCAAAAATAGAAGACTAATGCAGAAAATACACTTTAGTGCATCTCTGAATTCGGCCCTTAGTTAATCTGAATGAAGTTAGCCCCAAAGATGTCTGGACATTGTCCCTTTGTTCTCAGTGCAAGGTAATGGGCAGAACCCAATGCATATCTGAGCAATACATGCGTCGAATAAAGCAATACAATAATATGAAAAGTAAGGCAAAATTTCTGTGTTTGCACGCATCAACAGTTTTTGCCTGGTGAACACGCCAAATGAGATTTAATAAGCACTGTGGGAAGTTATTGGCAGATGTGGAAAATTGATGGCCAGAATGGGACATAACCTTAGAACCAGGGAAAATTCAGAATGTTTTATTCATATCTGAGCCTAATTAGGTAATGAGAACTAATGCAAAATTATGTTTTGCCTCCATATTTGCTTTGGCTGAGTATGATAACACATCTGTGCAAATGTGAATGCCTAAATAGTTTGCCAGTTGTGTGATGGATGAATACATTTCGTGACAAGACTGTAAAAAGAATATAATGAATATGGCTTGTTTGATTTAGTCTCTAACCTAGTAATATAAAATATTTTACATACAGAAAACAAACTCACACACAGACACTAAATATACACAAAGACACCTAACTAAGCCATAAAAGCCTGATCAAATCAATGCATTGAAATTTGCATGGCTGGGCAAGGCATAGACCAGAAGCCACATGAAGCCATTTTCACACATGAGAGGCCCATGTGCCTCGCACACTGCATTAGCTTCATGTGAGATGAATGATTTAATTCTCTATAACTCCACTGAAATGTTAATAAGAACAGGCTTTTTGCTCATTTGGCCATATAAGATTTAATTTGGTGTGATGGAAAGTGCGTACTCCATAACTACACACTTGCCTGGAGTCAGTCTAGATGCATCCCTATCTTTGCCTTACAAATAATTTCAAATGTTCGGCCATTTTGCTTTGGAACATTTTTTCAGATTAATTTGGGTGATTATAAAATCTGCCTCTTGGTGTGTACAAAGAGGGAAAGACACCCCTGCATTTCAACATTTCAGACAGAAGAATCCAGGTCAAACTGATCAACAAGTGTGTGAGATTTTAAGCAAAGTAAGGCACTGCTGTCAAGAATCATGTAAGTAAGAAAAATGAGAATAAAGAACAAGCAATGAAAACAAGAGGCTTTTGGCCATTATGAATTTACAAAAGACATAAATATGCATGTGTATCCTGCTGGGCTATAATACACTTTATAGTTCAGTATTCTGACAAAACTGTACCTCAAACAAAGGAACTCACCCCCCTAAAAATATCTTCATTGGATCCCTGCAGCTTAATAATCACATGTAATGTAGCCTAATTCCTTATAACACAGATGATTCAACTTTGCTCCAGGAGTCCTAATTTTAATGAATTAAATGATCTGTGTAGACTTTCAACATCAGTCTTTCTTTTTCTTTTTTAAATGGATTAGGGTATCAGTTTGAATTGAACTGGCCCCACTGACAACAGCACTGAAAGGCAAACTGTGTCCCCTTAATGACCTTTGACCTCTGCAAGAGGCTAATCAAAATCTTACAATGTTTACCCCTCAAGGTCAAGGACTTGCTAAACTTGCCTGTCATTCTTGATTCAGGGACATTATTTGTGAACAGCAATGACAAGGTCCATGTGTATAACAAGATAAGGTTTTTTTCTGTTTTCTACTGCAAAGACTCTAGAGTGAAGAATACAAGCTTAGAGTACCTCTGTACCTCTTCAGTGTTGACCTCTAGCTTCTTCATGAACTTGCAAAGGGCAAGGTAGTCAAGCACATCATAGCTCAGAGACCAGGGAGGACACTCTCCAGAATTAAAACGTGACCATCCCGGTCAGGGGTGTAGTTGGGTATGTGGGACAACAGGGTGACAACCCCTACCATAAGACACATATTTGGGAAGGAGGTGCGAGCCCCTTTGACCGGGTGTTTGAGTCACAGCTGCACCATACGGACCATGGCCAGAGGTGCGCTTAATAGGGGTCGAGCCGGTTACGTTCACCAGTCTCAACACTCTCTAGCGGCCACCCCTAGTCAGCCAGACACCTGCAGATACACAAACTCAATATGCGCTGACTTCTTCATCCTCCAGCAACCTTGCCATCAGGTGAGTCGGAGGAGTCTTGTGTCCACAGCGACATTCTCCTGAGTGAGCAGGAGAGGGTTGCTTTGGGAAGCTGAAGAGCAAAGAGTTCAGGGTGGCAGAAATGGCTGGGGAGGATTGGGAATGAAAAGCTGGTAGAGATGGTACTACACCTATTTTCTTTACCACTGAATAAGTTGCAAATGTGGTATGCATACATAAGGTACTGTATCTCCAGCAGCTGTCAGGTCGACAGGAGGTCAGATAGACAGACTGGCAGGTGAACTGTGAATGAACCCAGTGAAACGGCGTAAGGGGCCATGGGGAACAGCATTCAGGCACAGGTCAGAGTCACAGCTGCGACTCAGGTGTCTTGGGATTAAAAACGTCGGTGACATCACAGATCGATCATGATTGCCTTTCCATGTCAGGACAGAACGTGACTGATCATGACGATATCGATTCTCACTTCATGTGGTTTTAGAATACAGGTACAGAGCTCCTTCAGCTTTAACTAAATGCAGGCAGTTGCCAAAAGGAATAAATAACAGGAGAAATTCTCCTTAACATGAAAAAATGATTCTGTTAAAACATCACACTCATGCCCATGAGACACTAAAACCAGAATGTAATTACTTTTTTTTTTCCTTGAGGAAATTAATAAAGAAGACATAAATGGGACATCATCTCAAAAGCATCTATTGTTTCAGTATTCCAGCTCATGTCTTTCACTCGACGCGCAATTCTTCATTTCCATCTCGCAAGAGAAAAGAAGTGATTTTAGCTTCCTGTATTTGTGCGGTCAGTGCGTCCTCCAGTGTCCTCTTTGTCAGAGGATCATGGTACGTACACGACAGCACGATCTCTCGCCTCGTGCCTGAAAACACAAAGCAGAACCACGATTCAGAAACCACAACTCAGCTGACAACTCTTCACAAAAGCTGGTAAATGGAAAAAGTCAGTCCAGGCCAAAGGCATTCTTCAAAAGCCCTTGAGTGTTTCTATGTCTTTACTTTAGCCTTTAACTTGCCATAGCTTTCCTCATACAGGCCTAAAATAATTTTTTGCACTTTGCTTCGCACTTATGTACTGCTGCACTTCTTTTTAAATGTTGAAAAAAGTGATTTTTTACTTGATTTTATGCATGATATTTACTTTTATTTCATTCTATGTACTCTATTTTGATCTTTATTTTGATCTTTTCTACATTAATTATGGCATTCTATGCCTGTTTTTATGTTCATTCTTTGTCCATTTTCATGTGAAGCACTTGGCGCATGTAATGAGTGGTTAGTTCTACGTAGGTTACAACATGAGAGGCCCCTGTCTGTGCACACATCTGAATGAAGGTTATTATTTTTATGAGAGGTTTTCCATGCACTGCCGTGTTGTATTATCATCTAATTCATCATCAAAATCCATTATCTAAACTGAATGGATGATGTCATTAAGAAGGAAAAAATCTATTCAAACCCAGTGTACAAGAGGGCTGCTGTTTATTTTTAGTCTGTTTCGTCCTGTGAGAAGTCCTCATTTAGTCCTCCTGAGGAACAGTAGTACTCTTCATTTATACGTGTAATGTAAGCTCTAATAACTCTTATACTTCATGTGTGGTTAATTTTTATGACGGAGGGCGTTAATTAACTCTGCGATGAAGGTGGGCCGTATAAGCTACATAAATCTGCAGCTGAGTGGGACTAAATGGTCTAACGTAGCCTGAAACCATTTTTACACGACTTAATTCCAATTCGTGCTATTTCGGTGATCAATTGCACTGCTCCGGCTCTAATGTTCCGACTAATCTCATTTTTAAACGTTGACAAGCTGCGGTCTGTGTGTTCCGCACGCCGCCCACTGCTGCGCGGGGCTCGCTCTTTCTCGGTAATTGAAGGATGCGACGTTCAGCGCGCGTGTGTAAGAGCGAGAGAAAGGAACCATTCATACAGAGAGCGGTGCCATAGAATTTCAGCCTATTCAAAATGTTTAAATTTAGACATTACCTGGCCACTTCCTCTATCGCTCTCTCTCTCTCTCCTCGAAGACTGAGCTCAGTGAGGTCTTCAATCGCACTTCAATCGAGAGAGAGAGAGACAGAGAACAATGTATGGTTACCGTATATAACAGCCATGAGTGCTGGACGGGAAAATACTTGAAACACAAATGACGCAACGATGTTTAATTCTGAGACCCGAATTCTGAACTTTAAACGTGTTCAATCTTTTCATATTTTAAAACCGAGTATGTTCTGGCTGCACTTATATTTTCTGACATCCGTGGTTCGGTGGACCTTGCTTAAGCTTGTTGTAGCTGGTTACTGTTGGCGAAATATAGGCCAATAACTTGAATGCTCGAGTAATAAAGCATCATGTGTTTTTGTTTTTTTAAGCTTCTTCGAGGATTTTATGGTCGTTGTGTTGAAAGCTCTGGCTGGGTCGCGGTTTTGCACTCGTTCAGAAAAGCACATTATGAGAGGGCGTCCCGTGTGGCCTCGCGCAGTCTGAAGGTCGCGCGCGGTGAGTGGTTTCTGGCAGAGGAGCACCCAGCTGTGGCGCTCGGGCCCCGAAGTGCTTTAGAAAGCCAGCCAAACGGCCGCGCTGGAGAATGAATGGAGTCGACCTCGACGCTTAGGAGCTGGCACAAAGCCGACTTTTAATCAGACCGCGGTCGCGTAATTATTTGAAAGACTTGAACACAGGGGTGGGTAAAGTGGATCATGTGTACTTCAGGCCTTCACGCCAGCTTCTTCCTTTAATTGTTTAACTACTCCAATATTTTGCATGATCTGAAATTTTATATCTTGGTAACTGGGGTAACTAGCTGAAACACAATCCCAGATAAAATACTGGCAATCCAGAGAGAGTTCCCAACCTCTGCTTTAGCCTTAGACACCAGTAAGATTACTGACAATATAGGCTATTTAACAACAAAACATCCACTATGACCAACATTCCGGTCAAAATGCATGCTCTTGCATAGTATAATTGCGCTCTGTACTTTGATTGGTGTCATGTTTTATTTACAATTTAACAGAGATTTGCAGTTTTTTTCAAGCATCTGAAGAGTTAAGGCATTCCATCGTTTAAAAAAAAAACCTCCGTTCGCTGCAGAGCCTTTTATCTCCTTCTCGCCCTTCACCCAGGAATGAACTTACAGCTGGGCACCACAGGGTTCGTAGGGTTCACCTAGACCTAGCCAGCGTAGCCAAACTCATAAAGCCCCAATCATAAAGCTTTCAGGGCTCTCACTCGTGGTGTTATAGAGGACACCTTAAACAGATGAGGGTTAATGTGGGCCACTGTGTTTCGCTTCCCCAGATCCCCAAAATCATGACACAGAAGCAAAGTCTAATATCCAAACTGAAGTCGACTCACTATTATACTCAGTTTGTTTGACTGTCTGATCGCTGTATTAGATGCGCGCCTCTCTTCCACCCTAGCTGAACTTTGTTGTCAGTCCTGCTTACCACAAACCTCCCCCGCAGACTCAAGAGGAAGCAGCTCCATGTGAGACTCCTCCGATTCACGTGGAAGCTTGGATTCGCTAAATTTAACTTTGCAACACCAACTGTATGCTGGTTGGGGGAATGCAAAGCCAAGAAACATTTAGCCCATGAGGCTGCAGCTGCCTGGCCGGCCATGAGAGGTCGCTAGAGAGCTGATTGATTTTAACTAGCTGAATCTTTTCTCAGCTATTGGCCAGAGGTCCTCATTGTTACTGACGGAAGAATTAGCTCAGCATCATCTGGTAATGGTGCAGCCCAGGTAGGATTTGAGCCCCCAGCCATGGGACTCACAGCTGCACCAGAAACTTGTGTCTTTACTTTATGCACCACCAAAAAGCTGTAGAAGTGCTGCTGAAGAATGTTCTGATCTTTGAGTGATTTAACTGCACCAGGATGCCAATTAATACCACTAGAGGGCACAGTTCAAGATCATTCACAGCTGCATTTGGGATTTTGGTCCATTTATACTTGATGCAGCATCAAAGCAAATTGCATACAACCTCAACTGAAAAAAAGATTAGGTAAAGTGAGATATTTTGTTTATAACTGAAATGTTTGCTGCCTCAGTCTCAGAAATATCCCAGTACTGAATAACACACAAGAAGAGGAAAACCATCACTCACTGGGTCACAAGTTACAGGGTTATACATCACACCACTACACTCTCAAAAGAATATTCATGAACATCTAAAATAAACAGCTGCAAAACCATATCCACACATGCCATACTACAGTAGAAAGTGGGTTAACAAAACAAGCTTGAATTTGTATTTCAGACAAATAACAGCTTTGATTGCGTTTTATGAAAATGAAGATAAATCTGGTAGCTGAGATAGGAATCACTTTGGGTGATCATAGATCAAAGTTCCCTTAAAGTGATCAAATGAATCCTAAAACTGTGTTGCTTTGCATGTCTAATTAATCAAAGATAATTTTATTTCCCCGAGACGACGGTGTGAGAGAGATCGTGGTTGGTGCTGTACTGCAGGGGCACTGAGCTCCAGAGCTGGCGCGGTGTGGCGTGGCGTGGTGCGGCTGTGCGTCGCAGTATCTGCAGTGCAGTATGAAAGCCTTCCCACTGGCGGACACATGTTGCTCCTCTCCCGCCTCCGCGCTGCAAACCGCCAGAGATCGTCTGAGCGCTCAGGCAGCTGCAGAGAGAGGTCCTTTGAAACGTCTCAAGGACTCCTTTGATATGGATGTCTATGCCCAGTTTAAAATGCTCCGTTTCCTACAGAGCTCAGGACCAGGATGATAACTGAAACCCCCCCCCCAATCCCCCCTCCCCCCCCACTCCCCAACCCCTTCCCCCCAGTGTAAGTATTTTTTTTTTGAAAGCCTGTCTACTTTTTGGCCTTGGTTGCAGTCGTCAGATGAAATCTGAAGGAGGTATGAAACAAACGCCTGTAATGTTTGACTGTACTCTATGTACTTTATGAGGGTTTCAGTGTGAGACTTTTTCAATGTGTCGACATGAGACACTTGTAAAAACTTGTAAAAAAAATGTAGAGGAATTTTTACATAACAATTTTTTTGGGAGCTGTTTTCATTGAGACAAATAAACCCTGACCCCATATTCACTTTAGAAAACAAAGAAAAGAATCTGTATTCAAGGTGCATCTGTACCTGTTTCTCTGTCTGTCTCTCCCCCTATGTAGCTATGGACTCCTGGGACTCAAAATTAACTGAAGTTTGCTGTCATTTGGGATCTTTATTCTAGCATGACCATCCAATAATGAGTGAACATGTTTCAACAAACCCCCCTCCCCCCCACCCCCCCAGCATACCCAGGTACAGTGGTAACTCAGCTCAGAGTTGCAGAATGTGGACGGAAAACATCATTGTCTCAAATTAGGTATTTTATAGCCTTGTACTTTAGTGAGCAATGATTTCATTTGCCATTATGTTATTATATAATGCAGTCATTCACAATCTGCTGTTCATGCCTATCTGTACTTTGGACTTGACTTTGTTCTATCTAGATATCTAACCTATTTCCCTGTCAATCTACCTATCCTTTTATGACCAGCGTCTTAACAGGCTATTCAAAGCATTCCAGCTCAATCACTTTTTAACAGTCAGAGTCACTGAATCTACCTACTGGCATGGTAGAAAGAAAATGTTAATTGATATGTTCATAATGATGAAAAAATCTAAAAATACAAATTAAAATGCCTGAATGATGCATTCAAATAAATGTCAGAATAATCAAACATGTCATTGTATCCTCTTAAACTGTAATACGTGGAAATGATAAAATACAGAAATATGATGCCCTGCCATATACTAAAACAGGTATTCTGTTAGGGATCCATTGCAATGACAGTATGAAGTTTTTGCTGGATGGACACAGGTTCCTGTTAGAGCAGTCAGTCAGGATTTCAGCGGCAAATTTATTCTGAACGTCTGGTCCATTTTGGTTAACAAGACAGAGGTATTGACAGCATGCTTTTCAAAGAGTGACTGTGCTGAAATAGGACTGCCTAGATAAATCGCGAGTGTCTGTGCATGGAGAAACAACGGTATAAATAAACCTAGCCCCGAGCCACGAAAAGATGACCCCATAAGTTAAAGGATTGTCAGCAAACATTTGGCGTAATTAAAGCAGACACCTTTTCTGGCGGAATAAAGCCGTTTTAGTCTGATTAATGTGATCCCGCTACACGTGTACACCTCCCTCAGATTAGAACAGATGGTTTTGAAAATCAATGATGTTTCCAGAGACATCATTCATGTTTTGTGTCTTTTTCTTCTCCCCCTTCACTGAAGCTACCATCGTTGAAACTCCCTATCTGTTAATCCAGACAGGAATTTATGTGCAGTGCTAGGCCGTGCTTTTCCCAAATGTCTCGTTTGCCGATAAAACTATGGCTCTGTTTTACCTTTGCTTTGTTTTTATTTTAATCCCTCCAGGTAGAAAAACATTGCCCTTTTAAAAATTTCATATGAATAAAGGAATGGGAAGCCTACATTTGTACACAGAGTAATTGCACATGCGGCTATGGCCAGAGGTTGGCAAGTGTTTAACCTTGTTGGGATGATAGTAGTTGGGCCAGTTAAACCATTTGCGTCATCACTCTCTAGAGACCCCTCCTGGCTGGTTTAGGCACTTGTGGGTTTGTGAAGTGAACACATTTCAACTTCATGTTCTTCCGAAGGCTTGGGCAACTCGTTGTCAGTGTCATAATTTGCTATGTGGAAACACTGTGAGGGGTTTTAGAGGAATCACATGAACGGATGCTTCCTTCTGCATCTGTGGGAGAGATTCCCAGTGGGGCTGAATGCATAGTTGGATTTTACAAAATGGAAAAAAAAATTGATTAGGCAATGGAAACTGTGGGCCTGTCGATCAATTCAACAGCCTCGTTCAATTACAGAGTACTTCATTAGCACATTCAGTCTCTGAAGTCTCAAGATGGTTCAAGGTGGCTTCATGAACCTAGAAATGGGAAGAATTACCACATGACCTCAGTAACTATCTGATTTTAAGCAATCATTCAGTGCTGCAGTGGACAGCCACACCCTTAGTTCTTTTCAGATGACTCAGTGACTGACAGCTAGTAGCCAATCGCAGTATGGGATTCATGAAGCCTTCTGTCTCCCATCACTACGGAAACAAGTTTCAGCTTGGTGCAATCAGGGGAAGAATAATTTCTTGACTGGGCAATTAGTTTGAGCAGGAAATCAACAGCTGATTATCACCAGGAACAATTGCCAGTTTATGAAACAAAATTATATAAATGTAATAAGAGGACAAAAACAATCATGATGTAACCCACTTTTTTCAATTGTCTCCCCTCTGTGGAAGCTAAATTGATTGTGGCCCTAGTTATTCTTTTCGACAAGGTTGATTGTGAAAGTGAACAGCTCCTCTGTATCTTCTAAAAGGAGTGATGTCCTTTGCGGTATATCTATTGTATTTCTAATAATATAAATAAAATAAACATTGCTCCAGAGATTCGCACCTGTACATAAATATTGTGATTTGGTTGTGTGATAACAAAATGTGGAAAATCTTCCTTGAACAAGTTATGTTTACGTCACAGAAAATTACTCCAAGTGAGTCATATACACACGTACTGACTATATACCCTTGTTATTTACTCTTTTTTTAGTATGAAAAATAATTCTACCCGTCAAATGCATTTTAAGAATGTTCTGAAAGAAAATAATGGCAGATTTGTTTAACCTTGCTAACATTCCCAAACAAGATCAGCATTAACTACATATCTGCATTTCCTTTTCTTTCATGACTCTAATATAAAAACTGAATAAGATTCTGAGGCCATTCATCCAATTGTCCTTGGGAGGTAAAGACGACATTCCAAGGGCATCCAGTAAAAAGGGCAAATGTAGAAATGTAAGAAAATATAATGAAGAGAGATGGCCATTCAGCACAAAATAGGCCCATAATTTATCTATAATATACAGAGTATTCAGTGCTACATTAATCCTGGACTTCAACACACAGAGTGTCAGTATGTGGAAAGAACTTCCCCTGAAACTTTCCCAACATTCCAGGAATCTTCTAAAAATGTGCCAAAAACACTTACAGGAAAGTTACTCTTTCATTGTATTTCTAGTGATGACCACCTCTTGGGTCTTTGTTTGGTTTTGAAAAGTACACAGCTTCATAGTTATCTGTGCCATATCTTTCTAAATTAGAGATCTCTAACCCAGAAGTGGCAGAGTGCAAGCTGGCTGAGAATACCTTCAGATAGCTGGAAGGGCATTTTCACCAGATATATCCTGAAATCAATATTTAATGTTCATTTTCACCCTGTCTCCTGAAATATAGAAGTGAGGGGGCTCAGAACCTTGTGGTGCCTCACGGATATTGAGTTAAAAATATGGCTCCCAGACGACAGAAGCCACCAGTCATCCTTCCGCCGGCTGAAAACCAAACAGATTGTTCTGTGGTTCTGACACAAACAAGAAGTGCGACCAGAAATAAATAATGCTGGTTAGCGGTTATTGACCTGTCAGAGCCGCACTGAAACACACAGACCGAACCAACCCCTGCCCATTAATCTTCCCCTAAACCATCCTTGTGGTTTGATTGTCTCACAATCTGCGACCTTTGGCACAAACCATGTTAAAACACTTGTGAGAGCTGTTAATGTAAACACAAAGGTATTTCTGTCGACCTTGCCAATGGATGTGTTTGGTATTAGCATCCCTGGCATTGAGGAGGGCATTATGAAATATTCAAGGTTATAACCGAAATGCTAAGAGTAGTTAAAATCATTAATAAATTAAAATGATTGTAGATATTAATTATTAAGGTGGGATCAGAGATGGATATTGATTTGTCTTCATCCAAAATGAATGAATGAAAATGTTTGGCATATTTACGGGAGTGTTTTGACAATTATTGTGACTTATAATAAAAATTCTTCCTTGAGAACTGTAAGAATTCCCCAAGAAAGCTGAAACAGTTTAAACATAATAATATACTTAATATACATAAACTGTAATCAAGTTTTAAACCCCAGTAAATCAGGCACAGATCGATGGACCAACTTGCCTTTCTCTAAATCTACTCATATATGTGTTCTTTTAACCTCGGATTCATTTTTTGTACAATTCTTCCCAAGATCCCTGACCCAGAAAAGGGAGAGAAAAATTTAATTCAGCCAAAATCTCCAAATTTATCTGGCAGGGTAAACATTCCAGGGTCAAACATAAGGCCATTCATTTTTTTATACACAAAGTAAACTAATTCATTACCATAATCTCCAAAATCAGGTGATGTTTTATTAGCAGGAGAACAGAATGGTGCTAGCCCGACAGAAGGAATTTACTGAAATCCTCTCTTCAAAAAAACAAACAAAAAAGCACGACCCATTAGAATGACTCCACATTTGGATTATCGCTCCCCAGTTTGCTATTAGTTGGCACAAGTTACGCAGGAATGAAGTGTGAAGCCGTAGGGTATCAGTTTGACATCATCAATTTCACTAAATTTAAAACATAAGGCCTTATGAGCAGAGAAAATGGCTGAGGGTACACAACTTGAAAGCATTTCTCTCATGCTCTCACCACTCAGACAGTATCTATATCACCTCAGTCTGGTAGAATGACCCATTGCTATTTCTGCTTCTGCATCTCACTTTGGATGAATGGCCACTCTGTACTTCTGTGTCCTGGATGTCTGAGGTTTGAGAACAAATGATAATTCAACTTAGGCCATGAAGTCATCCAACTTGTCTCTTTTTCCACCTTGCAACTAACTGCCAACTAAAACAACAGTGTGCATCTAGAACATTGAATGCAACTGGTCACCCAGGGCCTTGTTGCCCCGGGAATGGGTTCAGTTATATGTTTTTTAGGGCAATGACCTTTAGGACAGGTAATTATATCCAGGCATATGATATAATTCATGATGAGTATGAAGGAATCATACCCAGAAATATGCCCTAATGGCCACTGTAAAACTCCCCCTGAAAAAGTGTTTTCCAAGCGGGTCATTAGCATGTGGCCGCTCTCCATGGTCCTGAAAGGGGTTACAAAAGCAGGGGTGTCAGATGGCTTTTAACCAGCCTCATTCTTCCCTAGTGAGTCTGGGCCAGTTATTACCCCCCCCCCCCCCCCCCCCCCCAATGTGCATCTCCAGCCATGGCCAGTCATAGTCCTGCTGGGAGAACTGACCTGCTGAACCCTTAGATGCCTCACCAGCAGGTGATTTTACTCAAGGGGTCACTTTGTGGGCAGTTTTACTTCACCCTGCAGCACTCACAGCCACAGTCAGTCCTGATTAATCCTGATTACTTCAGGGTCACAGGTCAGACTACAAATGGACTACAAATGGAGGCACTGGACTACAAATGAGGACCTTTTGTCCCGACGCATTAATTCTCCCCTGTTGCTCGATCTCAAGGAAGAGCATATCATTTCTCCAGGGCTGGACCTCTCCCTCTGACCTCCACAGGAAAATGAACTCGCTGAGGCCCTCAGGGTCCCGGATAACATCTACAATGCATTTAAAATGAATTAAGAAAATGAGTGGCCAGAGGCAAAGATATCGACCTCCATGTCAAACCTCTTCAGCAGAAAGCCCTGCATTAGCTCTTTCTGCCGTTACTTGTAAAGCCGCCATTTATCACGATCAGCTGTCTGCAGTTTAACCCAGAGATGCAATACATATCTGGGCTTTCCACCTCTGACGAGTCAGCAGCAATTTTAAGGAGACTTTAACAGATGTTTGACCTGAAACTGATTTTCTCTGTTTCTTATATTTGTCTTTCTGACTCAGTCAACACACTCCTACAGAAGTTATTGTCCTCAGTAATGCTTGAATTGACTGCTGGTTTTCTTTGCAACTGGTTTCATTTAAGGTTATTTTTTTAATAGCTCTAAGGAATATTTCAGAAAGTGGGATTAAAGAGAGAGCCAGTCAACTTTTTAAAAAATAATTCAAACTTTAGTCTGTCCATTTGGTTAAAAAAAAAAGCACACACTTCAAACTATTTGCAAAAGTTAGCTGGCAAACTCAGTGATCCCACATTCTCAGATACTAGGGCTGTTCTGATGTTTTATCCTGCTGTCCCAGAATGCGTTGTGCTATTCTGTCTATTATTGACTGTACTATGGGTTCTGTATACTCTAAGACAGGGCAGACAGAATCTAGCTTCTGACTCTCCATTGTGTTAAAATATATTTTTTAAAATATTTTGATGAAACAGGGTTGGATTCACAGCTTCCACATAACCTGCTAAGTCTGGCCAGAGGGCTTTTACTGCCTTTCTTTGATCAGACGTGAAATCTTCTCTCAGCATGTGATGTGAGGGGAGCTTCGGTCTTTGACCAGTGCTGAGAGAACAGAGGGGTTTGACACGTTTGTGTGATACTTATCCAAGTCAAAGGTCTCTTAAGGTTGTTTTTCTTTGTTTTGCAGAGAAGGCATTCGATCGTTGGAGGGCACTTTATCGCTCCTGATTTATTTTACCTGAGACAACAAGATTCTCTTGTCTGTGTATTTCTCATATTTTATTCGTTTTTGACTACTTCACTTGGCCAAGTCTTATTTTCTTTCTGCCTCTTTATATAAAGAAAAAGTTTTCTTGAGCCTCTTGCTGTTTTGCAAAAACAGGAACTGACACTGGTTTACCTGACCAGAAGCATTATTACTTAATTACACATGCTTTTTTATATTTCATTCATTTTTTTATACACAAAGTAAACTAATTCTTTACCATAATCTCCAAAATCAGGTGATGTTTTATCAGCAGGAGAACAGAATGGTGCTAGCCCTACAGAAGGAATTTACCGAAATCCTCTCTTATAGGTGCAGTAGCACCAATTCATTTCAGTTTTATATTAATCCAAAGAAATCCACTCCACTCCCTCAGTGTAAAATTTACTCTAATCAGTGTTAATTTCACACTGACCATTTCATTGTATGGGCATGCATGTACTGTAATGTCACGAGAACCTCAAAATTAAGCAAGAACTATTCATTTGAAACTAATTATCTCAGCCAAACAGGAAAGACATACATTTAGATTGTCTCCATACATCTCCACAGGAGCAGCTTCTACCAGCTACAGCCAGTTATGCTCATCTACATTACAGAAAGCCACTGAATCCCCCAGCTAATATGATCATGAGTGTCACTGACACTGTATGGTGGCTCCTATTTTTGGTTCAATGAAACCTCAATCCCCCATCTCTACCCAATATATGTCCTTGACAGGGTTTTTGATTTTTTTCGTTAATGGAAGTACAGGTCCAAGACAGAGTTGACCTTCGACCCTCTTAATTCATTTTTCTGAGTGCTGAAATGTTTCACTATCAGGTCTTTGATCATCTCATACCCTTTTGAAACTGGGGCATCACATTACTTGAACGTGGGGGTCTCAAATTCAATTTAGCAATGTGACTTTCACATTTATCAAATCCAATGACCAAGTCAGATATAGTGGTGGGAGGGGTTGCGGTCAGGTTGGGAGTTCATTGCTGAACAAGTGCACAGCAAAATGCCTGGTGTTAATTCAACACTAACAGTGTCCATATGAGTCCAGTTGTTGTCATATGTACACTGTTAGTGTTAAATTAACCCCAGACATTTTGCTGAGTGAGCTTTGATCTGATTTACCTAAGAAAGGTCTGTTTTTGTAACATGACAAAAGACTTCTCTCGCAAAGCGGGCGATATCATGATGCTGCAATTGCCATTTTATTCATTATTACTTGTTAATTATTGTCAGAAAGAGACTTATTCATTTAAAGCTAGGCCTGTTTTTTTTTTTTGTATTTTGTCCCTGTGTAATGAATGTTCCGGGAACAATAAGAGACACAAAGCATGAAAAAAATCTATATGTGTATGTCATGGAGTGTGGGTATACATCACAATAATGTATTTATAATAATAGCCCAGAGGCATTTGTTTAGCTCTTTGCTGCTGCATGTTCCATATGCTTGCTCGGTATAATGATGTCACAATCTGACCTCACTGCTATAGGCCCAGTGGAAGCAGTGCAGTTCAGGGCTCTCAACCTGCCCACTTCCAGGGTCTAACCAATCACAGCGAATCTTTAAAGCCAAGGCTGAAGAGAGGGCAGTGATGTAAACCACTGAGTCACACATAAAGTATACGACACAGCATAAAACAGAGTTGATTAGCGAGAGGAGATGTGTGTCGATGACATCGAGCACATGTTCTGGGAAACTGACCAATGACTGAACTGCCATATCCGTGGTCACACTGCTACTGTGAGTGCTGCTGGCAGAGATTGAGCTAAGCGCTTAGGGAGATATTAAGAATAATATCACTCACCCAGCCAGGACTGCATAATAATACTTAGACCTGCTATTATGTCCAAAAATTTAAAAGTTAACTAAAGGCTGATAAGGCTTTCAAAACAGCATTACCACCAGTAATTAGTCCCCAAAAGAGTTCAACCTGTGTTCAATGGCAAAAATCCCCCATGACAAACCCCGGGCGTTGCAGACAGCCAATGACAGACTTAACTAAGGGAGTATAAGAACATAAGAATACATAATGACAAGAAGAGGCCATTTGGCCCATCTCAACCTGTCATTTAACTATAGTGTAGACAGTAATCAAGACTAGACGTGACCACTCCAGGGTCCACTGACTCTGCTGTGACACACATACACAAATATATACTCTGCCATCACTAAAACACATACACTGCTGTGAAGACTGAACGGCACAGGTTAATATAGTGAGATGGATTTACTGATTATTGGCATAAAGACAAGCCATGGATGAAATTTAACCATGGGGGATGGGCTGAAGAATGGGCGTTCAGGTGTCTTTAGACACAAAGCCTCCTAAATAATTAACACACACAATAGCACATTTACACACAGCTACGATTACCCCCAACACAGATCAATACGCTGCAATGTTACATTATACATCACAACAATAGGCCTCATCAATACAAATACAAACAAATAAAATGCATTCCTATTCGTTGGTGGTTCAGGGTTCCCACCTAAAATAACCAAATATCCATCCCCTCCACCTACCACTATGGCCCCCCCTCTCTTGCTGGCTCCCTCCATTTCATAGGCATCATTTTGAGTGGGGGGAGGATACACTTACCCCCCCAACCCCCCTAAAGTAAATTTAAAATATTGCTGCCCCATAGCATTCAGTACCATCTGAAGAAGCATAATCCCAATTTATCACATGACAGCTCTGCCCAATCACTGTGGTCTCTTGGCCTGGAGGTCTTTACATCATAAATGATGAGCCAAACTATAGTCCCTTAAACAGCATATAAAAATACAAGGAATATAGTTCTACTCATTTAGCCTGATCACATACAGTAGTAGACATTTATGATTTATTTTTTATGTTTTATGTAAATAAAACACTCAGATTATGAATGTAGCACTGCTATGTATCTGTCTGCTGCGATTATGAATGTAGCACTGCTATATGAAGCACTGCTAATACATATTTAATGTAATGCTTTTTTAATCCTTTTTTTATTTCTGTTAAAGACTCATTTTACTAAAAATATTTTTTAACATGTGTGCAAAAGAGGACACTCACTGACATTTATTTGTCCCAGGACTGACCGCAAAACTAAGTCACCCAATTCTCCGTCGTATAGATCTAGTATTTCCAGGAGAAACACCCTATTTTTAGTGTCCAGAGACCTACTTCCACACACAGAGGTCCACAGCCTCCAGTCAGATACATTTCAATGACCACATGCTCATTCCAGTACAGCTTATTTTACAATTCAAGATAATTTCTATGCGTTTATTCAGGAGAAATCCTGGGAACAATCAACCAAACTACAGGTAGCAGTTATTAAAGTGAATGAAAGCCCATGGAACACATTCAGGAACACAAATTAGCTCCATCCAAAGGTGTAATCTTCAATCAAAACCAAAGAACAGGTCATTAGCGACCACAGCACTACATATGATCACTTCTGGTGACGATGCTGAACGCTTACTTGACTTTTAAACTCGAGACTGCAAGACTGCTCATGTTTAGTTCTTGTGGTCTTGCTAGAAGAGTTCAGTTTTGAAAGTACTAGAAACTGATCATGAGTTGATTGACGTTTCTTTTGGAAGAGTGTTGTACTCCTGCAAAGTTACAGATTCTGACAGGTTCGATACTATAGAGCATTGAGACCACGGTTTTCACCGAGCAGCTTCGTATTTGTATTTCCATTTTTCAGTCTCCACCTGTGCAACAACTTTCCATTCTCACAATTTCAGGGTTCAGCTCTGTCAGACCCTTGGGGCGAAAGAAAACCACACTTTCAGCTGTATCATCATAAGCTATGCTCTACATTGTTCAGGTAGTTGAAAAAATCCATACATTTTTTACATTTATACAATGAAGGCTCAGAATGCAAACCTAGCCAGAGCCAATTATCAGTGTTTATGAGCAAAATCAGCAAAAAATCAATTGGTTACATAACTTGATCCTTATTTGAACTTATGTTTTTCATTTTAAGTACTCGAAACTCAAAACAGCCTCTATTAAGAAAGATATCTCAAGTCTTTGGGGCTGAAAACAAGCAGAGAATGAAAAGCAGCTTCACTTTTTTTATTTTGAAGAAGTTCTGCTGTTTACTGTTTTCTTGAGGCCATAGCTTCCTTGCTTCGATAAACCATTTTATTGAGAACACATCAGACTTGCAGGTCCATCTCTGTGACACGGTGAGGAAAATGAGAAGACCGTTGATGGACACTCCACAAAGTATTGCATATCATAACCCTTTGGTTCCAGAGCTACCCACTGGCCTGCATATTCAATGGCACGGCATGATTGCCTTTAAAAAAAGTCTTACCTAAAGCACTCAGCGAAAGCCGCGATTCCTTCGACTGAGTTTAGATTGGAAGTCTAAAAGGCATGCTTGAAAAGGGCAAGGACGTTTTTAATTGAAAGCAGATCCATTTTTTGTGGGCAGCCGAATCAATGGCTGCTGCCAGCCAGTCTAAAAGCATCAGGATTTCTGTTGAGAATCAAGCATTACGAACGTCTGGCATACCAAAGGTCAGAATCCCCGTACATAACACCATCAGGAGTCAAAGCATCCTTTCAAAAACAAAAAAACATGGTAAAATGTGTTTAAGACAAAACGACCCTTAGCTCTTTTCTCAGCTTTGGGGTGATTCATGGCTAAATGGTATTGCCACTCTTAAAGGGTGAGTCAGCTGACTCCATTCACAGAAATGTAAGGACCTTGGAAGGCACTGCCAGCATGGCCTAGCCACATGCTACATTGTCATATTGCAGAAGATATGGCATTAAAAAAAATAAATAAATAAATATCAGAAGAGGCAACAGGGATGTTTGTGTGCAGGAGTTGTCCACACAAGGGCATAAGGGTCTATAGCACATTGTGCTCCTGTTGCCATGGATGACGTTTCTATTGTGTGGAAGCGGTGCATCATATTGGCTTTGTTGTGAAAAGCACCATTGAAAAGCATGAGTCATGTATTTTTATGAACTTTTCTCCGACTCACATTGAGCCATATGAAACCCATTTTTTTGAAAATAATTATATATATTTTTTTTTAATTCATATCAGTGTTATTATCTGTCCATAGTGTACTTGTTCTTGTGTGTTCATACAGAGAATTCACACAGATACACTGCAGCCGGTGTTACACTAATCCATTGCCTTTTGGGATAAGCAGAGTCCTGTTTTCACACACACACAACCTTTTAAACACTGCACTGAGAAAACTGTGTTACCAACACAGTGAAATATTCAGAGCTGAAATAACTCTAACAGAGTTTACATGAGTCCAACAGTGATAAAATGTACTCTCTGAGTAAAGTTAACTAGTTCAGTGATGATTTGAGATGTGTGACTGTCTAACTGTGTACACACATGAAGATAAAGACACAAGAATACCAGCTAATACAAGAAGCACTGGTTCCATTGTCATTGTTTGTTTAGTGAATTTTTACTTGTGAAGTATTTACTGGAAGGATTTAAGATGTTGTTTGCTGTTATCATTAGATCACATTTCTTTTTTCTCCCAAACCAGTAGAGGGTGCTGTGCTCCAATCAGGGTGATTCTGTCAGCTCCATGGAAAGCAACTCTTAAAACAGCTGGTGGAGTGCCCAGTTCTGCTGTACAGAGCATCACACTCAGTAACATAAATGAATGCATATACTAATTGCAATTTATGCTCTGTACAGTACATGTTCTGAAAAGTGTTAAAAAACACGTTCTAAATTATTCCTTTGATCCTGATATCTTGGAGTATATGTGTATACTACATATTTGAAAAACCAAATTCCATCACCTAAATTGATGTCTATGTTATCTTGATAAGGTTGTCATTTTCTGCAGTCTTTCAGCACAAGCTGTAGTTGCAAAGTCACAGATATGATAATTTTGTTTAAGCAAAATTATGCAACAACAATGCACAGAAGACATGCACATATACAGATTTTTTTTCTCTAGAGACATAATGCATTTTTAATAATGTTTTTGTCTCTCTCTTTTATAGAGCAATGCTTTTAACCGCACAGCCTCTGAAGTTGCTAATAAGGATTATGATCCCTTTGGCAGTGACACCACGTTTAGTAGTGTTTGCATGGGGTAAAATAAGAACACAGAGTTTAAAAGGTAAAAAAATCGACTGAGTTTCATGAGGTAACTTGGAACGAATTATGCAGATGTGGCAGCTTCTAAGCCGTTTCCTTAAGGGCATTTGGCTTGTTAATGAAACCCTTTCTGCAACCTGTCTCAAAGAAAGAGCACACCTCAGTAGAAAGAGAGTTTCAGACAATGAACGAGCATTAATGGTGTTTATAAGAGGATGGTATATGCGGGTGGTGCTGTAGATTTCCAGTGCAGGAGTAGTTAGCCCTGTCTTTGGCTCTGAGTCTGAGGAAAGGATCATACCAGGCCATCGAGACAATGTTTCTGATGTTTAGCCGATCGCACAAGCATATCTGTTTCTATGACTACATTTCTCAGGTTTTCCATGTTATGAACACACCTAATGGAAGTTTCCATTTAGCCTGCTGTATTATGAATGAATATATAACTCCACAACAGTATGTTTTTGGTAAAAACTAGTTCACCTCTTCACTTAATGACAAATTCGGTAAAGTTTACTATATTCTTTTGAGGGGAGTTTGGGTGGGAGTGGCTGTAGAATAGTCACATTTTTGTAAAATGGAAAAACTTTCCTATATAACTTTTTCCAGGCTTGAAATGGAGAGGAAGCAGCGTGGATAACAGTCCCCGGCTCAGCATGCAGAGATGCGCCTGACTCAAACCAGGGGCAGCGGATGGGTTTGCTCTTCCCTCTGACCCTGGAGCAGATGCCCCTGGAAGGAGCTTAGAGATGCCTGAGGCCCAGCAGCCCAGAACAGGGTCAGCAGCACCTGAGGCCCCCGGTCCCCACAAGCCAGGATGGATGTGTGATATCCTCATTTAACCAAGAATCAGAAAAACACACTCACACAGACTTACTCACACATACACATAGCATGCATGCACACACACACCACACACACATGCTCACAGCATGCATGCACACACACACACATGCTCACAGCATGCATGCACACACACACACACACCAAACACACACGCTCACAGCATGCAAGCGCACTCACACACACATGCTCACAGCATGCACACACAAGAGAGAATGGATGTGTGACATCCTCAATTTACCAAAAATCAGAAACACACACACAAGGATGAATGTGTGGTATCCCTGTTTAGCCACAAATCAGATGAGCAAGCTCACACACACAAATGCATGCACATGCACACAGCACATGGACACACAGGAGCATGCATGCACACACATACAAGTGACACATGCATATAGTGTGTGTGAACATAGTGTGTGTGCATGTACATGCACATACATACATGCATGCACATTCACGTGTTTGCATGCACACACACACACACACACAAGCACACAAGAACACACACTTATATGGATGCATGTAAACACTCACAAGCATTCAATAATACACTAATGCATGCACATACAAACACACACATACTTGTACACAGTGCACACACAAGTAACCTGGTGAACGGAGGCGCTAATGACAGGAAGCTCCTTGAAGCTGTGATTATTTAAAGGAAAATGCTGCTGAGTCCCGGTGACATTATTAAATAAAGAGAGCACTACTCACAGCACACATCATTCATGTGGGTGAGGCATCAATAAATGTCAGATCACCCTCACTCCTGCTGGCTGGAGCCATCTGTCTTCTGCCTGTCCCAGCTGGGATCTGCAGCAGCCACGAGGTGTGCAAACCTTAAGCAGAGGCATGTCTCTCATCGTGTGAGAATCCTCAAGATTCACAATCTTACATGGACTTAAATTAAGTAAATATAAACACCCTAACTCACCAATTTAACAAATGACATGCTGCAAAAAAGTAGATTTTTTGATGAATAGATTAAATGCTGGAACTAATAAGTGTAGATTCACTGTGTAAAAGCACCATCGAACAACACATTCAGAGCTGCTTCATAATCCAATTCCTTCTTCATACATTTTGTTGTGATTAGCAATACACCGTAGTCTACAACCTTCGTACACATTGGTCAACACACTAGTGCACTCACTCTTTCATTTATTAATATGTGCTTTATTCACTTTTTTGTGAGATCAATTTTTATTGCTATTCCTAATGATTGACCCGTAACTCATCGCATAATAATAATAATAATAATAAATTACACCTGCCTTTCGCCGCTTAAGTATGACTTCATTTAATAATCCTCATTAATGACCCGGGCAGACCCCTGTGCTTGCTTTCACTAACGTGAATCCAGATACATAGCTGATTCGCTGGCACTCAGTGCGCTCTGAGACTGGATCCGGACACGTGAAGACGAGCACGCAGTCCTTAATCGAGTTCATCGGGCGCGCACGCATTTTGGAAGCCTGCAATACTTGGAGCAGTTATTTTTCTTTTCTGAGTGAGCAAAACCATTTACGGGCATTCACGGGGTGCCGGCGCATGCCCTCTGTTTTTTTTTTTTTATACAACGCAAACCTTGCCAGTTGCTATCGCGAAGGTCTGTTTACGGAGTGATCTTGAAAGCCTGCGGTGACTGTTGTTATAGCGATCGCCTGGAGGCATCAGCAGCATCACTTTCCTTAGAGACTTCCCGGGATGCAGAGTGCGAGCACGAGACGCAAGACAGAAACACACTGCCGTCTCTTCCCTCCTACCGGATCGGCTTACTTTTCAGTGTGAATTTCTCTGGCAGCCCTTTAAATATGCTCTAACTGAGGTTCAGCTGCAGGAAACCATGTTTTATAGAGTGAACATCACGAAGAGGAAACGATTTGAGATTTGTTTCCGCTATTTTTATCTTCAAACCACTGTTACTTTTTGAAGGCTGTGGTGCTGAGCAAGACCGTACTGTACCTACGCTGAAGGGAAGACTCCCATCATCGCAATTGAGACGCCGTACTTTTCCACCACGACGCTTCTCCTTTCAGCTCTATGCTAATTGTTGCCTCCACAAAGGTACTGTACCTTGTTATATTACCTTTATGATGGTTTATACAGAGATCTAAGTTTCGACGGCTGATGGGTGTATACCCACATTTAAAAAAAAAAAAACGCACTGCGAGCTGAACACATATCGTGCTTGCAACCCCTATCGCTGGCAGAGACGCTGCTAGTTCTCGTTCTCTTTACTGGCACAATATAATATTTTTGTTATATATTACTTAATCCACCGTGAAAGCAAAGGAGAAGTAACTCAACATTGTACACTGTTTCTTTACCTCGTGGGGCCTATATTTAGTCTCGGGCTATAATTTGTTCACAAGTTGCATAAAATAAGCAGACCTCACGCTGATGATCTGCAGTCGCTCGCGATGCTGAACCTTGGTTAAGTTTATGTGCTACCTGAGTTTTAATTTGCGCAGAAGTGTATGCGTATCATAATAAGCCGGTGAAGGTAGGATGAAGTCAACTTTCTCAAAGCAAGTTTGTTTGGCATTGGATATATTACATTTTACGTTGTCATGGTATCTTGTTATTTGTATTTGTTTCACATGTAGAGATACTAAAGATATTTTAGAAAGGGGCTTCAAAATAAAACCTGGCAGAATGTTTTGTGTTATGCCAAACATTAAGACACAACACAGTGGCTGATAATGAAATTGACATTATTCCAAATTTTAGGTACACCTGTAACAGTCACCACTGGTCAAAAGTGGTTTCGTTGTTCTGATTTTTTTTTTTTTAAATAATTGGCAGCATGGTTATGACACGGAGTAAGGACAGAATGCATCTACTTTATTTCAGCTTCTCAAAAATGAATTCATATTTTCACATTGTATGTTTTCACGCTTTGCTCATCCGAGACTCGTGATTATTTTGCTCGCAGTTGCCTAATTATTTGCATTCAGCTGTTACCTTTAAGTACATGTATCCGGAAAATCGACGACTTGAAGGCTTACAATGAACTTACCTGCCGTGCCAAATGTTCCCTATCCGGTAACCAATATTTTATTACTGTCGATCGATTAGTCCTTTAACTTAATTGCATACTGTCCGTGTACTAATATTAGTACAGGAAACGCAATAAATAATACATGTCGTTCTCTGCAGGATACTACTGATTTGCCGCCCATAAAGCATTGGAAATGCTATCAACTGTTGCTCAGTGACAAAGTGTTAATGCACGCGCCAGCTGGCTGAATGACCATTAAGGAGTCTTTGTATCAGCTGAACGCGATGGCCACCGTGTGTGGGCGGGAGGCGTTGTGTTTATCTGCCTGTTATTTTGTTATGTAATTGGAATTTATTCAGTCCATCGTGTCTTTAGTTCACGTCTTATTCAATGCACATAGTAAATGCGCAATATATCTATTGCAACTAAAGCATCTATTTAGCTTAGGGTTTAGTTGTAAGAGCAGTGTTCTGTTGCTTTAGCGCAAGCGATAGCCCACAAATCAATCACCGTTTGGTTATTATTACATTTCCTGAAGAGGTGAAATAATAGGATTGGTTTTTAAAATGTAGTTTATGTGTTTGCATTCATGTTTTAAGTAATTATATATTTCGGTTGGCAGCAAACAATATTATTTTATTTAAGTATTAAAGTTACGTGCAATTAAGATCATGAAAAATTCACTATAATCGTGGCAGAATCGCACAGCCGGTAAATCTAATTCTGAATGTAAAGTTTGTCCTGTGCAACAATTCTCCCTCTGTAAGTATTCTGACAAGTAGGGGATTCCCATGTAAACCATACATTCCGTCTACACTTAGCTCGGACCTCCTGAAGTTGAAAAATAATGAATGCTACTCTTGTCTGTGTCTCATTAAGAACCATGGCCATCTGCCCCTCGCAGGCTACCGTATGCGTTATTAAATTTTAATCTTCAGTGACTGAAATGAACTCAAGCGGCGTTCCTCCTTATCATTTTGCGCTCCCGGGGGTGAACGCATGCAATTTTCCCATGCATTCTTTACAAAAAACGGCACTGATTAAGTTATCCATTCCGATGAAGCGGCTGAATTCGCTGGCAAACAAGAGGCAAGCCGGTTCGCTGCTGTGGAAGCTGATGAGACGTACTTGTACGATGGTTTGGTCTTATGAGGAATGGTGAATATTCCTGACTGGCTTCACTCTGAAGCTTTTTTATGTCTTTTAAATCCATAGTGATATATTAAAAAATAAAACTTCATGTCACCAATGTAAAAAGGCAAAAAGGGTTTGAGGACAAAAAAAATGAAATTAATGCGCTGTGACAGTTTATTTTTTTAAGGGAAAACTCAGTGGCAAAGGCCACCAGCCTGTAATTAAGGGACCGCAGACAGTTGGGGTGAAGTGCACGTTTGCAGATGAGGTGAAGGAGGAGGTCCGGGGGGTGGGGGGGTCGGGTGTAGCTGAGGGGCTGCCTGACATGAATGTGAATTCCTCTTGGCTGGGCAGTGAATCATTCTCGGTCGCAGGTGGAGTGGGGCTGGCCCTTTCTCTAACAATCGCTCCTGGTTTTATCTCTTTTGCAGTGTCAGTAACTATTAGTCTGCCTTTGTAAGGAGCCAGGGAAAGAAGGCGCTGACATGAATACAGGGCAATCTGATTAATGATTCGCACCGAAATCGCCGTTTGGGGTAAACCACTGCAGGCGCACCTGAGACGGATGCAGCAGGACCTCTGAAAGTGGCACAGGGTGGGGGAAGTGTGGTGTGACGGTTAGGGAGCAACAAAAGTTGCAGGTTCAAATCCAAGGTAGGGCATTACGACTGTAGCATTGAGCATAGGGATGTACAAGTTACTTTTCATGAGGGCATCTGCTAAATGCCTAAAGATGATGGGAATTAACGTAACATTAACTCACTTGGAGCTACAGCAGATATTAAACAACATTTTGTTTTCACCTCTCAGTTGATTGAGCTCCTACATGGTAGCACTGCCGATGAGCATATCAATAAATTAGCGTTGGATGTCATCCATATTCACACTGCACAGCATCAGCAGCGAGGGATCCATACATGATTCAGATGCCTTCAGGTCTAACCGTTCTTTTACTCGGCGTGGATGCATATATAGATTTTTCATTCCTTTATATATTTGCTTATGATGTGGATGTTTTTTTTTTCTCCAAATTTCACCTCTTTTAAGGCCAATGTGGCTGATAGCGTCAAGTGCAAATGGCAAGGATAACTGCAAGCTCCAGTCTAAAGTGGGCTGTAATACTGTAGCTGTGTAGTGCCAAGCTGGTCAGGCCCAGCCACTCCACAGTAAGAGGAAAATGCAATATAATGCACTGACTACTTGAAGGGCCTCTTGGCTCACCCTTTACTCCTTACCTACTTTTTTTTTTACCCACATTTTTTCCCATTTTTCCCAGCCTGAACTTGTTCAACCGAACTGGTTGACCCCATCACAGCACCCACTCTGATGGCTTTGGAAGGAGAATTTGGGCACGTGAATCCTCCGATTCATGTGACGACGTCCTCGCTTCTTTATCACACATCACTAATTGCACACTGTCTATGACGCTGGAGGATGACGCAGTCAGCGTGCCGTCAGTTCGTGCTGCCACAGGTGCCCAGCATGAGAGAGAGGGCACTATGGCGATGAGACCAACGAAAAAAACTTAACCGGCTTACCCCGTATTGAATCCAAGGCGGGGCTGGCCAATTGTTGCCTCACCAAGGGGGACCTCTGGCCATGGCCAGCAATGGCAAGCCTGGGGATCGAACCCCCGACCTCAGGGCTTGCAGGGCTTACCCAGTGAGCCACCCAGAGGCTCCAGCTAATCCTTACTTTTGAGTTAAAGTATGAGTATTCCGGCTGTAAAAGTCACTTTTTCTTACTTTCTCCTGAAACTGTTTTCCCATGTGTTCTGACATATGTTCTTGCATATATTACAGAAGTTGCAGAAGGGGGAGCTACTTTTTAAACAGTGTCTGTGAACTCCCACACCACCATCTCGGCACCCGTTAAATGAACACTTCTCTGAGTGAAAAGAGAAAGCGAGCTTGGCGTGAGTGGAGCCTTTAGCACGACGTTGGATGCTAATCAGGCCGCCCCCGGTCTGTGGGTGGGTGTCGGTGCAGGTGTTTGACAGGGAAGGTGTAGAATCGCCACCGAAGAGTTTTACAGGTGAGAGGATTTCGTCAGGCAGTGCTGTGGCGTGACGCTGGTGTGACGCTGTGGTGTGACGCAGTGTACTGTGCAGGTCCAGAGGGGCCAATGTAGCTGGCACGGACAGATGGTCCTGGAGTGTGTGCTGGTTCTACAGAATTGGGGGGGGGGTCCAAGCCCAACTGGGTCAGAGGGAGCTCTTACTATGCGTGTGTGTATAACATGAGAGAGTGTGTGTGTGGGTGTGTGAGAAGCATGGGTGTGTAAATGTACAGCATGTTTCTGTGTGTGTGTCTGGTGCATGTGTGTGTGTTTGTATTTGTGGTGGGGGGGGGGGGTCACAGGTGTGTATATGCATAGCATGCATCCATGAGTGTGTGTGTGTGTGTGTGTGTGTGTGCGAGGCATTTATGCACATATGTATCGCATGTATCTGTGTGTGCGTGTGTGTTGGCATGTGTTTCTGTTTGTTAGTGTGTCAGTTTCTGTCAGTCCATATATGTTTTTTTTTTCTCAGAGTGTGAGATACATTGAATGCACCACTTGCCTGTCAGTGTCCTTTAACGTTTAAGACGTTATCTGCAGATATTCTGGACTTCAGGATTTTGTATAAATACAATTCCCCAATGTAGACTCTTTCAGAATCTTCCCAAAAACCCGCATCCATATCCAAACCCTGATGATACAGCAAATGGGCAGAAAGGGCCTTTTTTTATCGACAGGGCTGAATTTGGGAGCAGCCAGTGGCTGGATGTCTCTATCTGTATTGATTTGTTTTAAATATAGCGACTAGCATTTATCGGTAAAGTTTGACAGATAGCCACCACTGTAGACACAACACCAAGAGGAAACTACCTCTGACTGTACATGGCTGTTTATACTTGATATTTAAAACAATCAAGGCATCCCATAATTGCTGATCCACTGTCACAGCAGAAGTGCATCAGCTAAACCTGCTCTCACAGTGACTCTGCAATAAAAAAGCTATTTTTGAGGAATGGGAAATATTCAGTATTTTTTTTAACATTTGGGATCAAAACAGACTGACAAAAGGGTGGTGAAAACAAAAAAAGCATGGATAGTTTTGTAGCTAGAATACAGAGTGTATCTTGGTTCAAAGGAAAAAAAAAACAAAGTGGGCTAGGTAAGGGGTGGAAGAATGGTTTTGAGTGTTGTAGGCTTCAGTAAGTTCTGGCAATCACTTCTGTCAGTACCTAGCTGTCTGTTCATACCTCTGAATGCATTATTGATTTTTACTGTCTATGAAGACAAACCTGGCAAGAATAGAAAAAAAAACACAAAGCATAAAAGGACTGCATACTTCAGATAGATTTTTTTTTTTTACTGGCTGGGAGAAGTGTTAATGCCCTAGGGAATTTACCCTTGATCACACTGCCCATGAATCCTCAAGTCCAAAACAAAAAAAAAAAAACAAACAAATGTTCTGGAACATAAGCTTGGAACATGTCCTTTTGCGAGATGGCAATGATGCACACAACTGTCACAAGGTCCCTCCGTTTTAGGAAAACCACCTGAGAACAAAAGGTGGTGCATACAGACGCTAAACACGGGGACTTTGCAGTGCTCGTCCCCATCTCGCCTACTGCTTTTGCCAAACCGAGAGAGAGAGAGAGAAGGAGAGTAAGGGAGAGAGATAGAGAAATGAAAAAAGCATCCTCTTTCCATTCGGCCACATCTGCTCTGTGATGGCAGAGTCGTATGATCCGTTCCCTGATCACACTGCATTATTCCCCAGCTGAGTTTGAATATGCGGGGCCTCGCACAGCTCTCCTCCTCCAGACTGGAAATTCATGCGCTCCACACAATCCCCAAAACAACACGTCTCTACTTTGTCTTCTGTTTAGCCATGTGAAATGGAACACAAATCAAGTCTGCAGGAAAAGGGAAAAAAAAAGGATAAAAAAAAATGGGGTTTCATGATAGCGCAAGAACAAAAGCCAGCCCCTGTATTTCTGCTCTGCGTTTGTAAGATTGATGAAAGGCTAGCTATCTCTCTCTCGCTCTGCACTCATCATTTTCTATATATATACACAACTGGTTTCACTGAAAATATGAAATACAAGGAAAAGAAACATAATATTAGACAAGAGAAAGAAAAGGAAGAACTGTCATGTCTACAACACAGAACACAGTCCAGTGTCCTATTTATACAATATGTACAAAGTGTATAGTTTTCACCACCACCAGAGATCAAAGGCCTGGCAGCACCTAACTGAAAAAGTGTAGGTTTGAAAATAACCTAATTGAATGCTGGTAGTACCTTTGGGCTTCCTGTGAGCACCGTGTTTGATTCTCACACGCCCCTACCCCCCCCCCCCACCCCCACCCCCACCCTCACCCCATCATGGGGAGATGCCATTCGTCCGCTCCCCTCTAATGAGGAAAAGGTCGCCCCTTAATTATTCATCTGGGACGTCAAACAATCTTCAGAAGACGGTTATTTAAAGGGTGAGATCTCTGAATTATAGATGAACTGGATTTCCTTACCCTCCAAAAACAGAACAGAAAATGCTAACTGGTGTGGGGTGGTGATTTCCCAGCAGCCATTGCAGGAGCCTCACGCAGGAGCCCTTTGTCATTACGAGGGTGACCTTTGCTGTCACTTATTCGGAAACCCAGGGTAACACACAGAAGGTGGTTCTGAGTCACGCTGCCCGCAGATGCTACTAATAGCCTCCTTAAATCTGCAGATATGTGCCTTCTGGGACGTCTCTTACATTTTTTAGTGCTATGCTAATGGATGTTTACCGTTTGCAGAGAGCAGAGCCATAATGTATTAAAACAGACTTTTATAGCACTGATATGAATTGCAATGGTTGCCTTTGTTCCCACTGTCTTGCTTTGGTCGACTGCTCCCTTCCAATTTACCCAGAGTTCCTCCTATTTATTTATTTTTTTCCACACGTACTGTTAGCATGTTTATTTTAAATGAGTCGGGAGCTGGAGAGAAAGGTTTGTAAATGTGTTAAAGTGAGCAAAACCGCAAAGTTTCTCTGCTACTGGAGGATCTGTCCTGGCTTTATTTCTACAGGCAGGCAGCACAGGTTTGGACAAAACCAGCAAACGTGACTAATCTGCTTCTGCATTGTCCCATTGTAGCTTTTGGACTTTTTTTATTCGTGTGTTTTACCTTTACATGACCATCTCCATCAACTGAAACGACTACAGGGATGGCCAAGGGAAACCAAGTGGGTTGAGATTACAATAGATTGTGTAACGGATCAGATAAAGAGTAAGACTAGATGGCCAGTTTTATTTGTGGTTATTTAACCAGGACAACACAGTCAACGCCCTGTCTGTTTTAAAACGTTCCATGGGATCTTAAAAGACTAATGTTCATCGTGACCTCGGTTTAACGTTTCATCTGAAGGAGAGCACCTCCTCCAGCACAGTGTCCCTACTGCTGCTCTAGGGCATTGGAGTCATTTTTGATCCTTGGGGGAGAGGTTCCCTGTACTGGCCAGCCAAAAAATCCCCTAGCAGCAACTTATTGATCCCTGGAGGTCTACCACTCAGGCAGCTACCAAGGTTTGTTTAGCTACAGGGGGAAGAACAATTACCCATTGCATGGTAATGAGGACCTGGAGAGTGTCATATTATGATTGTAGCTAAGAAAGTTTGTAAGAAATAATGGAGTGTCTTTTCTACAGTGTTCCTCGAGACTTGAAATAGTGACGCAGAGAACCTGCCCCCTCATTGGTTTAGTACCATTACAAACAGGATAGCTACATCAAATCTACAATGCCTACAAGAGCATGTGTCACGGCAAGTGGAAGAGGGGAATCTGACCCACTCATACTTTCACTGGCATGTCACTTTTCATACTCAAATCATTGCGCAAAACCATTTTTAAGATACAGGATGTGAGATATCAGCTGAAAAGCGTCAGGATGAGTCAAGTGGGCTTTTCAGCTTTGCTGAGAGAGGTGAAGTGCGGTTGGCGGCATCTGTGCGTGCATGCGTGTGTGTGCGTGTGTGTGTGTGTGTGATGGTGAACATCTCTGGAAGGAGATGTTCTGCCGCTCTCCCCTTGAGCAGAGTGCTTAATCTGAATCGCTTCAGTAAATATCCAGCTGTTTAATTGGGTAATGTGTTAGCTAGAGTATCCGAATTATATAAGCCTTGGATAATGGCATTTGCTGGCAGACCGATACAAAAAAATATGTCTACACGTATATACCCCAACGTGCTTGTATGTAAACCTACACAGTATAAGGTCTATTCAGGGTTTACTCAAAACACAACCAAGTCTTTTTTTCTCTCTCTTCTCAGAGCTGTGTGTGTGTGGTGAAAGAGCCTGGTACAACTCATCCGACATTTCAATTGGCCACTTCAATAGGCCGATTGTGAAAGAGCTTACTGTCCGCAGCAGGAAGAGGGGAATAAAAGGAAGTGGAAAATGGAGCTTTAGGAAGGCTGAGGGGGAAAAAAAAAAACGGGCTAAATCTCTCTTCTAAGATTGACACTGAAAGCGAGGAAGCCACTCTCTGATAAGATAAGATTAGATATACTTTACTAATCCCCAGAAGGGGAGTCACACTGTCAGTGACTGCAGACGTCTGTGAATGACACCGACACACACAGCCGCCACAGCAAGAACAGCGAATGTGTGACATATCTGCCAGGGTGCCTGATACATGTTGGACCACATGTGGTGAATACGCACCAAAGAATAATAAACCGCCGGTTTTAACTGTGCTTGCATGTCACATTCAGCACTAATGATAAAAATGAAGACCCGCTATAAAGCACTGTTTTAGATGTTACCCAGTTTTAGTTTTTCCTCACGCTGTTTCTCTCAGGTGTATGTAGTGCAAACATATTCAACGTGAGATAACTGAGCAATCACACAACTTTCATACGCCCCGTTTCGTTTTCTTTGAAGTGTTTGTGGGCAAGATGTACCAGAACATCCACTTTCTCTTCACAGAGTGATCACAGAGGAGGTATAAAGAGCAATGATAAGCGATGATGTGAGAAGTACCTCCATCGCGGGTCCCCATGGCTCAGATGCATAGATCAGTGATGGTAGAACGAGACTTTATGACATCACTAACGGCAGGAGAGACAAACGGCTCAGTCAAGGAGCAAACAGCAGGTGCCTGAGTCATCAAACAGGGCAGCACCTCAGCACAGACGTCAGCACTTCTCCCCCCCGCCCCCCGCCCCACCATGGATACGCGAGCATAGTGCAGACGGCACGCATCGATCTGACGCACTTTAATATTGCGTGTGTGGTTTATGCTCCCTCCACGGAGCACGTCAGGCAATAGGCCCCTCCGACCTTGGATGGTTTCATCACTATTCCGGAACATTCTGTGTCCACGCAGTTCTGTCTGTCTCTCCGTGTTCTGATATTGTTTTGCTTTGCTTTTCCGGGCTGCCTTAGCTGAATAGAGTCTTTCCTTGCAAACGTACACGGCTCATCAAAAAGACTCCCACAGCAGGCTTTCTGCAGCAAACTTGAGCAGGCAGATGCTAGGTCTTCCTCTGTCTCAGCTGGCACACTCTGTGATTGGTATTATAGTCCTCCTTTGACCCTCATCCAGCCTCACTTCGCCAGGGCAATGTTTTAAGTGCCCTTACAACCTTTGTATTTGTATCACTGGCTCCATAGACATACTGCAGTCAAACAAACTTCCTGATTCTATTCCAAAAAATACTCATTCCAAGAAACACTCAAATAGCACAGCAAGAGAGGAGTTCATAGAACTACTTGAAAAAGTAATGCCTCATTTTTGTAGTAACTTTATGAATAGGATAGCTGCATTAACTCTTTAATATACAATAATATACATCATTGTTTCAGGAGAAAGACAGATTGGACTTCCAAAATACTCTTACTTTCCATAAAATGGAAAATATTTGGACTTGGGTTATAGTGCCACTTCAATATAGCTGAAAAACCATTAGGGTACATGAAGCAGGACTCTGCTGTTCCAAGAATATGTGAATCATTCATTGCTGATTATGTAAAAACAAACATCTCCTGTGAGAAAGCTTTTGAGTAAATGAGAAAGATGGTTTCATTGTTTCATTACACAAGACTTTTTAGTCAACAATTTTGGTAGACAAAATTTTGCTCATGATCATACATTCATTTAGTCTCATTTGAACAAACTTTATTAGTCGTAGAGCTGACCGACAGCACTGACAACTCCCCAGTCCAAAGCAGCATAACCCAGCTTTGCCAATGAACCAATGGTCGGTTATCACTCGTTGTGACAAATTCCAATAAAGAGTGGGTGTGTGAAATGGTAGACTGAGTTATCCAAATCCAATATCAGAAATCTACTGGCACAAAGCAGATTTCAGGAAGCAGAGGCCACAAAAAGTTATCGAGGAGTTATATTGAGCTCCTGGAGTCAAGACTCTATCAGTGCTAATCCTAATATAGAGCTCAAAGCCAACTCACTTCACTGCACCTGCAACTACACCTGCACCTGCACGCCATGATAACAACAAACTTTATCATCTCAAAAAATAAAATAAAATAAAACTCTATTTACAGCAAATGTCTTTCACCACCGCCTACTCTTTGTCACCCACATCATTTTTTTTTCTGTGCGGGAAAATCTTTCTGTGAGAATGTCCTGCTTGGGTGTGGTTTCTGCCGTGTCTATTGCGTCACTAGGACTGCCTTATTTGTCCTTGTGGACAGAGCCAAAAGCCCCATCCCTCCAAGCCGCTGGACAACAGCACGCCGTGGAAACTGTGACCGTACAACGGTCATGGCGGTCGCTAATTAACTGCTATGGAATGATCTTCGGTGTTGGCTGATGGGTCAGTCACGTCTCTTGTTGTTGGAACTGGGCCCTTAATTTCCTGTGCAGCCCACTCTAGTCTGCTGCAACTGTCAGTTGTTTTCCTGCTTCAGTCCACATTTCTCCCACAAATCTCCTTTTTATCAACCTGCCTCACTTCCCTCAGCCACTTCCCTACGCTGTTGATTATCTTCTCCCTCAGAACTGGATTTGTGTCTCTTCCCATCTCAAACTGAAACCTCAAGCTTATCTCCACCTTTCTCCTTCCACATTGTGTTGGTTTTCACATTTAAAATTTTTGAATTCAGTTACTTCATATATTTGCCTGTAGGTGGGTTTTGTTCATTTCTCTTCTGCTCTATAGCAGTCTGTCACTATTGCTGACAGTGATTATTTAGCTGTCAAACTGTACGCATTTGTGCATCATTAGACCTTGAAGGCAATGCTTTCAGGATAATAGAATTAAATGTACTCAATTCAAATCTAAATCAAAATTCAAAGGAAAAACTTTAATTTTTCATTGTTTTCCACAAGTATACATCAATATGCACCATTTAGTTTGACAGCAAATCTGAAGTAATAAAAAATCACATAAAGATTACGTAGGTACAGTTTTAGAATGCTTTCCATATTTGCTTTGATGTATTCAGGCTATACAGCTGATCAGATCTCCTGTTTAGCCACTCCAGTTCACGGTACCCCATAACTATCATGCAACGCCTTTGTCTGGATTTGTTTGATCACATTCTCTCACCAGATGAGAGTGGGTGTTTTCAGTGATTTCTCTGAAATGTGTTTTCAGATCACTGTGCCTATCTGCGTGTACATCAGATCTGTTTGCTGGAACGTGGCGTTGCAATTCCGGAACGGCATGTTGCAGCCGTATGACAGACAAGTAAACGGCAAGCAAAGAGATTTATTCATGAACGCAACGTTGTTGTTGTTTCGTTGCGATGAATCGGTAGAGGCCGCCTTCGTGTGAGGCTCTTCTTCCTGTCTCTGTAATCATGAAAGCCTTGATCTCATTTTTTTGACACTTATTTCTGTTTCCCGTATGTTAGCCCCCGGGTTCTGTTGTTTCAGGCTCTTGACGCTTTGTCTGCGGTCCCTGGGGTTCTGAGCTCTGAATTAATAAAGTTCACCTCACTGCTATCCATTGTGGATGGAGGTCTCCTGTGTCCACGGGCATCATTGGACTTGCACATTCAGTAGAAAATACGAAGATGCTGTGGTAACAATATTCAGTCTAACTCCTATTATTAGGTATTTTTTATTTCGATTGTCAGAGGGTGCTTCTCACCCCTGTAGAGAAAGCCCTGGGGTCAACTTGCAATGTAGGAATCACAATTTTGGTGAAAGGTAGAGCTGTTCGCCTCCCCCCCCCCCCCCCCCCCAAATTGAGCTCTTCCTTTCACATCCTCCACTGAGCTATTGAAATCCACTCCCAGCCAGCCGCAGTGCCTGCAGGTGTTTGCTTCAGAACACCACCTGATTTCACTAATCAGCTCACCTTTCTGGCCCAAGGAGGTAAATTAATTCGGTGAGATCAGGTGGTGTGGTGGTGTGGGGTTGGAAGAAATACCTGCAGACACTCTGCCTGCTTCACATCCCCCCGCAGGAGTTGAAGTGGGGTTGAAAAGCCCAGACAATACTCCCCATTTGTAAGAAAATTAGGCGAGGGGCTGTTTAGCTTCAGAGCGTGCGGAGTCTGAGTACGTTCAGCCTAAAAAGTGCAGCCAGCCGTGCGCTATTCACCTTGTGTGGCTCGGCGAATCTCACATGATATCATCAAAGTTTCAGTTGCTCTGAATTGCTGGGCTAACAAGGATAACCGGCTCCCCCGTCGCCCCTGCAATTACGGGGTATACAAAATGATCAATACTGGGCTATGATTATGTAGTTGGCACGGTGCTTTAAGTCTTTCAGAGAAAGGATAAATGATAATCACACAGGATTCTTGGGCTGAGTCACTGACGGAGTGGCAGCGACGTGTGGATTGCTACTTTCATCCGCGTTCAGACAGAAAATCCTGGTGCATATTTGCACACAAAAATAAATATTCATACCATTGTGTTGTTTAAGAGTCGTACATTATGAAACTTGGCATGGCCACATTTCTTTTCCAATTCATCATGAGCTGCTTTATCATTGCTTAATATAGAGGTAACAAAAGAAAACTAGGTGGCACAGGGCAAGTGCACAAAGCCGAAAAGCAACCGCAGAAGTTATAAATAGAAAACCACGACAGGGATTTTTTTTTTTCCTCTTGCTGTTGTCGCTGGTGTGCCATCGGAAAGTGATGCCCTCGTTCACTTTTGCTTGACGTCACGGTGAGGGAATTGGTGCCAGGGGCTCATCTGTCTCGGCCCTGAAGGAAAGGTGTTGGAAACAGATTTGATCTTTTGTTTCTCTATATAACCCCAGAGGAAGAGCTTATTGCACACAAAAAAGGAGTAAAAAAAAACATGCTGTTTTTTTTGTCAGCAGGTGATTGTCTGGATGGTGGAGCTGAGCTCAGTGGTGTCTGATCTTGTGGATGGCATAGTGCCCAGAAATCTGGAGGGGAGAGGGGAAGAGAGATAGAGAGAGAGAGAGAGAGAGAAAGTGAGTAAGAGAGAGAGAGATGTTTCTCTTTGGACTCACACCCTGACACCAAGCCGTCAAACCTGTAACTCACAGTCCAACGAAGTGACCAGGCGCCAGGTCTTTGATCAATTAGCCTGCAGAAATGTGCTGAGAGTTAATTATACCCATTTATTTTGCCCAGGACTGTCAGTAATTAGCTGGCGAACCTATTCTGCCATTCCAGACACTGTGTAATGGATCGACCCAGCAAGCAGACCCCCTATGCAGACATTTTTGCATATGTAGATAGTTTACTATTTTTTTCCTTTTTTCTACCTAAAGCTTGGTGACCTCCTGCAAGTGACCCTCTCCATCAGACTTGGGGGGGAGGGGGGACTGTAGTCATGTGATTCCTCCAATTCATGTGATATACTCCTGCAAGTGACCCTCTCCATCAGACTTGGGGGGGAGGGGGGACTGTAGTCATGTGATTCCTCCAAGTCATGTGATATATGACCCTCACTACTTCCCACTCAGCAGATGCACTGAAAATAACATGCTACATGTGTTGCCGGATGATGACAAAGTCAGCGTGTACTCGGTTCATACATCTGCAGGTGCCCGGCTGACCAGAAGTGGCCACTAGAGGGCGACGAGGCCGACGCGTTATTCCCCAGTGAGGCTGGCCCAGCTTCTGCCTCATGATTGCACACCTACAACCATAATCAGTGATCGCATGGCTGAGACTCAAACATTCAACTGAGCAGCTCCCACCTGCTTTCTCAAAGTCTGCCCTACTTTGTGACCCACCCAGAGGTCCCCATAGATACATTGTTTAAGTCATGTGATGGATGGATGGATGGATAGATAGATAGATAGATAGATAGATAGATAGATAGATAGATAGATAGATAGATAGATAGATAGATAGATAGATAGATAGATAGATAGATAGATAGTTGTTTCATACATCGTCAGACAGATTGATTCTTAACAAGTCTGCAAAAGGGGAATAAATAAGTCAAAAATGTCAGAGGGGCAATAAAAAGTGCAAATCCAAATAGTGTACTGGGTCAAGTGAACAAACACAAGATAAAAGAGCAGTACAGCAAAACATACAGATGCAGTGTACCAGTGCAACGGGAAAGACTCCGAAGATCCGCAACGCAACTTCCAAACTCTTCTCATCGTCATTCATTCTATTCCCCTCGTTCTCGCGGCTAAACGATAAATCCATGTCATTTGAATAAGAAAGGTGTTGGGCTGTTTATTTATCGATGTATGAAATTATCATTCCAATTACTGGAGCGCGGGGCGTTTAGATTAAATAAAAGCGACGGAGCGGTGGAGCACATTCTCCTCTGAGAGCAGACCGTTGGGTTTGTATCGATCGCTGGTGAATCCTGAGGAGATGCTTGAAAGGCAGAGCACTGCTCACGCTCCACACCAGGAGGAAGGGTGATGTATTTCATTCCGAACAGGGTCTTTTAATTTCACCCTTTAAAACACACATTTCGGCCAAATTTACTTTACTCGTCTTAGTAAAAGGTTGAATATCTTTACAAAACGGAAGCGGAGAGTGATGAGTTTGTACATACACAGAAATAATTGGCTCTGAGAAACAATTGGAAAAACACTCTCAAGTTTGCTCAGTAGATTTACAAATAGGATACACTGAATCGAGAATGTTTGCAAGAAGGTGCATGGTAATATGGGGAGGAAAAAAACAGGAAATGTAAAAAAAAATGTACCTTTACAGCAAAAAAAAACATACTTTCACTGACATGCCAATTTTTGAACTTTGATCACTGCATAACACCATTTTCAACCTATAGGATTTGAATGCATGCAGTAGCTGAAAATTATAAGTCTGAAATAAGTTGGGGTTTAATATCCCTTCATAATCGAAATGTTTTCTATTTATTTTTGATAGATTTTAAGTTGATCAATAACCCATACTGTGACTTAATAATAAGTGAAAGCCTTGCAGTTGAATGACATTTCTAATGTCCTTACGCTGCTGAGAGGACCCTGAGGCGACGGGACACAGTTTTAATCTGTCTGCCATTAATTGAGTGGCATCACCGGCGCTGATCACTGTCTTCAGACCCCCGGCGGCACGGTCTGACATGAGTGATTAGTTTACTTCCCACGGTCCTGCACGCTGTGAAAACATTGGAAAGAAAATGATAATTACCTTTAAGAGCGTCTGTTTCCTACTTGGGCAAAAAGAAAATGTGTCAGATCAAACGTCTGGTGTCTGGTGTAGGACGAACGAGGCCCACGGATATGAATGAGTCTAAAAATCACTGAATATTATCACACTGTATGCGTGTTTATGTGGCTTTTATTTATGCTGTGTCTGAACTGGGTGATGGTGTTTTGTTTATCTGTTTTTGGCCCCACATCACCTTGAAGCTGGGAAAAAGCACCAATACTAGTAGGACAGGTGTAGAATTTATTCCAAGTGCCGAATCCTAAGAAAGGCCAATTATCGATTTTCAAAAGTAGAAAAGAAAGTGCTTGGAAAAAATAGCTTATTATGTGGTAGTTGCTTGCTCCTTTTGAAAACACTCTTTGAAAAAGGCAAACAAAATAAAGAACATTTCGGGTTAGCCAGGTAGCAGATTTCCCTCAGAGCAAACCTATGATTTCCTAAAACACGCTAATTTAATCTTGTTTCAGACTCACTTGAAATTGTGGAACTACGACCAAACGCCAGCCGATTACATGCCCATTTCAGTGCTGCCGGTAGGAATTAAGCTGAATTTGTGTCTGGCAGTACGAAATGTACCCACCTGTGAGTAGCGCATGCAGATGACGCAGGTGATGTTTTCCTAAGGTTCTGTGGCCTACATTGAATTAACGTTTGTCTGTAACGTTTTTTTTTCACCCAAAGGCCCATTTGACTCATTGTGATATTTCTGAGCATTCTGTATATTGAAAATTGTGTCGCACAGTGATTCAAGTCCCAAAATTGACACACTAGTGAAAGTACAAGATTTCTGGCCTAAAATGATACCCAGCATGCCCTGTGTGTTTTTGCATACATTACCGATGAACATTTGTAGCACCACCTCACTTGTTCAGGAACTTTACAAACTGTAATATATGTATTTACTGGTTGTAAAATTTCTGAACAAGTGAGGCAGTGCTACTTTTCCCATTAGTTCTTGTAACTGTAAAGTCATCTCAACTTTTCTTGCATTATGAGTCTATCTTCAAGTAAACAAGGAGGTAAGTCTTGCGGGTAACCAATTTAACTTCATTAACTTGGCAAACCCTGTTCAGGATTTCCCCTTCCATGTTCATATGCGACCCTTCCTCACTGAGCACACAAACCCCCCATCACAAAAGCCCACCCCCTCCCCTCCCCTCGCACCTTGTTGCGCACTCCCATATACAGCAACGTTCCCCCACCCTTTGCACAAACACGTCTCAACACTGATTCTGGCCTCCTCCCTGATACAGTAGTGAATCTATGGGAAACACTGCTGTTTGAGGAGAAGAAACTAATTATGTATCCAAGGTGATTAAATTCAGAACCATGGTTTTATGGTCCATATGCCACATGAACATGTGTAAAGTACAAAAACAAACATAAAGTTGCCCTGAAAGAGAAAACACAAAGGGAGGTTCTTAAACAAGCATCAATATTTGGGATACATGCCACCTAAGTTTAAAAATAACTATGGATGGTTCCTTGTTTTTTTTTTCTTGGGTTCTTGGAGTTTTGCCCTAGTTTCTTCTTCTGTGGAAAGATAACACAGAAGAGGTAATATTGATCGCATTTTTTCGAAGCAGGAGACAGCCTGAAAGTGGAGGGACGGGGACACGGCCTGAGGAACAGCTGTCCACGTCGGGTCTCTATGCAGCGTGGTCCCCCTCACGCATTTCCCCTCTCGATCAATGCGTTTCGCCACGCTGCGCTACTGTCGCATCTCTGTCAAGGACGCAGGTTTTAATGTCAAGGACAGACAATAATTCAGCCAGTGGATGGGGGGGAGGGGGTCATTTTTCATCTGTTCACCCCAAACAGCTGTCCTCGTCCCCTTTGAAGTGTTTGTCTTTGAGGCGATTTTTATAGAACCAGGAGTTTTGTTGCTGGACCCTCGTCCGAGTAATTAATCACTTTTTATTTGTTTGTGCACATGAACACGTGTGTGTGGCAGTGCATGTGAACATGCGTGTGCATATGTACATGAACATGAATGGTGTGGGTTTTTGTGTGTGTTTGCACTTGTTTGCATAGGTGTGCAAGTGTGTGCAAGTGTATGTGAACATGTGTCTATATACATGCGAATATGTACATGGTGTGTGTGTGTGTTTGGACATGCATTGATGTGCAAGTTTTTTTTGCTTGTGTCTCTGCATAAGTGTGTATATGCGTGTTTGTGGTTCTGTATTTTCAAGTGGGGGCGTGTGCGTACACATGTGTTGGCATATTTGTGTGTGTGTACGTTTGCAAATGAGTTTGTGTGTTCATAATGTATTTGCATGTGGTTCTGCATGTGTGCACATGCATTTCTATGTATGTCTGTGTGAACACGCATGTGTTTAATGGTTTGTGTGTCTGTATGAGAGAGGATGGTGGACCTTCAGCAGAGGTGTAAAGTCTCCTGTCAGCATGCGTGTCTATGCAGGTATGCATGAGTGAATGTGTTCAATTGCTTGTGTGCATGCATGCATGTGCATGTGAGTGCGCATTCTTGCCTGTGTGTGTGTGTGATGGTGGCACGCACAGCTGAGGTGCGGAGCCTGCTCCGTGTGTGTGTGTGTGTGTGTGTCACGCTCCACTACAGCTCGCTGATTTAATTTACACTGTCACAACAAGAAGCAGCGCTCAGGTCTGCGGATGTGAAGTCAAGAGTGAACGTTAGAATGATGACTTATCTGTCAACTCTGATTATCTCAGCCTGATCGCCACGGCACCCCACTGCGAGTGGAGCCAGAGATACGGGGTGTTTAGCGTAGCACAGGTAACAGAGTGCAGAGCCACCACGCCATGCTATCACTACCATCTGCAAACTAGCATGGGACTAACTAGGGACAGGAGCTGGATACTAGCAATAGCTATAATCTCTATATGCAGAACATCAGCTAAGTGAACCTGGAGTAAACTGGCAGTAATGATGCTATGTCTCTTGGTATTGTCCCTACTCAAATAAACATGAAATAAATACAGCAGCATGTTATGACAACAGCAAACAACATGATAATCCACTGCTGGCCACCATAATAATAATAAAATAATAATAATAATAATTGTCAAATCACAATCTGATTTATTGTTTATTAACAGGATGGGTATCTGACTCAAAGCTGGAGATATTTCTTGCTTTTCTTGCAGTTTTCCTGAATCTTGGTGGCGAAGTTTGACTCCAGCTTATGTTCACCTGTATTCATTAAGTCTAATAGTTAATAAGATGATATACTGTAATTTGTATACTGTGCTGTATATTGGGGTTTGAATGAAACAAAAAACAGAACGTCTGTGGCCTACCTGCCTGTACTATAATGTCCTGCTGAATTTTACATTTCATACAGTATCAACCAGCAACCCAGTCACGTTCAGCGTGCAGCTCTCATTAGGATTAAATTTCTCATGCCTGGGTCAGTGCGGTCTCAATTACTGGCGTCAATCAAGCCACAATCTCTGTCACATTATCATCATCCATACCCCCCCCTCCCCTCCCCTTTCAGTCAGCATAAATTATTTACCGTGTTACAGTACGATCAGACCAAGCGAAGTAGACGCAGCTGCTGAATCGAGTCTCTCATCCGGCTAATGCTTTTGTACAGCGAGTGTAATATCAGGAGTCTGACTGCAGGTGGCCGGAGGGGAGGAGTGGGTGTTAACCTGTGCATAAAGCTGTGCCGTGCCGATGCCAGGTATGTCAGCCACTCCCCTATCACCTCCTCTCCCCCGCCCCTCACCACTTCCTATTCTCTGCTCAAATGACAGCAGGACAACAGGAAGTGCCTGATGACAACAAGAATCGGTTGCTACGGTTTCAGGCCCTGCTGGTGTCCCCCTCGGCCTGGTCTGATTCTATGTGAATTACAGCTGTTGTCACCTGCCCTCCTTGCAGTGCCACCCTGTCAATTGCTTTGCCATTTCATGCCTGGTTGTGTTGCTGCAAGAATACACAGCCTTTCCTAGTAGTGTACCCCACGGCTCTGTCATTGGTCCAATTCTCTGAATTACAACTGTTGTCAACACTGCCGTCCTACCAGTGTCACTCTACAATAGCTCTGGCTGTTTTTTTTACCTGGCTGTGTTATTAAAAACATATGCAGAGACTGAATCATTCTCTCTTACCGAGTCTGTGGTTTTCTGTCGCCCCAGCCATGGACTCATTTTGCCAGGGGCAGAGAAGCTAGTGCATATGTCATTGTTGTTTTTTAATGACCCGACACTGGCTGTAGGACTAACAAGTCTCTCATGAAAGCTATAAAGTCATTGTTGACATGGAAACAAGCTGTCGACTTTTACTGGGGCTATGTGTACCTTGCCAAGCTCAGTATTTCACATGACATTTTCATTTCCTGCAATTAATTTAATAAAACTTAATGAGGAAATAAACTGAGATCACAGTAGTAAACGGCAGTGTTACTGCTTTCACTGTTAAGGCCTTCAGAATTAGTGTCAGTTGGCATGCTCTGTAAAAAAATAAATAAATAAATAAATACATCCAGGCCAAAAAAAAAAAAAACTTTGACAATGAATCAAATAACTTCATTGACAGGCGCTCAAGGAAACCCAGGAATTTTTATGTGTATCAAAGAGTATAAATATTTAATCAGCTATCAGTCCTACCGAGGTATTGCTGTTTGGAAAATGCCATGGCTTAATGAAAGATTTGGAAGGCAGCACTGGGCTCCCTTGAACTCCAGGTTAACTCATTCAGGAATATCTAACCCAGAGAAAAACTCCATTGAAGTGCTGATCGATTTCACATAAACACGGAATGCCAGCAGAGGCCATGTTGTTTCAAGACCTCAGAGCCCTTTAGGCAAGCCCTAAAAAACGGGAGAAGGATGGAGAAAAATCGAAAGATGCCCGTTAATACAGTATGCCAATGTGGTCCTCATCTGATGTCATGGTGATGCTGCCATCTTCATCCCATGACTGATGTCATGGTGATGCTGCCATCTTCATCTTCATGAATTTTCATCTGTGGACACTAGGCATAAGTGGCATTCTACGGGAGCCTTAACCCATGCTATCATAGCAAGTTTTGCATCACTTTTTCCATGAAATGTTTTCAAACAGATCGGTCTGCATATATCTATCTTGAGTGTGAATGTGTTGGCTTTGTACTTCACATACATGCACGTACATAAGCCCACATACACATGTATGCACATGCATACACTCATACCCACATGTTTCACCGAAATAAGCATATTTACATCCAAATATATGTGAATACGCTCATATGTATGCACAGGCAGGCACAGAAGTAGGATTTTCAATGAATATATACAATGCATGGATGGAAGTATGTATTACCTCCGCACATATTCCTCTAAGATTCGGTGCCATGGGATCGAATGCATCAGTATTGCACTTCACATTCACGGTGTTCGCGCACACAGAAAATTAATCCTCTGATTATAGCTCCAGACAACATGGTATGAAATGTAAATAATCTGATGTTGTAATAAAAACCTGGCAGCCATGTCTGTGGAAAAAAAACATGAAGTTTACAATTTATTTTGTCTTAACTTCACATCGCTCTTTTTTTGTCATTATTCTTCTCTCAGGTAGTCCATCTCTTTTCTGCAATAGGGTGATATGGCAAGAAAAGATACTTTTTTTGAATGTCTGAGTTTCTATAATTATGATATGTCTATTCAAACAGTGCATTTATTTCATATACAAAATCACCTTTACCGCCAGCTGTATGTGTAAGTAAGAGGGAGATTGCTTTAGTTTTTTACACTGGGGAATTTAGTCCACAGCTCCTGCATTTCATCTTAACAAAGGCACTTGTGAAATGTATTCAGGCAAACTAGTTACTTATCTGAAAAAATAAAGCATGTGCAAAGTGTTTAGTATATCAGTGTTACCTGGAGGCAGAGACAGTATATTCCACATATAACTGAATTAAGTACCACCCTGAGAAACACATAAACAATCCGAAAAGGCTCCGCTTCATGGAAGCAGGAGTTCGGTCAGTTCTGAGAATATAAAGATAAAAATATCTGAGCTTTGTGAAGGAATGTTTGATCTGGTTTTATTTTATTTTCTCTTATGTAAACACACAACAGTATGATAACGGATTTGGCTTGCCTTGTGATTTTTTTGGCCTGAGCCAGACTTAAATATGAGCCAATGCCCGGTTTCTCTGTCTCACATTGTTCTAACCACATTGAGGAATCATGCTGAATTTTGTCAAGGGAATTTGCTTAAATTAAAGATATGGTAGGAATTCACTTTTGAAGTTCAAAGCATTGCCCCTAAGTCAAAGGATAATCAAAGTCAAAGTTACCTCAGTGCCAAGACATTATCAAAAAAATGACATGAGTTGCTGTCTTCCACAAAAAAAGTTTTTTTAGGGATACCCAATTTTTTTGTGACATGTTTCTGCAAGGTTAAGGATACATCAGTTACCTGGAAGAAAAATGTATTTGGACATGAGGGGTTCACCTCACACAAACGGTGTGGGTGAGGTCATTGCTCTGCCCCCTTTAGACTCCAAGCCAAAGATCAAATATCTGCACTGATATACGACTCACCACTTAACCATACATTCCTTCCACATGCATCTAATGCTGTCAAAATATGAATTGTGCTAAATGACAGACATGTTCAGCGCATGTGCCCCCAGAGTATCCCCTAGAACATTCCCAATCCAGATAAATAAAGAGAAAAAAAAAAATCTCCATTTGTAGGATCTCTTTGTCCAGGGCCTCAGTGGAAGAATTCCCCCTTTGTGTCCCCTGCCTTTTGTCTTGCCGTTGAAAAGCTGAATAATTCGCAATGAAGAGCCACAAAGAGAGGAAGACGTTATCTAATCGAATTTGAATGTCTCTTTCCGCATTTGTCCTCGCAATAGAATGCTTAATTATTTTTCCCGAGTGCAGGCTGCAGTTCCCCTCTGGCCATTGCCAAAGCAGTGCCACAACACAAATTCATTATGCATGTGTCACAGGAAAATATGACTACAGCATAACGTTTACTTCCTCCGAATGCAGAATTCTGAGTGCCCAGGTTTTAGTGATAAAGGACAGCGACAGCCATGATGACAATGTTAATGTATACGGTGCTATGGTGCCCTCAATGTCAATTAGCCCTCCTGCACGGCATGCCTAAAAACTCACTGTAACAGCGCACTCCTGGGAGCGGTGAGCTATTTTGCCCTTGCCATAGTTTATTTGGGTGATGCTGAGATATTTAAAAAATTTTTTTGTGATGCATCATTGTTACCACAAGGTTCATAAATGTCCCAATGTCCCTATTGGCCCAGAGGGAGAAGCACTAATGATGCCCCGGTGACCCTCTCCTTGGCGACAGAAGCGATGATGTAACCATTAAGTCAGCCGCTGCAAATGGCAGCTTAAACCCAAGGAGCTGCATCGGTAGACCGCATGCTCCCGGCCACTCAGGAAACCATGGGCACCGTTTAACGACATAGATACGGAAGCCATCGATTTTCCCCCGAAGCCGAAAAGGGAAGATTCGTCTTCGTCTCCGGCTATGATTGTGTTTACATGTGCGGCGCACACGCGTGTGTGCCTGTGCTCCTTTGTGGGAAGGATCATCATTCTTAGAGTTGCGCTAAAGGTCAGGACTTGCATGCCATTGACATTACCCTTCAGTATTTACCCCTCTCGTTTGACTTCATCAGCAGAGGCGAGACGGTTCTGTTTCACAGTCTTCTCTCATAATGACTGTGGATCTTGTACTTGGGAATCACAATGCCTTTTGTCAGGGCTGCCTGTAATTGAAATAAAAAAAAAATGACAGCTTCTCATGAGCTGAATTTTAGGATATTATGCAATCTCTCTCTGCCTATTATGCAAACGTTCTGTATCACTTTGTCATGCTGTCTCACACACACGCAAACCCATTCTCACTCACGCACATAGTATCACACACACGCACAAACACACACACACATTCTCCATCTCATTTCCTGTCAATTTGAGCAAGGCAAGATATAGTGCTTCTATTTCTCATTGAATATTGTTATAATGCACTCATGCTCAGGTGACATAAATGCTCTGAGAATATTGAGGAACATTCTGGTTAGCAGACTGTCATAACTGGGCTGTGAGTAAAGACAACATTGTGATGAGAACATTCCGGAGACAGTCATAGAACACAGAACATATTCGTTGCTCCAAATAAATAGATATATTTTGGTTTGGTTCTGAAAGTATTGAAATTATTTGTTTGCAATTGATAATGTCAGTGATGATGTCATATGTGACATATGATTGGTATGACTGAAAGGCGGGTCACACCCCTATGCCCCCCCCCCCCCCCCCGCCCCTTTTTTGTGAAGCAGTAGCTTGAGGGACAGAAAGAACAGGAGTTACATTAAGGTTGGGGGAGAACACTGGGGATTTAAAATTAAATGCAAACTGAGGACTACATAGGCTGGACATACAGAAATGTAATTTGGCCACTGTATCTGATATGATTGTAGAGAGGGTCTAAAGGGAAAGGTTTGCTCTTTCTCAGGAAACTCCATTTTTTAGGCCCCGTTCTGGTGAGGTAATTGGTTAGAAATATGCGCACAATGGTTCCATTCAAATTCCATTTGAAAGGGGCCAAAATTGTCCCCCACAGCTCTGAAATATGGAGCTCTAAATATATCCTTGGATTGGCTGCAGTCCAGTGATTTTGCAATTCAGTGCTATCATCTTGCCAGCATCGGCCAGTTCTTACATTAGGACAGCCCAATCCCATCAGAGAGGAAATACCACTACAGGAGCTGGGGTACCACCAGCTCTCTATAATGCATGAGTACACTGTCACCCGTGTGGCTGCAATACATTTAATGAAAAATCCATCTTCCCAGATAGATTTTTTTTTCTGTATTGCTTTGGATTCCTTACTTTGTGTGGCGTGAGGTAGTTTCATTGCTATGGAGAATCCTATCTGTATAATTTTGTTGGCTGAAAGACTGAAGGGTGGAACTGTTTATTTTGCAGGTGAAGTTGCACCTGACTGCACAGCACGCAGCACACCAAACTTAAGTCATCTCTCCTTTTTTACTTCCTGTCACATCTGACACGTGTGATAAAGGAGACTTGCCATGGTGTGATTTTGGCTCATGTGATTGGCTCTCGAGACCCATGTGTTGTCTGTACACATAAACACTGAATCCATCGGTGGCATCGGTATCTATCTCGTTTTCTCTCATCAGGTGTTCACCTTTTTCATTCCTCCTGTCTCCCTCCATCACTCTGTCTCTTCCTCTCTGTTCCACTCCCCTTACCTGTTGTATCTACCTCACTCTCTACTTCTTTACCTGTCTCTCTCCCTATCACTCACTCCTTTCCCACTCTCATTTATCCAATGTTTTTCTTTATTCATCTTTTTCTCCCCCTCTTTCTGTCTCTACCTCCATCCACTGTCATCTCCCCTTGTTTCTACAATATTTCATTCCCCGTTTGATGTAGTTTTCATGTCCTGAGAATTACATGGTGAGACCCACCCAGCCTTGGAATCGCTGTAACCGATTTGAACTCACTTAGTCATGGTACATAAAAAAAATCAGTAACAAGTAAAATTACAACGAAAAAGGGTAGAAGGTTATATTTGATGCCTCTATAAGGTTTTACTTTTGTGAGACAAGTCATATTAAGAATGAGCTAATGATTAAATGTATAAATCACACCAATGAGAATATTAAATCATGTTCATGAATCCATCTGCTTTTTTTATGAAGGAATCAATGATAGAATATAGCTTAAACCTCAGGTGATTTATGCTCCACGATCTTGGATGGAACGATAAACCATTGCTGTAATATCATTCTCCTCTCCCAACAATAAGCTTATAGAGAAAAAGGGTGTCTTGAAAGAACATTAATGTAGTCTTTAAAAAGCAATTTGATAACACTGGGCTTTCCTGATTAAAATGGGTTGATTAAATTTCATTCTGGCTCTCCTCATAGATTTTCAGTCCCCTTTATATTCAAAAGAGTTTCCAGATTTTAATTAAAGAGAGAGAGAGAGATCCTTAAATGTCTTTGACAGAAATGATTGTATCTTTCTATGCTATTAAACAAAAAATGGAAATAATTACTACCCTGAGTTTAAAATATAGATGATTATTTAATGTCATATCTATATTATTTTTATGTTGTCGGATATTAATTACATTGGGCATAAGTTATAACTAAGTATGACATTTGACAGCAACCTTATTACAGTTAACTTTTCCTAAAAGTTTAAATAACACCAACTGCTGTGAAAGCGTTGAGCATTGAGCATTTTGTAGAATAACTAAACAGCACTATGACTGATGTTGAAAACAAGAAGCATTTAATGACATTGAGAAAGCGATAGTCTTAGCGGTAACAGATTTTGACACTGTCTGAACGAAATGTGTTCAGCTATTTAAAAAGAACGTGGGGAAAAACAAATCCCCATGAGACGAAAGTGTGCGGCAGTCTGGTTTTTTCCATATGCAAAACAGCAAGAGCCATCTGCTGAAGGATTCGCACATACTTAAAGTCCTTGTCCCATTATTCTTTGACCTGGACAAGACAGAATAATTGGCACACTGTCCTCTGTGCCACATGGCATGTTTGAGAGGAGCTGAACGTTACCCTGAAGAAGGAGAATAGTCTCCTTCTTTTTCATAGAAACCTTTTGATTTAATCAAATTCACGTTCAGTGAAAAGAGATCAAACCTAAATGCAATCAACATTCATCCCTTACTTTTGGTGCAAAAGGAAAGGTAAGTATTAAATATGTTTTTCTCCTCTCACCAAAAAAAATAGGTGTGTGAGTTCACCAAACATCCAAAAAGTTCAGCAAAATACACTCTACAAACTTTTTTTTTTTGAAGAAAAAAAAATATTTTTCTGTATTTGCGAGTCAAATCTAAGGGGAAAGAGGTGCCTTAATCCAGACTTGAGTGTCCTCACCTTCACACATACAATATATAGAGGGGTGTGGTCTATTGCCCTTGGTGAAGGACGTCCACCCTTCTCTCCGTACCAGTGATGGCTCTTCTCCATCGTGTGGGCATAGGTGCCCACTGCCATGCCACGCTCACTCACATACTGCTGGGAATGTGCCCAGAAACTGGCCTGGTATTTGCATCATCTTCTCCTGGCTGGAATTAAAACGATCTGCACCTGGACGATTGTTCAGAAAGTCTGAGGATCTTTCTGTCTCCTATGACTGAGCTGCTTTTATTATACAGTTCAACACAAACATTTATGAACAGTGGCTAATAAACTGTCAAAGCACAGGGCTCCCAGGGAAGAAGTTTTCATTTTATGGGGAGCAGCTTGTCAGTTATATGTGCTGTCAAAGCCTCCTCTTTGTGCAAGTTTTCCAGATCCATGGCCCTGGGTCTCATTAACAAAAAAAAAAAAAAAAAAAAAAAAAACGGGCATCCTAATATCTATGAGGTACAGTTGATCTGTCTCTTTGTTCTTGATCCCCAGCAACCCTCTCAAAATCTGAGTATGGACTTGTAAGAGCAGTGATTTGTCATGTTCAGAAAATAATATTGGTGCCGGTATTAGCAATCGGCCAGTCATGCTATATGAGTACCGGTTGCTGGTCAGGGCCCAGCATTGTACGTGATGGTATGTCCTTAAGCACTACTTCTGTGCCCTTATAAACAACAAAAGTCTTATTTTACATGGCTGCAATGGTAAGCATGAGAGGTCACCCTACACTGTGCTTGAGCTTCAGTGTTGGGATGCCTTGCGTTAATCTTCAGGATTAGGTAAAAGAGAAAGCAACTGACAACTCCAGATTTACATATGTTGTTTTGCCCTCTCAGTATTATGTCTGGCTGTTTTGCAGAGCGCATCTCTACTGAGTCAAGGCCTAAAGCAGCAAAGTGAAATATCAATGAAGGCAATACAATGAGTGATGCAGAGGGTGGCTAGAATAACATTTGCACCTTTGAAATATTCACATGCCTTTGAAATGCGCCAGGAAAGTACTGTTGTCATCCCCAAGCACTTCCTTGTTGAATTGATCTCAGAATGCTTCCTGAAACGATAAACAAAAAAGACAACTGTTTGTTTACAATGGCAGAAAAGCAGATTTTGGGGAAGACATATGGAGTTCAGATGTTGTGTATTCATCATGAATTCTGTTTGTGTTTGTGAAAACTTTGCTGTACATCTGTACTTTTTCAGGATGTAAGGCTGTTTTGTTGCCCTTTAATGAAGCACTTCATCACCGAAGTAATACAAACCAAGGTGTCAAGGTGTCAGGTGAATCCTAAATACATTTCGGCCCCCTACGAAAATAAGTAGAGAGGCAAGGGTAATTTACTGAGGCATGAAATCATTGTGGCAGAAGTATTTTCTGATGAGTTTATGAATTGTCAAAGGTCACATATGAACCAATGGGAGCAATTAGCACATCTTTTCTCAGCTGACAGTGAAACCGTTGACATGGTCTCCCCTTTTCTCGATCAGTCCAGGAGAACAGCTAAGCCCAGTCAGGCACTTGACCCAATTCCCTCATCGCTGCTCCCATAGCCCATGAAATCGGTGTGACCGTGGCCTCGCACTTCATTATCGACCAGGGGAAAACATATCCCGAAAAAAAACAATGACGCACGGCGTTAGCTCGTTTTATGCCAAGTGCTAAGCTGTCGTTTCAAAGTGATCAAGCGGATTCATGCGACAGCTGTCCGCTTCAGCAAATTCGCTTGTTAACTCTATTTCATTTCATGTCTACCACTTTTTATGGGGCGATAATTTCAGGGCTGATATTTTCGGAGGGAAAAAGTAGTAGGTTTGTAGGTGCGGCTTTGCATCCTGTCACCGGCACTCAAACTCATTCATCTTATTGGGTATGGCTGCAGTTCTGTACTATCAAGGTTTGCATTTGGCCCAGCAGCACAGCAGTGGAATAGTTTGTGATGAGCTCATTGGTTGCACTGCTCTCTAGTGACCTCTCCTGGCTGGCCAGGGGCCTGCAGGTTCATGAACTTAAATTATATTATATATTAAATTATATTGACTCCACATTCTTTTGATGGCACGGCTAATACGTGCACGGTACTGCATCAGCAGTCTGAAAAAATACAGAGAATCCAGGCCATCATGCAAATCAGAGAGGTCACATGTGAGACTCCTTCCTCCCTCCTGACTCTGTGGGTAGAAGTGACTGGCTGGAAAACATTGGCTATGTCCCATATGTGGTCCAGTTAATCACTGTGAACAGCACTGATTCGTTTAACTCATTGGCCTGGCGTGCAAGGCTATGTTAGGCCAAACTTAATAAAGCACTCACTCTGGATAAGAACTGTGTTCAGTAGGATTATACCATAGCAATATAAGCTTGGCACTCAAACTGAAAGCTCTCCAATATCAGCCTCCACACCACCACTCCCACCACCCAGTCCACCAGTAAGTTTCTACATGCAATGAGCTACTCCCCTTGTGAGAATGACAGAAGCTAATTGATTCCATACCGCAGTGACAAAACGTGCCATAAAGGGGACGCACAGCGTCTCAGATTAAGAGGAAACGGCAGCAGCAGCGTGTCAACGCAAACAATGGCAGCCGTAAGGATTAAAGTCATAATTGGATCTCGGAGGAAGACTTGGAAGCATGACCGGTTGGTTTCTTTCGAGGCCTGTTTGGCACCGCCTGGCTGCCGAATGTTCTTTTGATCGAAACAGAATGTCGCTGTGAGGGTGTAAAGTATCATGGAGCAGCTGGTGTACTGCGCTGTGCGCGGTACCGTTCGTGAGGAATAGTAGGTACTCTGCGAGAGCTCCAGGCAGATGCACGGGAGCGCCCGTGTAGCTCAGTCACATCCGCGTCGGCTCCCCCGTCTGCGGCTCATCGCCGCCTCTGCTTTCCTGCATAATCACATCAAATGATTTTTCTATCAACTCTTATCCAGGCGCAATTATCTTTTGAGAGCTGGAAAAACGAGCAGAGCTTTCGCCTGACACTACTCCATTGTAACGTAGTTAAGATTGTTGAAGTCCTACTTAAAAACGCGTTATCTCCGCCGTCGCGCCGCAGTGTAGCCTTTTCAAAGGGCCGCATGCGATAGTGTTTATGTTTTTCTCTCCGTTTTCGGCGGTGTGGTTTTCTCCAACGTATGACACAATGGACGTTCCCCAAAGACAGCGGCAACATCACCTGTTAAACTTGTCTGTCTTTTTTTTTTTTTATCTCCACCACAAACCAATGTGGTAAATTGGAAATGAATGGTAATGAATTTATAAAATAAAAATATTATAAACATGACAAGGTGTTTAAGCAACTATGTCAAATATGAAGGGTAACAATCTATACCAGTCTCAATTTTGACACTCCAAACTAATAAAAACGGTCTTTTTTGCACTGTGACATAAGTGGTGAATAAATATAAAATATCATATTGGTTAATTTCACAAATTTATGAATGAAGTTAATTTTACAGCTGTTTGGAGTGTTGCTATTGCAGCCACATAACAGTTTTTTTTTTTCAATTTGTTTGAAACTGACGGTACATAGTTTTGAAAAAAAAAAAAAGAGTTGTTCCCTTAAAGTTTAAACCCTTAAAATAGAACCCAGACATCAACGGATGTAAAGAAATGTGCACTTCTTTTTATCAACAAAATACTTTGGTTCAAAAGCAAAGCACATTAAGGCCAGCATATGTTCCTCAGAAGTAAATCCTATCCAACTGCAGATCCAAATAAAGAACAAAGCAATTAAGAATCAATTTCTGTTATACTCTAGAAGGCATCTTTAGTTTTCTAACAATTCTCTTGTTTACCCGTTTCTCACTGCGGAGTGCCACTGGGGTAATTTGAAGTTTCACTCCTGGTAGGAGTCGTAAAAATGCAAATTTCTGCAGGGGCACCAACAAATAGGTCAAGTAGCAGATTTTAGTGCATTTTTCAGATAATGAATAACAATGCAGATTCACTCTCCCCAGTGACTTATTCTGTGAAGGCAATGCATTTTCAGTGAGAGGAGGCAGTGCACGTAGGTCCTAATTGAAGCTTCTGCTTTGTCAATACAGACAATAGCCAGGTACCAATGTTATGTGTTGACCTTGTTTCACCTTGTTGTCCAGGTTTAAGTGGGTTTAAGTCAGCCTGCGATACGTCTCCATTAATTTCTCCAAGCAGTCCATTGAATGTGTGTGTGTGTGTCATCAGTGAGAAACAGAGCAGACAGTGCTTGCTGTCTCCTGTAGAACCGTGTGGTCTGTTTAATGTAATGCAACCTCTGGCAAGGCCCATAGACCACTAGGTGTGTGCACTGATGGGCCTTCTACCAAAGGGGCTTGGTCAACCAACAGTGTGTGTGTGTGTGTGTGTGTGTGTGTGTGTGTGTGGAGTATGTAGCAAAGAAGCAAGAAATCAAGTCCACAGCAGTCCGAAACACAGGGATGAACGCGAACTCACCCCAGCTGTTAGGCAGTTATTCTGGTGCCCACACCAGCCCAGTCTTCAGGCCATCTGAAAGAGCCTGGTGGTGGTTTCCTCTATGGGGCCCTGTTTAAGGAGCTGTCTGTAAGGAGCGGACGCTCCTCTGCTGCAGCGCTCGCTGCCCGGAGCGAGCGTGCAACTTCAGTAACTCCTGGGGCGTTTTGGCCGATTTTCCAAACTGTGGAGAAACAGATGGGCGGAAAATAAAGATGATAAAAATGACTTGCCGAATCAACACTGATTGCATGGACTGTGTTATACATAGTTTATTTGTTAACACTTCAGGGCCTGCAAAAAAACTGCTAAAAAACCACTGAAGCAGGTTGGTAATGTTAGTAATAAATTTATTACTTTTTGCTGACAAGCAAAATGACTATCACCATCATATGAAAAACAAAAGATATAGGTCATTGATAACTACTGTTGAGGTACATTTTAAAAATTAAGTTATTTCCAGATATTACTGCTAGATTTCATCAAGATTATAAGGGTTTATGATTTTAATATGAAGGAAATATGAATGGTTTATTTGTCTCAGAAAATCTGGCAGAATAATTTCCAACCTTATGATTGCTGTTAGATGCAGCGCCGCTTCTTGAAAGACACGAGGCCTTTCATGTGTCACGGGGCGGGGAGGGTTGAAGAGAGTGATAAAATCTCAGCTGTAATTACTACTGTAACAAATTAGAGAAGCAGCACTAAACAAAAGCAAGGTGGTGTTAACCGGAGGGAGAGAAAGACAGGAGCACTGAACACACCCCAGGGATGAACACACATCTGATCATGACATCTCCCTGATCTGTGCGACAACGCAGGGATTGCACCATAGACAATGTGGGTGGGGGGGCATCGAGACGGGAAGAAACAGGCCGGACTGGACCTCTGCCTGCGCATTCAAATGCCGCTGATTAGTGTGGATTTGAGGACATGCTTTGTCTTCATCCTTTATCTGGAAAACAGCTGTAAATTGGACATGCTTTAGTCCCCCCCCACCGCCCGTAATGACACTGTAGGGGCAGGAAACGGTGCAGTTTATCCATTACCTTCTGTCCGCATCCAGCCCATAAATCTCCCGCTTGGCTGAGGAATGAGTCGCGGCTAACCGCAGCTCCGTGCGCGGGGTCCGTTATGAAGCCGGCCAGCCGGCGCTGCCTGCCAGGCTGGGGATGACGCTTGAACCCGAGCCTGATCCTGAGCGGCAGACACACCGCTGCACATGTCCAGGTGCGGTGCTGCACCCGTGCCATGCTCCAGGTGAGGGCACACCTTCAGCACAAAGGGCTCTGACTCAAAGGGCTCTTTACACTGAAGGTGTGCCCTACTGTAAATTATCTACATAATATCCATCATTACAGTCAGTTTCACCTCTATCATTCTTCCCTTTTCCCCTTCTGAATCTTCCCCATCATTATTACTCATCACTACTACTACTAATAAAAATAATGTATTATTATTTTTAATATTATTGTAATGATAACTGAATTCAAACACACTTCATAACACTAACAGCTGATTATTTTTCTGTTGAAACTCTGGTTTATGCACTGAGCAATTCAATAACAAAATCCACACATGTTTAGGGTTTACTTTATTACAAATGAAACTTAATACTTTATATAAACTTAATGTGATACGTTACCTGACCTGTCTTAAAGTAAGGAGCCAGCCTCATGGAATGGAAGGGCAAATGGCCGTTCCTCTGAAGGGCTATGACGGTAGCCGGGGTGAGACAGGTTTGGGGTGAGACATGTCAGGGCCATCTAACCCTGTAATCCCAGAGGTGAAAGGTCATACACCTGTTTCAGATCTTGGTAATAAAGTGTTATGCCCTAGCCCTCAGCCCAGAAGATCGCTGTATAACCCTATGAATAAAAATGAAACACCCTTAAGTGCAAGACCCTCCTATATGCCATCACTATAAAGGACACTTGACATTTTGCAATGTTTGTGCTGCAACAGAAACAGAGGCTGTGATTGTATCCACGCAAACAAATTTGTCATCATAGAGCTAATTACACACCTCTTTGTTTTTCTAAGTACCACTCTTCCCAACCTACGAATTAGTTGTTGAACAAAGACAAAATAATGTTTGAGCGATTTGTTTTTTCCCCTTCGGTGAAAGAATACACAAGTCTGTACTGTATGATACATTCAAATGTACATGCAAACGCAGTGGGCTAGTTCTCCACTGAGCTGGAAATTGAGGCTGAAAATCACTCCGTCATCACAATCATTTACTCCGTTTCGCACGGCAATTCAAAATGTGACAGTCAAAATATTGGTATTCAATGTCATTTTCAGAATGCTCGATATTAATAATTGTTTCCAATTTCAGAGCTCTCAAGACAACAGAGAATTGTACATAGATACAAGATGAGTGATGACGGCCTGGCCATCCGTTAAGCCAGGAACGCCCGTTGTGTGTTTGTTTTTCTTTCCTTTTCTTCGTGAGATGGAGACATTGGCCAGGCCGACAGGGAGGTATCGATTTTGGGGCATGTCTTCCATTTGTCATGTTAATCCACATTAATGCTGGACAACCAGCGATACGTTGTCTGGGCAGATTTGATGAAATGCTCCGGCTCTTGCTTTATTTAAGACTCTAAATCAACCTTGAAGGCCAGAAACACATTTCTCTGTAACAAAGCTTTCTTTCACGTCAGCTAGAATAGCCAAACCTTCGGGGCTCTCTTTCACACAGCGCTTACTGCTGGATTTTATGTCCTGCTATGGAGTAATAAGGCTGCTACCTGCTATTACTAACATTGGATGAAACTCACTGAGTTTTTTTTACGGTGTATGAAATTAAGTCAACATGGACTTTGGCCTTTTAAGGAGCATATTCCATTTTATTTTAAAATGAAATAATAATACTCTAAAATATATGCCCACTTGTTTCCAGTAAAATATAACATACTCACAGAAAATTATGTTTAAATACAACATCTGTTTTGATTGAATTGCATATGTGTGGTTAAACAGACTGAGGCCAGGACTTGATCAACATTTGTCCTTATCTTCTACTTACAATGAGTGTTTTGCTTTTTTCTGTACAAGAACAGTTTGAAAAGTGAACGTGAAGACAGAAATAGGCACTTGCATTTAGTCTGAGCCTAATGTTGATTGAATCCCACCCAAGGGCCAATAATTTTAAATTCCTTTTTAGAACTTTCAATGAGAGGAGACTTTATGGTATTTTTAAGGGCCGATGTCATTCTGTTTCAAAATGGGGAGAACATGTTACATTTTAACTGGGTTCCTGTCTAAGTGCATTTAATTGAATAAAGCCTACACTATCTTCTTTTTTCTGAGAGCACACAAATAGACACATTTTTTTTTCATTGTATGGTAACGTGGGACCCTTGAGACAGTAGCTCTAATGGCGAAAGCTCTTTACGTCAGGGGCGGACCCAGAAGACTCGTGCCACATGACCTCATGCCACTCAATATCACTGTACAAATACCACTGTTATTTATAGCTCCACAGGAAGTGGACCATCGGAACACTAATGTTGTTTGCTCAGGAAGGATATTGGTTTGCTTCGCTGTGCTTCTGGGCAATATAGACACAGTGCACTGGGAAGTAACAAGACAAAATCAGGAAAAGATTTCACAATGCCACATCAAATGAGATTGATTTTACAATGAATTTTATTCAGCACAGTCATTTAGCAGAGGTAGGAGAGGAGAGTGCTATAGCAAAACCATATGAGATATAGCTCCAAGAATACAATCTTCGTGGTTCAAAATGAAGAAAATTTGGCACTCATATTGTACAGTAGTGCTTTGCTCTCTTCACTGTCACCTAAACATACTAATTTACCCAGAATTCCATTACACCTGTGACATCATCACTGCAATGCTATGTATCTCACTGTTCCAGAACCACTTTGAAAACTTCCAAGTAGCTTTATGGCTGGATTTATTTCATGGGTGAACAGCAGTTTAAAGCCATATTGATTTTTTTTTTTCTGGTTAATTTATAAGGCATGGGTAGTGGGTATACACTCACGGCAAAAAGCACATGCACACACACACACACGCACACACAAACACAGTGGCTTGTGAAAGGTTCAAAGAGCATTTCAACAAGAAGTTGAAGCTCAGATGCTTTTGGAAGCGGCTCCAGAGCTCTTACCCAAGGGCAGGCTCAAGCACTATCATGCCGCTGAGGGAATCCAGCCCATGGGTTACACTTTAGCAGGAAGTCATCATGATGCATTGTGGGAAGTGGGCACGGCCACGGTGGCCATAGGGACCGCAGTGTGGCCCTCACCAGGGCACCAAGTCACACCAGCTTAAAGAGAGGGCCATTCATTATCTCCATGCCCCTGAGGGCCGCGTGCCACATCACCCGATCTCCCTAATTAGCTCCAGCTCCTGGACCAAGGTCGATTAATTAGTGAAATAAGGTGAAATAGTGTGCAGCTCAAGCAAACACCTGCAGGCACTGTGGCCCTCAGGACCTGAAATTGAATACAATGGAATGGCAGTTCTTTACCACACCTTTAGAAATATCTAACACAACTCTGTGCATAATGTAATTATTATTATTTATATCATGCACAATTTTTTTTTAACCATACAACGTAAAGAGGTTTATGTTGTGTTTGTGCTCCAGCATATTCGTGTTTTTCCCTTATTTTTCTTGCTAGCTTGAGCCTCCAGATATGGTCTGTCTCTGATAGTCTTCATGCTACTTCTGGAGGGCAGCTAGCCGGCTACAACCAGCAATATTTTGGTCCAAAGTCCTTTCGATGCGTACGGTTACTCTGCCCAGTGAACCGATGCACACAGGTAGTACCTCTTTTTGTACATCCCTCAGGCAGAGTGGTTTTCAGTGATTCAGACATTTCAAAGTGTTCCTTAATTACCCTTCATGCTCGGTTTAATACCCATGATTCAGTGCGGTGAGTCTCATTAGCCATCGACTCAAAAGAATATGTCAAAGAAATACGGAGGATAAAAAACTAAGAGGAAATATAGTGTGATATTCTTTTTCCAATATACTTGAATATTTTCTTTTATTGTTTTCTACTGGGTAAAACTTTGCGGTAATATATGTATGCTTTCCATTTCCCTGTGGCACATTATACAGAAGCGTACAGCAGATTTAATTTGTTACTGTAACATCAAAGTGGAATCTCCTAAGACTTTGAATCTGCGTTTTTTTGGCTCTGTTTATTAATTAGGTTTTCGATACAGCACCTTTATTAGCAAGGGAAAGACAAAATGTAAAATAAATTCATATCTACCAAGGCCACCCTCTCCCAACCACAGTGCATGCCAGGGAAACGTGTGGCATGAAAGTAAAGAATGTAAATGAAAACCTAGCAAGGGATGACTAAGCTTATCTGCACTACCCTAATCTGCCGCGTAGCTCCGCGCTCCAGCATTATGTACTCAGTTTAATTACAGCGATACATATTCACTTTAATGGGAGCGCTGGCTAAATGGAAATAAGAAAGAAACACGGCTTTAATTTTAATTCAATTCTAATTAACATTATTATGTTCAGGGCTGTAATTATTTTATTTAATATGAGGAGCATAATTAATCGAAGGACAGAACTATGGAACGGGGCTAAGGGGACTGGTATATATTACTTATTGTAGTTACAATATTTTAGCTTCACTTCCCTGGTGAAAAAGCCATTATACTTGAATCTGCATATTCACTGGTTGGGGGCTGTGGATGACACTGGCTATGCATGTATCTCATTTATTTGCACACCAACAACTGAAAATATCTTTCATCTAATTTTTGAATGACGGCACAGCACAAAAAAAAAAAGTCTGCCGCTTGGATCTCAAAAACAGATAAGCTTACTAAAAAAAATGTAATGCATTCATGTTTTCATGAATATTGATATCCTACTTGTATTCTTTGTACAGGAAAACAACCTTTTATTTAAAAACCACACCCTGTACATTATCTGGTAAAAAGAAAACACACACTATTGTTCCATAAAAAAGAAAGAGTTTAACAAATGGGCGCAGCAGTAAACTGTTTTCCTCTCTTTCATCCCTAGCCCGGCTCTCTGTAAAAAGCTCATTGGCGGCAGAGAAGAAAGCAAGCTGAAAAAAGGAAATGGTCGGGCATATTGATTTGTATTGGTAGTTACCCAGACGCACTGAATTCTGGGGATGTGGCACAGTGACACAGCTACAAATGGAGTAATGGCAGTGAATTCAGGGGGAGATTTGGGGCTGTAGAACATGTGGCCAGAACACCAGCAGTCAGGACCCAATAAAGCACAGGTAATAATCAGTTTGGTCAAAAATGACTTAACATTACTACATAGGTTTCTGTGAGTTTCTCTGTGTTCTTGGAGATAAGAACATAGTTTTAGCCATGCTATCCCTTCTGGCACTTGGGACTTTTACCCCACTCTAGCACTTTAGCACTCTCACTCCCAAATTAATGCACTTTGAGTTGTAAGTCGCTCTGGATAAGAGCGACTGTAAAATGCCTGTAATGTAATGTAATGTAATGTAAAGAAAACATGGGCTTTGGAATGTGTTCTTTTCATTCTAAAACAGAATGCCATACAACCTTAGAAAGTCTATAATCCATTTCGATTGAATTTGCTCTGAAAGAAAATTGTTTGCTTGATTTGGTGCCAGCTAATGACTCTTTGAACATTACTAAGATCTTACCCATCTCTGGGTCTGTATCCATGGATCATCTCAGAGTGGGAACCTATGCTGGTCTGGGATCAGGTTTTCTCTGACCATACCATAACCTTATCCTCTACTGACTTAAAGTGGGCACTGATCCCAGATCAGTACTCATAAATGTAGGGGGCGTCTGGGTTGCTCTCTGAGGTCTGTGTAAACATGACACTGTTCACTTATTGACTTGCCCTCACCCATTGCCATTTCAGTGCACAGAGGTGAATGCACAACATGTATACTTTTTATTATTGTATAGTAATGTGTGCTACAAATTCAATTTAATGAACAGTAAGAATGTTCTAGAAAATATTATTTCACATCTGCAAAAAGTCTTGAAAAGGGGTACCGTTTGAGATGCTTTTCTCTTGGGAAAAATGTGTTCATTCAAAGATGAAGTACTATTATTCATGGTCCATTGTCCAGACAGAAACCATGTGAAAAGGTCAAATGGATGAACTCTGCATGGTTCTACTCAGGAGATAAGTGTTTGTACTTCTAGAGGTACAATACGGTAGGATTTTCCTGTAACACTGCGGAGCTTCAGTTTGAGACCACATTTTCCCCACTCAAGCATCCCGAGGCTGAAAAAATAAGTGAAGTTTTGTTCAGAAATCTCCACTAAGCAGCAGCCGCTCTTTTCCTTTGTTCATCGCTGTGGAAGAGCCTGTAGGACATCAGGAAGCCTGCTCGTTATCAGAGCAGGTCTCTGCTGAGGAGTGGCATCCCGGCCTCTCTCTCTCTCACCACCCAGCCCAGCAACCCCCCCCCCCACCCCCACCCCACGATCAGACTCTGAGCCTCTCTGATTTTTCAAAAAAAAAAAAAAAGCTTCCGACGTATCAGCAGGCATTACCGCCGCCGCGCGCTAATGATGAATCCGCTCGGCGGGAATCCAGCGGAAAGCAGTCAACACTGACAGAGGGATTGCTCAGCAGCGGAGGAGAGGGTGAGGCCAGGTAGCTGTAGAGCTGCTGAAGAACAGGACGGTGCCTGGATAACAGCGCCATGAAACGCGCCGCGTGGCTCTGGACCTCATGCCAACTTTCGCTCTTACTTATTTCGTTCATTTGCTCAGAAAAAGGGGGCAAGAAAAAAACGATTAATCCAAAAGTCTTGCCATCCCCAAGGCAAAAATTTTGATACAGCAAATGCAATACCTTCACGATTAAACTTTGGTACTTTCTTACTTTCTCAATACAGAAAGCCAGTGTAGTCCTTTACTTTAATATTAATTTTGCAATAATCCAAAACTTCACTTGTTGTAAAGCTGCTATTGACTTTTATTCCCCCCCCCCCCATCAAAATCCATATGTATGTTTTCCATGACCATAAAACCCATATAAAAACCCACTCAAACTGGCAGCTGATATGGTATATGTCTGTTTCCCAGTTGTCCCGTTTTCCCGTTTGCCCATATTACATGGGTCTATCCCAGGAGGAGGCAGGCAGGTCCCGGGGGCTGGATCTGAGACACAGTGTCAATTTGGCGGTAAGAGGAGAGAGACAGGACTGCCTGAAGGATACAGACCAGCGCTCACTGTCTCATGTTGCTTTCCCGCAAAAACCAGCTCCGAATTTCATCAGGGGCCGAATTCTGTCAGCACTGATATGGGGAAGCATTAGTGATGGGGGGGTGAGGTTTCACCCAACCCAAAATGGGAGGAACTACCATGCAGTATCAGTGACTTAGAGATTTGGACCAATCACCGAATTGACTGTGGGAAGTAAAAACATTTTTGATTGGCTCAAACAAGTCAATGATTGACATCTGGGTGAAGCTGATGAAACTCATGTTCAACCATCATTACAAAACATAGATTGCTCTGCTGGAAGAAGGGGCTAAAAAAAACAACATAAAAAGATAAAAATATTCTCTGTGGTATCTCTACTTTCAGCAGAAGGTTTATTGTTGATTCAGACCTTTTCCCCATATTTGTATTCTCCTGTTTAACTTCAGGCTTACCATTACAATTCCAATACAAAAATTCAAGAGTTTTACCTGTAAGCTCTGCCACCTGTTTTGACTTTTAAAAACATTTCGGAGGACATGACAGCCAGCTGTCTGAGACTGTAAGGGATTAAAGTGGAGAAAGCACTAACTCAGGTATGACAAGAGCTAGCTACATTCAGGCATGGCAGGTAACAGAATGTGGAATGAGAAAAGTCAAAACGCAATATAACTGAGAGCCAGTGAACCGAAGCTAGAACTGTGGTTTCAGATGTTATCTTTTTCAGTTTGTTTGTTTGTTGTTGTTAAAATCCTAAAGATAGTCTTTTTGGTAGCTGCATAAATATACTCTCCGAGAGGAAGGATGTTAGCTTGGAAATAGGTCATTCTGGATATATAAAGAGTTCTTTTTTTTCTTGTGTGAACTTCCACAGAGAGTATAGCATTACGCCAAGATCTCTAATGTCTGCTTTCAGGGTAACAGTAAACCTGTCCATATTTAGGAAAAAAACACTATCATCTTATCTCAGAGGCGCCTGGGACCAAGAGGCTTAATTTCTGTTTTGTCAGTATTTAGTAACGTAATATTAGCAGTCGTATAGTGTCGCTAGCCGCTAAGATTTATTCTGTGACCGTCGGTCTCTCGGCTGGTTGAACTTCATCTGATTTCAGTGAAATGTGCTCCCCCCTTCAGGATTATGTGATACGCAACTGCACAATCAGCACTTTCGCATGAACAAATAAAAATATGTGGGTATTTGCTTTTACACCCACATGCATTACAGACAGCAGCATAAAAAAGATGAAGAAATCTAATTCTGTACACACGCGCACACAGATCAATGCAGTGCATAGGGCCTTATTGCGAACGGTGCTGATCAATATACTACATGCTGAAAATCTTTGAAATCTTTGAAAAATAAATAAAACCTGGAATCAGACTGACAGTTGAACACAATATCTGTGTTACAACAATTAGACCAGTCATGAAAAAAATATGATCACAGATACTGTAGCTATCCAAAGACAGATAGATAGAAAGACAGATAGATTTTTGGTTTATATCTGTCAAGTAATTTGTATCCTTTGTGGAGTCTATCCGTGTGCATGTCGACTAGTCCATACCCATGGTTACTCATATTTGTTTGTTCAATGGGGGACATGAAAGGACTATATATCTATACATTTATCCATATATTCACCTATCTACAACATGCATACACACACAGATATGTACATATACCAGGGGTGATCCAACAGTTATGTGCGCTGTTACCGCTGACAATGTATATGCCATCCCGTGTTATTCCTTAAATTTGTTTTTGAAGTTCAGAAAACTGATTTTATGCCTGAATTTACTTTATCTTTCTGATCACATCTTGTCTAGCTGTCTGCGTTTCTGTGTGTGAGTGTGTATGTGTGCGCATAGGATCATGTACCGTATTAAAGTTAAGGGCATGTCAGAGTGCATTGGAACACGCATTAGAAACGGAGGCCCCGGTAGGTCCGGTGGGTTAACTGTGTGAGTCACAGACAGGATGCCCGGGTGATGAGCAATTGCAGCACAGACGGCAGAGAGCAGCGCTGACCCGGGGCCGAGCAGAGCATACATCATCTTATCCGACAGCTTGCTTCTTCCTCTCCATCTTCGCACATTACCGCCAAGTGCGTTTAACTGCCCTCTTCAATTAGAATCTTCCGGAAAGGGCGTCATTACCCGATCACGCGCAGCGCTACCCCCCAACCCCTAGGCTGCGCTAGCTCCCGCCTCAGCTTGTTTTAGCTTCCCCCCCCGATTGTTTAATTGAAGCCATTAAGACTCTTTCGCGTATGCCTTCGTCCCAATCATGATGCATATCGTACATCACGGAATCAATAATAAACCGTCGGCATAGATAATGTCAGGTGTGAGGGGTGGGGGGGGCTGAATTATTCATAAAGCGAGTACAGCACAGTTCATTAATCTGTTTCGCTCATCGTTATTCTATACTCCGCTGTCAGTTTTGTTTTGGCCGGTACGTCAGGTCTGTCTGGATGAGCGGTGTAAACGAATCAGACGTCCCTCGTCGATGCACGGCGAAAGCGAGAAGACCCCGCCACACACTGTACCCCGCTCCCCAAGACGCTCTCAAATATCCGCCCCACCAGCGTGCACGGTTAGCTCTCACGTTGATGACAAAAACACGAAGGAAAAAAAAAAACATAAATAAATAAATTTAAAAAATGAAATATCTGGCAGCCAGCTTGGATGTTAGAGGCCTCGGTGAGTGGAGAAGATGTATAGGGAGTGTCGTTTGCTGGGAGGGATTGAGGGTCGGGTGCCAAAAGTGTCAGGGCGGTTATCGCTGATAGAAATCCCATTACCGATCTCGCAGTCTGGGCGAAAGCGGGCAGGTCGCCCTGGGAAGAGCCCAGAGATGGAGGAGGATAGATGGGGGTAGGGGTGTTGGTAGGGGGGGCCGCTGGCAGCTGGCTCTGGGACGGGTGAGGCTGGAAGCTGTCTCTCTGTGTGAGGAGGGAGAGGAAGGCGCCGTGTGGGAGGGTACCTTGGCTGGCGTCGCTCCGCAGGCCCTGTTTATTAGCTTCTGTGTCGGGGCCCCGTTCGTTGCTGCTCTCCTTGCGCACGCTGCTTGAAACTCCAGCAAAAGACGATGTTTGTTTCGACGCAAGGATGAACCCGCCGTTTAGGAATTGTACCTTGTGTTATAAAAAGGCCAAGTTTTACAAATAGGAGTGTGTGCGTGCCAAGAAAATTTCTTTGTGTCTGTTCAACAACTTCCACTCGGTCAGAGCAGTTATCCAGTTTGTGCTTCATAAATTCTAAGCCCATAACTCAACCTTACTGTAGCTGTAGTGGACAGGGCATTGTATGAACTGAAATTTGTTTTTGAAATTTGTATTTCTGTCAGATTTGAGTCATTGTCGGGTGATAAACAGGCACTGCACCAGAGTCGAAGTTCAAAGCAACCGCGGTGTCAGCATGTGACTGAATAAAAAGGGTGTTGGTTGAATTACACATGCCCCTGAAGGCTGTATTTGAATGGCTCTTAGCCTTTGTCTCTGAGAGGAGAATTCGGTTCTTGTTCCCCTCACCTCCAGTTTTCTGGGGATTTCCATGACTGTGGGGCCTGAGATAATATGCACCTGTCCTCCAGCCACCTTTCCTAGGTTCAGACTGTAATATTCCTCTGAGATCAGATTACCTGCATGCTTTCATATTGGGGTGGGGGAACAAAATGGATATTTTGTATGTGTAGAAACTGCAATTTAATGCAGCTAGCGCATCCAGCTGAGAGAGAGAGAGAGAGAGAGAGTGCGGTCAGGTAACGAGAACGACAGTGCATGTTCTGTACACCCTGTAAACGAGCGATCATGTGACCCGTCCCCCATTATCCCGTTTGTGGAGATGAATGCTAGCAGGTCCCTCTGTCCATTATTGCCTTACTGTAAGTGTCTGAGTGCCTCCGCTAATAAATTTCCAAATTACCCATAAAGGTTTTTCATTGGCGACTTTATTGAGAGCGTTCTGAACTTAATTGACGGTGTTATACACAGTGATGTGCCTGCCTCTGTGTGTGTTTGTTTTTTTTTTTTTTTTGCTTTTTAAACCCCAGATCCCTTGAAAAAATGTCAGGTTTTCTCACCGCCAGCACGAACACTTCTTCATAAAAATGAGGACTGCATTCCAGCGTGGCGCTCAAACCGCTCAGACGTCTCAGAGGCCTGCGCGTTACAGAAATACATCAGCAACCTCAGCACCCTCTGTACAGCTGTCATGTTTTTCCACTCTCCTCGCGCTCCTCCAAAAAAATAAAATAAATAAATAAATCCAATATTTGTGCTAATCAGCTGCCTGTGCTAACGTTCTGCTGCTTTTGGCACTGTCGAAGCCGGGTCCCGCAAGGGTTTGATTTTGTAATTTCAATGTTTACAGATTCCATCTGATGTGGTCCTGGACAGCCAATATAACAGTAAAAATGAAACTTTACTTTTTGGAAGGAAAAAAAAAATGATTTTAGGATAACATTTTAGGGCCAGCAACTCATTATTTGTAAGTATTTTTTAATATCTAATCAATTAATCTTGGCATATGATTTCTGGATGTGTTTGTAAACATTAGTAAACAGGACTTTTGCTTGAGGTGTTCCAGGTGTACTGTGGTCAGGCATCAGGAAGGCAGACAATAGTGTTTACCTGGACGTTTACCTGATGATGTCATTGACCTGTCTGTGGTCAATGACATCATCAGTCATTAATATTAACAAATAAATAAACAAGTCACATACAGATTAACAAATGACTTGAAGATTAACGAACTACTGAATAATTTAAAAGTGTTTTTTTTTTGCAAGGTCTGAAACTAATGTTAACTAATGCATGAACGAATCGTACATAGAGATGAATATCTGGATTACTGATCTGCATGCTTTACAAACTGTGATTTACACACTAATCATTTATAATGATTTTCAAACTTGTAATTAATGTTTTATAAGCTTTACAAACTATGATTTACACACTAATGATTTATAACGATTTATAAACTAGTAATTAATGTTTTCTCCAGACCGTCTACTGTTTGTTTGACACCCTCTGCAGTGCATGCTCTGGCATCCAGGCTTTTTGTTCCTGAATAGGGTGCATTTGATCTGAGCTCTGCACTCTGCACCGTGAGATCAATGGAGGCTTCCCCGCTGTCGCCGCATGCATATCGGCACTGCCTTGTGCTGATTTTATTGGCTCGCTCTCCAGAAGAAACACCAGAACATATCCTCACATTCCATTGGCTGTTTTGCTTGTTTTATTTATTTATTTATTTATATTTTTTTGGAAATTTATTCAAAGCCTGGGTCATGGTTATCTTTTGTTGATGTGTCTTATGCAAAGTAAACATGGTCGCCCATACAAATGTTTTTATTTCCAGCATTCTCCAGCATCCAGTATTTTTTGGTCTTTAAACTAGTAGATGAACCATACACTTTTATGATCAAAATAGCAGTACGTGCCACGATTATATTTTATATTCAACGGTGAAAGACTATGAGTTTTTTTCTACTTTGCAAGGTGTTAAATGAGCTGCTTGTCTCTAAATTCACTCCACACTCTGGCCTCTCAATGAAATGCAAGGAGGGCAGCCAAGTGGGATCGATGAAGGTGACTGGTCAGAGGTTCACAGAGGTGAAATGGGTGAATAAGTGGTACTTATTTCTTTCTTTCCATGGTTTTGAGCGTAGTATCGTATCCGTAGGCCTGTTCCCTGTGCTAGGTACATTTTCAGCCAGCCGTCTGCAGCTTCTGCACAGACACTCCTCTGGCACCTGATTGGCCGGGCAAGGTGCTGGTCAGTTGTGCTCTCAACCTCACTTTCTCTTAATCTCCCTCTTACACTCACTATGGCACTGGGAGATTACGATTTTGTAACTAAGTTTACTGTCTCCATTTACTTGTCTACCGTTTGCCCAAGGTACCTCAAGAGTACGTATTATTTTTGTACCTGTTTGCTCATTATAGATAAATCCATGGCAACCAATGAACCGCATCATATTTAGCATTAGCACAGTGAGTGGTAGTTTATGGGATGTCCTGGGAAGAGAACCTCGCTCAAATGAAATCTTCCCACCTGACCACAAGGCCCAGCATTAGAGCAGCAGTCTGTGCAATGATTATATTTTATATTAAGACTAAGATAGGACTGCGCAGGTGAGGCAGCTGGCCAAAGCAGAGCTCTGGCAGCTGATTGGTCAGATAAGTTGCTTTGTCATTCCTGTTCTCAGCCTTCTGTTATCCTGTTCGCAGTCTCCCTGTTGTACTTAACGTCATGTTGTGGGTTTATGTGAAGTCAACCTCTGTCAGCTCTGATGCTGATAACCTCACCACGTCTCCTGTCTTGGCCCGATCTTGTCATACACGCTTTTCGTAACTTGCTCTAGATACAAGCATCCGCTGAATAAACGTTTAAAATTAATGTGACTGAATGGGAGGTGAGCAGCTCAGTAGTTACCTTGGCAATAAATCAAAGGTCCTGTGTGCGTTATGAACTGGGGGTCAGTAATGGGGTTTTACATGTGTTTATTTCAGAGGAAATACGAAAATGCCATTAGCCTTTGAGTCAGCCTCAGTGAATGCTTCATTTAATGCACAGTCATTACTTACCATCAGACTGCATGTATCAGTAGCTATTAATTAATCTTTATGTAGATTTAATTGCTTTTAATTATACTAAAAGGACTTAAATCCTTCCCAAGGTGAAATGGGGAATTTATTAGAATCCAGGCCACACCAGTCAATTCCACTGCCTGTGAACTGTGCGCTGTGTGTGTGTGCTGTGTGTGTGTGTGTACTGTGTATCTGTTTGGGTGTGCGTGTGAGTGTGTGTGTGTGAGTGTGTACTGTGTACGTGTTTGTGTGTGCATGTGTATACTGTGTATGCGTGTGTGTGTGTTTGTGTCTGTGTGCATGCATGTGTGTACTGTGTATGTGTGTATGCGTGTGTGTGCATGTGTGTACTGTGTATGCGTGTGTGTGTGTTTGTGTGTGTGTGCATGCATGTGTGTACTGTGTGTGTGTGTGTGTGTATGTGCATGTGTGTACTGTGTATGCGTGTGTGTGCGCATGTGTATACAGTGTATGCGTGTGTGTGTGCGTGCATGAGTGTACTGTGTACGTGTGTTTGTACTGTGTGCGTGAATGTATGCATGTATTTTGATGGTGAGGGATGTACAGTATGTGTGTCTCTTTGTACAAGTGTGTGGGCACATGTGTATATGAATGTGTTTATCGCATGTGTGTTGATATGGGTGTAGCATGTGCCGCATTTGGGTTGATATAAAAGTAGCATTAGCGCAAGCGTGTTAATATAAAGGGCTGCATTAGTATATGTGTTCTGATATGGGGGTAGAATTGGCACAATTATGTTGATATGTAGGGTGGATAGAACTAGCACATGTGAATTAATATAAAGGGTAGCGCTAGCGCTTGTGAGTTGACATAGAGGGTAGCATTAGCACATTTGAGTTACTGTAAAGAGTGGCATCAGCACATGTGTTAATATAGAGGGTAGCATTAGTGCATGACAGCTGGTTCAGAGTTTAGCATTAGCGCACAGTGTCAGTATATCTGAGCTGAAGGAGTAGCAGGCAGCCTCTCCAGCTGTGGTCACCTGGATTCCCAGAGCAGGGCCACATGTGCTGAACGTGCCCCAGAGAGACAGATGTGCTCCTGTTTTGGGGGGAATCGGGGCACCTGGAGCCTGGTGCAGATTAATTACTGTGGCAGCAAAAACAGCAAGCAGCAAGCTGATTTACGCACACTGAACAGCACTGTCACGCTAGGTACCAGACGACCTTTTCACACGCATACACACACACTCACATTTGTACATGCACACGCACACACACACAGGCATGTGTTAACACACACATGCATGCACATGCATGCACATGCGTGTGGGCGCGCGCACACACACACACACACACACACACAGACACACAAAGACCAGCTGTTCCTCCTCAGGTCTTCACCCACCTTGTGTGTGTGTGTGTGTGTGTGTGCCTTTAGCTATGCCTGTATCGGATCAGGTTTGATTGTATCTGGTTAGAGTCGCACACTCTTTCAATCCAAAATTTTGGATGTCTTTTCTGAATTTCTGAGCTGTCTGAGCAAAGACTGACTCTATCGCATACAGTTCTCTGCCTAACTTAGGGAGGAATAAAACAGCCCAGTGGATTTACCTTTAATGGCTGTGGGATATTTATAACTGGCATCCTCATTTGTATTGATGTGAAGTAGTCGTGCAAGTACTTGCCATAAAACGACCCCAACTGGGGGCATCCATTTAATGATTAAATTATCATTATTAATTAGTAATGTTTCTATTATAATTGTGTATAATGCAAATTAAAGACCCGAATGACCTGCCCAACTTAGGAACTTGTGTTTTTTGTTTTTTTTGTTTTTTTTTTCTGGGAGTGGTTGCTCTGTTCCTTGTCCCCTACTGATGAGGTAATTACCAGGAGCTGTTTTCAGCTGCTTTCAGATAGTTAAGTCAAGTAACCTTCCTTCCTTGATGTCTTACGTGACTGGGAGTTTTCTTACAGGCAGGCATATTAAGGACTGTTCAAACTTGTTAAATGAAGGAAAAGAGCTTTATGAACTTATGAACTGTTTTAAAGTTTTTTTTATTGAATTGCATAAGCCCCTAAAGAAACTGAGTTCATTTAACTGAATCTTAGGCAGGGCAGTGTTCTCTGGGTAATCTGAATGCAACCTCACTCTCACTCTCTCTCGCTCTCTCTCTCTCTCTCTCTCGCTATCTCTCTCTCCTACCCCCATAGGTCCCTCTCACAGGGCTGACCTGAGATGACCCTGGCAGAATGTAGACCATTGGATGCTCGCTGCAGGAGGCGGAGACTGCGAGTGGCGGCCATGAAGCTCCCCTGCTCCTTCTGGTTCCTCCTGCTGTTCGGGGCCGGAGGCTTGGTGCTCTTCATCCACTTGCAGGACCTTTCTGAGATGGTGCAGCAGCAGGGTCCAGGTCAGTGCTGCTCGCTGCCACCCCCTTATGGCCAGGAGGTCCCACAGGAAGACCTACCATGGTTAATAAACAAAACAGAAGTGACCCTGCACTCTAACATAATACAAAAAGGAAAATATTTCAACAGCGTATTTAATGAAGATTAAACTACATATTACAGCAGTTAACAACAGTGGAAACATACACATATCAACATAGTTTTTTGAGATATGTAAATATATGTTTAAAATCAAGTACTGTGAAACATATTCATGAATACATGTTCCATATAGAGTTGATATATATATATAACAGTATAATATATACTCAGTTTCCATAATGGGAGCAGGTCTTCATTTTCTGGCGTTTCTCAGCATTTAATTAACCTAATAAAGCAGTTGATTATTACTCTTACACTAGTAATTACAGTCACATTCACATCTCTGCCTCTCAATCATTCTCCTGCCCTCCTGCTTGCCTCTTTGGCTATCTAAGTGCATGTCCCTCGACATTGAATGAATGGAGTGTAGTATTGAGCATACATTATTACTCCTCCTCTTTATGTGACAATCCATCACCCATCAAAAAAAATTAGCTGTGATCTCCATTTTCCACACAAATCGATATTGCCGGGAGAAATATCCGTTCCATTAGAGAGATTTACTGTGGCTGTTTGCTCAGCCGGGTCTCGACTCATCTGCATATCCTGGGATCACGGTTTGAAATGCCAAAGTTTTACTAGTGTGAGGAAGAGCCCGGAAACGATCCGGAGCAATCCATGCAGCACTCCATTCTCCATCCGTTCTCGCTGCTGAAAAGTCACAGACCTTGTGTTCAGAGCTGAGGGTAACAGGAGTGTGTGACGATGACTCAGAGCAACCGAAAAATCGCACGTTTAGTGTGAATGAGCCGGGCTCACTTCCTGTCACTTGACTGTGGCGGAGAGAACATTTGAAGAGAAAAAAAAAATCACCAAGCTCCACTTGTGTCAATTAATGTTAATTGACGTGTGTGTAATCAGGCCTCCACTGTGAATAGTCACCAGCTGGATTTCCTTATTGTTCTCATTTTTAAAAGGTTGTCACGCTTGCTAATGAGATGAGTTCTGATGAAGGCTTTCCAATCTGAAACACGTAAACACCCTGTTATGAACCATTGTAGTTTTGTCGTGCTAACAATAAACGGTGCACAGTTTTAATCCCATGATTTTTGAATCCATTATGAGGTGCTTACCGCATTTTTCACACTCTTTGGGCAAGATCCCATAAGATGCACTTACTCTCTTCATGCGTGAAGATTATAATTTCATTATAATTCAGTCAATGCAGACTTTACCTGATAACAGAATTTTCTTTGAAATTATGATTTATGAGAACATGCTGTTTGGAATGTGATCTTTTCATTTTAAAATATAGTTGCATTTGTCCTTAAGGGGGCTAAAAGAGTCTGAATTGCATTTTAAAAAAGAGACTAAGGGCCTGACTTTACCCAAGCGTTTAGTTTGTGCAAAACTGTTGTGCTGGTGCAAAAAGACTAAAAGAGCATGTGATTGGTTGAGGTAGTTTGTTTGCTCCAATCACAGATCATGTCAATAAAAAATTGCATATGCAAAACTTTCAAAATGTGCAAAAGGCTGTGATAAATCTAGCCCTTTGTGTCTACTTGGCGCATTTTGCTGTGTTCCTGTTTTGTGCTTTGTCCATATCAGACGTAGATAAAAGTGTGTCAGAAGACATAAGAGAGGAATCTCATGGCAGTTAACATCCCAGGGGTTAATGAGAGAAGATGGGGTATGTCACCACATATGTCCTCCTGACCCGTGGCTGAAGGCACAGTCTGGTGCACAACAGCTGACAAGCCAGTCAGGGCACAGGGTAATTCTGTCCATTCACAACAGGTCTGCATGGACAGACGCCACTGCAACCTGGAAGTTAGTAACAGTGGAGTAACCACAGCAGACTGAAAATGAAGCATGAAAAAGATATACAGAGGCTTCTCTCTGTCCTTTTATCAAATTACAAGAAATACAGACAAGTTCATATGTGCCGTAAGCTTTTTAATCACCATTTTTCCATGTTCTTTTCCTCCGTGTGGAATGTCAAGTCATATTTGTAGCACCCTCAACCACATGAATCAGAATGAGAGATGAAAAACAGAGCACAATTTTATATATGAGGTTTGAAAGTGGTGGGTTTCCTCTTAGTTTCTGGCAGTATTTTGTTCATATTTTTTGTTTTTAATTACTTTTTGAGGTAGTGAATCTGCAAGTACCTCGGGGTTTCTTTTGCTAACCTGTGAAAATAAATTAAGCTTAAATGGTTTTTTGGAAATGTCAAGCAGCTGATAAGCCAGGGTAAGAAAATCTTTTTGGAATGTGAAATATAAAATCAAATTGTACTGACCAATTTGGTCCTACATATGAAAGGAAGGCATATTAAAACTTCTTGCTTTTTAAACCCATTTTGTTGCAAGACAGGATTACGAGACCAAATCCTTTGTCATCACTGGCAATTATTGTATCTGTTGTCTGCTGTGAAGCATTTACACGGCATGGCTAATTGAGCTAGTTTATAAAGCTGGTTTCATAAATTAAAAAAAAAAAAAAAAAAACTCTACAGATAAAAATGGGCATTAGGAATGTATTTTCTGGCAGAGCAAGCTGTTCTTTCACTAAAAAGCCACAGTGGCTGCCCTACAACCGCATTGCATGCTGGGACTGACCTGGGGGTATTTACTAAGCTTGCACAGTGGGGCCTGCAGTGTATTAGGAGGGACTACAGCTTTTCACAGGTCAGCCTTAATTGCCTATGTATTATTTGGGAATTCCGGCATGAGACCGCAAATTATTGGGAGTGGGGGAGAGAGTACGCTATTAAATTAATGAGAAACATCTAATGTGATTTATCATGGCTGGTGGCAAAAGTAGGAGGGGGGGTTATCACGCGTGTGTGTGTGCGTGTGTGTGTGCTTCGCTACCTAGGGAGGCCATTAAACAGCAACCAGCTCAGGCGGGTGGGCACCTGTTTGGAATCTCACTGCCTGGGATTTCCTTTGCAGCCCTTCCGGAATGTAGGGTGCCCCAACATTCCATACAGAACCACTGACCGTCAGTTTGGTTCTACAGAATCATCAATGACTCTATCCTGTAGAATCATTTACGATGCTTCCCCACCACTCAGAAAGCACTCAATTAGTTAAGAGATAGTTTCTACACCAATACTGGCTTCCTTAGCATGCACAACTCAGTCACACACAGGGTTGACCTATTTATACCCAAAAACCAGTCCAGTGCCTAGTCATTTGTTGCACTGGGACTCACGATAGCTAATTACATTTAAAATTTATAAAGTAAATACTTCTCAAAATTGACAATTGTTCAGAAATGTAAAAAAAAATTATCCATTGCAATCAAAGCGTAAGGAGCATATGTCGTTTTCGAGGTGGCACAGGGGTATAAACCGCACAAAATGAGAGGCATTAAACCTTTATGAAAGCATACACACGCATGCATGTATTTGAAATACCGCCCTGACCAGGACAGCACCGACACCTTTGACTGTCCTCGGGATCGTGTTCAGAGCCCAGCCTCACTTCAGAATGAGCGGATAAATAGCCCCTGGCGAAAAAATAAATTGGCTGTTTTGATCTACGTGATTACTTGCACCACTAATCTGAGAACCGGAGCTTGTGAGGATTTCCATGAAACATGCAGGATCTTGGGCCTGCGGGTGGCTCACGGGGGTAAAATCCCACATTTACAGAGCAGCTGTGGGTCCTCAGGTAGGGCTTTCCCATTCGAGTCCCAGCCGCTCCATTACATGCTATGGCCGGAGGACCCCTGGTCCAGAGCAATTAAACTGGGGCCAGAGGCCCTCATTGCTCTCCATCGCCCTTTTCTGGCCATCCCAGTTCCCGCCAGTTCATGAACTCATGGCTTGTTGCTATGGGCTATGGAAGATTCTCCTGTGTGGCCTCTCCCTCCAGTGGGAAAAGGTCACTTTTTGAGGCTGACAGTGAACTGTGGTTCAATACAGCTTTGGAAAGGGGGGGGGATGGGGGGGGAACTATGCAGGAACTTTATGCCTTCCTTGTAACAGAAAGCATTAACGATGAGAAGGGAGAATAAGCAATGCTAGCTCAGGCAAAAACCTCAAGGCTAAATCCAAGGTCTAAAGCCAGCAAAGTCTTCTGACGTGCTATGAGGCCACATTGAAGACGTTCAGATGGTTTCAGCACTCCTTACCATGCATGTAAGCAGTCTATTTAAATTCCACATGAGCCATGGTGTAGCAATGCTGGTATTGTGACATACATAATGCTGTTTTCCTTTTGGTTTTGGTTTGCCATTTCCACGCTAGCCTCCACCTTATTGGCTCTGGTTATCTGTCTTTTGTTTGGGGGTGAACTTGACAGACATTTGCTCCCTGACTGTCTATTAATTTGGTCAAATAACTGCTTTGGTTCCTTGGCAGAGAAAGCCCTGAAAAGCAGACCCTTTCACCAATGAAATGTATTGACACCTAAAGGTCAATAAATACTTGAACCAGAAAGGCGTACGCTTTCCTGACTGAAATAATGTCAATTTGCACCACTCTAGGGGAGCGAGCATATCGTATGAAGTCATTTCACCTGCTGACAAAAGGGACTCGCTCGCTCTCTCGCTCTCTTTTCCAGTTGAGACGTTTCGGCCTGCTGAGGCTGGCCTCCAAAGCCATCACTCAAGTTTTTAATACGTTTTTTTGTGGACGGCAGGCTCTTTGTGGCCTGACTGTCCCCATTCCTCCGGCTTTGGTCCCCTGCGGAGAAGATAACGCGCACAATAGCACTGCCAAAGGCCCACAGCTTTGCCTCGCCACAGTCTTTTGGTGGTTCTAAATAATTGTTGAGGGACAATAAGGGAAACCGATATAAGTCTCCACAGGAAGGAATCCACTGAGAGCGGCCTGGCAGCCAAGATAAATCACTAGCAAAAATTTTGACCGCCATCTTTTTTTTTTTTTTTTTTTTTTTTCTTGTGAGCACTCTAGCTTAGCATCACTGACATCTGAATCTCACCACTAAAACAGCGGAGTCTCTTCTCAGACTGACCGTTTAAAAGTACTCCAACAATTACACTATGTGACTAATGAGAACAGGCCATCCACAGCTAGCCCAACTGGGCTTGCCATTTATCTATAACACTGGTTCTTAACCTGGGTTCGATCGAACCCCAGGGGTTCGGTGGAGGTCAAGACACACAGCGGACTCATATGATTCGTGATGACACGCCCCGTTTTTGTTTTTGTGTGAAAATCATGTTTTGATGGTTTTGTTCTTTGGACACAGTGATGTTGATGCACGGTTCATTTTTTGCACCAGTAAAATATATACCTATGTTTTGAATTTGAAAAAATCATATTTTATTTTCCCAATTAAGAAGGGTTCGGTGAATGCGCATATGAAACTGGTGGGGTTCAGTACCTCCAACAAGGTTAAGAACCACTGATCTATAATCTACATGGGATCCAGCGCTGCATCAAGTCTGGAATTGAACACACCCAAGGTCTCTGCCTCAAGTACCTAAAATGGCAACATATTCCAAGTATTAACCTCACATTGTGTGAAATTAAACTTTCTGATATCAATACAGAATTTACTCTTCACTAGTTTCCATCTATGCTCCATATTCTAGGTTTATAATTAGATTCCTTATTACTATCCAGGAAGAAACATTATAAAGGTGACATAAGGGGCACGTATTCCAACACAGTTCTGTTTTCTTTTTCTTTCTTTTATTAGTTGCCGTATAATTTTTAAATAACCAGCAGTGGCTTACCTGCTAACATCACTGCCTTTTCCCCCCAAAACTGTCACAGATATTACCATGTGCCTGTCTGCTCTTTTACGCAAAACACTTATTGTGTGTATTGAATGCGGGCAATCTCAAAACAGTCTATGAGCAGACGAATCAATGAAACAAAAATCAATTTCTTGCTGTGACATTTAGTGTGGAAAACACGTTCTAATTTAAGAAAGTTCTCAAAACTGTGTCTGGAAAATTGCAGAAATTGACACAGATGTTCACCCAGTTACTGAAGCCTTTCCTTCCGCTCCATTCATCCAGGCTTAGGGGCTGAGAAGTGCAAACGTGACAAGGGAGAGGCAGAATAAACTGAATTTATTCTACATAAAATTAATAGAAAAATTAACAGAATGTTTCAAAAGGTGATTTTCGCTCCTGTTAATAATGCACACCTTTTACATTTATGACTAATTTTATTTTGCAACTTTCAAGTTTCCATAATGTAACTCTGGGAATAATCTGGCTGGCTTTAGCACATGCCTGCACAGTGAGCTTGAAATTGCGACCTGTTGAGAACAAAATCAGCTCAGCTGAGGGAAGCTTTTCAAAAACCGAGCTTAGGCCAGCAACAATACCTGTTAACAATCAAAGGGTGCGTTTAATCACCACAGGTGTCGCAGAGAATTTTCTAGATGTCATCTACAATGCATTAAGTTTTAACACATTTGACCACTAGTAAAAAAAAATAAATAAATAAATAATAAAATTAATAGTTTTAATGATGGAGTGAGGGGAGAAGAATTGAGAGTGAGGCAGAATGCGAACAGAGGAAGGAAAATTAGACAAAGACAGAACAAGATGGGAAGAATCTAGAGGAATTTAGATTTTTTTCCCTCTCCTGCCCCCTTCCCTCCCTCCCTCCGAGTCCAAACTATTTCACTTTATCCACTAAAATTGTGAGAGTCCATTTTATTTGCACAATGGGAAGCAAAGAGCGGCTTTTCAGGTAGAATACCGAGGGGATTCGATGCCTTTGTACTCTGACTTCTTTTCATCCTTCACGCTCTCCTTCCATCTGGATCAGGAGACGGGAGTGGGAAAAGCACATGTTGTTTGAAACGAGGGAAGGTAGAATCTGATCTCCAACCTCCCGAAATCCACTAATCCCTTAAGCCTGGTCTGTTTGCAGAGTCTAATTTAGTTGTCACTTAATGTAATTAAATTGTGCTGATGACCCAGAGCTTGTGGGCCGCAGTTATTTATATGCAAATCCGTCAGTGAACACTTCCTGGCATAAAAAGAGCACGGTTTCTCAGAAAATGCTGCTCCAAAAATGTGTAATACATGCGCAAATGCGCATAATATCTTCCTCATGTTCGGTTTCTATTGGGCCTATGAGGGAAAAAAAAAAATTATTCCAAGAAACTTGGGGACTCTATATTTCATCATAAACATCTTCCAGTATTCAGCATATGACAATGACCGATAGGAAAGGGCAATAACCAAACAGAGCTCACAGTGTACCCCCTTCACCATGTCCACAGGGGGGCTTTCCAGAGAGCAGTGACAGCCAAAAGTCTGCCAGAGAGCAGGAGGCCTACCCTGGGCAGCCGCATGGAGAACTCCCCCTCCCGAGTAAATCCTCCATTTGTGTGCCACAAGAAATGCTTCCTGACAGGACTGCTTGTGTTGATTTGTTACTATCCTCCCCCCCCACTATCCACCCCCGAAAACCCCACACGGAGGCCCCCTAATTGGGATGCAGCGGCGAAGGAGGCAATATCAAAGTCATTTTCCACAACATTAGGTGCAATTTACTCCTGATCTTTCAAATGAAACAATCCTATCCCTTTGGCTCCCTGCGAGCGTGTGAACCTTAATTACATTTATGTATGGGGCAGTCACGCCAGCGAATCACACGGAATCCCAGCATCCGCTCCGGTCCCAAAACGCCGAGCGCCACGCGCCGTGCCCTCTGCCTTTATTAAAAACCAGACTGCCAATGAGAGGCCAGGAATAAATTAGTTCCGTTACTCAAGTCGGCGGCCGGTACGGTCTGGAGACAGCAGCGTCAAGAGAGAGACAGTCAGACACCTGCGCTGTGGACAAATCCCTTTGATCCAGGGCTTTGGCTAACATACACAGTGTTATCCTATGAGGAAATGAAAGCAAAGGATAGCGCTGTGGTCGGATGTACAAAGCTTGGCAAAGTATGTTCATTGAAAAAAAAAATGTGGAGCGTTCGTAAATGTTCACAGCATAGCACAAAGTCTCACATCCCTCTACAGACCTTGGGAAAACTGCTTTTAATCACCTTGAACCCAAAACCTGGAATCATTTTCTGAGCCACCTTGAAATGGACACATCAATATCATTCTCTGATTTTAAATGTTTAGTATGTCCAGGCTGCTCTTAATGGTATTGTTTAGTGAACAGTCCAGACTGCTCTTTATGGTATTGTTTAGTGAACAGTCCAGACTGCTCTTTATGGTACTGTTTAATGAACAGCCCGGGCTGCTCTTTAAGGTATTGTTTATTGAACAGCCCAGGCTGTTCTTTATGGTATTGTTTAATGAACAGCCCGGGCTGCTCTTTATGGTATTGTTTAATGAACAGTCCAGGCTGCTCTTTATGGTATTGTTTAGTGAACAGTCCAGGCTGCTCTTTATGGTATTGTTTAATGAACAGTCCAGGCTGTTCTTTTAGGTATTTCAGTGGCTCATGAGCCTAATCATTTCTCTCTCTCTCTGTTCAATCACTGCTCCCCATCAATGCCCTCCGGTCAGGCTGGGAGCTTGTTATACACTCTGTTTTCCCAGGTTATCTTGTGTCTGATTTCTCCCATGTCTCCGCATTGATTTTCTCAGACTCCTCTTGCCAAGTAATGTCTATACAGTGGCAGGAAAAAAAAAAAAGAGACTTCCCTCCAAAGGAAATCAAAGCCTCGCTTCTGAGATCTGCAGCTGAACACTCACATGTGATATTCACCCTGTTCATACCTGATAAACACTGGCTTTAATTTATGTGAAGCGGACTCCCATGAGACACTCATAAGTCACACAATTTCACTGGGTCCGGCGATGTAAGGCAGTGTCTGGCTTGTTCCAAGGATAACGAGTATACACAATGAGTCTTTCCATTGAATATATGTAGAACAGCTTTATCACCATATCAAACCTCAGAATTAATGATAAGGAACTAGATTCAAGCAAAAGGCAGTTTTTTTTTAAACCAATAAGTAATTATATTTTCGCATTGAAAGAACACATTCCAAAGAAAGCTTGCTTTATTTCCATTTGTGTAAATAAAAGAATATTTGTATGAAAAACTATATATTACATGTTAAAATATTGTAAAGTCTTATTTATATTGATCTGCATATGCCCTTAAAGCAAACAGCTGCGTTTGACTGAATCTAGCCTATGGTATCTAAATCTGGACCTACCATTTACCAAGTATATTACGCAGTTGTACACATGTGGATGAAGCTGAACTCACCGTGATTGGTAATGCACATACAGTACATCACACAAGTTGGAAATGTGCCGTCAACATTCATATGCAATTTAAAATTGTCCTAACATTTGTCATAGGTTAGGAACAGACATATAAATACATTTGGCTAAATGGGTTACGTGTGTCCTGTATATTCCCCGGCTGTGAACGGGACGTCTTTTATCATCTGAGACACATTCTACGCTCCCGAGTTCATGAGGATGTGTGCCGGCTGTACGCGAAGCTTAGGCAGAGTTCATAAACTTGTGTTGCATCAGTTTGTACATTCAAACATATGGAAAAAAGCAGCTCCAAAACAGCTGATGCTGCATGAGCGCGCAAACCATGAAATTAAAAGAAAAAGGCATCCAAAAAAGAAAAAAAAAGTCTTCCAAAAAAAGACATGAAACAAAAGAGCCCAAATTTAATGACCGGGGAAAATCCGAGCACTTTGATCTTGCCTTTCAGAAAAGTGTGCAGTGTGTGTGTGTGTGTGTGTGTGTGGTGTGTGGGGAGGGGGGCATAGTTTTAGCTGGCGACAAACAGGCAGGCTAAAGCATGCTATTGAAGAAGAGATTAAGGTCTCGGTGGGGTGGGTGGCTTCAGGGGGTGGGGGGGTTCCTTAGCTCTCTCCGGCGGCAGCAGGGAGCAGAACTGTGCGCTAATAAGGCGGGAGAGGGAATCAAAAACAGGACGGAGTTTGAGAGGCCGCCATGCGCGCCCCGCTGAGAAGAGGGGACTTTTTTTAAAAAGCCCTTTGAAGGTTCCTATCAGAGCTCCTCTGACTCAGTGAGCTCGCAGTGAGGATCCCAAACTGAGAACCCGGCGGCGTCAACGACGACGAACAAACCTTCCCGTCATCCCGTGCTTCTTCTCACTCCTCACAAAACTTTTGGCTGTGCGCAAAGTTAGGAGCACAGCGTGGCACAGCCCTTCTATGGATGATGATATCGTCTTGGAAACCAGACAGTCAGGTCTCTCACAGATCTCAGGGGATGTCCTCCCTCCTCTCTATCTTGGAGCAGCACTAATGTCCGTGGAGCATGACGTGTTTTTGAAGGACATCTCCTCTTGGTTCAGTTTATGTTTCCACTGTCACCCTAGACCCACCAATCACATGGCTGAGCTCATTGGATTTGTCAGAAAACATTGGTAACGTCCCAGAAAGTGGGCGGAGTCTATCAGACTATCACTCTGAACCACCAGGCTTACAGCAGAGAGGTATAAACATGGCATGAAAGGCTAATGGTGATTTGTTTCAGTATGATTAGGTCCAGCTGTACAGTTGAGCTAGCCTGCTGTAATTAGATTCCCCTTCTGGATGTTTATATCACACCTTTTGGCTGTTACAATGGGCATTGTGCTCTTGAGGCGACAGACTGCAGGATCTGAGATGCTGATAGCAGTAGGGCTTTTCCATTCTCATGCTGGTGGAGCCTCTGTCTCTATCATTCTCTGCTTCTTTCATTGTCTCTCTTCCTCTCTCCCTCTCCCTCCCTCCCTCCCTCCCTCCCTTTCAATGGCAGAACTCTCAAAAGCATTATTTCCAAACTTTCAGAGCCAACCATCTGCCTCAAGAATGGATACATCAGCTGTGACCTACCACTTATTAAAATACACCCAAAAAAACTTTAATTATGGAAATAATATCTTTTAGCATAATGTGGGGTTGCTGCATGGCTCACCAGGTTAAGGCAGAAACTACTTTACTCAAGGGTACAGCAGCAGTGCACTTACTAGGAACTGAACCTCCAACCACAAGCGTAGTAGCCCAGCTCCATAACCGTTATACTACACTGTTGTTCCACAGTCAGGCTGCTTTGCATTAGGTTTCCTCCCCAACTGACGTTCCTCTAAAGCTCAATGTGTGCACCGTGGTGTGAAAATAAGCGGCAGCTGACATCGTGTGTTTCCACGGAGACCGCCTGGTTGGCCTCGCCCGAATTGAGAGTGACGGTTGAGGCAATGAGCTTGGCTTGAGAATGCAGCTAGGCGTTCCAAATTGAGAGGAAAAAGAGGAAAACAGCTGTGAAAAAATGACAAACTTACTGTGTGTACACTGTAATGTGCCATTCATAAAAGCAGTGTAACATTTTACAGAGGTAAGTGCCCATGGCAGTAGAACACATAGGGTGTTATTTTTTTCCATTTCAATCTGGCAACTCTCCTCCACCCTTCCCATGATGCACAACACCATAGCTTTCTGTCCTAGTGTTTTGTATCTACTGTGTGCTCCTTTCCATCAAATCTGGAGCAACATGCCGCCAGTTTGAAACATCCATGTATATGTGAACCAATGACTGACACTAAACTCAGCATGAAGTCATGATGCTACCGAAAGTAAAGTCCTCACTGTGCCATACACAAAAAGAAAGAAACTTTAAAAAAAAAAAATAATAATAATAATAAATCCACCCAATTAATTTTTTAATTTACTGTACATTCATTGTGGAGCAGTCAGCTGGAGACTTCTCCCATCCGCTTTGCAACAATAAACTAATGAGATCAGGTATTAATCTTCTGTAATTAATATTAACAGGGGAACTGTAGGGGCCTGTGGTTGACTTTTCCATGACGCTAATTAAAGACGGCAGATTTTGGCACTTATTCAATGTGACAGGGTCCAGGTTGTTAGTGTCCCCTGCCGTTCCCTTATCTGTCTGTCAGGAGTCTTGGGCTATCTCCCCAGAACAAGCTTTCTCGCTATGTTTTTTTTGGAGGGCCAGTTCGTTTTGCCTGGATTGGTTATCAAAGTCTTTTAATGAACCGCGCTGAGGAAACACGTGTCCAGCCACTGCCAGCTCTTTCAAAAAAAATCAATGGATGACAAGATTTTAAAGATCTTCTCCCCCCCCCCCCCCCCCCCCCCCAACCTTGACTGGAAAACTAAAGAGGGACATTTCTACAGTATCAGAATAATAAGGAGATGTAATATTTCTTATTCATACCTTACATTCGTAATCTGGAGGTTGTGGAGACAGGAGTGGGTGTGCTGTGCTCAGGAAAAAAGTCTTGAATAAGACTTCAAACTTAAGTACAACATTAAACGCATCCATGAAAGTAGGAAGACATCAGAGACCGAAGAGGTAAATCGGAGCTGGGAAACAGGTCTCCGTAATTGCATGCAGGGTACCCAGCAGAAGCTGATATTAATCGCTCCAGACAGCCATGTTGCGTAACCGTTGTGGGTTTCAGATCTCTTCACGAAGCCACAGTTCTTTGGAGTTTGCTCTCCTGCCACAACGGTCGTCTTTACAGTGGGGCGCGTGCGCACCACACACTTCAAAACACTCGCGGGCCGAAGCTGGCTTGATCATGGCTTGTTTCGTTGAATTTCTGAATAGGGCTCAGTGCCGGCTTAACACCAGTCAAAGAGAAAGATAGAGAGAGAGAAAGAGAGAGAGAGAGAGATGGTCTTACATAACCACCCATTCTCACTCAAGAGACAACCTAAGACATGAAAGTTTGGCTACCCACCAAAAAACAACAAGAGCCTAAATAGAAACACGCAAGGATTTGCAGAATCATCTACGGCTTTAGTTCGCACATGCTGCCTGCAAAGACCAGCCAGAACAAACCAGCTTTGCGATGTTAACCTTATAAACAAAGAAAAACAAAGTTTTATTGACAGGGATGACTTGATCTTAAAGTGCTGGTCCAAATCCACCCTTAATGTACAGATTGCAGTTCGGTTATCAAACTTACACAGAGCTCTTTGGAGTTGTTTTGGTTTCTTCTGGACTTTACCCATATTCATAAAATATGAGCCAGCAGTGTTAGCCTCAGGCCATATGGGCATCTGAATTTGTTTAGGCATTTTAAGCCTATGAGAGAAGGTGTGTGGACTCTTCAGCCAATCAGTGACTTCAATCTAAAACACATCCAGAACCAGCAGAAACTCTGGATTGGAATCCCCAGTTTAGCTGTTTTGCCAGCAGCCAAACCAATGAAAAAGAGCAAACCTTTCCTTACTTCAACCTTGTAGTGAATAACACACATCCATCTTAAATGCAGTAGGCAGCAATATGGATCAGTGAGTGGGCAATGTCGAGAGAGGTTTGCAGGTTTGAATCCCAGCGCAGTTTCCCCTTGAGCAAGATGCTTAATCTGAACTGCTTCAGTAAACACCAGCAAAAACAGACAACAATCTAAGATGTAAGCTATCCAAGTCGGCCCAGACCAGCATGTCTAGTAAACAAATATACTGTGTAATGTGATGTAATGCAATACATTGTTTGTATACTATTTGTACAGAAGAAAAATGAATGGTGAATCCCATCTCATTCAATTGCATCATACAGTATCATTGATTCATACAGTACAGGATGCAATTTCCAGTCTAATCTTTCTGGCAAAGATAAAGATTTAAATGTTTAAAAAAACACACCTTTAAGGGCCAAATGAGTTACAATGTTCAACTACATTCAACATTTTGAGTCCAAGTCACAATGTGCCTTACATCTTAATTCAGAACTTGTATGCATTGACAGTTTTTTAACACTTTATTCTTCCCTCATTCCATGTCCACTCCATGTCTTTTTTTTAAACAGTGACAATTGTTTCTGATGAATGCATTATAAACACAAGACTTGGTATATAAGGCACAACAACATTACTGTTTACTGAGTAGAGAACAGCTTTACTGCTGTTATCATTTGATTGGCATGTACACCATTGATGAGTACATAGCACTGCACATTCTGAGCAAAGATCTGTTATTACCTACAATTATCAGTAGTAAACTAAAAATCATCAATGTGTATTACTTAAAAAATTACTTAAGTTATAAATGTCTTATTAAACATTAATTATCATGTTATAGTATTCTCTTATTAGGTTATCTGTGCACAATGGCATAACAATATTGAACCAGTCAGATGACAGTAATCTCAGCTAATGGTCTGGGTCACATTCTGTGAATCTTGCCAGAATTGCGCTGACGAAAATCGGTTAGCACGAGCAATGACTACCTCTTTTTTTATCACACGCCACTCCCCCCAGTCTCTGTCTCTGTCTCTGTCTCTCTCTCTCTCTCTCTCTTTCTCTCTCTCTCTCTCTCTCTCTCTCTCTCTCTTCATCTTATGGTGGCGTGCAGGGTGGGTATTAGATTACACCGCTGAAGGTTTTTAGCACGCTAATCCCCACACGGGGTGCTGGCCCTCCTCCAGTAGGTGAGGAGAGGAGAGCTCTTATCCGCGATCCTCTCCCCCTTCCCCCCCCCCCCCCCCAAGGCCCTTTCGAGCCCATCTCCTGCTGCCTGCGGGGGCTCTCTCACACGCAGCTACGAAAAGCGTGCCACTCTTCAAGCTTCCTTTTTTTCTCTAAAGAATGGAAAAGAAGGGGTTTGGAAAAAAAGGAGAAGGAGTAGACGACAAGAAGGTGGAAAAAAAGCTATTAAGCCCTCAGGCCACTGGCGAAAGTAGTGGCAATGTCGCTGTAGTTCCAAATGCAATTTGCAGGGCGCAGGAGGGACACTGTGGTGTCACTGGAGCAGGCAGCGAGTGATGCTTATCTCCTAAACGCTGCCCTGAGATGGGGGGGGGGGCGTGGGTGCAGGGATGGGCACCAGCTGAGCTGATATCCCCCCCCCCAGGAGGGGAGGGGGGGTTTGGTGGGGGGGCGAGCCCCGCGGAGAGAAGCTATCAGAACAGAGGCCATCGACGTCTCTCTCCCTCTCTCTCGAACGCCACCGAACTGCCACTTCCAACGCCTATAAAAACCCACAGTGCGCCACAACCCACAGCGCAGGACAATTTCAATTACCCGTTATTTTAATTACCTGTGCCTAGTGACAGGCAGCTGGACGGGGTGGCATACGACGCAGATAAAAGGCGCCTTGGCAACGATAACACTGACAGGCGGGCGGGCAGAGGAGGAAGTTTCATACTGTCGAGGAAATGACTCTGTCCCCTCAATCCCTGACTCTCGCACACGCTGCTGCTGGCTGTTTTAGCCATAAGAAGCCACGAAGTAATGCACACTTCTCCAGAGCACAGAAAGGGGGTCAGGCAGTTAAAGCTTGAAGCTTGGCAGCACACTGCACTATGGGTGTAAAGACACCCCCTTTCACGGAAAGCACTGCCACGCGCTTAATTGTTGCAACCATGCTTTGAAAGTTATGGCCGTGCTTCCTTCCTTATTTGTGTCTTTGAAAAATTTTCAAAACTAATGACCCAAGCAAAGCTGCCACAAAACTAATAAAGTGCACAGAGACACCTTTGATCATAGTAATACCCTCACAAGCAGTTTTTGTTTTTGTTTTTTTTCTGATGGAGCAGTGCAGGGGTAGGCCCCTGTATTGAATCTAATTTTCTGGTCTTGGGGTGGGGGGGGGACTTATGGTCTGAGCAGAAAATGTATTAGTCACAGAGACTACATTCTGGGCGGTGGAGTGCCTACAATTTTATTTCAGGCAGGAGTTGAGGGGTGTTCCCCTGAGGCGGTGAAAATATTGATCCTAAAGTACCGGTCATAAAGTATGAAATTGATACATCTGCAAAGTATGGTTGTTTCCCCCCCAACCCCACCCAGTGTGTGGGAGGGGGCATGGAGATATGGCACAGAATTGCACATTGTGTATTTGTGTATGTGTGTCTATAATGTGTGTGTGTGTGTGTGTGTATGCGCATGTGTTTGTATATACATATTGTTGAGCGTGCATGTACACATTTGACAGTGTCTGTGTGGAGGCTGTGTGTTTGTGTGTATGTGTGTTTGTGCATGCATGCGTGCGTGTGAGCACACATTTGCAGCAATTAAAACAGAAGTTTACTAAGTGTTTATCTTTCACTTGCCATCTTCTCCTTCCCACCTGCCTCTCTGATGCGGGAGACATCAGGCTTCCATTTTGCCTCTCTGTATTTTTTTCCCATGTTGCCATTGACATGAGGCCCAGCTGTGGAGGTAGAGGTCAGGTGTCTGACAGTGAGTCAAGCATTGGACCTGGAGCAGCACTGAATATCACTGGACTAGCCACGTCAATGTGTCAATACATCGACCAGCTGGGCGGCGTGTACAACAACAATCCACCCTCGTGCCAGCCTCCGCCATTTTGTTCCACAGGGCAACAACGCGCTGCTGTGGATGGTCACGTTCACTTCTGACAGATACTCTGCAGACAATGTGGCAACTGGAACCCAGTAAACAAAACACAACGACATATATTTTTTTTTTTTTTTTTTTTTTTTTTTTTAAGCAAGGACAGAGTGCAGAGCCATCTGTGTGAGAATGTGTTTTGTGTTCCTGTGTGGACTGACTATTTGGCATCAAGCGGTCTGTGGTGATGGGTTTACGAGGTCAGACTCGCAGATGGCCCACGGAAACTGTGGCAGGGCGGCTGCGTTTATTACCAGTTCCAGGTATTAGAATTAGTTAGGTGTGATGGTACACGCAGTGAAGTGAAACTTTTCACATTTTTTCCAGGCAAAACACTATTTGATTTTTGGACATTTCCCATGAGGAAAAAATGGTATAAACCATGTGAACTGTAAACTGAACATGTGTGAACTCCTGATCTCCAATCTGCCATTCTCTGCTTTCAGCTCACATTGGAGTGCAGGATTTCCACACCCAAGACAATTCAATGTGCTTCATTTCCTTGAATTTCCCATATAAAATATATGAAAATAGCTTTTAAACAATATTTTTGCACAATAAATGTCGTGTTTCTCATGGGGAAATAAAGCATATTTCATACGAATAGTCTGCAGGAGCATTTCTAAGATGAAGCCTGAATTAGATGCTTTATGGAATAAAAAGACATGAAAATTCTCATTTAAACTAAGCAGTGATAGTTAACCTTACTGTGGTTACGTGGGCACGATTACATTTCTAGCACTCAATCAAGGGTACACTGTTGGGGTCCAGTAATTGATTCTGTTTTTAATCTAGCTGACGGATCTGAGAATCACTCACATCAAAATGTGAAATGTAATTTAATAAGAGACAGCTAATTGAATTTGCTGTAGTCGCTGTAGGTACTCACAAAAACATTCAAATTCCTCACACTAAGCTGAAAGTAATAGATTTTGAACACTGATGCTTAACCAGAAAAAGACTAACATCTTCAGTCTGGCCTAGGGAAGCTCAGAAAACGCTCATGCAAACGATAAAATACTTTACAGCTTTTAAAAATCAGTTATTAACATTAGCAAAGCCAGCTGGGGCAGTTATTACAATATATAATATTCTACAATATACAGCTTGAGCATCCCTAATCCGACAATCCGAAATCCAAAATGCTCCAAAATTTGAAACTTTTTGAGTGCTGACATGCCGCCAAAAGTGGAAAATTCCACACCTGACCTATGTGACTTACCACCAATGGTATAAACGACCAAAAAAAAATAGTGTATAAATTATTTAAAAGTAAAGAAAACATATATGTAAAATAAAAATTGCACTTGGTCATACGTCCACAAGTGCTAACGGCTGCATGCGTACGATAGTTACGGTCGGACGATATCCCGGCATTGTGTACATGTTACATATGTACTTCTACATGCCATGCTAACATACGTCCGACTTACGTCCATTTCGAGATACAACCGGTCAGTCAAAACGGAGCTCAGACGTATGTCAGGGAATGGCTGTATGTGCAAACATCCCATAATCCAAAATCCAAAACACTTCTTGTAACTGAGGGTATACAGGCCGCAAGCCAATATGCTACATCAGCCTGGTATGCGTCACATTTTAAGAGAGAACTAATCGAAGAATTAAGATAGATGAGGACTTAAGAAATTTCTGCTTAATTGAACATAACTGCACTTCATTAACATAATTTAGGCTATTATCCAGTCCTCCCCTGGAGGAGTTCTATAAATAAGCTTCTACAGTGGGCTGTTTGAGCACCAGCTTCTCAGTGTTTTAGGGCGGGAAAGCGTAACGTTTGTCCCAAAAACACGTGAAACATGGCAGGAGAACCTACAGTAATAGCGGCGTTTCTGCTCTCCTCCAAATTCCTTATTTTTTGAAAAATCAAAAAAAAAAAAAATGAAATGGACAATTTCAAACTCACCACACAGTATTCATTACCGTCAGATATCAGGATGAAGAAAGATGTCAGAAAGTAAAGGGAGGGGGAGACAAAAATCGAAAACAATCTTGTGTATGTGGTAAGGGAGGAACTGGAGTGAGACAGAGTCAGCACTGTATGTGTCACATGCTGGAGCGGTTGACTAAGGGAAGCAGGAGGCGTGGGGGGGGGGGGGGGGGGGGGGGAGAACGGCGGGTGACAGAGCTGCAGGCAGTCTGCAGGTCGGCGATAATGGGAGCGGCTGTTGTTGGCGTATCCACGGTGATAACGGTGATGGGTCTCATCACTCTACCCGGCCATGGCTTTGGCACTCAGTGTCCAAATTGGCCACGCAGGACTCGTAACAGTTTCCCTCCTTATCCCGCGCCAACACCCTCACCTACCACCACACCCCACCCCACCCCACCTCACCCCACCCCTCCCCTCCCCTCCTCTCCCTCTGCTCCCCATGTCGCCCAGCAACAATTCTTTAGTGTGCGGCCGAGCGATCCCAAAGCAAGGGTTATACATCGGCACGCTTCTTGCGCACACAATGTGCAGTGAGTTCCTAGGGCCTAGCGCTGACGTAGGCCGCGTCCTGCCACACAATACCTGTTCAAGGACATTCACATGAAAGCTGTTTTTTTTTTCCAATCCCACAATCCATTGCTGTCAGCTCTGCTCTGGCCATCTCCCTCCGCCACCGTTACAAGGATTTCCTGTCTAATATTCTCAGAAATATCAAAAATGGTTAATTCAATTCGTGATTTTTCAATTTTTTCGACAACTATTCTGCAAGTCTGACAGACTCGTATAAATACTTAATGTAGTATTAGGAGGTTTTTTCATGAGGTATTTTTCATCCCTATTTAGCACCGCAGCGCCTCGAGTGCGATTTTCAAAGCTTTCGCCCAGCAGCCATCAGAAATACAAGGTCTCTGATCGAGGCCCGGTGGCATTTTGACAAGTGGATGTCGCCGCATTTTCTGAAATGGCTCCACGAGGGAATACAACACATTAAATTCCATCAAAACAAATTGAGTGGTTTCTCTGGCCATTCATCCCATGCTATTTCCCCCTCCCCCACCGTACTCCATCTCATGATATGTGTAGCAAATGGGATTTTAAACTTACGGCCCACTAATATAAGATGGGAGGTGAGAGCGCAACACGCAAGACGGTCTCTATTTAAAAAAAAAAAAAAAAAACCTAAAGTGGCTCTAAGTGGATGTAAAATTACCAGGGAGAGCGGGATGTGAATTTAGTTGCCATAGTAAACGCTTGTGAGACAGCACCACAAGTAAGAGGATCAGAGTACCATATAGGTTCTACATTGTGCCATTTACTCTACACAACATCCATCCCGTTAAATGTATTTCATCAGGAATGGTTCATCCATATCACATATTACATATTTCTGTAATACCCAGAGTCATTTAAACTTGATTTTTTTTTATTTTACTGTATATTACATCCTCGTGGTTGAAGATAGCATTGCTCAATGATCCGATTTTGATCTTGCGTATCAGAGAAAATATCGGTAATTAGAAAGTAATTAGACAGTAAAATTTAATTTTCTGTCTTTCTCCGCAAGTAATTTCCCATGTGACATCACATAATTTTTGCATATATTAGAGATGCGATGTAGATATCCTGGTCATAAAATCACTCAACAAATGAAAGGGGTGTTACTTTTCAAACTAGTCAGCTTAATGCAGCTTACTCACTGAATGGTTCCATTTTATAATGAGGGTATTTGAAGAGACTAACAGTAACAGTGTGAAAACCTTGAAGCGAGCCATATGAAAAAGCAGTCTGAATTTCAGCAGTGACTTCAGACTGCTCAAAGCTTAAGTCTAATAAGAGAGAATTCCCCCTTTAGCCAATGTTCAGTTGCTGAATCATTGAATCTTTTTTGTCATTGATCTTTACGTAAATGATATTTTATTTGCAATTAACAGCAGCTGCAGTTGCATGGATCTTGGATAATTAAGCTATTTTTTACCTTCAGCCTAAAAGCCCAATTATACATAGTTATGGATGTGATATTAAAGGTAATGCAATGTTAATATAGTCTTCTACCAATAGAACTTTTCTTTGTTTTGGGTAACTGCTATATGTGCTGTCAACACAGAGACACTCTCATCCACCTCCACACGCACACATGCACACACACACACACACACACACACACACACACACACCCACTTAATATTTTCCTACAGTGAGCCTGCAGCGGAGATGGCCTACCTAGGGAATGGCAGATAGGAGTTTCCCCAGATCTCAGAGAACATTTTTACATATTAAAATGTCGTAACGTCAATCTCAGAAGGCAGGGAAAGTTTGATTGCATCTGAACACACAAGGCTCAGGCATTTGTGTGCACGTGTGTGGGTGTGCGGATTTATGAACATAGTTGTGAGCGCATGTGTGTGATCCTGTGATGGATGTGCCCGTGTCTGTTTGTCTGTGTGCACGTGCTTTGTGTGCCTGCATGAGTGAAAGGATGAACTGTATGTTGATGCAATGCATGTGCAAAGAGGATTCCTGGTCAATTTTGATGTTTGTGCATTAGATATGTATTTGTGTGCGTGTATGATGTGTGTGAAAGCATGTGTGAGATGTGCATATGTGTAAGATGTGTGTGTCAGTTTGTGTGCATGTGCATGTTGAATACTAGTTTATTTAGATGTTGCATGTGCGTACATGCTAGCCTACATTCGTGTGTGTGTGTGTTGTATGTGTGCATGTGTGTGTGTGTTAGACAGCTATTTTCAGTGTGTATGTGCTGTCAGATGATTCTCAGGGCTCCATAAGAAACGGCACACTACAGTGCAGAATTAAGCCCTCTTCAATGGAGGGATTTATGGGCCCACCCACAGACAAGGGGAAGGGGGGGAGGGGGTGTTGGTTTAGATCCGCCCGGCTCAAGGCTGCGTCGGGCTCGGTCGCTGCGGCGTTGGCTACCTGGCGATACCCACGCACCACGGTCCCTCACATCCGCCGCCAGCACCTTCTCCTCAGTCCCTAAATGCGAGAGATTTGAGAGCATCTCCCCCAGTTCCTGCCGGGCGCAGCGGATTCTTCTATTCCAAGGCCTGTTTATTCATCCTTCCTCTCCTTTCTTCTTTACTTGTGCCTCCCCCCCCCCCCCCCCCCGCCAACTTCTTCAACAGCCCATGACCTGCAGTTCCCATCTCTTCCTCTTCCCCCCTCCCCTTTCTCGCTCTCCGTGTGGCTCTCTCTCGCCTACCATAACTTTCCTGAAGAGTGTAATATCTTCTGTTTGAAGGTTCCTTCAAGAATCAGCGATAGCTTCGTTTAATGTTTTTTTTCTTTAATTCTATTCCCCCTTTTCCCTTTTCTTCTATACTTTCACCTCAGACCACATTGCCGGCTAGCCACTGCTGTGATGTCCGACGTTTTCACTTTCACACACCTTAACTCCAAGTCCCCCAACTGATTTAAGCTTCAAAGAATTTGTGAAAGATAAGCAAGGCGAGGGCGAGGAGAGTTTGCTCATAAGGCAGTCCTCTGAATTCTCAAAGATGGGCACAGGCAGCCATGAGTCCATCACCAAAACCGTTGGCAGCAGCTCACCAGCACTACCCAAGAGCCCAGACTAGGGCTGTGCGACAGTGGGCAAGAAGATCCAATGTGCAGAGATGTCTTGATCGTCGTATTCGCTTGATCAGGGATGTTTTACGAGTTCTCTTGAACATACATTCCCTGAACAAACCTGTTATAAATGTCATACATGACAGCAACTTACTTTTGGAATGGAATCATTTTCCAATGTGTCAAGCCCTATCTTTGCTATCTTCTGTGCAACAGAAACATCTGGGAGCAGGAAATGACATCATACCCTATCGTATCATATCCTGGGGCAATCACTGTCGGAGTCTTAAACTTTCATTTGGATTTAGTATTAGCCAGGATTATGGTGCAAATGGACAGAACCACACATATGCTTTAGAAATGTTCTGTTTTTGGTATTTTTGAGTAGAGGATAGATGGAGTCAAGATCCCTTGAATGCTGACTGTTTTCACACAGATGTTAGGTACTATTTTCCCCAAAATCAAACAAAAAGAACTCTGAATGTAGCGGTATCTGATTATGTTGGTTTAGATTTAGATTCCACACTCATAGTCTTTGATAAGCGCTGTCTGTCATCGTGCCCTTTGACCATAAAGCTAGCTGACACCTGGCTGGCAGCTCCATCAGGCGCAGCCAGACTCGGTGAGTGATGTGGCATTAATTATGAGTCAACGGGCCATGAATCGACAGTTAATCTCTGCTGTATTTGTCACGTGGCCTGGGGCCGGGCTAGAGGTCTCCACCTCCGGCCGACAAGCCGATAAATGACAACTGCATGGCCGTCCGAAACGAATGCTAATGCGCCGCCCACAGGCCTTGCCCTGGGTCTGGTCTCCATGGCGCGGGTAAAACACGCTGCCACCGAAAAGTTTGGAGAGTTTGAAACTGCACAGTACAATTTTCTGAGTTGAATTTAACAGACTATGAATCCAAACCATGCCAGTGTCTGATGCATAATTGTATACATTTTGTACATTTTGATTTCTCGCTCTTAGTTTTTGGTGTGCTCCCTGTCCTCATGGCTTCAGGGAAGGAGGGATACGGTCAGTGGAGATTTTTGCTTCTTATTGCTCACCCCTACTGGTTAGCTGAATACACAAAGCTGCACATGAAGTGTCCTACAACTCATTTCTACGGAAGCTCAACTTTTGGACTGCAGTAGGAACATCATGTGTCATCACAGGTACTTGAAACCAACTTGAATGAAAAACATAAAAAAAATGCACAATTCGGCTTCATATGAAAGCTACCAGTGTCACGTTGGTATCTCACTCACAGCCATTTTGAGCTGTGTTTTTATATATATATATATATATATATATAACATCTGGAGTTCAAAATAGTCACACATCTATTGCTTTGTAGAAACACAGAGGATGAAAATGAGAGGTTTACTTTGTGTTTGTTTTTTTGAATAGTGTGATGCTGCATGAAGCCCACTCAGAGAAAGAGGGTCGCTGACACACGGTGTGTGAGTGCAGGCTGTTTGTGCTGAAACACAGAGTTAAGTCATTCACACACAGGAACCCTCACTCTGTGTTTTACGGCAGAGTTAAAAAGTCACTCACACACAGGCACCTTCACTCTGTGTTTTAGCACAGAGTTAAAGTCACTAACACACAGGCACCTTCACTCTGTGTTTTAGCACAGAGTTAAAGTCATTCATACACAGGCACCCTCACTTTGTGTTTTAGCACAGAGTTAAAGTCATTCACACACAGGAACCCTCACTCTGTGTTTTAGCACAGAGTTAAAGTCATTCATACACAGGCACCCTCACTCTGTGTTTTAGCACAGAGTTAAAGTCATTCACACACAGGAACCCTCACTCTGTGTTTTAGCACAGAGTTAAAGTCATTCATACACAGGCACCCTCACTCTGTGTTTTAGCACAGAGTTAAAGTCATTCACACACAGGAACCCTCACTCTGTGTTTTAGCACAGAGTTAAAGTCATTCACACACAGGCACCCTCACTGTGCTTTAGCACAAGTGAGGAAGCAAGAGTGTGTGAGAGACAGACAGGGAGACAGAGAAGAGGGTGAGAAAAAAGAGGAGAAGAGAGAGGGCAAAAATGCAAATGCAGGTGACAAAAGCGCGAGAGCGAGAGACTGACAGAAAGAGTGCAAGGGAAATAGAAAGTGAGCTGGAGAAAGACAGACTGCAAGGGAGATAGAGACAGGGAGTTTGAGAGGGAGGAACAGAGAAGCGAATGAGGGTGGCTGAGACATAGAGAGAGAGAGAGAGAGAGAGTGCGTAGGTCCCTTCTAGCCCCCGTCATTCTGATTGATTCACACACCGACTTCAAGCCACACAGCGCCGAACCGGCACGGCCCCCGCCTGAGAGGTGTGACACCATACGCTGACAGAACTGGGCCAGCACCCCCAAACCTCACCCCCACCCACCCCCACCCCCCTACCCTCCCAAACCTCACACTTACAAAATCTATTATCCAAGAAAGTGCTGGGCGTGAACATGCTCGTCTTAACTTTCCCTTTTGGAACACGGTAATCTCATTCCCGCTGCAAACGAAACAAATAAATGAAACGCAGACTCTCCAGGCCTGCGCGCATACGAGCTAACACTCGTGCTCACGACCGATTCACGGCCCGCAGGATCAGGCAGGAGGGGAAGGGAACACCGACTCCCGTATTTCACGCACGTAGAGAGCACCTTTCGCAAAACCCACACACACCTATCACGAGATATGCTGATGGTGTGAAAAGAGATGCATTCTGGGCCTGCATATTGAGCTGCTGTAGCTGCACCCAGCGCAAGGTCACACTCATACGCCTCTGCTTCTGAGGGAGGAAGAGAGAGGCAGAATTCTCAAAGCAAACTTAACTCTTTCTGGTGCATGTAAGCCTACCTTATAGCATTCCCGCACTCAGCAGACAATCTCATCCAGAGCAGCTTACGTAGTTAAGACTCCTACACACTATCCATTTATTCAGCTGGATATTTACTGAAGCTGTTAATCTAAGTATCTTGGTCAAGGGTAAAACAGTAGTACCTTACCATGGAGCTAAACATGTGACCATGGGGTTACCAGCCCAGCTCCCTGAGCATTATACTACACTGCTATCATAAAAAGCACAAAACACAGATCTGATGACAGCCATACTTTTTTTATTTATGTATTTATTTTTGCCATAGCTGATTTAAAAGTGAGCTAAAACTGCAGTCTGTTAGAGTTTTTTTTTTTTTTTATGAAATGTGGCCAATTTATTTCAATTTTAATAAAGGTTAGTGTGGAAAAAATCAGGACTGCAGGGGTTGCCTTTTGTGCAGGCTGAATGGAGAGAAAAGCACCATGGGGTGGGGGGTGGGGGGTGGGGGTTCTCAGCTCTTACCTACTGCACCTTTACCTGATATGTACAGGTATGAATAACAGCCAGGTGCTTCACAGTAATGGCGAGCTTAGTTTCTCCTCTATAAAAGGGTGAATGGAGCCACAGAAATTCAATCCGTTATAATTACTGACAATATGAAGGTTTCAGCCATGGAGTAAAACATCTCTTTCCTCAACCAGACTATTACCTCCTACTTTCAATTACAATTTACACTGAGTTAATGGTAAATACTGTACATAAACACAGATATAAAAATGTTCATGCACTCAGTCACTCACTCACACACACACACACACACACACGCACAGTTCTGGCTGTACAACACAAGGTCAGATCATTTCTCTGCTCACCTAAGAAGGTTATCAAAAATCAATTCTGCTGACCTTTTGCTTTCACTCATAAGGCAGGAAGCCATTAATTCATTCTCATTTCATTCACGCTCTGACCTTTGGCTCTGGAGCATGGCCTCTGCCCTCCCGATTCACCTATGAATTCCAGAGCAAAACACAGCATGCTGTTCTTCTTCTACGCTCTTCTTTTTAGTTTTGTCTCTCAGCAGACAATAACTGGCAGAGTGCTGTGGTGCAGTTGTAGTTCAGAGCGGCAAGTTAGCACGTGAACGTCCGCTACAAAAAGTAATATGCCCCCCAGAGAAGCAATAAAACTGTGATTTTTACACTGGGAGTGCTGCTGACATGACGATCCCACGTTTACATGACAGTTTTTGAGCTGATGCTATTATTCAAACCAACTTACGGTTGATTAGACTAACCAGGGAGCAGTGTGTGGTTAAAGGGCTTGCTCAAGGGTCCAACAGTCAAGCCGATCTCATTATGGCTACACTGGGCTTCAACCACCAACCCTCTGGGTCCCAGTCAAGCTACTATGCAAAGCTACTTTCACGAATTTACCATGCCGTGCCCAAACAACTTTGAAGACATCGGCACCACCTCCTCTATTACCACACTGAACTCAGTGGAAGAAAACTGGATTTCTGAAACTCTTCGTTACGGCTTGTTCATTGCTCGTCATTGCGTGATTCTCAATGGACACCGTTCAGAATGATCTGAATTCATTATTCAAGCAGCAGTCAGCATAATTCTTTCATTACTCAGCTGTACCTCTGCCAGCTGAATTGCTGTGCCATTCATGGTACGCATCACTGATGGTAAACTACTTTTCAACTTAGCCTCGAAAACCAGCGCGGAGAGCTATCGCCGCCAACTTACATAAATAACTGCCCGTATCTCTTGTTGTCTGTAAGTGGCTTGCTTTGAGAGAAGTGGCTCGAAAATCCACAACAGTTTTAACCCTGTTACAACGGCGTCAGACCGCGCCAATTTCAGAGTTAGCGTACCCGTGGAAGACAGGCCCCTTGAAGGCATGGGCAAAGTGCTTGTTGATTAGTTTTGTGTGGAGAGAGCGAGAGGCAGAGAGAGAGACCCTTTCCTGTAGCTTCCAATCCAGTAACTGTCGGGGGATTCCTGACCTGAAAAGACAAGGGCGGACTGTGTAAGGTGTAATAACTGTGTGCGCCGAGCAGACCGTTATCGGCGCTGCCATGTCTGATCTTTATGGGAGGGAGGGCCGAGCACTGAAAGCGTATTCCAACTGACCTCCACGTCTCCTACGGCTGACTGCCGGGCGGAAACCGTCGCCTACGAGAGCAAAGCACACCCGTCTCGCCGCTGAAAAGGGCAGCTTAACCCAGCGGCATCGAGGGTGGACGTGGGCATGGGCGTGGGGGAACGGGGCTGGGGTGTGGGGGGGTGGGGGGTGTCACGGGCTCCAGCCCAGAGACTGAAGCTGGTTATTGTAATTATGATAATCAGATTAATTGGTTCTCCAAAGATTAAACTTTCGCCGGAATTCTAAACCAATTACTTCCATATCGTTTTCTCAGTGGAGAATCCTGAGAGGTCCGACACCTGCAGCTATTTTCATCTCAGAGGTGTTACAGAGGTGTGCAGCGTGAATGGAAATGTGCGTCTTGGAGGCGGATTATTTAATTTGTGATTTATTTTTTTGTTTTGTTTTGTTTTCAGGGGGAGAGGAAGCTTGGCTATGAAGCGCGATGACTAGCATACTGTTTGCCATCTGACAAAAAAGACAATGAAAAATAGCGCTGCTCTGAATTCATCTCATACTTATTATTGAGATTAAAATACTTTAAACACATTATTCAGAGTCTGGAAAAGTGTACAAAATATAACATACAAGGTTGTACCTCTTGATGCCTTGCACCCTGTAAACTTATGAGAGCAGATACTACGTAGCAGTGAGTAGTGGTAGTCAGCAAAACTGGCCGGGAACCAGATTTGTAAAGACAGAACAACTAAAGTACAGCCTTTGACACTCAAGTGGAACATGAATGTCTGGGTCCATTGGGTCCAACACACCAACAATAGACTGAAAAATTATGTTATGTAAAATATTACATAAAAACACCTGACTGAGGGATTCTCCAATAAGAGTAATGCGATTTTTTTGCAACTGATAAAAGTACGTATGCACTGTATTCAGACTATGTAGTGAATAGGCAAGGAGGAATCAGAATCAAGACATGTGGTTTTCTGTTATGCCTTGAACAAGGCTGAAGATAGTCTTGCCCTCGTATCAAGAGGTGTTATTTTACATAAAGAGTTTTCAAGACTTGGAACACCTTTCTTGCCAGGTCTAGTCGTAGAGGCAGAGACCTTCAATGTTTTCAAGTCTAGGCTTGATGTAGTACTGAATATTCTGAAGGTCACTGATAAATGGTTAGCCTAGTTTGGCTGAAAGGTCTGTAACAATATGTTCTTATGATGAAATACATGAAATCAGTCACTTAATCTCTAATCCTGACTCCAGGAGCTCAGTTGTTAAAGAGTATCTGGAAAACATGTTGACTTTTAAGGCATAGGACTGTATCCTAATTTCAAGCCACTACAATGTCTGTGTTTGAAAGCTTTCCTTACCGGCCTTCCCGATAGGAGATGAGAATGTTTGATCTGTAAAGGATTCGACAGCCTTTATTTTCTATTTTTGAGGAACAAGTTAAACAGTTTAAAAGGAATAATTCATTCCCTGCAAAGGGATCAACAGAGAAATGAAAAACGGGGAAAACAGATGCAGACTGTGCTGCTCTGCCTGCATTGACTGCCATAGTTATCAAAGACAGTCCCTGAAGTAAACTGTTAGCCTCTTTAGGATGTAGCACTAAATAATCCCACCAGCAGTGTCACAAAACACCTATTTATAACTGGATAGTTAGCGTAGCCAGAGTGTGCAGTTACTACCAAAGAAATGAGAGAATTTCACCAGTGTGGACAGCAGCCTTTGATAGTCCCAGATACTGTACCCCATAACATTATTTGACAGAGTCTGGAGCGCACCATTGGTTTATTAGCAAAGCACATGCCCAAAGCTAGGCAGCGTTATGCTACAATCAGGACAGTAGTTATTCAGGCTCTCAGTTATGAGGCTGACAAAGTGAGGCTGTCAGTTCTCTTTCTTTTTTTTTTTGCCACTTGTCGAACAGCTCATGGTGTGTCCACCACTTCAACTGTGCTTTATTTAAATGGCGTTCTGTGCTATTTGCAGAAACCATTGATATATGCTATAAGGCATAATGCACCAGCAGTCAAAACAAAAAAAAAAAAAGACTAGCGAGCAAGACTCTCAAAGACCTGCCACGGCTAGACGCACTCTGACAAGACAGCTTTCAAAGAGGCTCGCTGTTGGCTGCCAAGTATAGATTTGTCTGCCCCACAAACCCCCCCAATTTATGTGCTTTCTAATATTTGAATAAGAAGCATCAATAAGTAGAGTGGTGTTTTCTCATTGAGCGTAGATTAAGAGGGGTTTAGAAAGCAGGAGAGATCCTTTCAGTCGCTGCAAGGCCTTTGTTTGCTTGACAAGGTGTAAATACCCGGAGGCATTACGGCCGATCTCATCGCCGAGCTGTCGGCCATGTCCAAATTTAAACAGCTGATTAGCTGCACCCGACAGCGGGGAGGAGAGAAATAATCGCCGTGTCAAGACCGAAAGCCGCCTCCTGCATGACCGAGCCGATGGAGGCGTATTCATTTAACAGAGAATATTGAGTGCTGCTTTTCTCCGACTTGGATTTCCAGCCAAAACTAATGAGTGAAACGGGGAGGAGGGTTGGGAATAAGAACAAAAGACCCTCTCACACACTATAGCGCATTCAGGTCAGGTCAACCTGTATAGAGAGGTAGGGCCCTTCTGGATTACTCGGTGGAAATATGAAACCTGAACCACATTAAGATAAAGGATATGTGCCCAGCTCAGGACAAACAATGCACAAAAGGACAGCACATCAAGGTAAAGTTAGTTAGGCAGATGTGTCAAGATGGTGGACCTGCAAAAGAGATCAAATATCCTCTAAATGGACATTATCTTTCATCTCAGGAAAATGATACCTCCTACCGGGTGGCAGCGTCACCTAAGAAGCAAGATAACGCCCTTTTCGGTATGGTGGAGGAGCCGTTGGCAGCGACACGCGGTCTGTGCGCAGATGCGCAGGCGGTAACATGCGAAAAACTGGGAGTGGGCAGGCTGATATATTTGGATGCTAAATTGAAGATTTTTTTTTTGCAATTTTTTTCCCTATTGGTGACAGACAGAAGGAGGAACATAACAGATGTTAGGATGTTATAAAAATAACAGTATTTCTGGAGTGGGAAGTAGCAGGTTTTGAATTACTCCACTTGAAGTAGATGTGCTTCACACTGCTATGTATATACATGTACTGTATATGCTTTTTATTCCATAAATGGCCTAACATTCCATCATAATGAAATGAAAAAATACATATGCAGTATCTGTTAAAGAAATGAGCAGTGCTGTCTTGTTAATAATTTGTTCAGCCCTGGAGGGTCTGTGCGTTTGTCGTTTTCTCGTGGGCAGTGTGGTGTGAAGAGTCCACCCACACATCGCTGTCATATGAGACCGCCAGGAGCCAGAGCATCAAGCGAACACCACAGGAAAACGACGGCGTCACCCGCACGTTGGATACGGCCTGGTGAGGCAGCCGCTTCACCCCGAGCCTTCGATTAGGTAAAGAATATACAAACCCAAGTGTGTGGGAGCAGGCCACTGCATTGGGCTAAACAGTTTGGCTGTGCTGTGGGTGGAGAAAGAAAAAATGTTATACACACACACTCTTACCCATATGCACGTTCACCCGACCTCCCTATCAACAAAGAAGGTGCACCCTGGATTCTCTCCTCATTTTCCGCCTGCCATGGTTATTGCTACTGAGGGGCGACAGTGGTAATAACATGCACAAGCAGCTCCGCAGTCAGGCCTCTGGGTGTAAAGGCCCACCCCGCCCGAATTTGTGTCCTCACTTTACTCAAAGAAATACTCATTAAGTGGAACCAGAGAGCAGTGACGTCCTGGAAGGTCCTGGAACTCGTTGAGACAGCAACTCCTCCTTCATTGGTTCAGTGACTCCATGACCAGGATAGCTACCTAACATCTGTAACATGACAAGTACTTGCATCATTCGAAATGGGAAATGTTTTTGGGAGGCAGTCACGAAAGTACTTTCACAGCAATTGTCAATTTTTTTTTTGACTTTGATCGCCTCGCAGCGCCATTTTGCACACTACGGAATGCAGCATAAAGCAGGACAAACATCGGGATGAGCCAAGCAGGGCTTTAAAGGGAGATGAATGCTTTCCTCCAGAGCTGGCAGAGTGTCCCACACAGCACAGACCCTTAATTACCACCACACTCATCTGCAGACACCATTCACACGGGCTGGACCCAACTCGACCCCCTGGCCAGCGGTCCACCGTTTGCGCTTCTGTGAAGATGCCGCTTTTTTTCTTTTTTTTTTTTTCGTTTCTTTTTTTGTTCTCCCCAAGTCCTCTGCCCCTCGCTCCAGTGTTTTCCTCTGCCAGTGAACGCAGAACTGAAGATTGCAAATGAGATCCTCACTCATTAGGCGCTGGGCACGCCACGGCTGTTGTCACTTTTTTTGCCAAACATGATAATTACGCTCATTATCATCATCGCGCCCCTTTTAATATTTGCACAAACAACAGGAAGGTTTTGTTGTGGCTCCTTATTTTAATTCAGAGAGCATGACACAGCGCTCCCTTCAGTCGGCCTGCCCGAACTCTGTAGACATAAACAGCGCCACCTACTGCCCTTTGTGAGTGTAGCAAAACAACACAAAAACTGGAGACAGAGGCCTGGAACCAATCAAACGAACTTGCTTGCTGTAACAGCATATAAAATTAAATAAGAACAGGACTTGACTTTCTTGAAGGGCATATTAAATTCTCTTTCAGAGTGTAAAGAACACATTCTGAAGGACGCGTTTGCTTGTCTCCAATGCAATAGGAAAAACTCACAGAGACTGTATGTATGCTGTAACGCAATTTCTGTTTTAATTGAATTGCGTATGTCCTTAAACAGACTAAGTAAGCTTTATTACATCACTATGTTTAAGGGAGGCGAACTAGCAAGCACCAAAGAATAACAGTAACTGCTGCAAGATCATCTGCCATTCATCATATGCCACTGTACTCCAGTGAGTCGGGGATACCACACCCCACCGGCACCCCCCACTTCCCCAAACCCCACGGCCTCCATTTCAGTTTCCGGTTTCACAAAGAAAGCTCCAAACATAGGCGCTTGCTTTCACGAGCACTAACAGAATGATTAAGAAAACTCTTGAATAATGCATAGAGAGCGAGGGAGAGAGAGAAAGGCCATACCAGCCCTGAATCACTGCCTCTTCAGTGACCATCGATAAATCACCCCCGTGTTATCACTCTTACTAAAGTTTAAGTAGGCGATAAGTACAGTTCCATTGAGACGATGATAAATATGGCCGCTTGGTTTGGGTCTATTCTCTGGGGCAGGAGAGGAGGAGGCGGGGAAGCTCTCAAAGGTAGTCTGGCCTTACTTGCCACTTAGGTTATTGATCTGTCTTCGCCTTCCCCTTGGCACGGCTCCACATTCAAACTGAACCCCGTTCCTTGGCTCACTGTTTGAAAAGTTTTTTTTTTTTAGCCACATATGTAGACTTTGCACACACTTTGCTCTAAGTGTATTCCTGGCCAGGTTAAAGAACAGCACCATCCTAGCGCCAAATAGAGACAGGCTAGCAATTTGGGGAAAAGTATTCGAGGAATAGCCAAACTGGTTATGGCTGAAGCCATCCATATCATGGCATGGGCTCAAGAGTTTTCCCACAATCCTGTTGTTGTAGTACAGCCTGAGACGGCGCAAAAGAAAACCTTTCAGTAGCTCCCTTGCTGAGGAAGCTAAAGACATGAATACCTGATCATGTCGTTCGTTGTCATGGCAACGTCAGGAAGCTTCAAACTGCGAAACCAAACCGCCCCCCCCCTCCCCCTTTTCGTTGAGAGTTTGACAGCCGAACACGCACACATACAAACACTGCCTCATGTTAATTTAACGACTCTGTACCCGGCAATGCCTGCAAGCAGACTCGCCGCACCTCTTGGGCTTGTTTTCCGTTCGCTGGTTAGGCCCGCTGACAGACTAGCCGCTGGCGTTGCTTTTGTTGTCCATGTTGTGCTACGGACTACGGACACTGCACAACTGCATACCTTGTCTGGCAGGCTCAGGCAGCAGAAAACGATAGCATGCGCAGGTAATACAGAACCACACTCAATAAGTGCAGCACAGCTCAGGTCAGTAAATTAGAGGGAAGCAGATGTGTGCTACATACAGACGGGCAGTGGTAGCTTGAATCCTATGTTGGTCTGTTTGAATGATGACTTTCCTCATAGGAGTAGCGTCCACCTGCAGTGACAAAATGCTAAATTGGGGCCTTTTGAGAGAAGGAACAGCTGAAGGCAGTACCATTTGTACTGATTGTTTGTTGTCGTGTATTGTGTTGTACCTGCCAAGGGACTTCAGTTTGAAATTAGCGGTAGCTAACTTTGGTGTGATGCATCATATATCAGTTAGTTGAACGGGTGCTAAAAATTGCACATGGTCCCTGTGAAACAGATTAAAGAATTAAAAAAAGAACTGCTTTTAGATTTGTTCTGGAAACAGAGTGAGGCAGTGAAACAGCCCAGCCCGAAATAATGACACATAGGCAGAAATGGTATGACGGAACTAGGGCTGCCAGTTCGAGGGAATTGACAGACTGGCAGGTAAAAAAAAAAAAGAAATAAAGAAAGAAACAGGCTGACGTCAGTTCTGCCCGGTTTGCCTCCTTTATCGCCAGCTCTGCTGCTGAAATTACTGATGACTCTGGGCCCCCCCACGCCACGCCCCACCACCCCACGCCCACATCGCCCCCCCTCCGGTTACTGCAGCTGTTTGTTTGCCACTGAGTCCCACGGGGCCCCCAAATACCTGCAGAGCTTTGACTGGCTGCGCTGTGAATGCGAGCGACGTCTTTCGTCCCTTTCCCTTCAGCTTCCCTCCGAGTCTGACACGATTATTATTGTCATGGAAAGTATTGACGAAAGTCTATTTTTAAAACCGAAGACAAAAGCGGAGCTCCTCTCCCGCGCAAATAAATTGAGGACATCTGCTTTGCGTGGATCAAAGAGGACATGAAAAGACTTTTTAATATAAATATTTAATGACTTTACAATATTTTTTTTCTGCAGCATGTGAAATTTTCTTTGTCTTTTATGTGCATGTATTCATGTTGTCAGTTAAGTAGCACAACCTAAAACAACCAAAATAAAAAGCAGGGCTACTTAAAAAATACTGGTGAAAGACCATTATAATAAAAAGAAGTTCAAATCCCCTACCTCTCATTTTGGTTCAATCCTTTTTTAGAGGCAGCCATGGAAAGAATTCTTTAAGTACCAATTCTGCCTCATCAGTTTAATAAGCTATGCTTATCTTCAGCCATTCTAAGTAAGGAGCAGCAAGCACTTCTGTCCATTCTCTAACAAGGATTCACCTCAGCGAGAATGTCACCACTGAAAAGTCACATCCGCTGTGATATCCAAAGTGATTGCCGCTTCCCTTTCTGGTGCATGTAAAAAAAAAAAAAAAAAAGAAATGCTTCAAGATGGCAACCTTGAGGATGCCAATCGGATTGATAAAAGAAACTGCATAATTTAATACAATGCATTTGAAGTTGGGCCTACTAAGCAAAACACTGAGTTTTGTGATTGACTTCACACATCAAATCAATCTTTTTTGTATTAACAGGAAGTCGATAATTAAGGTCCACAGCATTTTGACAAACCATCCATCTGTATTTGCCCCATGTAACTGCGACATGTCAACGCTCAAACTCAAACATGATTGACACATTGTTGCACTGCTGTATCAATAATGTTGCATAATTTCCATACGAAGCATGAAAATTTCTCAGTCTCAGTCCATGGCGAACACAGCTGTTACTTTCCGGTTGACATTGTTGCATTTATAAGGCATTCTTGGTCTGACGTATTTTGCTTCTGTTTATTTTTTTTAGTACTTATATTCCATAAATATAGCATAGCAGAAGGAGTGACAGTAATGGAACTTGCTCAAGGCTGCGTGGTCTTGGACTAACCTGGAAATAAAACCAGCACCCTCTAAGTTATAAACCCAGAAACCCAGTCCCCTAACAACTAGACTACACTGGCACCCCTGTGTGAGTGAGTGAGTGAGTGAGTGAGTGAGTGAGTGAGTGAGAGAGAGAGAGAGAATTATCAGAATAAGAATTTATTTGAATAAATACTATGTTCTTCACACCTTCATTTTTATAAGCATTGTAATGATACTTCACTGTTGTTATATGTGGTTTCTGTGTTCCTGTGTTTTGCTTCGACAATATGAATATGGCTGCCCTGGCAATAAAGCGATTGGAACTGAATTCAGAGAAAGAAAGAGAGAGAGATGGAGGGAGGGAGGGGGCCTCATGATGTGTCCTTAAACAAGAGGGGTTCAGTTCGGCTGTGTTTATGAGTGGTGCCGTTGGCGGGATTTCACCCGTAATTACCGCCTGGGCTGCCCTGTGGTTTTCTGTGGAAAACAGCAATCATCCCGACAGCCTGCTGACTGCCATCCGCGCAGCTCAGTGTGCAGGTACCCATCAGCGGCTCCCCAAAGGGAGGAAATCCCTCTCCCCTTCGGCTCCCTCCCCAGATGACAGCTTCCGTGCTCCCTGTACTGATCCAGGATCAGCTTTCACCTGTCCGTTACCAAAGCTTGGAGTCCATTGAGCTAAAAGCAAACACTGTCCCCAAATCAGCATCACGGTTATGGCGAATATTTCGGCAAGAGCACTGATATAGGATCGGGTTTCCCCTGTTCATATCCAAACCTTATGCATGATGAGTCAAAATTCAAAACTGATCCCAGATCAGAAGCCATTTTTCATCAGTTGCCATAGCAAGAGTATGGAGCCAGGATCTACTGTCCTCAGTCAATATCAGAGCTTCATCCATTTTAAGGTAAAAGGCAAAGCTGATCTTACTTTAGTAGCCATGACTCATAAAGCATTATAGAATAAGAGTAATGTTACTGGTCTTGAAACCAGTTTTTCCCATTCATATCCTTACCATATCCATTATGAGGGGAAAAAAAGGAAAACTGATCCTAGATCAGCAATCCTGTCGCCCAAAGTGGCTTATTGAATGTGATTGGCCTCAGGCCTTCTGGCCTAACCAATGTGCGTGGGTGTCAGGCATGCGTGTTTAGCTGTTCAACAGTCCGTTCATGCACACGCGTACACGCCCCGCGTATCATGGAACTGAATCGAGCCAACGCATCGCTCTTACCAAAGCATGTAATCCCGCCCCGGAGGGATGCAACAGCCTGTTAGACCACCATGGATTTCATTTTTTTCTTTTATGCTTCATACTGTTGCACATCCCCATGTGGCAAAAACCTGCAAAACTACAGGGACTCAAAGACATGTTAGGCTCAAACCAACCAGCTGTGGTGGGTTTTGCTGGGGAACCGAGGGATTCTGGAAATGCATCTTACCGAGTTGTGCTGATCTGGATTCATGTTCATGTTCATCAGAGATTCATGAATATGCAAATGAGATGGGAGGGTTGCCCAGGTAACTATAGCTACTAAACAAAGTGAACGTGACTTGGAAGTATCTTTGCAGTGAAAAACATTTCCATTCTTCACTAATGCCAAGGGCACTTCCATCGGTCTTTGTAAGGCACAGAGAAACATTATGTATAAGATCAAACGTCCAGACGTGAGGTCGGTTCACATGTCAGGCTTTTCAGGTTTCTTATGTAAAGCATGCAGTGTGTGGTCCAGTTGTGAAGTTTAATGGTGTCTCTTTGGCGGGTGGGAGGCGATGGGTGGTGTGTAACTGCTGTCTGACGGGTGCAACGCCTTGAAGTCTTGTACTAGAGCTCAGTTCTCCTAATCACAGACAACCTATGCAAAGAAAAAAAAAAAAACAACTGACTCTTTCCCTCCTAAACCCCTGAGCCCCCCCTCCCCCCCTTTGAGTGGGGGGAGATGCAGCTGTGTATGTGTTAAACAGGGGGGGGGATAAATTTCTTTGTTTTCCATTTTGATGCCTCTGATTCTCCACAGCTTATAGTGCCGTAAGGCACACGTTATCCTGCAAAGCCTCCTGATTCAGAAAAACGTTTTCCTGTAAAACCAGAAGCGTCATTGCTCGTATTATGAGAAGCGTGGAAGGCCGCTGAAGTTCTCAGGCACCATCTGAATTCTGCGATATAGTTTATTTTTGGTATAAACTTGAGGTTTATTTTGAGGTGCAGACTAATAGACTACACATAAAAAAATAGCATGGAGAAGTCACACACTCAGTTTGCTACTTGCTCTGTTTTAATGAAAGACCAAAGTCTCAGTGCAAAAGGCTTCATCGGGGTGCTGTTTTGTTGGAAGGCAGAGCCAATTAAAGGACTCTAATTAACGTCTGGTGAAAAAAGTCAATGGCACAAGTTATATTAGCGCTTTGCTACAGTATCAAAATAGGTGCGTATTCTGTTCAGTTGTGACATCATCAAGTCTTCAAGAGGTGTTTTTCAGACCAAACTCATGACTAAGATGATTCCATGAGCATTAATTTGCTTGTATAGTGATGCTACTTGAAGTACTGTATTTCAGACTCCGCTGAGATCACCCGTTCTGAGACAGACTAAAATAGATGGACAGACAGACTAAGAAATATATACAAGCGGGGGTAAAAATAGAAGTCACCTTTGTGTTAGAAGATATTCCCTTTCACAAAAATATATGTGACTTGTGGAGGACAACCACGTCTATTTTTAGATGACAGAGGTAGCAGGGATGGGTATGTGTTCTGAAATCTTTGAAAGTCAGTGGTGGGGGGAAGGGGGGGGGTTGGATTTAGACCCCTTGGAGACCCACCCCAGCGAGGGATAGCTCATTATAGGAGATGGCCCTCTCGGACAGGGGTCACGGTCGGCGGTATAAAGGAGGCAGCGTTCTGGAAACGTTTGAAAGTTGGGGGTTCCCCAGAGGTCAGAAGTTGGACCGGACCCCCTGGGATAGACACCCGACGGATACAGATGGATCGCTCATTATGAGCAAAGCTTCTCTCTGACAGGCACCCGGTCAGCGGTATAAATTAGCATTTTAATAGACGAGCACCAGAGGCTACAGCATCAGGCAGGGTGACCTCACAGGTGACAGCCGGCATATGTAAATGATTAATTATCAAGAAAACGCTAGGATCATGCGCTTGTTAAGGAGATGTGGAATCCGTCAGCCTGGAAATATATTGATATAATCTGCTCCTATCGTCTCGTTATATTGTTTCAATATATGCACAGAGAACCAGAGCAACGGCAATTAAGTGTGAACTAATGAGATTTCTCGAGGTGATGTTTAAGAACAAAGTACAGCAAAGACTGCTGTTCAGGGACACAGACTAGCCACTGGAACTCATTAAACTGTAAAAAGGATATTCTTCATTTGTGGGTTTTGATAGTGACTGACAATGAGGAAAACCTATTACTTACTGTACTGCAATGTACTTGAGAGAGGCCCTTCCTTTAGCCATGATATAGTATATAGTCATATAAAGGATATGAGCATGAGTGGTAATTTTGCACAGCTGACCTGTTAGGAACAAGGCGTTCGGTCAGTTCTGCTCAGCGGGCAAACCTTCCTGCGTGCTGTTGTAATGCCATATAGACTGAGCCCCTTTGGAATGCTCACACTTGGCCAGGAGAAGAAAAATCTCCACAGTATCTCTCAGACACTTAGAACGGTAGAAAGAAGATACACAGTCATTTTTAAAAACCAAATACATTTAAATTTGTCCTCTCGGTGACAGTCATCGTTGTGATGCATTGTACTCGTTGTCATGTATAACAGGGGCAAATCAATTAACGTTTGAATGTGGGGGCTGAGAGTGCCGTAATCAAACATATTAATTTGGATGACAGCGCAGAGGAGGATTTATATCCATGTGGTGCATATCCGCTTGAAATATAAATAATATGCTGGAATGAAGACATAAGAGGAAATGGACTCTGTGATAATTGCAAGAAGCCACAAATTATTCAGCAACCGTATAAAAATTGAATAAGGTCCTTTCAACCTCTTTGCTGCAGATGTTTTCTGTCCTCCAGGCTACTTTATCTGAATGCTGTCAACGCACCGAATACAGGGGCTGAATTTCGGCTGTCTTGTTCGCCTCCTTTTTAAGCTCCAGCAATTAAAAGAAAGAAAAGGCGGAAACTGAACCTTCCTCAATATTTCACTTCAACAGAAAGCAGCGTGGTTTGAGAAAGTAGCAATTAAATCTATACTCAACACAGGGCCAAGTTAGAGTTCAGCAACGAGGCATTTGAATAGATCGAGTACGGGGAGAAACAGTCCCAACCCACCCCTCGATCAAAGACACGGAGCATATAGAGTTTCGCTGTGGAATCTGCTGGCCGTGCAAGCGTGAGATGGTTCCTCAATGCGTGACACTCTGCGAACTACGGGTCTGGGCGTGCAGAATGCGAACGACGTGCTAACAGCTTCAGCTGCAGCCACACGCACCGTGTGGAACCAGGGGTGGGAGGGGTGGGGGATGCGAGATCTGAGATCCTATCTCGTCTTTGGCGGGGGTTCTGGCAACTGATAGGGAATGTTCCCGTCCGCGTCAGTTCACTGGCAGTTCAGGAGATGAAGCGTGCACGTTTCAGCGAGCCTCAACCCCGGAGTGAACTTCTGAAGCCTCCTCTTCGCGATCGCAAAGGCAGGCAGAGATCACGGATGCGCCACAGTCCCCCTGCACAGAGTCCACTGGAGATAGCCCCCCCCAATCCCTTGCTTGGCAGGTGAACATGGTTTTGCACTATGCAGCAATCGCCAGAGTCCCAGACAGGCGATGACAACGCATTAACCTTGAAGAATCGCCCCTCCATCAACAAAAAAAGTCCCATCAACCCAAAACACCGTAAAGTGAAGCTGGTTTAAGTGTGTTTACATCTCGGCGTTGTGTCTGACAGTATCAAGTGCGCCTCTCCGCTAATGACTGCTTAATTACGCTAATTACACCTTTGATTGCTTACTCAACAGAAACCAGTGGGAGACAATTTGAAGTGTACATACTGGGGGAAAATAAATAAATAAATCAGGCTCCGAAACAACAATTACACTTTTTTAATATATTCTATGAGAGGAATGTTCTTGACCCCTTGAATACTTTCCAAAAAGGGAGGAAAAAATAATATTTCAAAATTTGTGGTGGCTGGCTGACATCAGTTGTATTGTCATCTTTGGAAGGAGACGGGCCTTAGCGGGAGCCCAAGGGAGCTTTTCCACACTCGACTTTTACCGCCATCCGCGTTATATGACACAAGCTATTATTAAAGCCAAGGACCATCGTACTGTTATTGTAACAATGTTACTGTGTGGATAAAAGGGCCTGTCCAAAGGCCTTCAGAGGGACAAGTTAATATATCACTGTGCATCCCGTTTGGCGATACCGGCCAAATCCTGCCATAAATTGGGTCTCTCTCAAGCGATGTTATTTTTTAATAAGTGGTGGGGTGGTGATGAATTGGAGGGAGGGGGTGATGGTAACAGAAAGCATTTTATCTTATTATAACACTTGTGCTGGGATATAGGAAGCATGCTATGTGTGTGTGTGGGGCAGGGGGGTTGAGGTAAGGCAGACCTGGTGTGAGGAGGCAGCAATAGAGGGGCTGGAACAACTTTAAATAAAGTCAATTCTGATTACTTTTTGAAGGTGAATTACATGACATGTGTGAATGAGAAACAAGGAATTGAGCATTTTTTTGAAATCACATTTAAAACACATTTAAAATTGGGCACCTGAAACACTGAACGCCATATGCATGTATCTGCAGGTAGTCAAGCCGTGGTCTAATTTGGTACAGCTTTTAATTCCTCCACCAAAACAGAGGCATTTTACAGGCCTGCCTTCATATTACATTCCTTCAGTCATGTAGCAGATGTTCTTCATTTACAGTGATGAGCAGGATATGCATAAGTTTATCAAAAATGCAACAGCATCAAATCCATAAACTCTAACACGCCACATGAAGCAGTGTAACGAACAAACAGTAACAGCTGTGGAGCCGCACTCCTCAGTACACAGCAATCATCTGTGTGAAGAAGAAGTTTAGCATGTTTGGCATGTGGACTGGAGTCAGAAAGCGAGGAGAGTTTGAGCAGCAGTGAGCAGCAGAGTATCCGGGTGCCCCGGGTGTCACACCACGTTTGATGCGAAACGACAGTGATGTGGCTCTCGGACATGCGTTCGTGAGAGCAAGGGATTTCGGGGAAACCGCCGCCGTCTTGCTGACGCGTGGAACAGGATTCCTAAAGCAGATTGAGGGGGCTCCACAAAATTATTTCACTGCTTTGTGTTGATGGCCTCATAAAGCCGAGTGTCCCCTTCCCTACGCGTGTCATGCATAAATAGAATAAGTGCAATAAATGCAAAAGTTACCGAACTGCATCACAATGACTGTTGCCATAGGAACATGCGTGGCTTCACTCAGACATGAGCTCTGTATGTGCAAGTAAAAGCATAAATCATAAAAATATGTCTTATCAAAGGCCCATTCCAGCCGTACAGGAGCAGAATGTGGAGACATATAAATCTGGGAACCAGCTGGGAAAGTCATAGTGCCTCATTTGAAAAGAAACTTTAGTAACAGGAAAGTTACTTTGTATTTGAAACATATGCAAGACTCACATCACAGTACTATGAAAATGTACCTTCTGGACTAGTTTTGGATTATTGTGCAACACCATTTTCAAACTGCATATAGCTGAAAAACAATGATATGGGTCAATTGCACCCAACCTGTTCAATGACTGTGAGAGCAGACCAATGGCTTTTCAGCATTGGGGTTGCAGTGCTGAAGGAGGAGGGGGTGGGGGTCATCGTGTGTGTCCCATGCTTTGGTGACGTGATGGGGGGGTTGGGTGTGGGGTGGGTTTGAAAGAGTGATGGGACTCTCATGCTGTCTAAAAAAATACCTCCTGTACAGGGGCGGCCGGTAAACTCAAAACGGGAGAAACAAATTTTTCCTCAATAGGCCTACCTAACATTATGTCCAACCTGTTCCCATTTATTCTCTTTGATCAACAAGAAAACAAGTAATTCACACAGTAATCAACACCAATTGATGTAATTAGATTAAAGACGTCGATGGATTTAACAAATGTAACAGGAGTTTGCAAAGAACAGCAATTCTATTACAAAATGAAACTGTTAACCATTTACTCTATTTACGTCAGCTGGTGTTGATTACTCTGTGAATAAATGGACTTATTGTTAGTCAAGGGGGATAAATGGGAACAGGTTGAAGGTAATGAACAATTTAAAGGTAAAGTTTGTTCCTTTCCTGTTTTGAGCTCACCGGCCACTGCCGCTCCTGGGCTGTGCTCCCCTCCACACCAGCAAGGCAGGAAGCCACGGCCGGGGGGGCGTATGGAGAGGAGCAGGTTAACAGGCGTCAGTCTGCCCGCAGCATGTACCTCAACATGCAACCTGTGTTCAGCGGTTCTGGTCCCGGCGCAATTCAGCATTTTGAGAGTCATTGCGGTTAAAGCTCTAACTCGTCCACTTTGCACAAGAGTGACATAAAATCTGGTCTGGAGTGGCTCAGGATCGGCTCTCAGTCTGAAGGACCGCAAAAAGCTTTGACTGTAAGACCTATCAGCTCCATATAAGCATTTCATGTATCCATCAAAATACACAGGACGGTACTGCTTAATAACTGTGGCTGTCATTTTGTCAGCACTGACTCGTTACCACAATAGACAGCATTCAGTTTTATCGGTACCGGTCTACGGCCAATTTTATCGCAGTTTTGTCAACCACCCTACACCTAGCAGCTGACATTTGCGTAGGGATGCAGCAATAAGAACCTGAATAAAAAATTCAGTTAGAGAAAAGCACTCAGGATACAGCACAGCTGTCATGCCGTTAAAACAAGGTGCTCTTTACAGTTATGCCATTAAAAATGCTTTTTACACTTTTAGCGCGGTAAGGCGCTCCTGTCCTAGGACTTGGATCACACAGAAAGAAATGAGAAGTTCATGGGAGGACTTTAGCCTCTTAAAATCATTTAAATCATCGCTCATAATAGCAGCTACGTACAGCCAAGGCACTCCATTCGGGTTCAGACAATGCTTTCAAAACCCATTTGTAGTCTGTTTGAAAGTGCACCCGTTTAATTTTTCCCAGTCATGTTTTGCTGAAAGTTTACATATCCGCTGCTTTGGTAAGAAACGAATGATGAGGTTACTTTTGATGTTTTAAGCGATAGACATGATAGCCTTGGGAGTCACAGTAAGTGGTCGATCCATTACAGTTTTCTCCTGGACTGTTCCTGCGCCACCATTTTGGAAGTTACAGCATTCCTCAAAGCTGCCCTGTTCTGTCGACAGTACAATGTTCAGTCTTGGCCCGTCCTTTCCCATCTGGTTTCTGTCATACAGATCAGCTGAAGCAAATGTAATGCTTTTTAAAATAACTGAATACATATTTAGATTTGAAAAATTGTTCAGCTACCACAATTTTTAACCCATATTTTTACATTTCGCAGAAATAGAACATTGTATCAGCTGTCAGGATAGCTTCTGACATTCAGCTAAATGGCTGACGACTCACTTGTGTTTGGCCAACTGGTCTGACAGTAGAATTGACAATGATCTGTAATAACTGGAGTATGTTGGGATGAACCTATAACAGAGCTTCATATTTTAAAACCATTCCTGGAAGCAATACGCCTCCAATAAAAACTCAGCTATTAGTCAGATACTCCATGCAGGTGCAAACAGTGTGAGACTCCAGAGCCCGCTGAAACATGCCTCAGAGGTTGACTATGTCCCGTATAGAGAAAGTAACTTTTGGCCGTTCCTGTCTGTTTATTCTTTTATTTCTCCTGTGCTGCCCGGTCCTGTTCTTAACTTTGAGTCAACCTTTAACGCTTTTTTTTGTGAGATGATCCTGCATTATGCATTTTAAAAAGATTTATTCTTGCAGCATTTATTCTCGTGATATTTTGTTAAAATCCAATTAGAACGTACGCTATGTAGCAACCCCGCCCCCCCCCCCCCCCCCCCCCCCAAATTAAAACTCTGAGAACCTCCCTGCCCTTGCACAGAGGAAGACTTACAGGTGACCGCCTGCCTGTTTGTCATCACAGGTAGCGGAAGGACAGGGTCTTGGCAGGTATGCGCGCTGACAAAGACTGCCAATACATCACTAGTAATGACTTAGCAAGGCTGTTTAGTGACATGTTCAAGGACAAATGTTGAGTAATATGCAGTATACTGCCTAACTTAAGTGGTATGCTTACTGTAGCATTATACAGAACCCTCCAAAATCTGAGAGAATTCATCTGTGTCCCCATGAGGAATATTATTTACATACTAACCTTGTGCAACAGTTAGCTGTTCATGCTTTTTTCACACATACGTATCTGTATAATGAATATTTCATTATACCATTACATTACTTTACAATAAGCTACAGTATGTTAACACGAACATATTTTAATTAACTTTTGTAGTAATTAACATCTGGCATTATAATACAGAATACAGATTCTGCATATGCAGCATCAAATACACTGCATTCCTCCAAAAACATAGTGTATTCTTTATTGAAAAACATGACTTTTGTCACATGAAGTTGCCTTTTTAAGGTAACTGGGTTTAAGACATGTAGTAGCTATATTATTTTTTAAAAAGTTGATATGATGTCCTTTTGTGACAATGGTCTTTGAAGCAGCAGAACCAATGAGATATGAATCCAGTGTGAATTGTCACTGTCCGTTACTCCAAAATGCTGTTGCACATTCTACTCCCTGTTTTGTAGTATGTTCACTTTGACAGTCAATCCTAGGTTTATATTGTGGAGGTTTCACTGTAGCAGGAATTAATAGTTTCTGCTCAGTGAACTGGCACTCTGGTTTCTTCTGGCGTTCTTTTTTCTCTCTTTGAGAGATTGAGAAGGCCTCTTGGGGGGCGGGGGGTGGTTGGGGGGTAGCAAGGCTCAGAAGAGCGATCGATTCGGAATCTGTAAATGTACAGGGGGTCTGTGGGGGATTTGATTTTTCATCATTTCCGCATTTGGTCTCCTTCAGAGTCCTCGCTCTGTGTGCGCCTCACTCTAAGCCATAGAGGAGGTTTTGGATCAAGCACCTTACCTGCTCATCCCTTTCTAGGGAAACCAAAAGAAAAGCCAGGAATTTTGAAGAGGGGCGCCTGGCAACCGATCGCACAGAAATTACAAAAAACCTGCAGACCGAGATTCAAAGAGCATTGTTTTTCTGTTCTTCGACAAACCAAGCGAGCATGAAAAGAAAGTCCCTGTGGATAAACTGTGCCTGAACCGGTCCTGAATCAATTTCTCTACCAAGTCCGACAGGCCATTTGTGCATCAGAACCAATAAAACACATTCTCGCTGCCGTTATGTCCAAAGCGTCGGACCCCCTGTTCTTCGAGAGAGCTCGTCTCTGAATGACTGGGGAGCTTTCACCAGCTTCTAATCCATTAGGGATTTGCAAAGACAAGCGAGAGACACAGAGAGATGTAACCTAACTGTCTTAAAGGCATGCAATAGCCTATCAACTCGTGATTTCTCAGCGGACCGCCCCTTTATGTGAATCCAAGCTCTAAATCGCCTCTATTCAGAGGAAATGGAAATGCCATGGAAAACATAATGGGATTTTGTGTGGTTAGTCTTACGGGGAGTGAACCATTCCACAGATATTCATGGACTGTCAACACGGTTTATCACAAATCACTGTGTTTGTTTTTTTTCTTCTTCTTAGGGAAATACCCTGGCAAGCCACTTTAGCAAGGCAATTCCATGTCTAAGCCGGATGAGGAGTGGCGATAAGGCCTATCTGAAATAAAGGAGAGTCAGAGAAGCCATTCTCTCTGTCTTTGGGCCCTGTAATACCTCTCGGAGAAAAAAAAAAGCCACTTTTGGCGGTTACTGTTGTGCTTTTGTGCACATGCTGGTTTCGGTGGGTAGAGGGAGGAAATGCAAGCGTCCCTGTTGGACTCCTTCTGAAGAGGCTACGTGCCCTGTGGCATGGGCAAACGGCAAACGGTCAGGCAAAATGGCAAACAGCATCACTGGAGCCAGCCTGCTCTGCATAGCTTATTGAATCAGCCAGGATGCCTGAATTTCTTTCTTTCTTTTTTTCCCAGCACTCACTCTGACAGAGGTACTATCTGTGGCAGATGGAGTAGGCATCAAGCTAATTAAAATAGGTCTTCTTTTGCCAGTTGGCAGCTCTCCTGCGAACAGAGGCAGAAAATAACACCTTTTAAATAATGAAACAAGCTCATTTAATGAAAGATTCAGGTTCCCTCTCTCTTTTTCTCTCTTTCTCCTGCTCGTTAAAATAAATAAAAGCACTCAATGTGTCGCTACGTACTCACTCGGTGAAGGTATACACATAGCTCTTCATTTTCTTCGTCTTTTACCTGGTCTCCTCCCTATCTTTTACATCTTCCCCTTGTTTGACGACACTGCGCCCAGAAGAAAACCGAGAACGTTTCAGCTTGTCTGAAGTTTTTGCTTCTACTGCTGAATTAATCAAGTAGAATACCTGCATGCAGAGTCCTGCATTGGGTCGGGTACCCGCAGGCAAACCGCAGGAGAACCACTAAATTTGGTGTAATGGGTGAAAAAATATTAACACTGTCATTTACAGGTGCAGGAGTGGTCAGGGATTTGTAGTGCACAGGTGGGCTGTGGGTGAAATAGATTGGCTGTTTTTATTCGATGGACATTCTTTTTTTCTTCTGATTGTCAACCATGTACTAAAAATGCAGGCTATACAGAGACCCCAGTCCCAGTGTTTGTGTCAGTGATTAAACATTGCTTGAGTGAGCAAATAATATTATTATGTCGGGTATGGCATTAAATTAGTGTTAAACGTCAGGTAGCGGGTTGGGCGTGGTGTTAAGTGATGAGGGTGCAGAGCTGGGGTGGGTCTACAAAACAGGATCCATGCAGGACTCTGCTTGCATGATTCAATGATTTAAATATGACACACTCCGCTTGACCACAACAACCTGAGGAGTTACACGTTTTCCCGTGACAGCCCACCCACCAACCCCATGCCAGGTGGAACGATTTATTCCAACAGGCCAGGCGATCGAGCACCTGTTTCCGTCCCTCTGCAAAATGCATTAGGCGGACTCCATTACTCCTGCTGTCTCCGCTCCGTTTAAACACCGTAGGAGATGGGGCCGGCCTTAGCCTAAGGAAGGTGAAACAGTGATTTTAGGTGAGCAAAGCTTTCTTGTTTCGCATCAGATTCAGAGGTGGTTAAATATTAAGGTATTGGAGCATAATTATCCTCACACTGCCTTCGTGTAATGCTTTCAAGGGTACAGAGTTTCCCCAGCACTGTGTTTTTATACTGTGCTGAGGGACACAGAGGAGCGATGGTGGAAACCACTGTGAGTGATCAGATATCTGCCCTGCGCACACCGTGGAGATGAAGATAAAACACACTGGGATGTGGCTCCTGTTTCCCAAGGATGTTTTCTTGAGAAAAACAGCTCAGCGATGTCCTAAACCATGGGGTCAGATGTCTTGCTATTGCAGCTTACTCCCCTGATTAAATTATCACTCCATTCAAGCAAATCCAGCTTCTTGGCAAACAGAAGTAATGTAATGTGATACAAATGCATGCAGAGTATGGGGCAAGTGGGAAAGAAAGCACTGCATCACCCTCAGCAAAAGAGCAAGGAGCTGCAGCATAGTAAAATACCACGTTTACTACTCGTTTTATCTGCATTTAAAGCCTAAAGCCGCTACATTTTAGAACAGACGGACTTTTGTGAGAGATCATGAAGAAACAATACAACATGTAAGCACACACAACAACAACAACAGCAACAAGACAGAGACATGCACAGTATATACAAACAACTCACAAGCACAAATAATTACTGTTTGAACACACACACACACAAATATTGACACAATACAAGAACACAATGACACACACACACACAGTATATACAAACATTTCACAAGCACACACATGCACTGTATATACACACAAATGCATATGTAAACAGAACATCACAAAGACAGACAGACAATATACACGTCACACAAACGTACAACACACACAGTCCCCAGTCTGTGTCATTTGCTAGAGTATTGTAACGAAACATATCTGTCCAAGCTGAAGCGGTTGAGTTCCACCTCTCCTGCTGTAGAATCAGTATACGCCTTAATAACATGTCTCCCGTGGTTTCCCTCAATATCCACCGTTAATTGGCCAACGGAAGCCAACCCTTCTCATCCTACCAAGAGCTGCTCCTCGCAATAAATTAAACTGTCACTCACACCAGATACCTAATATTTCTCCTTCTCCCTCCGTCCCTGATTAATGGCCTGACTTGCGTTTATCAACATGCCGTTTGCGGAACAGAATTAATTAAGCTCATCACTGCATTTCGGGTGGACCGTGTGCCAAACGCGTTTTCTTCAGTCTGTGCACGCACTTGGAAGGAAACACCCATTTGTTTTGGTCCTTCTACAGCATTGTCTGGATGTTCAAGAATTTCTAAATGCATAGTTATGCCACACCACACTGTAAAACAGCATTACGCAGGTTAACAAAAAAGCTAAGTAATCACAAAACTGGTGGTTCATAGCTTTATGAAAATTCAATCATCGTATTGTTAAAAATACGTTAAAAAAATACAAAAACATATGGCTGACAGAAGGGTGGGAATTTTGAAAAAGGCACTTAAGTTGGACATTTAAATTTTAATGGTTTTTCAATGAAATATTACACGTTGTTTGGCTTTGAACAACAAAATAAAATCTACTATATATCTTCAATGTATGTTGCATGGGCTTCGTTCAACCACACGGCTTTTATATGAATCAAACCATAGTTTAAAAGACAGATCACAAATGCTCACAGGTAACCGGCAGGTATAGCATTAGGCTATGCAGTTTAGTATGTCTCCGTTGCCTGATTATGTGGATTCACTGAAAAGAGGGGATTTTAAGCAACATGTGTTGCCTGTAATCTTCCTGTCTGGTCTCTCCACTGTTGCCTAGTAAAGAAGTGCCTTATGAGAATTCTTCTGTGAGAGACTCACAACAACACAAGAAAACCCCCATGGGAAACAGAAGGAGAGGCAGAGAGAGAGACAGAGAGAGAGAGATAAAATCGGAGGGAGGATGCGGAGAGAAAGACAGACACACAGAGGGAGAGAGAGAGAAAGGCAGAAGGATAGATACCAAGGGAGAGAGAAAGAGAGAGAAGAAAAAGAGAGGAGAGAGAGAGAAAGGGGGGATGTTGAGGGAAACAGTGACACATAGAGAGCCAAAAAGAGAGAGATAGGCAGAGAGATTGATGCCCAGGGAGAGAGAGAGAGAGAGAAAGAGGGAGAGAGAGAAAGATAAGACTGTGCTTTTATGCAGCCTCATTCCTCTGTTGTGGAGCCCTGGGTTTGTGCATCAGCCCATATGAATGAGTCTCATTGATTTTACTCTGTAATACAGGCCACCATGTATCTCAGTACATGTGGGAAATTACATTAGATGACAAGCCCACTTTCAGCTAACACAAGCTTGTATCTGATTTGTGTCTGTCACATAATCCAAATGTGACTCCCTGTTTCTGAGGCATGTCTGCCTAATCATTTTGTATGTAAACACGGATGCTTTTTCTCTGGTTAGTACAACAATACTCAACGTATGGCTTGTCAAAGTCAAATCTTGCAGGGCTTTATTTTGTGGTGTCTTTTCAATCAGGAACTGCACACAAAGGGGCATGGACTGTGTAGCCAATCGGTGACTTAAAATTGATACCCTGTGTTGAAAAAATCAGGAGACACTGTTGTTCTCCGGTGCTGGAGTTTGACACTCCAGCTGTTTGTGGTGATTGCGGAGAAAACCAAGGGTCGCTATGCCACTCAGGATTCAAAGACAGCCCCTGGACCAGCGAGGTGATTTGTTCAGCCCAGGACAGGACCAAGCAGAAAACTTCCCCAACAACACAAGCCCCCTTCAGCAAACCCCTCCTCCCAGCCCCCACAAGGGTGAAGAATAAGCTCATGAAATTCAGAATGCAGAGGATTTCACATTAGTCACTGCTGAAAAGGTTAACAGTTAATGAAAAATAGACCATACCCAATTCTGAAGGCTTACTGCTATTTTAAATGTGTACATAAAGGTCAAGCCGGGTGTGTGTTTGCATCGGTGTGTGTTTGTGTACTTGGGCGTGTGACTGTTTGTGTGTGTGTATGAGATAGAGCCAGAAGGAGAGAGACAGTGTGTATGTGAGAGAGTGAGAGAGAGAGAGAGAGTGGGATCGAGAAAACTGAGTAGCTTGTGTGTTTGCGTGTGTGTGTGTGTGTGTGAGAGAGAGAGTTGACCCAGTGGCAGATTCATGACTGAAATGATGGAGTGAAGCATGTTGTGGAAAATGATGGTGAGGTGTCTATAATGAGCGATTCAGGAGGCTGGCTTCCTGGCATTCTCGGGCTAAGATCCAGCACTTGGCACAACTCACATTTGGCACATTTTCTCCAGATGAACACAGCTTTACTTTCCCTCATGCATACAGAGATCTTTCAGGAAAAATAAAAAAAATTTGGTTTCGAACATAGCCCCTGTGGGCATCGGCCTTTCAGAGGATGGACAGCAGCGTGAGCCTTGGGCCTGGACTCTGACTTTAGCCAGGGCTTTGACTTTGAAACAAATGAGGAAAAAGAAGTTGGCTTTCTTTTGTCACAAACACAATTTGCCGAATTGATTTTCCAAACTATTACAAAACGGCATAGACACTTGTTTTTAATTAAGAAAAAAAGAACAGATTAAAAGGACAATGTTAAGGATAGGCTTTGGTTAAATTTAGGTCTGTCTGTTAAGCGCCACCTGTATAAGCAGAGTTTTAGTGTTTCATGATGACTTTGTCAATAACTAGCACTTGCCAAAAAATATTCCCAAACTCAATAATAATATGCTTGAGTTATTTATGGATTTATTTTATTTTTATTTTCCCGTTTTCCATGACATGTAACAACTCCAATTTAGGAGCACCTGTTTCTTTGCACGCTGCAAGCACACCACCAATCACGTCATTGGAGGATGATGAAGTCAGCATATACACAGTCCATGCATCTACAGGTGCCCAGCCAACCAGGAGTCACTGCTAGAGAGACTAAAAAACTTCACCAGCTTCACCTTTTATCATCCTCCAGTAAGGCTAGGTCAATCATCACCTTGCCGATGCAGACCAGTTATGGCATGAGTGAGACTCGAAACCCCTAGCCGCATGGCTCCAGTGTTCTGCAGAAGCCACCCAGGGGCCTCAATGACAGACTTACACAGAAAATTAACGAAAACTAAGGGTGAAGCTTTGGGTTGAACATTGGGTTCGAATATTTTTCATTAACCCGAATCCTAACCCCCCCCCCATACACACACACATCCCCTCCATAATTTACACCCATGACACAACCACACTTCTCCCTCTAGGTCCAGAATTACCCGATAAGGTAACTGGGCATATGAGTCTTCTATTTTCTGTCCATTAAAACCATGTCCTGATCAGGTGTATTTCAAACAAAAGGAGAACCCCACAAACACTGACAGCGATGTAATATAATGGTGAGGCAAGAGGAAGGCTATTCCTAAGCGTAGCATTACATCTGTACCCTCAAGCAAGGTACCTAACCTGAATTGCTTCTGTAAAATGTCCAGCTGTACAAATGGTTCATATTTACAAAAATAGGGTATGTAACTGGCGCTGAATAGGAGCATCTGCTAAAACGCAGGCTGGTGAATGTAAATGTGAATGTGTGGTTTGGGAATGATGTATTTCTGAGGGTTGCTGGGCTGCGTTCCTACTGTACATTTGCACAGCAGCCGGCAGCTTGCTGAGCAGAGAACACCAGCGGAGGAGCTAGTGTCATTCTGCATAAATCTGTCATTTACGTGCATAATTTCATTTGCATTCATTACCTGCATTACAGTGTGCTGTGAGGACTAGGGCAACGGTGAGCTAACAAAACCTTAATCTATCTGTATTTGCTTTCATAAATTTGGGGAAAAAAATACTTCGCCCTGGATTTTGTGAGACTACCAGCTGCTACCATGGCCTCTAAGTACAACCTGCTCAGTACTCGATACTTACTTGACGCACACACTTCTGGAACGTCGCGGGCTCTGACGGATTTCATCCTTCCCAGAGTAGCGGGGTGGCGCGCAGCGGCTGTAGCAGCAGGAAGCCGGCCGTGTGAATATGGGCTTGTAGCACCTCTCGGGTTGTCGGTTTTTCGGGTGACAGTGGGAGGGGGAGTGGGAGTGGGAGTGGGGATTGCATTTCCTGTGGCGATAAAGCAGTTAGGTCACGGTGGGGGGGCCTTCAGACACAACCTGCTCCCCCACCACCCCACCACACCGCCCAATCTCTCTGCTGGTAGCTGGAATTCTTGTTTCATCCTTTGTCTTAGTGTCCCTAAGTGTCCCTGTCCTGCCCCCCCCCCCCCACACCAATACCCAACACCCCAAACCCCCCCCCCCAAGTGAATCACAATCACCTGCTTGTGATTCAGTGAAAGTGTGTCTGAACAGATGGCCATGATTCAAGCAAGCGATTCAAACAAACTATGGGACCAGCAGTGTCCAGTCTTACCCCAGGGTGCTTCTGTTAGTTCAGTGTTATTTCAGGTTTTTTGTTTTAGCCCAGCAGGACCACACTGGATTCAACATATCAGCTGATAGTGGAAATCAGTTAGGACCATGATCAATTAAATTACATTATTAATTATCAATTAAATTATTGATTTATGTAAATGTACATGCAATTAAATCAGGTGCTTTAGTGCTAGGCTACAACAAAAACCTGCACCCAGTCCAGCCAATCTCGGATAAGAATGGATACTCCCGATCTAAGGGGAAGGCAGTGTCAAACCATTAGTTGGAGCGTAAACTATGTTTCAGAGTACTGTGAGGCTGAACAGAGAGAGGAGGCTTGTGTCATATACACCAAACCTCCACAAAGCGACCCGCCGAGATTCTGACCCGCTTCTATAAGCTTACACGTCCCCAGTGTGGCAATCACCGGTGCAGTAAGCGCTTTTTCCAGATATGAGAGCGTCTCACGATCTCGACACCTGGTCGTCTGGGATACGAGATTACCTGCTGCCCTGTGACTTCCTTCAGCAGGAGTCCCGAGCCACTAAATCACCCCTCTGCCCTTTTATTACTTATCTATCCATCCATCCATCCTTGTTCTCCATCAGGATGGATGAAGGCCCCCCCCCCCACTGCACTCCTCTGTCCGTCTGCTTTCATCTCGTTTGCTTTTTTCCCATCGATTGCTGTATTTCCACATTGGCTTTTGTTACCACGCGTAGACGAGATGGCTTTTAGCATTATGCTGCTACATCTTAAAGGCTCGTTTCAGTCATCCTGACATTTTTCAGCTGACAGAGAAAATCCTGCAGTTTGAAAATGCCTTCTTGCAATGATCAAGGTCTGAAAAATTTATGCCAGCAAGAGTATGAGTATCTTATTCATGAAAGTCCATTTTCTGGCTGAGGCCTATGTGTTGTGATATATGTTTTTGCATATATAGTTAATGTAGCTCTCCTGTTTGAAAAGTTACTGAGTAGATTAGGGGGTGTCATTTCTCTTACTAGTTCCATGAGCTCTGATATCACCACAAAATTTCCTTTTTATGAGTGACTATCCAAAGAAAACAAGGAAGTAAATTTGGCTGGACTGTGGCTTATTATAGGAATAATTGCAGTTGTTACAGAGAAGACTAACAGGGATCTGGTTATAAGAATAAAAAAATAAAGTTCACCCAAGGTACAGTCAGCATATCTAGGAAACTAACCACACAGATTGAGGGCACAGTCATGTGGCTGTAATCTCTCACGTTTATTAAAAAATATGGAATTTACAGGAAGACAACTTCCCTCTTGCCTCAGGATGGGCCATCATTACAAATATGGATTTGTTATTAATTGGACTTGTCTGGTAAAATAAACGGCAAATGATAATAATGCGATACAGCGTTACTATTGTATTTATCAGACTCATATGAACAGTCCAGGTTTCCAATGTCCAAAAAAAAAAATTTGCAAGTGGCTGTAAAAAGGCAGCCTGCGCTGCATTAGCAGAGCCGTCTCAGCCGGCCGTAGCTCACTCCTCTCAGAGCGCTTACACGAGCTGACCCTTTTCCCCCACTTAACTGGACATCTCTGTCAAAGGGGCCACTGTCAGCAAGCAGGTATTTTATGGGACAGCTGTCTTACAGGAATCAGGGGAAGCCATGTTTGATTTTATGACAGCTTCCTTTTCCCGTAAAGCGCCGGGAGAGGCCATCAGTTTTTACGACGACGGCCGCAAACCCCCCCCCCCCACCCGCTCGTTGCAGGGTAATTTTTTACCTCCTACTTTACCCCCCCCAACTCCCTCAGTCAGCTCAGCTTTCCACTCTCTGGACTGTCGGCCGTAATGGAGACGAATAGCGCAGAGATCCTCTCGCAGAAAGGGCCAGTAACACGTCTCTGGATGGTCCTTATTCTCTCCATTATCAGAGCAGAGATCCCATCAACTCTCAACTGTACACTCGACATATAGATTTCAAGCATTCGCTGATTAGATGGGAGAATGTTAAAACCACTACTCCACATATTCGCCTATACCTTACCCCCCCCCCCCCCCCCACACCACCCCACCCCACCTCTCTGATGGGAAGAAATAAACACCCTCTGACCTTAATTAACCCGCTACAGTCAGGTGATTGCCATCTGGTGACTGACCAATCAAAGCTCGTTAAATATGAATGCCCGGCCCGTTATCTTAGACAAACAAGGCGGTAGGGCCCAATTCCTCTAATGGGATCGTTATGTGTTTTCCTGAGGTCAATGGCGGTAGATGGAGCATCACACATTATTTGGAAGCAGGTTAATTACCCGTCTCACTGCCTGTGACCTACTGGGCCTGTTAGCTTTGCCATCTAAGGACATTACACTGTGCTTGTTATGAAGGTCGTAATGACTGTGCATATTGTCAGCATTGTTCAAAAAAAGAAAACACCTCCGTAAAGATGACTATTATTACAATTAAAAACAGATTGTCCACTGGGCATTTTTTTAGTTGCACGGTGGTTTGGAAAATTTAAATTAACGGAAATGTGCCTTCATTCACATTAATGTGTTATTAAATGAAATACTAACTGTATACACCTGATGATGCAAGCTTTCTATTCAAACACAAAAAAATGAAAAAAAGGTTGATGGATGTATATGTTAAATCATATTTTATGATATATTTGATATGGACAGTATAACTGGGGCTCTCCCTTAAGTGTTGTGTTCTGATTTACTCCCTCGTGTAACGGCCCTTGGATTGCCCATCATGAGGCGTCTCTGAAATCGCCTGTGTAAAAATGGCCCATCATGCGCCATCAGGGGAACTTAATGTTCCTATGAGGCTAAACGAAACGTGAATTCAATGTACCAAATTCCTCCTATGGCTGCCGCCGCTCCTCCTGCCCCACACAGCCCTCAGACAGAGGTGGCAGTAAGACCGCAGTTTGTTCTTTGTCTACAAGGTCTAGAACACGTAAGGTCACTACTACTACCCTGCAAGTAATATTTTGGTCTGCCTGTGTAGGCCCTACACATTTATAATTCACAGCCCATATCAACACTACCGCTTGCACATGTGAACTCACCATTCTACGTAACGATAGAATGTGCGTGCGTATTATCATCTTGGTAGGGGCATTGCTGTATGATGGTTACAAGGTAAGCTTACGGCTCAGGAGTTGCAGGTTTGATTCCAGTGGGTGGCATTGAGGCACTCGAATCTGAACACCTTCAGTAAAACATCCGAGTCTATAAATGGAATGCATGCACAAGAAAATGCAAGTCACTCTGGATAAGAGCGTTTGCTGAATGCCAGAAATGCAAATAAGCTGTACTCCTGACCCAGAGGTGTGGCTCTGCTGTTTTACTCTTGAGAAAGCTGTCAAAAGTTGATTTATGTATGCATTTTATTCTATTTATTTCAGCCTTTATTTACCAAGGTCAGTCCCATTGAGATAGAAACGGATGAAGGAAAATAAATAAATATATAAATAAATGAAGTGTAAGTAGTTTTCTGAAGGGTAAAAGAGCACCGCCACACCTTTAAGCAAAGCCTTGTTAGTATTTACATCCTGCTGCTCCACGTTGTGCTTTATGTGGTGTGATTGTTGTGTCTGCGCTGCTAGCTTACGGCCAGGGGAAGCAGCATGAACAGTGTATCAAATACAGTGCGAGCACAGAAAAATACAAAACAATAACCGTGAAACAGACAGAGTGTAGTAATGATTTCACGGGCTGGTCCAGCGCATTTTGTACAGAGCGTTTGCAGCGAAGCTCGCCTTTGGTAAAACGATAGCAAACAGGTGTCAATCATCGCAGATACATGAGAGTGGAGCAGACTCAGCCTCAAGCATTCTCCTCACTCTCCACCTTGTCTGTTCTTTGTGCTGGTGTAAGAAAGGCCTCTAAGCAGAAATGAATGAGCTTTTTTTTTATTATTTGGAAGATTTTGGTAACCCCAGCTCTGCATTCTGGTCATAACTGTTGTACTTATTGTTCCTGTTATCATTTCAATTATCATTTGCTTGCTGTGTGGGGGTTTCAGGCCGGGGATCAGTTGTAAAGCTGCTTTGTGACAACTTGTTGTCAAAAGCACTATACAAATTGAATTGAATTGAACTGATGAGAAAATGACATGGGGTGACAGGACAGGAACTCTCTACTGCCCCCTGTTGAACCTTCTCCTGCCTGCCTCCTCAATTTAGCATTAAGCCTCCTGGTTGCTGTTTTGGGGACTGGATCATTTCAGTGCAAGAATTATTGTACCTCCTCCCAACAAAAGCATTCACACTACAGGCATGCAATTGTCTGGTACATTTTTATGGTACTTCAGTCTGATTTCTAAACCCTTAAATGAAACAGCACACCGATAGATCGTATCTCAAGCTCCTGGCGCGTTTGTTTGTTTTTGATGACATGATGACTTGCAGACAGAAGGTCTCCAGGTGGAGTCTGACTCAGAGAAAGTTTGACGAAGTTTGGCTGCTGCAATTTTATTCGTCTAAGCCGTAAGAACATTCACAGTATGTGTAATGTAGCCATGCAATAAGTGCCAGAGAACAGGCAATACGGACATTGGACATGCCACAGGCAAAGATGTGCAACTCTGAACATGGAAAACAGATAGATCCAACTGTAATGCACACCAACAAAAACAAAAAAAAAAAAATCTTGCACCCACTGAAGGTAGACACTTTCTCAAGTACTGTGCATGCCATCATTCTTTACCCTGTACTGATAGTCTCCCACGTTTCTCATTTTGGTTTCTCTTTCTCCCAGACTCAGTTATATTCATACGTGGTCTCGGTAGGGTGAGAGAAGCGATGAAATCAACCACACTGGTTGTCTTTGGAGCGTGCAACACAGACTGAAAAGTACAAGTCATACTCCTTTGTGAAAATTGGATTTTAGCCTGATGTAACAATGAAACAAGACACTTTTGTCTCCTAATTGCTACATTTCACACCCTTGTGTGAAATATCCTCGTTTTAAATCCACCACAGCCCTCTCTTGATTTGTGACAGCCCTGAAGGGAATAAAGGCTTCTAGCATTAACGTTTTATCTCTCCGGTGGCGTGACTGCGGTCCAAAGCAAAACTCTGCAATAAGTTTGAAAGGAAAGTGCCTTCATGTGGAAGCATTTTGCATGACTGTGCTCTTTTAGTACTCCCCCCCCCCCACCATTTTCTGCCAATTTCGAATTCCCGATCTAATTCATCCGTGACGCTCATTCCTTCGACTTCGGATGCCAATTTGGGAGAGCACAGACACGCATGCAGTCTCCCATGAAGCACGCGATGGCAGATTTCTCTTCTTTTCACACTGCAGTCCGCAAGTTCAGTCCATGCAGACATCGAGCCGGAGGAAAACAATTCATGTCCAACTGTTTGTAATGAACAAACTGACCAGCAGGGGTCTCTAGAGAGCAATGAGACGTGGACATTCCCATTGACTGGAACTCCCAACGTGATACAAGGGCTAATTACTTGGAACCATACAGGTCTGCCATCCACAGTCCACACTGCCATGATCCAGATTCAGTGCTAGGCTGTGGGGCAAATACAACTTCCTAGTGCACGGCCTTCAACTGAATAAGCCTCGCAGGGTCCCCACGGTTTTGTTGCTTAACATAAAATTTTTCAAGGAGCCAAAGGGCCAACCTGATGGACACAGCACAGACATATTGTGGCCACTAAGCTCCCCCATGCATAATCACCCTTCCTGACAGCCAGAATCACTGGACCGCTCTCCCCTTTAACCGAATGTGCCCCAGTGGTCCCGAACCACACGGCTGCATCCCACTTCAGACACCAATGTGGCGGGCAGGGATTTTTCAATGAGGCGAGCAGCTGTCTTGTCAGACTCTGGAATGGAACCCTGGGGTCCCACAGAAAAGCATTGTGACATCACCAATGGCATCAATTGGCTGGGCCCCTCACTGGGGCAGCAATTTGATGTCACCCTGCCCCGTATCACCAGGGCTGTAATGTGACGTTATTTACGGCATGCATCATTGAACAGGGTTGTAATTTCTACAAAATGTATTTTTTTAATTTTGTTTATCACTGGACTACCAGCTCCCAGAAACTGCCCCAAATTGTTTTTTAAAAATGGATTAGCAGTCCTAAAATTAGATATGAGCTGTGAAAACACAGCATGCATTCTCTAAAGCATAAACACAAACTCAGAATCAACTAAAGGCATAATACTACTTCCAGAGCAATTTCTAACAACGTTGTTATGGAACTAAAATAGAAAAATTTTTATTATAGTTATTAAACAGATTTAAAAGCAGAAAGTGCACATGTACTTGCTCCAGTATTTTTTTATTTATATCAATTTATTTTTTACCTTTTTATGTATGACCTCAGCTATTTGATGGAGTATTCGGATCCATCCTAGTTGTGTCTTCATTCCCTCCCTCCTTTTTCATCAACCACAAAAAAACAATAATGATTTATGTGAATCCAGGCAATTAAAAAGCCTGGCAGACCAAACGTGTTGCTCTGGCGATGAATTTTAAATCAAATACCCGGGCCGATTTTTAATTATAGCCATGGACATGCTCTGGAACCGAGCATGATTTCAGTGAATTTTCATACACTCGTTTTCATACACAGAGTAAAATGCTCTGCGTTAACTGAACGCTAACATAGTTTGTACAAGTTCAGGAGGGTTCCAATCTACTCAATCAGAGCTGATTTACCACTGAACGTTTTACTGTGACTTTGGAGTTGAAGAGATAACTCATGACTCATTTCCTCCCTCTCTTTTTGGTGCCATCTCCCAAGCTTGGTGACTCATTTAGCACAATGGGAAAGGTGATACGAACAAGCCCACATTAGATGATACTTATGAGGGTATTACTGTCACTAAGCCCTGAGACTCCCTACATCCTGAATGGGAGAATTCATTTTAACTTTATTATCTTCTCAAGAAGTGAGTAGTAAGGTAGTAATTAAAAGAGAAAAAGTTTTAAAAATAAAAATAAAACAAGCTGACTATGACTAACCCCCGGTTGACATAAAATGAACATGTAAATGTACCTGGGCACAATGAGAGTACATCTTTTTGTACTTTGGCACTTGCGAACCATATTTGTGCAACTGCACAAAATGTACAGTACAAAACTTTTGAACTGAACATTTTGTCTTGTCTTGTCTTGTCAACGTCTTGTTAGATTTCTTGCATACTTCAAGATTTATTGCGGGGAGCTTTTTTTGTCCCACTACAGGGGTTCATCAGAAGGGAATTGTGCTGGTTTTGTTTCCATGGAAATAAAGCTTTTAACCTATCAAGCGCTTTGGTGTTCTTGTCACAAAAATGGCCTTTAACTTGCTGTGCAGATTCCTATATAGTTAAGGCCAACTTGTCACCCTGAACATTATGTCGGGTCTTAGATTAAATTTGGAGTCACTGTTCCGAATGCTTGCCTTAATTCAATCTCAAGATTGAAGTACATTTTTGTAAATTGAAGAAAAGCCCAAAATATGTCAAAAGCTCATGCTGTCATTTTTCCAAATTTTCAGAATGATACATAAATAGCAGTTTTGCATCATTAGTTATGCACTATGCACTGTAATTTTTCTAATGGCTCAGTAGCCGATGAAGCTTATTCTAAACATAATATGGCAAAAGATTTGATGTATCTCCTTGAGTCACTGAGTGAGTGAGCCAGAAGAGTTGATTGTGACACTGCGATTAATCAGTTTGCATGGCTCAGCAAGATCATTTTGTCCAAAAAGAATGAATCTGCTCTGCATGTTCACTTCATCTGCACTGATTTGGCCGAGACCACCAGCTGCTGATATCTGTCCAAAACTCACTGGGCTCGTAAATCAGAGGATTCAGGTTTGATTCCCAGCTCGGACACAGCACTTGTACCCACTTGTGCCAGGATTGGTTTTTTTTTTCTGCAAATATCTAGCAGCATAAATAGACCGGTGCTTAAAACTGCTCCATTGTCTGTTACTGTTACATAGTCACTCTAGAGGAGAGCAGATTCACTTCCCATTTTGCCCATTCACTAAAACCATGTGAGCTCTGTACTTAGCTCATCTACCTGGCTGAGAAGCTGTGCTGAATAGAATCACCTGGTTTAGTGAACGGGCAGAACAAATACATGGTAGGACTTTTACTTTCTGAAGCTGGAGTTGTCCACCTCTGGATGATAATGTCTGCCAATTGTCTGAAATATGATGGAAATGTAATGCAACTGGTGCTGTGAGTAAAGCATATTGTTTCCTGGGTGGTATTCCCATCCACTGCTCTTCCAGAACACTTAAAGTATTTAAAATGCAAGAACTGGTACTCTGCAATTTCTTAATTTTTTGTAATATTAGGCTAAGTGGGCATCATGGCAAATTTATAAAGTATGCATTTTAAATTTTCCCTTCCCCAAAGGCCAAAAGTATATTTAGTCCTCTGCAGCCTCACATGTATTGCATGCACGAAGGGATGTGATTTCCAGAAATTAAATTTACTAAATCAGGAGACAGAATACATTTTAACGAGCACCACGTGATGCAGACCTGTTCAATAATAGATTTGCAGTGATGCTAGGTGAAAGATTGCAGTTTATGCAATATTTATTTATTTTAACTTTCATTAAGCAGGTAAAACAACATTTTAAAAAATGCTTTCATTTTTGGTATGTGGTGAAACCGTTCTGCACCTAAGCAACTAAACACTAAACAATCCCATTTTGTAATGTTGCAGTAATTGCCTTTCAATGCAAAAAAAAAAGCACTATAAAGTAGGATGTTCATTAGAAACACCATCCCCCACGCTTAGAGACCACACAGATGTAACTGACACTAATCAGTGTGCGTCATTCTCCACACACTTATGAGATATGACACTCTGTAGTGTGGCAGCTAATTATGCAGGACAAATCTTTACATTGGTGTTCTAAGAGCAGTTTGTGTTAAAAGCCACCATTCGTGTTCCCTGCACTCTGTGGAATTGTCAAGCATTGTGCCCCATTGCTGGTCCCCCCGCTGTAATTTGGTTAGAGAATAAATAGAGGTGTCACTGGCATAATATGAGCCCCAGTGAAGCACCTACTGAAGATAACGTTTCAGAAACCTTTCCTTGTTATTCTCGCTGATAATATTGTATCAGCTCTGATTCCCATCTCTCCCCGGCATAGTTGTGTGGGTTTTGGAGGACAGGTTGACAGGATTTTGTGTGTGTGTGTGTGCGTGGAAGTGTACATGCACACACACACACACACACACACACACACACACACACACACATACCTGTGTCCAGGGTCATTTTGCTGTTTCACTGCATTGTGACTTCTGTCCTCTCCTGTACTCTAGTGACAGCTAAAGGTCAGTTTCTGTCACAGGGACTTATTACTTGGAAAGGAAAGAGCAGAGCTTCACAAACAGGGAGAAAAATAATATCTCTGACGCTGCCAAGGAGGCAAAATCTAAAATAAAGTTTCACCATGGAAAAGCTCAGGTATTTTTGGGATCTGGATTCTCCTACTCAGCACGAGCACCAATGCTACTCCTGGTATAAACAGACTAGAAAGATAATTGTTTAATAAACTAGCAATTTAGAAGTATCACTAGTGTGGAGAATGTCAGATAATGTTCATATTTATGGCATGAGGTGGGAGGTGTCAATACTTTGTATCAGCTTAATTCTCTTATTACTAACAAAGCAATGACAATAATAACATAATTATAAATGTGTAATTACACATTATAACATAGTAATAGATGGCTCAGCAGCAGTAGCCTGCCTTTCTGTGGGTTCCTCAAACCTAGAACCTGACAAAAGCATAATTACCCACCAGAGCTTTTACATCACATCACATATTTGGCCTCCGGCAATCAAATGAATAAGGACAATAGCACTAAGTGCGCTGATTAATGCAGCTGAAAGTGTAACATTGAAGATAATTAGTGCCGGGTACCGTCAAGAGAAGCTGTATAGGGGACATCCCTGGCTCATCTGGGAATCCCGGCCCAGCCGAAAATAGTCAACGGATCCCAGACTCTCTTCCCATTTCAAACACCACATGAATTACAATTAGAATGTAATGACATCTTACCAGTGGTACCAATATTTTACATAATCTCTCCAACGCTTGCAATTCATCCCCACGTGTTAATGTGATCAGACTTCTTACCCCCCCACTCTGGCTGTGTTTGCATTCAGCGCGCTCCGCAATTGGTTTTTGGCAAGGCGGAAAACAAGTCCCACATTAAATAGCTGATATATCCCCTGGAACGACTCAAGGTTGATTTAAAGAGTGTAAATTTGTTTCCAAGCACGCAAACCAAGTTAATGAAATAGTAAACAATTAACCTACTTTGAGTAAATAGATTTTCGCCCTGGAGACCAAGCTAGATTCCGAAAGTCTTTTTTGCGTTCCTGAATACCAATTGAGCATGGCCTTTTCAATGGATGTGTCTAATGGAACAAACGGGCAACAACATTCCGTGCTCAGTCCTAATCTGTGATGCAGCTGGAATGGTGTTAGTCTGTAGGTCGTAAAGCATGCCCTGAGCTTGGGTCATGTCCCTGAGAAGCGATGCTACTATCCGCAGAGCAGGTGCGGTCACCAGGCAGATTCATAAGCATCCACTATATGGTCCTCTCAGAGGCTTGTGGTTTAAAGATGTTTGCTTTGTAATGTAAAATAAGCAGAGACTCCTCAACCACAAGATGTGAACCCAGTAGACTGTTAATGGGAGATTGTGGACTGATTCTGGAGATTCACTTCCATCAGCAAGGCCCGATTTGAGTGTTTTTTTTTACAGGAGAATGGGTCCACATCCCTCCTGCAGAATTTCAGACACAAGTAGATTCTAAGCTATGTAAATACTGGTTCTGAAGTCATGTGCTGCCCTAACTGGCCATTAAAGACTATCATATTGATCTTTCCACCTTTATTGCTGCTACCTGTGTGTGCTTGAGTATATATGACATTCTTATTCTTTCATTAAACTGGCCTCGTAACACAAGCGGACTTAACCTTTAAACATACGTTGTTCAAATATCCATGGGAGTCGCACGGTTGGGGTTTGTTGATTTCAGCTCTGCCTTGTCCTGTTTATGGGGCTCGTGATCGGACCGTGCCGACCGGCCTGCGAGATGCTTCACGCGCTGATCCCAGGGCTAACCGCCGGAGGGGAGGAGAAGGAAGACGAAAAGAGAGGGAGCAGAGGGTGGATGAAAGAAGGAAAAGCACCAAAAAGCACACTTTTTTTTCTACAGAGTGAACTGCTGTAGGAGAGAAATCCAGTGCTCGTTCAGGATCGTTCTCCTCTTTGAGCCCGCCTCAGAGAATTCTCCACTTGAGAGTGCTCTGCATTCCGCCAGGCTTTCATCTATTTCCTGTGTTTCTGGAACCTTCTCTCCAAAAAAAAAAAAAAACACCAACCTCCTAAGGTGCTTCTTCCAGGAGATCGTTCCCAGCGAAAGCTTTGGTGGATGAACAGAGAATTTGAAAAAAAAGACCCAGCCCACTGGGGAGGTCTGCTTCCTAAAGACTTCTGTGGAAGCCCTAAGATTTTATTCAAAGCTGCGGTTTTGATGTTCATGTTATAAACACAATCAAACATGTTGGAGGCATAGACTGCTCTACAAATGGAACCTGGGGGGGGGGGGGGGGGGGGACCATAGACATGAGCACTTGTGATGAGATGAAATAGTAAAACAAGGATCACTCTGATTTTCTGTTCTAAGGTGTTGGGTATAGCAGTTGTCATAGCAGCAACCAATAACATCTATATCAAATATCTGTTGAGTAATGGCACTGTTTACTTTGCAATAACTGCTTATACACACATTTTTGGAAATGCCAAACACTGGTCAAAATATGACGATTAACTTTAATTTTGTCTCTCTCTCTCTCCATTTCTCTCTCCCGCTTTCTGTTGGATTGCTGTGGCCGTTCACCGTATCCTGTGTGCATCCAACAGGTAAGCTCTTACTCCATTCTGAAATGAAATGGGACCACCCAGCAACGCCACTGAATATTAACCAAGACAGACAGTCACAGAACAAATGATAAGACGTCTGGAGAATCTCGGGAGTTCACTCATAATTCCCGGCTGTTTTTCTCCTTAACACACCTCAGATAAAACCCGAAAAGAGGGGGAAAGAGTGTTTTTACATGCTGGGGAAAATAAAAACTCAGGTGACATTTCAGCACAGTCACCTGAAGGTATGAGGGATATGAAAGTAAACGCTATTCAGCTCTCCGGTTACTTGCGTGGTCTTGTGGGTAGTGGAGCCGAATGAGAGGAAGGGCGGCGAGGGTTACAGTGCACTGGAAAATAGCCCATGTCACTGTACACGTCTGGCCATTTCTGATTGAGTTTGGCAGAAAGACCACTGAAGGCTTGCTTTTATGTACCTAAAAGGCTTCCGTGCAGTAAATCACAAACCTGCTCCGTCTCCAAGCCTGCAAGCATTCATGAATCTTATCTGATCTCAAGCTTGAGGCGATGAGACGTGCCCATACATGTTAGTCTGTATCTGCAGAGTGAAAAGGGGAAATATTCAATGATGAGCTTCCTCTCTTTCATATTGCATTATATTTGCAACATAATATGTTTAGGTTATTGTACCGTGAACATTTTTAAAGGAGGTTTGTGTGTAGATGTGTGTGTGTGTGTGTGTGTGTGTGTGTGTGTGTACATATGCTGTCTCATACAGTAGTCTGTGTAAGCTGGGCTTTGCCAAAGTTCTTGGTGATATCACCTGTATTTGATTCTAGTTTTTACTGTCACTTAGAAAGCAGGAACAGGTTAGGTTGACATCTTCCTGTTCTTCATTTATGAAAGAGCTGCAAGCTGTGATGGTGTCCATGGCAACATGAATACACACATTAAGACCACTCTTCAGCCTCCAGCTTCATTCACAGTCTTTCAGCAAATTCATTATATGATATAGTATTCAGAATAATAAGATTAATTTACAGGTCAATCAAACGCTTTAGGACCTAAAGCAGTCTCAAATGTGGAGCCCGGAATGTGTTTAGAAGCCCATTATTTACAATCAAATGTTAAACAAACCATTTAATAGCGTAGTTTTACTGCCATGACAGCCCCAGTGACACACTCGTTAAATGTTAAATACCAGCCAACAAGTAGATAACAGCTTAATCAAACCTTTTTAATTAAATGCAAAGAGCAAAAAAAGAGAAAACACAATGTGCCCCACAGTGGAGGAGCAGAAAGCAGAATTTTAGCTCTCTTTAAAATGTCTGCTTTGTAACTTCTTAAAAATTAGGGAAAATAACAACCTACAAGCAAAATTTTAATTATTGTGTTTTGTTTGTTCGAAGCACACAGTAAGACTAAAGATGCAACATTCAGCCAGTAAATGAGTCGCTTTCTTTGTTAGGGTTTCATTCTTACGGATACAATACAACCAGGTTGCATTTATTGTTTGCTGTATTCATACAAAAGGTCTTAAAATGTGGAGTTTGAAATTACTTTTCACTGGTGAAGGGATGGTTATATCATATGCCTAGATAGAGTTCTGTGTGATACCCGTATTGTTTACATAAATTAAACATGACACCAAACATATTGCTCTGTTATGTCTTTGCAGTGTGTTCTTGAGGTTTGTAGAATTGTCTCGATATGTCTTAGATTTTCCAGTGTTATTGTATCTGCTTTTGTTCCGTTGCTTCAGTGTATTTTGAATTTAGCCTTGCTTGCTTTTTTTTCCTTTTTGTTTGTGCTCCTGATCTCACCTTTCACAGTCTGTTGTAATTCAGTGCAGATGGCCACTTTCGTAGGGACTACGATCCATCCCCCCCACTTTTGAGAGAAAAATTACAGGGTACAGGGGGTCCTCGACTTACGAATGAGTTCGGTTCCTACATGTCGTAAGCCGATTTTCGAAGTAAGTCGGAATTTATACCTAAATTATACCTAAATTAACACTTTAAGTCACTCACACTGTACACACAAGACATGAAGGACATATAAAATACAGTAATTAAATGAAACAGTAATAAAAAAGAGAGAACAATTCCTTACCTTTATTTCTGTGGTCGTATTTACGAACCAAACCACTTAGGTCGAAACTAGGTTTTTTTAAGTAATTTATGGGAGTGCATCGTAACCACGAAACAACATAACGCGAGACTGCCGTAACCCGAGGTTTAGAAGTTGAGACCACTGATTCAGTGGCACACAATGGTATGGTATTATAAACTGTTTAAGGAGAAATGCCTTTTTAAAAAAATATTTATAAAAGACTTCCAGATCCTTTGAAAGGGTGGAAAGAAGGACATCACACTACCAGAACCCATCTGCTGTGAAAGGGAAAGTTTGATGTGACTATGCAGGGCAAATTAATAGAAAAATAGACAACTAAACATAGCTAAGCACCCTAGAATTACACTGTACACTCAGTCATCCATTATTCTGAAATATGTAATTGAATTGCTGCAGTGGATTAGTTCCGTGCATGTACTGAAATCTGTTGAAAATCAAAACTACAGTGAAAACAGCAGCGTCCTTAGGTAGCCTGGGAGAAGATGAAGCAGGCACTATCAGTTCAGTGTTATGAGCAAATATGCATATCTCTGGGATATTACCCAAAAGTAAAGCTCAATTTGACATTCATAAAGCCTTAAAATAAAATACAGAAGGTGACTATCATCATACTATATCCTCTGTTTTACCCTCTGACATCACAGTTGGTTTGCTGAAAAACTAATTGTGTAAAAAGTAAAAGTGTGTCGCTTGGTGTAACATAATTACTAATCATACACAATGGAGGCCGGATCAGGGACACATACATGTGAAAAGTCCCATATGCTGAAAGCGTGGACACCATTTCATAGAATATGAAGCCTTAAAAGCCCATGCAAATGTTAGCTAACACTGCATTGTATTAAAATCTGTGTATGCGCATAATTATAAACCATAAAAACATACTTTCAACAACCTGAGTTGATAGAAAGACTGGTAGGAATGAAAACAAGCATACCGGGGGACTACAGGACCAGGGTTGGGGGGAATGTTTGGGTATATGAGGCGTGGCTGTTAAATAACGAGACTGGGCTTACGTAAGTTGAACCACAGTGCGCATGCGCGAACCATGTGTACACGTTGACCAATGGGCAAGCATAAACAACCCCTGAAAGTCTCAATCCACTCGCGTCTTCAGTTCGCTGTTACGCATCGCTTGAAGTAGACATGTTTTTCTGACATTGTTGTAAAAATGGTCAGTTCAAAATTAAATTCGACCAATGCACCAATTTGAAATTTTTGCTGAAACTGAACAAAACGGCTACTGAAACTTTAGACAAACCTTTACCGAATCTGAGACAGCATGAGTGTCATTATTTAATAGCCACACCTCGTAGACACAGGTTGACCAGGAAGAGCCTGGTTCACGAATATAAATGCATAGCCACAGCCAAATGCTCTCTGCCACTCAGCCCAGTGTCTGGTCACAACCCCTGGGAGTTTCACTGGCATTTACTGGCAGACGATAACAACACTTTTAACATTTAATTATAAACTCGAAAGTTTACTTGAGAGGAGTTCTCCTCAGGTTACCTGGGCAGAATTCTGGAACATACAGAAATGTCGTAGTCATTTTTTTGTTGGTATCTCTGGTTTGGGAACAAATGAGGAGGTGTCCAGAGACACTGTCTCCATCATCCATTTCATATATAAAGAATGTTTATCGATGCTTAAAGTTATAACTCCACAAATCGCTGTGCTGCCACAGGTGCCACAGAGGGTTAAGATCATAGGAGATGACTACATGGAAACCCAAGGACGATATGTGCAGAAGTTTAAGCATTTATTAAATATGCATTAGGTTATGGCGCTTTCCTACAAACCTTAAAACAAGTATCTGCAGATTAAAAATAAAAAACCAAGATGCCCCTACATATTATCTGTTTTCACCCATTTCGTGTTGGTTGCAGTTACCATCAGGCAACTGCTTTTTCATACATCGTGGAGGTCTATCCCTTTAGCAATGACACCTTCTCCCATTAAAAATGATTTGAGCCAGGAGGTCATCTCAACATGGCCTTGTGGAGCCAACCCCTGATTGGCAGAGATTTGCAAGGGTCACCCTTCCACTGTTCAGCTAGAACCAGCCCTGCTTCTCTGTTCTGTTTCTAACCTCTGTTTGCTCTGGGTCAGACATTGAAACATCCACCACAGAACGCTTCTTCATTCATCCCACACTTCAGGCTAGACAGATTACAATTTACAGCAGTACAGGAAAGTGAGGCAAATTTTGATGTCTGGGAAAGAATAACAAGATAGAGGTTTAACAGCAACATTAGGTTACTTGCTCGATCTTGGCTTGTCTGGACCTGAGGAGTCCAATCTTATTCAAAGAGAGCCAGTGTGGGTGTAGGCTTGTGCTAATCAAATTCTAAACCGCCTGATTCAATAAAAACTTTGGCTGAGGACCATGGTTGATTAGCTGAATGAGGTGTTTCAGCGGGGGGGGGTATAACAAAAGCCTGCACCCCCCCCAACCCATCTTTCTCTGGTAAGACTGGACACCCCATTGTAGACTAGAGACTACGTGCAACTGTGTCAACCCTTGTCTTCAAAAGGCCTTCTTTAAGTCCTGTTACCGATTCCAAGAATTAAAAATACTCCTGATATCCAGGGTGAAATTTATCTCATGTTCCTTCTGTCCCCTGTCTGCCATTAAAGAGTTTGCTAAGAAAAAAAAAACAAATTCCTTACAAACCTTAATGGCAGGCTGCAGCAACAAAAGAGGGATAAGAACCCACCGGTAGGTTATGACCATGACCCCTTACAACACAACGCAAGTCCAGAAAAATCACGTCAATCTTCTGGGCTTTTTCCAAAACTATATTTCAGGTTGTGAAAGTTCGCATAGGCTGGAGTCACGCTTTAAAGCAGAGAGCAGGAGAGCAGGCCTACTCGCTGTTCATTCCTGCTGACAGCCCTGCTCCCACTGACAGCCCTGCTCCCGGCACCGGCGGACAGTGTGAAAGAAAAACTGTAATATGATCTTCGAGTACAGTACATAGAGTGTGGCTACACCCAGATTTATATCAAGAAAGCAAAAAAAAAAAAAGTTACTTTGGCCAGGGTTTCATCAAAATATCCCTTACTGTTTGTCCTCCCCCCCCCCCCCACCTCCAGGTACAGTACAGCCGACTGCTGGCATACCCTTACAGAAATCCAATATATTGGAATTCAGTATATTATCAAGAGGAGAATAGATATTGCAGCACTTCATGTTATGTGGTTCTCAGATATTACAGTATATTAAAAAGCTAGAAACATAAAAGTGGAACAGATTTATCACTATATTAACCAAACAGTTCATAAAGTCACAGTTTACTGCACTAAGTTCTATTTCCATAAGAGGAAGCCTATTAATGTGAGTGACATCACAATGAGCTTCGGGCCAGTATGGTCAGTGTTTGGAGTATGAATGGAGGAGAACGGAAAATGGAGGTACAGCTTACGTACACACACACACACACACACACACACACATATATATATAGTTTTTCCTGGTCGTATATCATTGATTATCTCTGGTCCTCTGTTCTTCACTTCGCACACTGAATACGGGCAGCCGGTTGCCACAAGTAACTCGCGAGCAAGCCGACAGCGCTTCATAATTAGCGACATGAGACCCACAGAAGCCCCAGCGAGAACATTCCGCAATCGTTACTGTGTGACCCCGCTAGCCGGAATGCGCCAGCTCTCACCGATGATGGTGGTGGCGGCCTTGAAGCCTTTTTTGACTGAATCTCCCACGCAAAGGCCACTGTCGTGTTTTATTTGTGTGTCTCCTTCACCCCAACCCCCTCCTCCTACACACACACACAAACACACACACTTCCATCAAATATTTGCCTGCTCGGATACTGAGGACTAAATTAGGTTCTTAGACCTTTATTCTCATTAATAGGAAAGTCAGACTCCCGCCCATTAAAGAACCTTATCTTGTTTGAGCCAGACTCCGAGCGACTTAAAATGTGGGCTCATTAAAAAAAATTCAATTAATTCGCTCAATTTCCACCAGCTTTAGGAACATTGATAATAGTATTAGTTTTATGCAATGAAGGATGTGGAGTTGATTTATGAATTATGCAGTACCACAGCGATGCCAAAAGGTGTTCATCGACTTCCACCTTCATAAACAGAGGAGACTTCAGATCTACTGAACAAAATTAAAAAGAAATACATTCCCTCTAACGATAAAGAGGCCATTTCATTTTTTTTTTTGGTCCCTTGTGAAAATACACAAAAATATTTGTTTTTTGAATGTACAAAATATACACAACAGTGTATGTAATTAACTGAAATTATTCCTTTTGATCCAGCTTATCATAAAGTATTACTACATTGATATTCCTGCCAGGTTCCACTGGGCAGTTTATCAAGTGACAATAAAGGCAATGATTCACTACTTCATAAAATGAGGAAAAAGCTACAAGAAAGAGCACGTTTTGTTACCTGCTGAATGTGACTTAGGACTGTCTGTTATAAAACCGGAATACAAGAAATTAATGTTTTTATATGTACTAAGAGACAGCACCTCAGTGGGGGTGTGATACTACATACGGTTAGTTAAGGACGCTAAAATATGGATCTTAATATGCAAATGTGAGTTAGCCAACGACACTGAAACAGTGCATATCTAATGCCTATGAAAGGTAGTTAAGGACACGGAACAAATGAGGATCCAAAATGGATGCAGGTTGCTAAGACACGGAATCAGTGTGTATCAAATATGCACGCAGGTTTCACTACAGGCTAACATCGACATAGGTTAGTAACAGACTCTAAAACTGCTGATTATCTAGCAGTGAGTATCTAATATGAATCACATAAAGCAAGACTTCACAGCTTAGGAGAATGTTATGTATTGGTACACAAAACTTAACCAACCGTACACTGAATATACAACATTCAACGAGGACAATACCAACATAGACTATGCAGGATGTTCATACATCAAAGAAGAACTGCAACCCTGCCCTCCTGTGAATTTTTCACATGCAAATCTGAGATGTGTACACTATTCCTAATGTTGATAAATTATGCATGGTCATGTGTTCAGGATTTGTATACACATGCAGGCCTAAACTCAATCAGCACTCATCGTTAACCTATGAATCCAAATCATCAAAACCATTTTTTGTTTAATTACAGTCAGTTTTTTTTATAACATAGTTGTGGAGGTGTAAGATTTTTTTTTGCTAAACTGTGCATTTCACTTTTAGTGTTAACAAACACACTCCGTCACCTGAATCTGGCATATTCCAAGCCTAACACCCACACACCAACAAATAGCCTGTCTAACAGCTCCACGGTATGCCACACACCGTATAAAAGGCCTTTTACAGAGAGAAACTTTGTCTTTCGTCTGGAAAATCTCTCTCTAATAGAGACTTGAAAGAGAAGTGTCACTCAGTGAAAACCGCAGGCCTTAAAACTTTTGAAAACTGATGTAACTCCGTGTAAGGTTTTTTCGGGTGAGGGGGGTGAAGGTATGGTTTGGAGTCGGGACGATGGGAAAGAAATCCACCCATGTCATCCTCCTCCAAGCTTTGATTTAAACTTGGCCTACATGGAACTTGTTCACTTTGTGAAGCTTTGGGGATAGCAAGCAAGTAAAGTAAAATGTGCTTTCCAATCTGTTTCTTAACGCACTAGTGGAAGGGACTTCACTTAGAATGCATAAATATAAGTGCGCTCAGCCAGAAGTCAGCACTGAATCCTCAGGTAAGATTAACAATGTCAGTGAAAAATCAGCCAAATAAAATGTCTGAGGTAAAAACATGTCTGCCGCTGCTGCAAACAAATGTATTCATCAATTGGCACTGGCTGTGTGACAGACCCAAGTCAGTCGGCCCTGTTGAAGGTAGTCACTCGCTACAGCAAAGCCCTGGTATTTGTTGTACTACATTAATTTGTTGCGCAAATAAATTTTCTTATTGGTTTATGGCAGATACTTTCAAAAACTGCAACACAAGTTTGCATCTAAACATACACTGTTTGCTGCAGTTTCAAAGCCTGAGTTTGACGTACCATTCATGAACGGAAATGTCACAATTTTTCTTTGATGCGCATTGTGGAACGGCTGTGTGCATACATCAGCTTAAGATGTTTCTTTTTATTTCCATAATTCCAATTTGGAACGCACATTTTTTCAACATTCCATACCGCATCACTACTTAATACATAACTATTTGTTAGTTTTTTGTGATTGGTTGGAAGGGACCCAGCGAGGACCATTCAATAAAATGGCTCCAAGTTACCCACATACAATGCTCCAGGGTGACCCAGTCTCACTCCTGAAGAGAGGCAAATATGCCTACAGGCTTTCGTTCCAGCCCAACAGGAAAGCAACCCGACTCAGTAAATTCAGCCGATGATGGTCAGCAATCAAGAATAAGCTTGGGGACTGCCTGGGGTACACTTTAAAAGTGATAGAACCATCACTTTAAAAGCCATCAGCCGACACAGTATCCCCATCACAAAAAAACACAAAGGCCCTGCTGTGGGGGGGAAATTTGTTTTTGTTTTGTTGTTGTTGTTTTTTTCCCTGGAACTGAAATACAGATGCATAGCCCTGAGCTTGAGGGAGAAAGGAGGGGGGCAGGGGGGAAGAGAAGTATTGTTTGGTCCTCAGAGCAGTTGGCATCTCAAGTCGGGCCAAAGCCGCTGCTCTAGGGCAGGATCGTGCCAACTGATTGACGCTGCCACATAAGAGGGCCAGGCAAGCTCTGAAGCAGATGCTCAAAAAAAAAAAAAAATATGCACATCGCCGTTGTCATGGCAACTGGGGGGGGTTTGGGCAAGTAGAATGAGGACAGGCTGTCCCGGACTTGACCCTAGGAGCGCCCCCACTTCTACTCCCGTTCTGTCAGCTGCACCCTGGATCTCCCCCCTCTGCCCTTTGCTTATGCTTTGATCACAGCCGATTCATTCGGCTTCTGCTAAAACCCTGGACAGAAAACAAAAACACACACTGTTTATTTCTTTCATTCCATTGTTTAGAGAGATCTGCACTGTGCGACTGTTTAAAGGCATTGTGGGATGTGCAGAAGCAGTGTTTTGCGAGTCCTGGACAGGATGGCTACTCTTGCCATTCAGACACCCACCATACCCCCCAACCCCCTGCCCACCCCCAAACACAACCCACCCTTGATAATTTCAACCCATGCCACGCTTATGCCTCCCCTGTGTGCTGGTAGCCTGGAGAAAGCTGTGTAGTCCACAGCAATAAAACTTCTCGCTTCTGGAACATAAGCAATATTTTGTAAGCACCCGCATCAACTTGGTGAAAGGGGATTTAAGCTGAAGGCCAACAGTACAAGCAAAAACTGTATATAAAAACTATTTTATATTTGGTGTGTGTAGAATATGCCACTTTGCTGTAGTCCTTCTTTTGACAGTCTGCCAAATGCTTAATCTGCCATGTCTTGGGGAGGTGATCACTGCTGTAGTAATCTCTATCCTTCAGACAGCAGGGCGAGAGTTTCCTCAAGAGTTTCTCAAGATCTGAGCTTCATAAGATTCCTGACTGATTATGGCATTGCAAAGAGAAGATGGCACCACTGCACCAGCTACTTATCATATATATCAGATATCAGTAACAGCTACTTTAAATGCAACTTGCACATTGGTGTTGCCAAATTGTTACAAGAAAAATCAAAGGAATAGTAATCAAACGTTTGTTGTCAGACTCCATAAAAACAGGTTAACACATTTCTTCGCAGTGCAGGCAATTAAACATCAAAAACATTTTGAAAACTGACATTTTTGTGAGATGAAAGCATTTCCCCTCCCCCCTCCCCCCCAACTCTGGTATATTAAAAGGTAATGCCGTACAGTAATACAGTAACTTGCCTGTAGCATACTGCCAATGCATGAGTTCAAAAGCTTAGTGTATATGGGGCACACATGTGAAAATGTTAAAAAGTTCAAACTCACTGACATGGGGGTCATCAGCTAATGTAGGAGACCCTGTGTTTCTCTGTCCAGTAGGGGGCACTCTTCCCCTCTTCCCTGTGCACCAAACAGAAATCCAGTGACCCAGCTCTGTGATTGGGGGGGGGGGGGGGGGGGGGAGCTGTACAAGGCACCGTCCTTCAGGTGAAACAACTCACCAAGGTAATTAAAGATTCCATGGCACTTTTTGAAAGAGCAGAGGTGTTAACCCTGGTTTTGTGGTCCAATTCCCATAGAAATTATCTCTCTACACCCGGCCACCTAATCAAACCTTGTATATCTCTGATTGACCAACAGGCTACTATGGGATGAGGGCTTATTGACCTCAACGTTGCACAGGGAGTGAAGCATTCAATTGGCATCGATATCAGTGTCACGCCTGCGTCCCCAGCTCCTCCCATTCATGTTTGAGCCCACCGCCGTTTGTGGACTCGGGTGCGGAAAGGACCGGCTGGAAAAGCATGTTCGGGAGGGAAGCACATGCTTATCTCTGATCTCCCCAGACCAACAGTGCAGGTTGCAGCAATGGGCATGCCCCCTGAATAAGATCAGGCTTTTTAAATCGGGGGTAAACATGGGGTTAATGCATAAAAAAAACACGCAAGCCTCCTGTGGGTTTAATGAGAGCCACATCCAGTGGTTTTCAGTGTAGTGGTGTCCCCCACTCCTCAGTGAACAACCAGGCCTGGAAATGAATTGGTCATTCAGTATTGGTAGAACAGAATAAAAAACTGTGAAGGGTAAAAAAAAAAAAAACTGGGAAGTCATGTGACCTCAGTCATGTGACCTCAGTGTCCAGGCAGGGCTGTTGACCCTTAGCGTGCTATTCAGCCCTTGTGTGGACCAGAGCTGGCCAGAATTCTGAGGGCCGTCGGTGTATGCTGATTTTCTATCAGTCCATAAACGCAACCTGTAAATTGTAACAAGCTCTTAATTGCTCTTCAATAGTCATAAAAACTGGTGCTAATTACGGATGGTTTCCCCTCTTAAGGTAACATTGAGTCAGAAATAGCAATGCGTGCTTGAAAAAAAATCTGTCATTTGTATTCACATCACAGGGGTTTTTAAATCTGTCAGATCAACTAATGCTGTAATTTTCCGAAAAGTGATATATGGCTATATATACAGTATATACTGCTATATGGAAGGCTAAATCCTTTGAAAGGTTATGATTTTTTTTACAGACTGACAAGTGAAATTAGATGGGCTCCAGAGCAGAGCCTGAAATCCACTGCACCATTCACTGATTATGTTGTAGCATTAGTCTTTTGAATGTACCTGTCTTGTGGAGAGACAGGTAGTCTTTTGAAACATACCTGTCATGTTGAGACTCATTGGTGGGCACTCAGCCAATTACCCCCCAGACAATCTGCACAGATGATTAATTTTTTTTAGTCTGATACTAACAACACTCTTCAGGGATTGGTCTGCATCCTCTACGGTGTTCATCAGTGCAGCCTCTGGTTGGCACTAAGAAGCGGTCATGGACACCATCTGGATTTCTGGCAGCACCCTGCCCCTAATGTAGCCTGTCCCGGTCTGGCATATCACCTGCATATTGATGGGATGGTATTGTTCTCTATTGACTAAGCCAAACTCAATTACATATTCACAGCTTCATCTGTAGTGGGGTTGGACTCTCATATACAAATGTTGGGAACCATCTCGTTTTCCATGAGCCCTTTGTCCCCGTTCCTTTAATTTTTGCAACAGTTTGGAACTGTATATGCACAATTATAGACTTGCCCTTACAGAAAAAAATATTATTTTTTTGGGTGACAATCACAATCACCACATAATTTTTTTTGGCCATGTGTAACAAGACAGCCATGTTTCCAGACCCAAAGAAACCCCATCTGAGCTGAAATTTTCCCATATAAAATCAAAAGCAGCTGTTCTGAGGTCAGTGTTTTGTTGCTCACATGTGAAAGCACATGCTCACATATTACACTCAGGGTTCTGTCACCCTTTTCACAGGTGAAATGTTTTGGAAAAAAAACCTGATGTTTTTTATGCAGATCCAGCAGCCTCCTGTTTACGGTTTAACAGCAGAAACTCAGCAGCGCTACAAGCCTTTCTGTACCTGTTTTGTTCGTTACGACTTTTTCCTGTTTCTCGTTTTTCCACCTTTTGGATTGTGGTTTCACCTGATTGCCCGTTGATTCTACTTCATGTTTGAACCGTGTTTTTGTGCCTCTGCCGCGTCTTCCTGGTTTTGACCTGTGCCTGTACTTTGACTACTTTTGTAGGTGTTCCGGACTTGATTTTTGGAATACCTATGTAAAATAAACCAGTTTATTTTACGTCTGTCGGCGCTTGAGTCCCTGTCGCACTATGACAGCAGATTCCTCCCGTTTGCGTTTCACAACATAAACCCAGCCGCTGAACCGCACAGCCATTGCACTGGAGAGCTGCATTAGCTGCGTTAGCTGAATTATTCACAGATCTGGAACCAGGCAGGGCACATTTCGGGGTTCGCTAATAAGCCACAGCAAGTCTTTCAAAAACCCTGATCTCTCAGAGACAGCCAGAACCCAGATCCTCCAAAAGCACAAGATCAGCCATTTTCACACCTGTCAGGGCCCCACTACTCTCTGCGCTGGAAATTCTATTAGCATAGTTTCATAACGTGGTCCACTGATTACACAATTAATGAAACACGTGTTCTGTAATTATAGAAATACACAATTATTAATTTTGCATCTTGTTATTATTCCACCTCAGTGGATTGAAACAGTTACTATTTATTATATATGCATTTATTGGCAGTGTCATTAAATATGGTGTACGTGTGTGTAACAGGAATAAAAAAAAAACATCATTACAAAATTATGAAGGATTATTGCTTCTGTAGAATTTTGTCATGATATCTTCACCATATATTGCAAATTAACTGCTTTAATTAAATTTTTCTTTTATTTTTGACCACATATATATAAATTCTACAGAGGCATTTGGTTTCAGAAATTGCATAGTTAAAGGAATCGTTCACTCAAATTAGGTTTCTGTAATACTTACATTATTTTGTTTTGTGATCTATATACCAGTTGAGACAGTCCATGATGAACCTGGCTGTTGTATGTGACTGTCACTAACAATTATGACAAATCTGTTCAATTTTAATTATCATCATAGAATGTATAAAAGCCTTTTAAAATCCAATCTTTTTAAGGCATTTATTAGCAAACTGTTAGCTGGGTCTACATATTAGCTGCAGAATAAGCACATTTCACTCACAGAATTTCTAGCACTGAAATTGTCTAACAAACCAATTTAAAAAAAATGGACTACTTCAGTTCGGGCAGCACAGACCAGCAACCTGGTTTTCATTCCTTCAGTTTACGACACAAAAGTTCCCCTTTGCCTAATTGAAACCTACACATAAAATACATATATACATATACAAATACATATATATATGTATATTTATCACATTTTGTTCAATTTCATCCTGTGTATATATGCTGCATGTATTCATTCATTCTCTAATTACAGGTAAAATGACTTAAGTACTAATCTTTTCCAGTGTTTGTGGCAAATTTCACAAATTTAAATTTCATTGGGACAACAGTGAAGGGGAAAATGTTTTCATGTACGTGGGCACATGCATATTGTACAAGTAAATTTGTGCTTTCACAACTGGATAACTTCCACCCCCATCGCACAAAGATGTTGTGCATTACTTTTCAGGTATTTTTAAATTCTGTTTGTCACATGGAAGCACGTTTGACAAGAGCCTCAAAGGTGTTTTCTTGTTTACTCTCGTATGCAAAACGTAGATGAGGAGTTGGAAACTGGATGTTCATATCATGGCAGGCACCTAGCCCGTGACGTTTCTAGGTAGCTCGCCGCTGTGCCATCAAACGATACAAACCACAAGGAAAGGATTTAAAAATAGAAACAAAAATAATGAACCCACTTTGAATGCAAAGGATGGCTTTTAGAGGTCTTTCAAGACCGACATGTGAGAACCAAAAGTGATCTATTTCATCTTGCTCCCCAGCTTTACATATCTATATTCTCATAAAGGTGTACCAGCTACAATGTGCATTCACCTTAGCGTGTCTCCCCACATCTACACCATTCATATCAAGTCTCATTATGCATTAGCCGTAGCAATTCGCTGATAACAATTTCTCTCTGGCAGTTGACAATCAGCCTCCATTTTTTTTAGTGCTTAAAAAACAATGGATCTTTCTGAATGCTTGAGAGAAGATGAAGAGAGGACGGGTCCCCTTTTTCTCCCTTGAATCAACTCGTTATCCGTTATGCTGAAGCCGGTTTCATACATCATCGTGATCCTCACTCGATTGTGGGTGCTGATTAAACTGCCGAGAATTAATGGCCTGCGTTGGGAGAGCGGGAGCTCTTTATGACATCAGAATGGAGCAATAACAGCAAATAGAATAATCGGGCCAGCCCCTACTTAATAATGTACAGATCATTCTTTTTTCTTTTCTTTTCTTTTCCTTACTTTCCCTGGGATCTGGTAACCAACCTTCAGTATGTTTTAAAACAAAAAGCAGAAGGAAGGATAAACATTCAAGCTATACTTGAAGCTACACTCAAGTTTAATCAAAGAAAAAAAAAATAGAATGTTAAAAAAAAAAAAAAAAACACCGTTTTGGACTATAGCCTTTATTAAACAAATAAATCTTTTATAAGTGTTGTCCTTTAATGGAACTCCCGACAAAGGCTATCTGCCAAGACGGGTTTGTTTTCCACAACTGTTGTTGGAATCTTTATCCTCTTGCTTTTGGTGTGTTATCTGTGCGCACTGGCAGTTTAACTAAGAGGTGACAGAGCTCTCCATTGTAAAAATAGGAACGCATTCATAACCCTCTGAAGAGTGCTTTCCAGGCCCCCTACAGCCTGCTCATTCATAATAGGAATATCCATAAAACAAAATAATTTGTTAAGCAGACAAACACATGCTGAATACATAAATAGTCTGCCTTAGCTATCTAAGAGAGAACAAATAGCTCTTAAGTACAAGCATGAGACTAGGTAAGACTCACTTATTAATTACACATCCAAACTTCTATAACTTGCAGTTATATGACCCATTTCTGGGATCAACCTCATTTTCATTTTGTTCTCAGGTACCCGAAAAGCCACATGCATGCCACCCGTGACTGGGCTTCCCATCTCCGTCTTCATCACTGTCACCCATTTCTCCAGCATTGGTTAATTTGATATTATTTCCATCTATCAAAATGGCAACCAAATTATCCTCGCTACAAACCCATACAGTCTCAGTTCTATGGCTCATGACTTGCCTGATGATCTGGTGTCTCTGTTTGTAGCAAAACCGTGCCCAGCAACATCGGTCTTTGCCAACATACCAACGGCCAGATACTACCACTGAGAAGATGGGACTCCACCCTTGAAGTGACAATTCAATCCCAGCATTTTTATTTATTTGTTTGTTTATTTAACAGGGGCAGTGCTCAGTAAATGTGTTGTGCCATATTTAGCTATGTGCTAATTTTCATCTGTAGTCCCTGGGCTGGTGGCAGCAGTATACACTTTGGAAGCAGTGTGGATTAAATATTAACTCAATTAAAATATAGGCAAAAATACACCAATAAAATGCATATACACATACATATGTATATATATATACACACATGCATGTCAAAGGGTGGTATAAAAGTGCAAGACATAACTGAATCAATTTTACATAATTTTATGATATATATTCAATAATTCAGTACGTACCTAACATACTCAACAAGACAAAAGTATACAAGCAACAAGTCAACCAAAGTAACTCATTACATTAAAATAACTGATTAACGAATGAGTTCATGACTGGTTTTCTTTTCCCTACTGACATACGTAAAGTCAAACTTTTCTGGGCCAACCAGATGCATCCTCAGAACTCGGTGGTAACCAATAAGCTCGCAGACAGCCAATGCCAAAAACATTTAATGCATGTCTTGAGGAGTACAATCCATACCACCATTAAACATGAAATACCCATATCCATTGAAATAACCATTCCTGTCAGTATCATGTCAGACCTGGCAACTTGCTGGTGACTTGGTTGCTAACAGAGACAGAGTAAATGCTGGGCTTGTGTACTTCATGACTGAATTATGGGTCTCCTTGCTATTGAACCACTTTTAATGTGTCAAAAGTGCTATGAGGTCCAATTTTACCTTCCTTGGCCACAATTAAATTAGCAAAATGGGTGGTGGTGTGTATTTTTAGTCTCTGTGTATATATAATCTAATTTCTGAAACCGCATATCAAACTGGTCTATCTGGAAAAAGAATGAAGAAGTGAGCCCAGAATTATTTTCAAGTCCTCTTAACGTTGTTAAGTGTAACGGCAACCCGCTCTATGATGGACAGACTTAACAGAGTCGTGTTCTATATCCATTAAAATGTTACTGTAAACCATGACTCACAACCAGCAATCAGAAGCCCCAGGGTGCCAGGTAACAGAATATGAAAGGGAGGAAGGAGGAGGAGGAGGTGGAGGAGGGCCAACAGGGCTGAAAGGAAAACGCCGTAATGAGGGCCATAACCCCCATTTACCATGACAACACTCGCATATTGAAAATTATACATAGCGGATAGGTTGCATCATAAATACCAATTACAGCGTTAGGCATCCATATTCAGCCCATCACAGGGACGACAGCGGGAGGTTAAGAGGACGAGCTTAATCGCTATAACGTAATTACGAGGCAAGCAGTCGCGGAGCAATTCAGCGCATGCCCTAACCAGAAATATTAATTTGCGCTTCCTAGTTGGGGCAGTGTGACATTTCCAACGTCAGAGGCAATTACGCTGGTAAATATGTTTTGATTATTTATGTGGGAACAATTACTATATCATTCCTGATTGCAGTCATTATGAGTGATGTGCGTAATGGTGTCAATATTGTCAGCTTTCTGCATTTTAATTATTGGTTGCAGTTAAATAGCACGCAGTGCATAGCCATTAGATTAACAATTGAATACAAATTAAAATGCATATACATGTTTTACAGGAGAAATCAAGATGATATTCAAGACCTGGATCTGTCTGCAGTATTTGTGATACGCTGCGTAGGTTGGAGCTAAGGTGTACCTTTGAAATGTCTGGCAGTTTCTGCACCACTGCAAACTGACAGGCATTAGGAAATATGTGTTTCGGTGAAGGCTTGGGGATGTGGTTCCTAAAGTCCTCAGCTTTGCTCAGCAGTGGGTAAGCTGTAGCAGAGCTTTAGAGAAGGGAGGGGGGGTGATGGTTGTTGAGTTTGTGAAATCGGGCTCTACGGGACCCGCCGGGGGTCCGGTTTCCCCTCTCTGTCCCAGCGTCTATTTAAAGCCATTCTCCATTCCCCGGCCGAGACAGCGGTCTGCGCTCGATAGCAGATCAATCATCTCACCAATTTACCAATTAGGGTCCGGACTCGCTAGAAATAAACACATCTTTTGACTCGGACTCCCTCTCACTGTAACCCCTTTCTGTTTCTACTTTCTCTGAGTTTTTTGAGGTGGCTCCGTCTCCTTTTTTGTTTTTTTTTCTCCCTTTTCCCCCTCTTTCCTCTCTCACTCCTTTCGCTCTCACTCCCTCTCTCTCTCCCTCTCTGTCTAACTTCTAGATAGCGTTTTTGTTTCCAGTTAGGCAATCAGCCTACAAGCAAACACTTTTTTTATCGATTCAGGTAACACCACATCTGCTCTGTCGATTGCATTCACTCCGAGACCAAAAAAGGCTTGTTCAAAAATGAGGCCTACAGAAGCATCCGATGAAGATTTACAACCACTTGCCAAACGGGATACGTGCACCACTTAATGGCTGCTGCTTCTCAAATGGAATTAGATATGACTGCAAGTCTCAACCATCTTCCAGGGGTTATTTATTGTATTTGTTATGTGCACTGTAATAGGCTATATCATTTGAAAAGATAGATTACAGTATGTCCAATATATATTGACAAAGTACAGCTTATATTTTGCTAATTCAACCCCAACTCATCCATCATTTCAAGTAATAATTGACACAAATTTATGAGTAGTACTCTACTGTCTTTGTGTAATGTCCCACAATCACAACATGAGGAATTTCGATGGCCAGGGTATTTATAGTAGTATAATATCAGATATCTAAATTTAGATAAGAACCTTGTTCTAATGACAACTTGTTAGGTACTAGGTTTTGAAACTGTCTGTGATCTTTAAATACAATTTAATTACATCCACTACACATTTGACTGCTGAAAATAACACTGAGAAAATTAGATCCTGGAGATAAAAATAAGAATTGCACAGATTTACTGTGATCTTAAAACAGCAGAACAGGAAAAGCACTTCTCATGCACTTGTTTGGGGTGTGAATCAAGGTGAGGAGGAATTCTGAAAGTAACATTTCATGGCATGTTCCATTATTCATGTTATCATGGGGGGGGGGGGGGGGGGGGGGGGGCAGTAAAAAATAGTGTTCTCTGACATCCTCCACCCCCTCCCTCCCGGAATTAACCACTGCATATGTAAAGGAAATCTCTGTCAGCACCTCTGTCTCTAGGTACTTCTCTTGTATTTGAGAAGGCAAGGTAGCATGTCGAGTTGGAAAACACAACCTAATATCACTCAGATAATGGAACAGCCATTTCCTTCTTAATTGAAAAATGGTTGTCTTCAACCCAGTTGGGGCGTGCATTCCTCCTGTCAGTGCTGAACGATGGCAAATAAAAAATGTGTATATTAGAATGTTGCTCTTTCAGAAAATAGTACAGTCAGGATTATGAGTCATGCTTGTCCTGTTGTCTGTGGAGAGAAGCTTGCGCAGAATAATGTGACAGCAATGTGGATACAGTATCTAAAATGGATGACAGTACACTGTAAATAAGCCACAGGCAGTTTGTAATGAATACAGGAGATGCTGAAATTCAGAGTTACAGAAATACCATTTAACCGAATGTTGTATAACATCTGGCAGTAGAATTGTAATTACACTTTTTTCAGTTCCATTATGATGCAAAAGGGAGAGCATTAAACCAAGGCTTTCAACTGCACAGTGTCCATTATCTGACCTGGATCATTGTGCAACTCCATTCACTAAGTATGGGATCTGACATATAGCACTAATGGGTCAAGTGGGCCTGTAAGACATGTTTGTTTATTCAGCACTAGAAAAAATTACCCACAAACGTATATGAAACAGCCCATCTTGACGCATCATTAGACTGTGTGTGTGGCACCCTTGCATGTTTGTATGTGTGTACAAGTCACATCACCCATTCCTGTTTAAAGAACATGCAACATATTTCCAAGGCCAAACTTAAAAAAACAAAATTATTTTTTTAAAAATACTGTCACCTTTTCATTCACCTATCACGCCTTAAGTCTATCCTTTTTCTACAGCATCACTTTCATTTTCTCCCTTTTTTTTTTACCTTCTCTACCTTCTTGCATCCTATCAATAAAACACCACACTTCTCTTCCCACTTTTTTTTCCACTCAATATCCCTCCATCATTCTTCCTCCACAAGAAAGCAGACAGTTGGACATACAAAACGAATAGCCTTTCTTGTACTACCATTTTTCCCCTCTCATGAATAGAAGTAAGTGATGGCCTTGATTGTTCTGAAGATCTATAATCACCTACTTGCTGATAATCAGTTGAGTTGCAGTGCTTACATCATCCATAGAACACAATCTAGCGAGCTACCAGCGGTTTTAGCTCATCTGTTAGCGAAATGCTTTCTCGTCCAATCGCCAAATTCTCTGAGAAGCTCAAGCAGTACCTCCAGCCAGCTCTGGAGAACAATCGTGAAAATCGTCTCGGAGCATTACAAAGGAACCCGTTATTAACTGTGATTTACGCCCGCGTGGTCTTTGTGTGCAAGCTTAAGTGAGCCATGCTATCAACCCTCCCATGTAATATAAAACCAAACAATTGATTTTATCAACAAATGAAAGGCCTGTTAGTCCTCAGTGGACTCATGTTCATGTATGGCACATTAGTGTATTTTTGGAGCCCTCTGTCTAGACTCCGCCTTTGGAAATACTGTCCAATCAGATGCTTATTTATTTGTCATTGGGCTACATTGACAGGAATGAAAACGCCTTGAAAATAACCCTGAGGGTTTACTGAACAGATTTGGGTGTTGTGTGCTTTGGGTGTCCCTGACCAAAGCTGTATGAGACACAGCTTATGCTGCTCCATCAAAAGGTCTTAGAAAGGATCTTCTGTAAGGCTCCCCAAAAAAAAAAAAAAAAAAAACCCTGTGCATGTATTATCCTCACATAACCCTGCAATTAGTATGGAAAGTCAGATTTTTCCCTGAAACCTGCTTTACCCAAAGCAAATGAACATTACCCATAAAACGTATTATTATTAAGGATTCCCCCGGCTTTACCTTAATTTTTTAAAATGGGTTTATGCTTAATTTATTTAGTTGGGCAGATGGTCATAACAGAACAATCAAGACAACTTAAAAACTTTGAAATAGGCAAGGACACTTCACAAATTAATTGCATAAGAATAAGAAACAGTACCTAATCGCTACTGACTGAATTTTTTACTGTTACATACTACATTATCATACTATGTTAAATACTATGTTTAGTGGAAGACCTGTAATGTCTGATAATAATTGATAAAAACTCAACATTTGTGAACTAATGGTTTAAGAATAAGCAATTGGATTTCATTGTCTTCCATAGGTTAAGTGAAATCAATTTTACAAAGAAAATTGTATTCAATCATTTCCACAGGTGAAAAAGTTTGTTCAGATTGGACAGCTAAATTTTTAATGTACAAATGTAGTTCGGTGACCTGGACTTTTGACTGAGTGCAATGATATAATGAAAATATCAGTTTTTGATTGTAAAACAGACTTCATTATTTGGCTTGGTCAGATTTGACATCATGTTGTTGACTCTCTGAATGGGCTTTTGTTTGTAGTAATGAAAAAAACAGTGTTTGAGATTACTGCCAATGCACTGCCTTGGAAATTTTTCCAAGGAACCCTATTTAGTTATGCAATTTATGAGTCCTTAAAAAATCTGCAGTGAAGGTCAATACAGACAAGAGGATTAACCATCGTTTTTCAAAATATCGCAGGATATTGAGATTACTGTCTTTCTCGAGCTTGGGGTGGTGGGTTGGCGGTGGGGGGGGCGGGGGGGGCGAGAGGGGGTGCATGGCATTACATTCAGTTCATATCAATTTATATGAGAATGTGGTCTCTCCCCGGGAATCCCGACGCGTTTCAAGAGCTTTGCCTGTGGGGGTACGAAGGAAGGCTATTACAGCTAATCCATTTCCATTCTAACTAAGATTATAATTCAGTAATACTGCTTTGTCCTCTGTCCTTTGTCGAATCAGATGGTGATGTGGTACTGCATGGGACTACATATCACAGGCAATTACATCTGTATCGCACCCGTCCGGACTTTCAGTGCACTGCATTTTATAGTTTTTTTTTTTTTTTTTTTATATATGATAAAATATTCCTTGAAGCATATACGATACTAGAAGGTCGTCGTAGGACGTGCACATATACTATTTAAAAAAGAGGATTTGTCTTTGGGCAAGAAAAGGCCTTCATACAGTCAAGGGTAGGAGGTGTGTGCATGCATTTGTGTAGAGCAGTGGCAGATACTTGTTCAGTAAAGAGGTATTGCTTTCTGTGGCAGCACAGCCAATCTGTCTCTCTCTCAGTTTATCTCCAAATGCGCTACTGACTGTTACTGATGTTTTCGCAGAAAAGTTGATAAATTCACACAAGACAGTGAGACTCACAGAAGAGAACTGCAAATCAGACACACTTGAGAAAAGCAGTTTACCTAAGTGAATCAAGCAGGATGGAAGGTACCATAATGGCCTGCAGGATTTCATCTACTTCTGCCCTCAACTTTGACTCACCAAATGTTTGTGGTTTATTCTCAACAATTAATGAGTTCAGCTACTAACATGAAATGCCATAGCACGACCAATCACATTTTATCCATTTATTATTTATTGAATGATCCATACAAGGGATTTTTATTTTAGGTTTTAAATCTTTGGTTTTAAAAATTTGATCAGAGTGCAGCGTTGGTATAGCAACAAACACTATCCACTGTTCAGAACCCATTGTGACATCATCCAGATCATGTTAGGCCATTGGTACAAATGTAGCAATGTGGCCATGCTAGCAGGTGAGTGGCAGCTATCCAGAGCAGAAACCTCAAGAGGTATGACTCTATAGGGATTATTACACCTTTCCAACCGCAAGACCCCATCACCGGCACTGTAATAATCCTGACCTTTCTCCTGCAAAACCAAAGCCTTCCGTAGAGCAAAGTGTCCCGGGAGAGAGCAGCTGAACCCAGGGACAAGGACATCAGCTTAATCCAGTACTGTGGGTTGTGGGGGGAGGGGACTCTGGGGCAAGCGGCAGGTTGAGGAAACCTGACAGGGGCGAACCAAAGGAAACAGAGGATCAGATGCACCAGTCTTCCGCAGGATGGTTTCCTAACCTTGTGTGCTGCTTTCACTCCAAGGTTATTTATGTTAAGAGAGGATCCATGGAGCTGGATGCTCTTCCCTGAGGGTGCCGCACAGGCAAACCTCCTGCGGGCCCAGGGCCTGCCTCTTCCTGCGAGACATATTGATGAACACCTCTGCATTGCCCCAAGCTATCACTTTCATTCAAAATCCCGATGTGCATCGGGCGAGCAGAGCAACACGAAAATTAATATTCAATAAATTAATAGTTTAGTAGTTGGTCGATTAGATTAATGCTTAGTATTTGGATTCTCAATAGACCTTAGACTTCCCTGACATGCTGCAATTTGATACAACTGAATTTGCATAAAGTTTATTTTCTCCTTGTAAAAATATGATTTTCTGCCATCAAAATTTTTTTTAGAGAAGGTTTTTTTTTTGATTGCAGTGAGAAATGCCTGGGCCCATATGCTTACATGGTTAAATGTGCTACACCCAGGCTGAATTTCAGAATCAGTGTCAAACCCTGGGGAAAAAAACTGCAAATTTTATGTAAACATAGTCAATCATCAAACAGTGATTTTTTTTATATACTAGGAAGAAAGAGGGGAGGGAGGCAGCGGGAAAATAAAAAACCTTTTCCGCTCTGTTGCTTTCCTTGTAGTTTCAGTCCACATTGTGATTCTTTGGCCTGCAGGCATATCTCGGTTTAGCCAGCCGCTGCTGGAGGGTTGCAGATTAGTGCTGGGATACCCCACTTACCGGCCTCAGAGGGTTCAGCCTCACACTGAGCCCCACTAATTCAGCGCTCTGATGTGGTTTAACTCTGCCCAATGGGGACGTACATTCCTAATGAACCAATGATCAATCACTGCTCTCGGCGAATTGAGCAGGTGTGTGAAATGATAATCCGCCTGAAGGGGGCGGGGGGGGGGGGGGGGGGGTCGAATTTGGTGTCCTGCGTCTGCATATGTTTTGTTGTTTCCTTTCGATCAGCAGTCGGTGTAGGATTTTGCAGACATGGTGTGAGGACCCTTTAGCCCAGTGGTCCTCAACATTGGTCCTGGAGAGTTGCAGTATGCCCTTTTTTTATTTTCACCTAAACGCGAGTTCAAACCCAAGAAGCCACGTAAGATAAATTAACTGCATAATGTACTGCCAATACATGCTGAGTAACAATGGAACTCTGCAGCTCTCCAGCATCACAAAAGAACACCACTGCTTTAGCCAGTCAGTAATTTCCATTAATTATTCAGTACTGAAACACAAAGAAACACACACAAAAAAAACAGCAGATAATGCTGCTCTCCAGGACTGACCCTAACCCAATCAAATCCATGATCAGAAATCGACTGGAACGAGTCTGGCTGCAGGAGACCAAGGCCAGAAGAGACAACAAAATTATCCAGGCCCTGTAACTAAGATGGGAGATGGATGAGAGACCATCCTGTTAAAGAACACACACACATAAGCTCCAGCTGGAAAAGGTGTTTTGTCGGCCAGGAAGGAGCAGAATGCTTTCCGGGCCAAGGTGAAAAGCCAATGCCAATGATCCATGTCGATGAAGTGGACACAGGGTCATAGCAGACACAATTTCCAATGAGACGCTAACCCAGTTTCCCAACCTTAGCAAGGTCAATTAAAGCATGAATATTTGGTGTAGGGATGGCTTTTGACCCTGGTTTTGTCAAATCTCATTGGCTTATCATCACGTTTAAAGCTGATTGGCTGCTTATCCACTGAATTCCCATTGTGCAACATTTGATGCTGCAGGTCATCGCTGCAGAAGATGAGAATCGAGTACTCAGACGACCTTCCCAGGTTAAATAAAGGTTCATGAATGACACGTTGTCGCGTTCGGCCAATCGCCCCAGTAATCTGGAGTTTGACTAAATGGATGCTGGCTTCAGGGGTGATTCCCTAGACTCATGGCTGCATTGGGTTTCCCACCTGTCCCGGTGGCCCTGGTGCCTCTGATCTGGGTCACATTCTGTCAGGGACTGCTTTCCAACCCTGGCAGATGATGGGGTCTGATGTTCTGGGTTGGAGACTGGAGGAGGGTGAATATAGAGTGGCATTAGCTTTAGTTTTTAACCTTTACTTCACCAGCTACAGTGAAATTTCGATTTTATGCACCCGGTTTAACACAAATTTGGATATAACGCAATGAGTCATTAGACCTTTTTTTTTTTTTTTTTGCAGTACACTTTGTTTTAATGAGATTGATCTTGTAGGTCATGAAGGATGGCACCTCCGATAGCATATGATCCTCATCACTCACACTGGATTTTCAATATCAGCCAGAGGGAGGAGCGGAAGCGCGCCCCCTGCTGGCCGACCAACACCCACTTCCAGTAGCGGCTTAGGTTTAGTTTCTCATTCAGGCACTAAACTAACACACACCTGCACAGCTTCCACAATTTAACACAAGACAAGGAGGGTACAAGACGATGTAGCAGCTGGGGCGGGTGTTTTGGGATGTGGGGGGGCACTGGTGGACGGTGGAGCGACTGCCGTTTCCCCTCCATTTACCTCGGTCCCCAAATCCAGAGCGTCTGGCCCCTGGGCGGTGCCCGCTCCAATGAGCCGGCCCGATGTAGCAGCCGTGTCCGCTGGGCGGTGGAGGACCAGATGTCGCCGTGGCAACTGCACCATGAACGGCCCACACCAAATGCTCCAACCATCTGCCACGCCGGCATTAGTCAATATTTATCCGCTGGGACAGGACGGCGCAGACCTCATTCACCGGCTCGCTCCTTTAAGTGGTGACGCTAAACTTCCGATCCGTTTTCTCCCCCCCCTCCCACTTTGTACTGAGGAGAAACTAAATGCTGTCTCTCCCACCACATTGCATGGGCCTTATGGTCCAAACATCTCCCCCCCCCCCCCCATCTCGTCACACCTCAGCGCTGCATGCTAATACACTGGCAGACTTAAACACGGGTTCCTGTTAATTCACAGCTTAACCAGACTCCGATTCAGTCTGACTCAGTGCTGAATCACAGAACGCCCAGACGCCAGCTAACACGTCAGCACGCAATATGGCCTTCCCCATCTGGAGCGCAATGAAACATGCTAAAGGAGCAGAAACTAAATTTACCCATGATTAAGGGGAAAATAAAGACACTATCATTCCTCTTTTCTCTTTTTTTTTTTACGTGGCCATATGGTATTTAACTGGCGATTGATGACTTTGAGATCTGTGTGTCTGGACAGGCAATCGCAGCAGTATTGATGGTACAGTGGAAAAATTGTCAGCACTTGTCAATGTTTCGCTGCTTCGGCAAATGAGTTTCCTAATGCTTTTTTTAAATGTTCTTGCTGCCATCGTTTCTCTGCTCTCAATTTGGGTGAGCGCAGACATTCATTCCCCTCCAAAAACATATGTCACCTGTCACTTGCTTTCACAACAGAGTACTGTAGCTCAGCTGAGCGTTGACCTCGGTTGGAAGACACTTAACTGTGTAGCATTATCAAGATAATCTGTGGATGCCTGATTGACCAGCAGGGGGAGTTACTTTTAACGAGAAACAAATGTTCCTGGTGTGTTAATCCCTCCCTCCCTGAATGACAAAAAAAGAGGACTACTCCCATCTTGTAAGGTCATTTGTCCTACCTGTAGTGTGTTTTTTTAAACCAAAATCAGCAGCAAACCTTTTTTTAAAAAATATTTAGCATCAATTTGGAACAACTATGGAAACTGTCTGGCCGTCGTATAGCTGCTGTATCTCCAAGCTCGCTAATCTTCATCGTGGTCATGAGGCAGGCCTTCGGATTCTTTGTATAACACCGAATAAAGTGTCCTTCACTCCTACGCTGCAAAGATGCCGGTCGAGGTTCTTGTGCTCATGTCTTGACTCCTGCATATCCCCATTCGCTGCGCTGCTAAACCCCCGCAGCTAATTCAGAACACTGCCGCATGACTTGCTTTCAATCTTCCCAGGCGTGTTCATGTCACACCCCTCCTCATCTCACTTCACTGGCTACCTGTTACAGCTCGCGTCAAGCTTAACACCCCGGCGGCAACCTGAAGGGCAGTGAATGGAGCGGCTTCATTGCACTTTTGGGTGTGTGTGTGTGTGTGAGTGAATGTATATGAGTTCGAGCATGTGTGTGTGTGTGCGAATGTATATGAGTATGAGCATGTGTGTGTGTGTGCGAGAATTTATATGAGTGTGAACATGTGTGTGTGCGAATGTATAAGGGTATGTGCATATGTGTGTGTGAATGCGAATTTGTATGGGTATGAGACTGTGTGTGTGTGGAATGTATATGAGTATGAGCATGTGTGTGTGTGTGTGTGTGTGTGTGTGTGAATGTATAAGGGTATGTGCATATGTGTGTTTGCAAATTTATATGAGTATGCGACTGTGTGTGTGTGTGTGTGTGTGTGTGTGTGTGTGTGTGTGTGGGTATGTGTGCATGTGTGCGTGTGTGAGTGTGTGTGTGTGTGTGTGGGTATGTGTGCATGTGTGTGCAGTTTGTGTACTTGTACCTGTTTGTGTATATAGATATAACTGTCTGTGTTTCACAGTGAAAAATAAAACCAAAATGAAAAGAGGCACGCGGAAGGTAGTTGAATGTAGGATTGCTGACCTACTTAGAAGAGTACAGATGGCTGAAACTTAATGCAGCACATTATATCTATTATCTATTAGACAAAGACAATTCATATCAAATTTCGGTGAACTCCTGGGTAAGGTTCGATGTCGATGAATAACTTGGTATTTGCTTTGTAATAGTTAAAGCGATATGGGGAAAAAATATTAATAAAAAGCAGATCACAAAAACAAAAACATAAGCTGCCCTCATAGAAATGTAATGTATTGAAATATGCAGTACTGTGCTCACTTTCAGAATTTCACACTAAATGGCCAGTCTACTATACTCATCTACTAATACTAATAGCTGCAGTTGTCAGATGTCTCTATATATTCTAAAAGTAGTAGATATATACTTATCATTATTGCTGTGCATTCACTGGGAAATAATGCAAACCCCTCCAGCCAATCAGAAACGAGTATTTAACCAAGCCATGGTATACATTTTTATCATTAACAGATTGTGGAATATTCCACACAGGTGACTGAAAGCTGGAACACTGTAACCTGTGTTGCTAGGAGACGTGCACATAGAGATGGCATACCTGAGCGCCCTGGCGGGCCACAGCCTCTCGCCCCTATCTGATTCTGTCCTCTCGTCCATGTGGCTGTGATGGATGGATCCCATTGGCCGGTTACGCCTTCCCATCAGCACCTTGCCTGAGTACTGCCCTTTTCCTCAAGGCATCTCCTTCCCGACGCACAAAGCGCCATGACAAGCGGGAGAATACATCTCCCATTAACCCCTGTCAGTGATGGAGGGTGGGGTGGAAGAGGGTTGGGGGGGGCGCATTGGTGTTGGTAGACAGGCCTGACACCCCGAACACCTGGGGGAGGAGAGGGCCAGTGTCTGGCACCTCTATGGTGGGCTCTGATCTTATCTGCAAAGACAGGCACTCTCGCACGGCCATCTTCCAGCGGTAACAAAAGCAGGCGTTAGCATTTTTCTCAATAATTCGCCAAGACACAGGGAGCGGGGGGGAGGGTGCTGCTGGGTAATCACAGACAGCATGGTGCCGGCTGCGTTCAGACAACACGACAGGTAACGACAGCTTGATTAGATCCTCCCCCACTACCGCCCCCCCCGGTCACTATCATTCATTGTTTTCTGTATTGAGCTGCCAGTCACAATCACTCTTTTCCTCTTTGACCCAATCAAATGGTCTTCCTCTCCACAGCAAAACACAATCATTGGTTGAACTCAGGTAGCCCCACCCATGTCCAGTGTTATTGAATGAAACCTCATTTCCCTATCACAACATGATGCTAATTGATCTCTAAGCCCCACCCCCAACCCTGTTGTTTCACCTGTAATCAAAACGAGCCCGTCTCAAAGGACAGAGCGACCTTGAAGAAAATGCAAAAACCATGAGCCCTGTTTGCTCTGCACGTGGACGGGAAAAACACACACACAGAGCCCAGCCGTTTCCTCCCTTGGCAGTGGATGTATGCGTATTAATATTTATAGATAACTCCATGCGCTTTGTTCCCTCACCACTTTGTTCACATGGCTGACTTGAAAGAAGCAGCTCCATGTAGGGGCCGCAGCTTGGGGGTCTCTGTGGGAAGCGAGGGGTGTTTTTTTTTTTTTGTTATCGGCCATTTAAATGATAACAGCTTCGGCATCAACAAAACAAAATCTTATAAAACAGTGAGAAGAAAGTAATGCATCCAGCCGTCTGAATGGAAACAGGGGTCCGCAAGACCCAGTCAGGCCTTTTTGCATCTTGAGTGTGCGTGGATTGGCACGTCGTGTTATCCTATTAAATTCTTACTCAGAAGATCGATTTGCTCTTAAAACAGTTCATTTAAACAGTACGACCAGGCCGCTACTCGCACCAAAGTTTCCGCTGATTTCAGCAACACCCAGGCAAGTAAACGTGTACCACAGCTTTACTCTCACACATTATAAAACGCGACCCAAAGATCTATCATGAATCAGAAGGAGTGCTTTACTCATCTCTACTGGATAAACCCAGGAGGTCATCTTGTTGGCACCAATACTGTTTTTCCCACATACCCACCCAGTACATGAAGCTTGGCTAGCCATTACATCTCTTGCTGTAGTTTCTATAGAATTTAAAACTGTCAACTATACCTTAAAGCCTCCTAAAATAGCTCTCTCTGTCTCTCTCCCCCTCTCTCTATTTCCTCTTTTTCTCTTCCTCTCTCTCCCTCTGTTAAGAGTTCCATATCTATTTCCAAGGGTTTTTTTTTCTCCCTGAATTTCATGCGCACTAAAACGATTATACACCACACGCATTCTATTTGACTCTCAAAGTCAGATTGTTTTACCAGCCCCCTTATTAATGTTTACTGCCCAAGGTTCACGTCTCATATGCCTAGCTCATTATGGCAGAAACTTAAGAATCATTCATTTCTTATTAATGTAATTGACTCTGCAGGATACATCTGTGGGTGGAGTCCTCTTCCAACCCCCCCCAGCTAATTCTAACTTTGAGCAGTCGAGTTGCCAGACAGTGGCCTACTGTATGGTAATTTGCTGAGCCAGAAAATACAGCAGAACATCAGGAATAAGGAAATTAAGAGATAATGTGAAACTACTAGCATACACAATGGAGTATAAACCCAGAAGTAACAGTGGTATAATTATGCCTGACCAATTTAAAATCTGTATGCAAGAAGTCAAGAGTTAAACCAAAAGGCCAACGCAATTTCCATTTATGAATTTTTGTATTAACTTGTATCCCCAGTTAAAATCTGTATTACAGTTTAGTGAATGCTATCAGCCTGGCTCCAGAATAGTACACTCCAGTCGCTATAGTATACCACCTATATGCATAACTGTAATCAGAGCATCGCACCAGAGTTGTGTAGTGCAAATGTCACCATGGTCTTCACTGCTGAAGCAAATCAAAATCATATTTACAAAAAAAAAAAAAAATTATATCAAATCTGTTTTCCATGACGACCTCATCACTCCTCAGAGAATACTATATAGAGAAAGGCCATTCAGTGTGTTTGAACAGGGATCCGACTCATTAGCCCTTAGGGTATAATCTTGTTCACTGAAGCTTGATATTGACATAATAAACCTTTTTAATGCCCCAAGGTTTGACACATAGGCAATGGATAAATATACCTGACCAAAAAAAGTGTTGGGGGGTGGGGGGTGGCAGAATGTATTAACACTTTCCTTCAATCCGCAGTTCATATCTTGTGACCAAGTTGAACGCAGACGCATCTCGAGGGCAAAATTGCCCTTTTCCATTCTCGCCTTTCACAGGCCGTTAATGTTTGTGTAAAACAGCGTTATGACCCTTTTCTTCGAACGTGAAGAAGAAGTACAGCCATCGGTCAGATCCCCCCCCCCCCCCCCCCCCCCACAGTTGCCGGAAGGTTCCAGAAATGCTAACATTGGTTAGCATTGCCTCCTTCTGGCAGCACAGACCTGGCCTGGAGCAGGGCGGTAAAATTTACAGCACAGGAGCCGGTGTAAAACGATTCATTAGCCTTTCCCATGCTTAAATGTCCTAATAACCCATAATTGCCTGCTTTATTGGCGCCTATTGGACCTGTCGCTTTTTCTATAAATATATACGGATGGGAAATAAACAGACGAGTACTGTCACAGCAGACTGAATTATCAATAACATCGGCCCAACGTGTGAGAACGTTTCATTTGTCACTTCAACAACTCAGTGTGATTATGTCTCTATGCAGAATAATGTGAGCCGGATGTGAGGAAGGCTATCTCTCTGGTTTTTAAATTTGCAGCCATCATGGTGCACCCTGATTTAATCATCACCCCGATTTAATCTCTTTTGCTGGTATAGGTTGAAAGGCCCAGGCCAGCCAAACCTACCTTCTGATTTGTAGGACATAGTCATAAAAAGGACATTGAGAATTGTGACATAGTAGTTCATGGAACTTGTGAAGAACGTAACACTCCCATGTTGTTCTTACAACCAAGATAACTGCGTGGTTCGAAGAAATACTCATAAAACAGAAGCTGAGAGTGATGGAGGGTTCACAGAAAAGTTATGTCCCCCTCATTTGCTTCACAATTTTGCAAACTGGAAAACTACATAAAACTGGTAATATATGAAAGAACATATGTCACACCACATAGTAAGTCATATCAGATGGTCAAGTCAGAAAATTGCCTGTTAATGGCCAAAATACAATTACTTTCACAAACAGGTCAATTTTAGGTCTTGTACCATTCTGCAACATCTCCACATAATTTTTCAGCTGGCAGGTTGTGATGTAGCTGAAAAATATCCGGATGAGTCATGAGAATCTTTGAGTAGTTTTGTGCAAGGTATTGGTGAGTAGCAATGCTGTAGGTTTTTATAGACTGTGATTTTTTTATTACTGTAAAAACATTTCTCAAACAAAAAAAACTTTCCAGCCACACAGCAAAATGATCCAGGTTTGACTTGCTCCACTTTCTCCCCTCCACTTAAAACATATTAAAAACATGTCAAGAACAGGTGGCGAGAAACCACTAACGACTTTACACAACCTAAAAAAAAAAGCGAAAGCATAATTTAACTAACTGGATAGAGCTAGAAAAAGAGATCACATTGCCTTCACCTCCTTTCAGTGGCTATGCCTTAAAGTTGACAATGTTTTCATTGAAAGCACTCAGTTAGTGAAGGCAAATTCTGTGGACTCACAATCCTTGATGATTGGTCCTTGTACTGCCTTACTATCCAATCATCAGCCAGCCTTTTGATGAAAACTCAAAAGCCCACTCCAGGTGTATCTCAGCTGTCATTGCAGAGATACAGTCAAGCCCCACAGTACGGATACCTTAGCGTTTTAATGGCCTACCATAAATCTTGCAATTTCACAGCTAGAGCCCCGGTAAACTAAGCTTTCAGAGGAGATTTCAGTATTGACGTCACTGAGGATTTCCTCGGCTGAGCCAAGCACCTGGAGAGATTAGTCTTGGAAAGTTCTAGATGGCCCTTTCCACGAGCTGCAGAAGAATGATTCAACAATAAAAAGCACAGGCATCTTAAGAATCTTAATCTTAAGAATTGTTGTTGATATTACTCATTATTTCTTGTATTGTTTCTTCAACAGGTCATCCAAAGGGTTTAGTCCATGCTAACGCAACTGGCACTTGAGATTTTTACCCTCGCTAGCACTTTAACACCCTTATCCCGAACGAAACGCACTTTGTGTTGTAAGTCGCTCTGGATAAGAGCGTCTGCTAAATGCCTACAATGTAATGTAATGTAATACATCCGTTCAGTAAAATGGGCCCTTAACTTCTGATTACTCTAGCAGAGTCTTTTCTCAGAGCTGTCATCATAGTATCCGCTAATTACAGTGTATGGCAAAGCGGAGAGCAGCCCACATGTCAGTCGCACTACAGTAAGGACACAGTGGATACTGTTGTGGTCTACCATGGACAGTGATTATGAGATACTGTAGATCCCTGCAGATGTCTTCAGAGAATTTCCAACATTTACAATCACATGAAATAAGAATGTTCAGTATATTGGTGAAAATTAGTTATTACTTGACATCAGTAAAAAAAAAAAAAAAAAGTATGACCATATGCTGGGATATCTCTGATGTCCAAGTAAAGTATTTCAAATATTATTTTTACCCTTGTGTGACAAAACAGGCCAATGCGATCGATGTTCATCATAACACTGCGTTTGTGAACCATCACACGTTCCTCATTAGAGCTTGTTTGTGAATGTGTTCAGGTTGTCTCTGTGAGGACCGTTTTCTTTGTGACGTTTACCTGCATTAGTGTCTGGCTTGTGAATATTTTGCAAATAAAGCTTGTGGTGAAGTAGTAGCCCCTTTGACTTTAGGTACTGTAATATGTAGTTTTCTTTAATCTGTTGGTAATATGTTGAACAACCCCATTCATTTAGGTTTTTTTTTGGTTTTGTTCATTTTGAGGGCTCCTGACTCCTTAGTGTGAAGAGCACTACACAAAAATCTGACTGGTTGACATCCAGTATTTTGGCCCGCAGATATGGCCTTTTAAAGATTCCTTGCATTGCATGTCTTTTTAAACCATGGACATGTTTTGATTTGAAGTCAGCCCAGGAGGAAACTGTTGATGTAATCTGCATTTTGTGCAAAGCATATTTTAATGCCGTCTTCAATTCAAACCAGCCTTGGAAGCATTTATCTCTTTTTTGCACTGCAAAATATTCTCCGCTGCAAGAGCTTGCAATATTATAGGGTTTTGCCAAGGATTTACATATGCTAACAATACAATGTGTGCTTTGTGAAGGCGCAGAACGATCTCTACAGCTGAATTTTGTTTGTATTTCTTCCTGCTAGAATATGAGAGAGAAAAAAAAAATCTCTCAAATTTGGAAACAGCTGTAATCTATTCAACAGTCTCAACCGGAATAAAATGACCAACAGCGTCTAGAGTTCGGTGACTAATTGTGTACCCCTTTGTGCTGCAGAAACAATTACGCTTTCACTTTCCATGTCAAAAGTCAAGACCAGTCAATATAGTGCACCAAAGACAATTACAGTCTTTTCTGTGTTTCAGTAGACCAGATAAGTATTCCTTCCTTTGCCACAGTTTAAAAGAGGCAATTCCAGTGTTTTGAAGAATTGCCTTGCGGAATGCTGGATGGAACGGAAAAATAACACCCCAAGGAATTCTTCTGCTGCAGATGCCTGAAAGAACACAATGTGCTTTGCGACTTCTGGAAATGGAAAAATAAAGAGTAGAGAAAAACTTTTCAAATGGTATAAAACCTCAAAAAACTGTGACAGAATTATGGAATACAAATCGGAAAGCATTTTAGCTACTCTTTCTTCCACACACTGTCAGACCAGCATGATACAGTGCTTATGGATGTAGCATGCACAGTGAGATTAAATCGAAAGGCCGGCCTCGTTATGACACATTTTTCAGCCTTTTTTTTTTTTGTAGAATGGCACAATTAGCATACGGCAGCAGGGGTCCTGACCAGTGCTCATTTATCAGGTCACCTAAGTTTTCCTGTGATGGGTACTGTCAGCCCTCCAGTAGTGGGGGGGGGCGGTGAACGTACGAGAGATTGTCTGCGTGCCATGGAAGAAAGCGTGATCTAACGGCAGAGCAGATCAATCTGTGAAGCAGCATTTGTAGATCACGGGGGGGTTGCATTGTGAAACTGTGATATTTCAGTGCTCAACTCCCAGTGTTCTCAGAGTATTCGTTTAAGCAGGTGAACCTTAAAGCACGACAAAGACCCACTCCACAGATAAGTGTTTCTCTTCTCCCCTCAGTCTCTCTCTCATTCATTTACCACTAATCAAGAAAAGATCGATATCAAGCAGCCGATGGCCCAGTGTTTTAGAGGCTGATTTGACTATCTTTAACAAGGGGAAGTGCAATCTTTCTCTTTCCTGTTTCTAAGCATTTGAATGTAACCCCTTCAGTCAGTTGAGGTGTCAGACTCCGGTCAACCCAGGACAGCCTGGCTCCTTAACTCAACCCTGGAATGAAAATTGCTGTGTGGCACCACGGCGAGGGTTTCCTGGTTCAATTCCCAGACAGGGGGCACAGCCGCTGTGCCCTTGAGCAAGGCAGAGCGACCGGCCTGTATTGCTTTTCAAATCCAGCCACATAAATGGATAATATGTCTGCTGCAGAGCCGAGCACGACGCCCTGGAAACGAGCTCGGCTGAGGAGGGAAAAACAAATAAAAACGAGTTAGCAGAGCTTGATAGCCCGGGCGGAAACGGTCGCTTTCCAAAGCTTCAGAAAGCCAGTGCTGATGAGTCACCGCTTGGATTTAATACATGGCCGGCGAGTCTTCACAACCCATATCCACAAATATGAAAACACAATGCCCCACTTCACATACTGCAAAAGACTGAACGACTAATAGAGTCCATTCTGAGCCTATGGGTTGGCAGGAGAAGTTATCAGACTGCTAATAGCATGGTATCGCCACACAGAAATCGCCATCAAGGCCTGCATCAGCACTTTGTTACTTACAAAAAACATGTACTTTTAAAATGGTTGCCAATGTTAAAATACAACATGGTTTTCAGTTACAGTTACTGGCTGAACTCACCAAACGGTTCCTGTGAGGAGAAGAATATACACCTTCATTTAAATGTGATTCAGTGAGGAAAAGTGGCTCTCTACTCTGAATCCAGTGACAGACGCTGGTTTCAGTTCTAGCTGGGCTCCATTTAATAAGAGCTGATACTGCTCAATGTGGCCTTTTAGGCTGGCCAAAGATTATCAGTACAGATAACAGTAAAGACAACTGATGAATATCTATTTCTTGTCCTAATGACTTATATTAAAGCCTGAAAAAAAAAATTAATGATTCTTTAAGCTTAAATGTGCTGAGGTTACTGTGCCAAATTTGTCACAGTTGCAGACTTTTGAAAACAGGCTATGAAATATTCTTAGGGCAAGAATCTTGTTCAGACAAATACTCTACCCACCCCCCAAAAAAGGTGTTTCACTCAAGGTGAACTTGAATCAGATAAGCGTCAAGGCAAAAGCGCCGATTCAGATCGGCATTCTGTTCAAAGCTCGATAGAATCTGATTCGTTTAGCTCTGTCTGATCAGAGACAAGCGCAGGCAGTAGCCCACCAGGCCCCGGGGGGTGCGCAGGGGCCCCACCCCGCCTTCTGAAGAAGCTGAACTTCCAGGCTGTTCCCGGGAAGGAGCTCATCGGGTTCAAAGCGGCCGATAACAAATTCATTTCACCTACGCTAATAACGGAGCCGTTAAATTATACATGTCATCTGGAGGCATGCTCAGAATCTCCATCAAAGCCGTCTCAGGGCTTTAAAGAGACCCGAAAGTGCAGAGAAGGACCAGACACAAAACCCATTCCTCACACGAGGGCCTGGCTCCCAGCACCATATTAATCAGACACATACAAATGCAGCATAATAAACAGACATAAAGGGAACTTATGACCGACAAAAGGAATATTCCGTATTCATATTTCTGGGTCAACTTTTTCAAGATTGAATACAAAACTTCCACCCTCACTAGTGTATTGCAAATGTTTCATGGCTCTGTGACTGATGAAATGTATTTGAAAAGTCATAATTTGACTAAGGCTTGCATAATATGCTGTTGCTACATTTTTCCTAATGCCATACATTACTAAAGCATCTTTTTGATTTTTATGGAGTATTTTACACAAATATTTTGGAGAGACAGTCACAGAGACAGTATACTTCTTCTTGCTTAGCATGCCTGGTGGTTACAGCGGGGGAAAAGTTGGACCGCGAGTTGAATAGACCCGGCTCCGCTGCTTTTGTGGCTGGCGTTTTTGTAGGATTTTTCTTCCTCTAGCGACAGTGCGGCGCAGAAATGACACCCCTCTGTTGCTGTAATCCGTTTATCTCCCCGACCCGCCGCGGCACGTCGCCGGAATGAATCATATAGACGTTTACTTAAACAGATTAGTCCCTTCATGGTGTATTATTCATCGGCTTTCCTTAAACTGAGCTCAGCCTTGCTTATAATATCGCTTGTCATTTTCCCTTCAATTGACTTGAGAGCAACTACATTTTCATGAATAATATAAAGACGCAATAAATAATACAGGAGACCAGGAAACCGGGGGAAGGATACGGCTGTGCGGAGCGGAGTGTTGGGGGGGGGGGGCGAGGGGAGCAGGGGGGCGAGGGGTTTGGGCACCCCAATGGTTGAGTCTGCAGGTAAATGCACTCTTTTTTTTGTAGGGGGATGCGGTGGGGGGGGGGGGGGGGGTATGCCATGGCACTCACTAATTAAGCTGGTGAAGACTCTCAGCTGGGCTGCCCTCCAGCAAGGGAGGAAAGAAAAGGAGAGAGAGAGAGGTAGAGAGAGAGAAAGAGGAGGCAGCAGTTGGCAGTGAGAGCCCAGACTGAAGTGCAAACATGGAGAGTTTCGGAAGAGTAGGCTGGACACCCGGAGGGGCCCCCCTGCCAGGGTAATGCCAGACTGGGCCGCAGGAGGGTGAGGGGGTGGGGGGTGGGGGTGGAATTAGCCCCATGCTAGCTGTGTAGCCGTGTTGGTGTGTGTGTGTGCGCATGAATATGTTTATGCATGTAAATGAACAGTGCTAGGTGGGCACATTGGCGTACTATGCTAGGTGCCATGCTAGGTGGGCACATTGGGGTACTATGATGCAGGCACCTAACACTAAAGGGAGAGAGAGGGGGCCTCTCTCTTTGGAGCTCCTGTAGCCGGGGGTGGGGGGGATTGGGAGCTGATGGTAACAGTAACAGGAACATGTGACAGTGACAATGACAGTAACACGGTTGAGTAAGGTTATCCCTCGACCCCTGGCTGGGTGTGTATGAGTAAGGTTATCCCTCGACCCCTGGCTGGGTGTGTATGAGTAAGGTTATCCCTCGACCCCTGGCTGGGTGTGTATGAGTAAGGTTATCCCTCGACCCCTGGCTGGGTGTGTATGAGTAAGGTTATCCCTCGACCCCTGGCTGGGTGTGTATGAGTAAGGTTATCCCTCGACCCCTGGCTGGGTGTGTATGAGTAAGGTTATCCCTCGACCCCTGGCTGGGTGTGTATGAGTAAGGTTATCCCTCGACCCCTGGCTGGGTGTGTATGCTCGGGTGTGTGTGTACGTGCAAACAGGTAAGCGTGCATATGCATCCTTGAGTGAGAGTGTGTGTATGTGTACATGTGTACATAGGTGAGCATGCATGCATGCATGTGTGTGTGTGTGTGTAGGTGTGTATACTCTCAGTAACTGGAGGTAAGCATGCTCCTACTAAAATGCCACCCCAGTTTTCCTTTGGTTATGCAGCTGGCCAGTCCGCAGGTCAGACGCCTCACTGGCCCCGAGGCTCTGTTTGTGAGAGCCTAGATAAGAGCCCCTCTGATACTCATGCCTGAGGCTAAGGGGCACATGGGATACGTTCAGCAGGCGATATGAGTAGGCGATGCCATCCCACTTGTTAGCAAAATGACGAAAATGCATCCCCCTTGTTAACCTGCCATCCCCATTTTACACGTGTGTGTGTGTGTGTGGTTGGTGGTGTGGGGGCAGGGAGGGGGGTGCTCCCATTAACAAAGTACCTACTGGATACGGTGGACAGTGAACTAAAACGCCCGTCACCCTGGAGAGCTGGGGGGGGGGGGCAAGCACAGGGTAGGACTCAAACCTCAGTCTGCTCAGAGAGGGGTTGCAGCCACTCTGCAAGACCGCAAGAGTAGTGCAACTTGTGCCAGCTCTTTCCTGTCTCCTATTAAAGACCTTTCTCTGACTCATCTCCCATACCTTTTCCTTGTGTTGACAGTGTGGCGCACTAATGCAGAATCCGTGCCAAGCATAGGAGGCCCTTTTAACTCATCCTGACACTGCTCAGCTAATACATCTGACGAGCCATAGTCCAATAAACAGTTTTGCACAATGCTCCAAACCCAAAAAATCTGACCTGTAAGTGAAAGCTTGAATCTATTGGCTATAAAAGCCATTTCACTTTCCACTTACTCCATATCACAGATGTGATGTAGCTATTCCATTTGTAAAACTACTGAGTTATTTCTCCCTGTAGAGTTTATTGAGCTGTAACGTCACTCTCTGCTTGTGCTCAGAGTGTTTCCTTGAGTAAAATTAGGATGCAAATTTGGCATAAATGCCCCTTATATGTTTAAGCAACATCACAAGCTCTATCTAAGCGTTTACAGAAACAGTCATAGCAGAGCGTGGAGACACTCGGGTGATGGGGATCCATGGCAACGGTTGCAGTGGCAACACCTTTCCCGCTGAAGTTTCCCTCCCTCTTTTTTCCCGCCAACTACACACCCCTCCCCCCATCCCAAAAGAGAATTTCCTGTAATCTCCATCCTTCAATGACACAAACCCCAGAGAGATGGTGGTGTGATTACCGTCTCTAGATACTTTTGGGAGGTGGTGGTTGGGGGGGGGGGGTGCAGTTCCCGTAACTATGTCTTCTCTGTCCCATAATAGTGACATCAGACCTGAGCGAGTACAATCCATATCATTCATATACAGGGATGGGTAATATTTCAGCTACATATATTTGACATTACTATTTTTATATATATTCTGTTCATGTTTAATGACAAAATACTTCTATTTACAAGCACAGGTTAAATTGAATAGGAAAAAAAGGCAAGAGATGTATTTTTCATATGAAAGGCATACATAAAAATGTTAATTTCACATACATGCACTTCAAATACAGTCTACGCCTGCTTCACCCTGTAGAAACACATACACACACACACCCTCACATACGCAAAATATGCAAGCACACATCCTTCAAACTTTAACACACGCTCACACAAGTGGTCCCATGCTCGCTCTCACGTTTGCTCCCGCGCTACTGCGAACGCACGCACGCACGCACACACGCACTCACACACACACACACAAACAACCATCTCTCCCACAAACACACACACTCTATCTTTCTCTCTCTCTCTCACACACACACACACACACACACACAAAACCATCTCTCTCACAAACACACACCACTCTCTCTCTCACTCACACTTTCTAGCTTTCTCACTCTCTCTCGCACACACACACACTCACTCTCCATCTTTCTCTCTCTCTCACACACTCTCAATCTTTCTCTCTCACTCACACACACACACACACACACACTCTCACTCTTTCTCTCACACACACACACACACACACACACATCACAGAGCCCCAGCATTAGTCATTCATCATTGCCCATCACATTCACCAGAGACGTTGTTGTCTCCTGCTAATGGACTGCTGCACATCTTCGAAGATGCAGTCAGACAGCTGGGGCCTGCATGGGCGAGCACTTTATTGGGCCTGTAGTGTACAGAGCAGTGTTTAGCAGCGTATTGTGTAATTTAATGAGACACCCAGCGATGTAGTAACACGGAGGCGGGGAGGGGGGAAGGAGGCATTTGCCCGTCGAACACAGATCTGTCCATTTAATGAGGGACCGGGACCACTGACATGTAGAATGTGGAGCCCGGAGCAAAGAAAGCGATAGGGAGAGCGCCTGCTTCGGTTGTTTTAACAGCAGCAGCAACTCAGGGCAAAGCCAGCTGCGGACACCCTAACCGCATGCCTTTTCCTTTCATTTCCATCGCATGGCTCGCTCCCATAAAAGCAGGAATCCACGCCCCTTGTATTGGAGAACCGTAACGTGCACTGGTCTTTGTTGTCACCTGACATCCACTGCAGGTTGGGACCCCAGAGACCAGGTGAGCTGAGATGACTGTGTAATCAATTGTGTTAATGGGTCATTAAGTGGTCAGGTCCCATAAGTGCTGAGTGACAACAACAAATAAACCAGCATACCCCCCCCCCCCCCCCCCCCCCAAAAATACACACACACACACACACACACACAAGTGCACAAACACATACACACAGACACACACACACACACTTTTTACGAGTACCGCCAAAAACAAAAGATATTGCCGACATATGAAACTCGGCACCTTGAAAATGCTGAATGAACAGGAGAGTGATTCTTTCAGTTAATTCTGAGGAATAATGAACAATGACAACTGATAAATGGAAAAGTGAATGAGTGAGTGAATAAATTACTGAATAATAATACTAATACTACTACTTCTACTACTGCCACTACCACTACTAATAATAATAGTAATCATAATAGTCTCAGAGCAAAAGATGGATACTTATACAAACACAAAAAACTAATTTGATCCTAGATGCCAGGAGTCCATCCATCCTATGCAATCTCTGCTCTTATCCCCATTGGGAAAAATAAGCTTTGCTCAGGCAGTGACTGTTATACAGATGATGATGATGGTTTTCATTTATATAAGAAAAATTATAATTATTGGATGCCCTCATCCAGGAAAAACTGCAGAGCCTCATAGTTCACATTTGGTTTTATTCAGCTGGGCATTTACCGCGGAAACTGTGTTAAAGTGGCTCAGGGGCATGCCGGAGGCGCTTAATCCCGGAATCAAACCTGGACGCCCTGGAGCCACCGGAGAACCGGTCCCCCCCCACCCCGCGGCCCTCACAGGGGGAGAGATAAGAGCACCGGAGCCCTGGAGGGTCCTGCTCTTCAGAAACACAAAGCTGCTGCAGCTGCAGGAAGGGCAGCGTACCCCTGCTCCCGCGCCGAGACCTGCTCAGGGATTAACAACGCCGCCTGTTCCCGTAGCTGACAGCCCTGACTCCGCACAAAACAATAAAAAACATGGGTCCCTGGGCCAAGAGTAATTAGGAAATCGACAACAAAGAAGCATGCGCTTTGTCTTGTTAGCACGTTAGCATGTGTGTTTTGTCGTGTTAGCACATTACCACGGTGACTGATTCCATGTGTTCTATTGTTGTTGTATCAAAGGACTATATCAGTGCTTGCACTCAGGTATTGAGAGCTGTCACTCAAAGGTGGTACGGCAGGCGAATTTATGAATATGTGAACGCTCGATGCTGCCCTCTGTCGGTCAGACGCTGTCATGACCTCGCTCGGTTCTGTTGACGGTTTGGCTTAACACAGCAGGGGGGATGCCCATCCATCTCTCCCCGCAGTGGTCCCTCTCAGTGGCGTTGCTCTACGCACGTCTGCCCGGTATTAATATTGATGCACTGCGGAGAGCGCAGGTTCAGATAAACACTGTGGAGCGTGCCAGCCCGCTGTCTGTCGCTCTCCGACCGCCACGGAGCGCTGGGACCACTGTCGTCCTGGCAACACAGTACGCCGAGGAGTACAAAGAAGCTCTTCAGCTGGGACTTGACTCTGACAAGGACCAGCACAGTGAGACCACTCTAGTAGTGCATCATGGGAAACTGCAGCACTCTTTTACAGTTTCAACTTTTACTGTCAAACAACAGGACACAACCTGTTTAAATACTGCAACAAAACACTACCAGCAAGATTTTAATGTTCTCACAACATACAGTACAAAGTGTAAAGCAGCAGTGTAAAACCCAAATCCAAGTCAGCTGCAAGGGCTGCTGGGTTTTGCAGTTTTCTTTAATCAACCGCCAGTTTAGGCCACACTCACTTAAGCTTATTAGAACAAAACAAACGAAAACAAGAGAACATCAGACTCTGCAGCCCTCCAGCACTGGATTCTGACACCAGTGGTTTTAAGTTTCAATGTCCCAAAACAGGACTGAAAAGCACTGTTCCACTCTTGAAGCCATCTAGTTATTAAACCTCATGTACATAAAAATATCAAGCCATCGTGTTAACATGTTAACAGGAAAAAGCAGCTTCCCGTTACATACATGCTGTTTATGAGCACCATTGACAGGGATGGTCCACAAGAGAGGAATCTATCCGTTGGGCCTGTGCAGTCCCACTCCTCTCTATCCTGTAGGAAAAATTAAGCAGGCCCAGAACGCTATAAGCATTACACAAAAAGCACTTCCACAAACAGTTTTCCCACAACATAAAAAAACCCAAACTGTCCAGATCTGAAACAGCATACATTTGTGTTAATGCATTCATTATGCGCTTTCACCAGATTCCGGCAGATGGTGCAGAGACCCATTGTCATCGTCCCCAACGACAGATTGCGATAAAGGAGTGCGAGGCACCAGCTGACAGCTACCCCACTGGAAATCCTGGCCAGCGTGAGAGCTGTGCAAACCAGGCCGACGTGGGCGTCCTTCTCATCAAAGAGACCGCACAGACAGGCCTGTTAAAACCGTCCCTCGGCAGGGCGTTTAACAAAATCGAGGGAGTTTCATAACTGTCGTCGTCGTTCCAAAATAGGGGCCCTCCCTTTATTATCCTTTCTTATGGCGGACATTATCAGAAAGTGCCTTCTAAAATTACCCATGGTGAAGAGGGGAGGTGTCTGGAGGGCCAGGGAGAGGGAGGGAGGGGTTTTCATATGACATAGAGATGAATATAAACCCCACTCTGAAGGATATTAAACCCTCCCCTCCGGGTGGATTATGAGTGAGGCTGTGGGGCTGGAGAATTTTAATAACAATAAAACATCGCTTTGAGTATTCATAATAAAAGCAGCAGGGTTTTTTTTTTCTTTTCTCCTTCCCGCAGGTTTCCTTCATTTTGAGTATTATTTATTCCTTTCTCTCGTGTTTTGGTGTCCCAGATCTATGAATCAAACACGGCAGAAAGATCGGTACTCTCACCGCTTGCGATTGGTGATGAACCAGATCAGAGGATGTCGGGCCGCTGGTGTTCATCTGTGGAGAACAATTTTTGTGGAACTATTTAAAAAGAAGCTTGACACATTTTCTTAGTTAATATTAATTCATTCTGTTTTTATCCTGGCCAGCACATTTAATCATGTTTCCTTTTCTGGCAGGTATGCTCTTCGTTAGCTTACCAGGGAAACTCAAGCACGCCATACACGCAACTGTGTGTGTGTGTGTGTCCGTGAGTGTGTGTGTTCAAAATGGAATGGCGTTGTTATCTTGTTGTACCATAACGACATTTCCAGCATGGTCACATTTAGTAAGGGATTCTCTTCTGTTTGTTGTTTCACGGCTTAGCCTATTCTCTCCCCTAACACTTTGAAAGCACATGATGTGAGAGCACCTGCAAATGAACTCCTGTTGTACATTTCTCCTTTTGCATATTTCTCCTTTTGCAGCTCTTTATCCAGATCTGCCTGCATTCTCCAGTTCTTTGTTGTTGCCTCACTTGTCACGTTATTTATGACATCATAACTAAGAGCCTGGCAAGTTCAAACATATGAAATCATAAATACGAGCCTGACAAACAATTGTCTCCATTGTGACATAACATCACCCAACTTCTGTGATACTTTTTGCTGACAAATGGTAACCAATCACAGATAAGTAGGGTTAGGTAGCATGTATAGGTATGACTCCAATTTAAAGCAGTTATTCAGAGCTGTAAATTTTTCTGGTGGTTATTTTGTAATAAATGCAGACATAGACAATGTCTAGGTCAATTCTCTTTACCCTCCAAGAGCACTAATAAGCTTACAGGCAGCCAATGCCCAGCAAAAAAAAAAACACCCAACATGTTTGCCATATGCTCTGTCAGAGATTGTGTGTCTGGAGTCGAGACAAAGGCGAAGGAGCCGCAGGTGGTGACACACCCCCCCCCCCCCCCACCTGTGTCCTAGCTTTTAGAGCAGGCTGAGGAAGGGCAATGGAAAAATACAGGTACACATTTTGGAAAGGATGATGTTAGACCCCCCATCCCACCCCACCTCCCCCCCACCCCTCACAAATACGGCTCAGCCTGGATTCAGACCGGTGTGATTGCTTTTCCGGTGAGGTTAAGGCTGTAAATTACTGTGCTCTTTTCCATCTCTAATACTGGGGTTTTTCTTTCTGAGGAAATGTTTTGACCCGGCTCCTGCTTATTTAAACAGGGGGCTATTTCCCTGCACACACTCTTGATCCGTTTACCGTGGTCCTGTGGTTCAAAAACAAATGCGGCATGGTAACGGATAATATCGTGCTAATATAAAATGGATTGTTCAGATTACCTGCGCTGCAAAACAGATGCCTGGCCAGGTGTGTGTGGGTGTGGGTGTGGGGGGGGGTTTACCCACCAGGATAATAGGACATCTCCTAAATGGGTTTCAAGCCACCTGAACCGGACATCAAATAAAAGACACAGGGCTGAAGCAACCAATCAAGGTGTCAGCACAGGATATGTAAATAAGCACAGCTTTCAGCATGACGTTTGGAGTGTCAGGCATCAGGAAGTTCCAAAGTGATGTCATCCTTAGGGGACAGATTCCCACAGCTGCAACGCAAACATGTACAGGTGCATCTGAGGGAGAGGCGTAGGAATGCAGTTTAGAGGTGGGAAGGGGGGCAGGGGAACAACCTTGACAGGGTTTTCCCATCTGCGAAAATAAGATAAAGTTAAAATCTGGGGGTGCTGGGACTCAGGGTGGCTCACACAGGTGTTCAAACTGAAACCATGCCATTACCAGCTATGGGCAGAGATCCTTGTTGCTGTGGCAACAGTTGGCTCAGCCTTACCAATAAGAGTTGGGCCAGTAAGGTTTGTTTGTTTGTCTATTTCTCTATTTCAGCCAGTCCAGTTTGACCAGGCTCCTGTTGATCCACAAACTGAGTGTATGCTGAATTAGCCTTCTTCTGAAGGCAAGGGCAGAATGCAATTGGTGGTGCATCTGCAGTGTGGAAAGGCAGTAGGGACTCGTCATCACGCAGGTTGAAGGAATCAGGTGTCACAGCTGCCTCAACCTGAGTAAGTTTAGAGAGGGATACTGTGGCTAAACAGTTCAGCTGCATTCAGGTGGGAAAATGGTGGTAATAAATAAATAAATAAATAAATAGAGTCGGGATGCCATCTTAACGCAAGAGGCTACGCAGCTAAAGCAAGTGCACTCCTCCAAAGCAGTAGCCTATGACCCAGTGACCATCCACCCCCACACAGCCCTCACATCCATACCAGGGAGAGCTCGCACCAAACTGCCAAACCACAAGAGAAACAGCCTCTCTCACGCAGATGACAGCTGGTAGCCTGTGGGCACCTGTTGTGTCACTGGGAGCAGAACCCGTGTGGAACCCTTGGGAACCCTGGCTGACAAAGCGGACAGGACGGGGCCAATTATGTCCCCGGCGCTACAGATTGCCTGTCACAGTCAGCTGATGACATAACCCAGAACCGGGCCAGAGCCAGCTGCTCTCGCCTCCCTTAACCTCGCTCCCCCGTGCTCATTCACGCGGAAACCTCACACAACCAGTCGTACAGGAGTCTTCACTGCTGCCTTACCAGCTATAGCAGAACGGCTCTGCTGAATGTTTTTAGGCATAAAAAATAAGCAAACACTAGGGACGGCTTCCCTTATTGCCAAATTTATGGAACAATGCATTTTTAATCAAATACGGTGCGCAGAAATTATTTGCCTCGAAACGGCTGCACAATGATATTACTCCGAAAAACGTGCGCCAGCAAGCAAAATGTAGAAAGCTATTTACCGTGATATAAAGCAATAATTTCCTTTCATAATGCGAAATGATCTTTTTTAAAGCTGTTGTGTTCATGGTGTATAAAGTGGGGTTTTGAAAATAAATAAATAAATAAATAAATATGAGTTTGTCTGTGAAATTCAATTCCATTTTTAGAGCCTGCTTTTAAATAGCAAATTTTCCGCACCATAATTATTTTTCCTGCAAATTTATATTTGTTTCAAGATGGGAATATTTAGCATATTAGTTATCAAATGCTGCATTACAAATACAAAGCCTTCAACATCACAATAAAGAGTAGGACTTCAATTATAATATTTCCAAGCCTCAACATGAAGCTTTATACACACGCTTTGATTAACTCTTCAAAATATTTTCTGCTTGTAATTCCAATATGAACCATCGTGTTTGGTCATTCAATATTTATAATCTTGTTCCCAAAAACATTGGTGGTGGTTATTAAACATCAATAAATGTAAATCTTGTCATGTAGTAAATATGTTATTAAGACACTAACCAGGGTGGTTATTGGTCATAGGTCAATTTTGAAGGATTAAAAAAAAAAAAAAAAACCTGGCCCTTCCGATACATCATGTTGCATATTTATAGAAGCTGGACTACACTGACCTGTGTATTTTAAAATCTGTTGTGATGTGTGTGTTCTCCTTTGTCACGCCCTCTGAAACCTTGCTCCTCCTCCGGTGCTCTTCAGCATGTATCCCGTCCGCTACTCTTACCAAAAGCTTATCCCTTATTGATGGGGATGCAATGAATATTTGAGGGCCTCTCATCTCAGCCTGACAGGGAACAGGAGCTGCAGAGAGGGGGCCGTTTTCCCTGCCTCTCCCTTGCAGCTCGCGGCCTCCTGACACGCCGTTCTGGAGGGCACTGCGGGGAGCCTTCAGAAAGAAACGATATACCTCCTCTCAGACAGGAAGACAATGCCCGTACACGACATGCAAATCACCCCCTTTCACAGGGAGGAAGTGCCTCTCAGCGCAGGGCAGAAATTACCTCTCTAATTCAAGGGTGGGCCGTGTCGGTTCCTGAATTTCATGCCAGCTTCTGCTCTAATTATTTAATTTATACCAAGCATTTCATTTGTGTGATCGGCCGTTTTAGGTAAATTTACTGATATGCTCATGAATGTCAGCTGAAGACTTTGCTTGTGTCCCCATATGTGAGGTTTTATGGTGGTTTAAGCTACAAATGAGCTGTTGATGATGTGTCAGTCTAAATAGCTAGCTGACCCATGGTAATTGGTGAAAATGAGAAAAACCTGCTTACACACCAGCCTTCCAGGACTGGAGTTTTCCACCTCTTCTCTGGATAATGTGGAAATGCTCTCCTTGCAGAGTCCACAGATAATCCTCTTTCCCACTGAGGGTTTCACTCTTGCAGTGAGGAAATGACCTCCTTCACCAAAGTGGAAGTGATTCCCTGGTGTTGGGAAATTCTCTTTCATAAGCAGGAAGTGACTCACACCACAGAGAGGGATTCACAGCTGTGTGTTCCATTCTGCACACGTGTGTTCTACAAACATTCATTATTTTCAGGTGCGACCAGCAGCTCTATAGCTCGCTCTGTTGGTTGGTTGGTTGGTTGGTCGGTCGGACCACAAAAATTTCCCCACCCTTCGCCCTAGGGGGCTGACATTTTGCATGGAGATCAAGTGTGTGTGTGTGTGTGTGTGTGTGTGTGTGTGTGTCAACTGGCTAAAAGGGGGCATGGCAGTGGGTGTGGTCTGGTCGCAGCTATTGCAAATTCATGCTTGTTACATACAATCTTCAAAGCATATTAGCAAGAGTGTCCTTTGAAGCATTCAAGAATAAATTGCAGTTCAGCTTTCTTACAACTCTGCCCATATGTCATGACATCATCCCTAGCTGCAGAGCACCTTTGACCATATTAGTAATGATACACAGCATGAAAAAAATTACATCACATTGAGATGAGTAAAGCTAAGGTTAACAATCTACAACACAATGGTCACTGGAAACAAACAACAAGTGCAAGTACATTGCTACAAACTCAATATTTTATATATTTCAATAAACTCATATTTTGTCCTGACAAATGTGTGAGAGCAAACAGCGAAAATGTACAGTGTTCATTTAACACTACCAGTGTACATATGAGTCCAGTGGTTCTCGTATGTACACCTTTAGTGTTAAATTAACACTGGACGTTTTGCTGTGCTCATCCAGGTATCATAGTACACACTGGCTGTTTGCATACTACGTTTATGGAAATGTGGTAGCCATGGTAGAGATGCATGCTAACATACAAGCGCATAAGTATGCATAAACGGAACACAGCCAATCTCTATGCCACAGAGGAAGCGGTTCCCTGCAAGGGATGGAAATGATTCTGCAGCACTAGGAGTAAAGTTATCTCCACGCACGCTGAGAGAAGGGTTCCCTGCACAGCGAGAAAACATTAGTAAGCAGAAGAATCACTGCTGAAATTACAGCAGTGCACCGCTGGACATGTAGAACATGTCTAAGAACTCAGTGAGTGGATCTTAGTGGTGAGTATTTAGTTATCTTACATAACTTCTCAGGGCCTTGCATTTCTGAAAACTGAGGTCTTTGGGTGGACAGCAAGCCCTGAATTTTGGGCCACACCTGGCAGGTGACACCTGACCTTTCCTGCAGTCAGGTTGCAGGAAGTGAGAACAGAAAGGCCATGCCACATCCATTTCACAGGGAGGACCACATTCACATATTTTGCTGCTTTTTAAGAACAACCTTTCAAAAAAAAAAAAAAAAAAAAAAGGCTATCCCTACCTGCCCTGTAGCCCACTTTGCTTTTCATATCATAGCTGTATGTCAAAGGTTACATAGTGGAGTTTTTTTCTTTTTCATAATAAAGTTATAAACTATATCATGCAATGACATGGAGAATAATAATGATCTTCCATTTTACTTGATTTACTTTCAGCATTTAGTTTATTTTTCAGTTGTGTGCTCCTTTTCTTTATTTTGAAATGGTCTGATGTTGTAGTTAAAGGCTGCAGAGGTTGATGAAGTCGAAGTACTTGTCTGTTTTCACACAAATGGAAAACTACAGTCTTTCTACATTACAGGCGAACTATAACAAAATTACAGTAAATTGGAAGCAGGAGCAAACTGCAGTGTATGAAACCTTACTGGCCCAAGGCTGCAACGCCATAGTGAAACAAAGGGTAGAAAATGCAACAAGTCCAGTGTGGAAGGGCCGTCTCAATGTCACACCAGAGCATTTCTCTGGGAAAGCATTATTCTCACTCTGTGCTTTACGTCCCCACTTCAAAGGCCCTAGTGTCCAGCCGCAGCTTGAACAGAACAATAATGAGCCCCTGTGCCCGGCAGGTTTTCGGCTCCAATTAAGGTTAATTAGAGGCTGCACAGGGCCACGCTGTCCTTGCATCTCCAGTGGCCGTGCGGTTGAATGGTACTGCGCTAAAGTGAATGGACCAGAGCAGGGTACATTGTTTGAGGTGGGCTAATGCTGACCTACAGCTATATGCTAACCTACAGCTATATGCTGACCTACAGCTATATGCTAACCTACACCTATATGCTGACCTACAGCTATATGCTGACCTACAGCTAAATGCTAACCTACAGCTATATGCTAGCCTACAGCTATATGCTAACCTACACCTATATGCTGACCTACAGCTATATGCTAACCTACAGCTAAATGCTAACCTACAGCTATAAGCTAACCTACACCTATATGCTGACCTACAGCTATATACTGACCTACAGCTATATGCTAACCTACAGGTATATGCTGACCTACAGCTATATGCTAACCTACAGCTATATGCTAACCTACACCTATATGCTGACCTACAGCTATATGCTAAGCTACAGCTATATGCTAACACTTGAGCCTCCCCTGCTCAGATCAAGTCAACTTGTCCCTCTTATTTTGAATGTAATAAATGCAAATGGCACAACAGTAGTAATGCATTCAAATGTGTAGAGAAGCAGATTTAACTTCGCATAATGTAGAGATTGTGTGCGTCAACTTCAGGTCACTTACAGATACACTGTAAATGTGACATACTCTTTGACCAGTTTGTTACATTTATAGCGAATCTCTGAATGAACAGAAGCTGACACAACATAATGCAAAGTAATTAGCTTTTGTTCAGTCATGCTGAAACCCTGCTCTGGTTGGGCAGAACGTGCCCAATTCTTTACAGCCTGACATGCTTTCTACGAGTAACAAGGCTGGGAACAAGTCAGGTAGACTGATCTATATTCAGCATGAGTTATGAGTGCAGTCCAGGTGTGGGCAGGTTAAGCAGACGCACCTGTAACTCACAACAGGGAGCTGCTGTTGTTTTTGAGCAAGCTATTTATGTTGAATCACTTCAGTAAACAGCCTCCAGTGAAAGGCTATAGCCAATAAAATTGAATCCCCCCCCCCCCCCACCCCCACCCCCAAACAAGGGGAATCTGCTCAGCACTAGATGGGCCTTATTGATTTTGCATTTGAGTAATAAATGACACTTTTAATCTTTCTGTATTTGTCTCGGGGCTTTTTCTTTATCTTGTGGTATCCCTTGTCTTTGGATCCCATTTCCGTCTTAATTACTTCCATATGCAAAGCAGCCAGAGACTCAATATAATAAAGTATCAGACATCTTAAGTAATGCTCATTCCACCCCCCCCCCCCCCCCCCCTGCCCCCACCCACCCACCCACATCGGTATGTACGAATGGCGTCGCCAATAACCATCTCAATCCTTTGATGAGAAATGTTCAGTGATCCTCCATGCTGATGAGATTTTAAACTAATGAGACGGCCTACAAAACTATACAACTCTCCGTGCTGCGCTTTCATACGGTAATGACCATGACGCCTTGCTGGAGAGCGTTCTAGAAATTCACGAAATTCACGCCGCCCACCTGACCATTATTCAAATCTCCTTGTCCACATTGTCTGAAAGTAATTTTTGAAAATGAAATGTTTTTTTTTCCAGTTCAGTTATAGATACAGGGACACTGAATCGTCCTCCATTGTGTCTCAAGCACGTTACATTGGTATAAGGGTAATGTGTACATAGCTTTGACAGGGTTCCTCTCACTGGATATTTTTTGGTTCTTCTTTTTATTATTAATTAATGAGAGCACTGACAGCCCCCCTAGACAGTCCTCTCAGCCAATGGCAAGCCGGCCCGGAAAGATTCCAGGAAAAGTGATTGGCTCTGCCCAAGAAGCAGAAAAAAAAATAGATTCAAGCTATGGGCCACATTGCACAGCAGTACAAATAATTTCAAACCCTTGCAATGCAACAATCACAGTTTGTAATGTACTGGTGTCATGGTGTGTGATAATTCACATAGCCGTATAACATCCATTATTAGGTACCACTAAATAGGTAGTGTTATTTATGCATGACTATACATTCATCCCCTGTACAGACGAGCCTGTCAGACAGTAAGGTAGGGGTATTTGAATAAAGTGGTAAAACTGCCACTTGCTTGGTGCGGAACTGCCATGATAATAGGGCTCATTGTCTGCGTGTTGAACTCTACTCTGTGTACATAAAACCAGTCATCTCAGGATTTCTACCCGACGACGTGGAGACAGGTCTGAAGCAAAACCAAGCTATTTTCCTGCGCAGAGAACATGGGGGGGGGGGGGGGACGTAGGGGGCAGCCAATTTGTGAAGATCTCTACAATGCGGAATACATGTAGGGTCATGTTATCTCAGGAACCCTGGTTAGCACGTCATTCATTCATTACCTCACCGGCTCCAGATATACATCACGTCTGCAGAGGTGAGATAGCCCAGGAACAGCCGGTATAATAAGGTTTTAAGTGCTTTCTATTAATATTTCCCTTGTCATCTAGAAGAGGGCTTCAACACTAGCTTAAGCTTTGGGGGAGGGAAGGGGAAGGGTGTGATAAAGAGGCACCTATCTTTAGCTCGTTCATGAGGACACAAGTGCGATTCTTTGGGCTATCTCCAGCCTCACGCAGTGATCCTGTAAGAATGGGTGTCAGTCATCTATCTATCTGCTCACCTCTCCACAGCTTGACCTTTACGGTTCTGTTGCTGTCGGCTTTTTTGGGGAGCTGGCGGAGTGCCAGGGTCACCTCCGACGGAGCACAAGGAAAGGTTAACGATAGCCAGCGAGCCAATCCGCGTGTTTGCCAGGTCAAGCAGAAGAGGCCGATACCCTGAAGTGTGTCCAAATCAAAGCCTAACGCATTGACTGATGCTGCCTACCCCAGGAGGATATGAACCCTGGCCCTGGTGGACTGTGAGGTGTGCTGGTGTTCGTTGTTACTCAGCACTTACTCAATCCATTAATGCAGCTATTCTGAGAGTTAACTCACCTGGCTCGATGTCTCGGTCCTAAATTCGTTGCTGCTGTTGTTATTGTTGTTCTCCTAGTTATTGTGGTTGACATGTTAATGAATATGTAATAGGGGCGGACTGTAGTATAGTGGCTAAGGTACATGACTGGGACGCTTGAGGTTGGCAGTTCAAGCCCTACTCCAGCCACAAAAAGAACACCATTGCTGTTGGGCCCTTGAGCAAGGCCCTTAACCCCACATTGCTCCCAGGGGGGATTGGCCCTTGGTTAGCCCAATCAACTGTAAGTTGCTTTGGATAAAAGCATCAGCTAAATGACTGCAATGACTGTCTATAATGTAATAGATTTGTCACTGTTTGTAAAGGTACTCAAAGGGGTGTGACTGTGCCACCCCACAGGATTTCATGGAACAATTCAGGACCCTCTGTTTGTGGTCTTTTATGAGGATTTGGAGTAAAATCAGGAAGTTTGGCTGAAGTTTGGTCCTTTAACACTGTGATATGCAAGGCAATGACTGGAGGGTGGACTCATGTCAGAATCCCATGGCAACACAGACACAGTGATTTATGGGAGATCAATCATGTGACGTCCCCCTTTATAGCCTGAGGCGATGACATCACAGGGACGGTTCCTTTATGCGATGAAATCGTTCAGTGTATCAAAGAGACGATCTTTATTCCACTCAAGGCGGGGGGTGGCAGCAGTGGCTGATGATAACGGGGAAGTCAGACGCGCCTCTTCCTTATCTCCACCCTTTTGTTCTTCTATCACTCGGTTTCTTAAAAAGCTGGTAACTAAATTAAGCCTTGTCTTAAAAGGAATCACAGTTTTTTTTTTTTGCCCACGTAGGACCATATCAGTTAAATATCCATATCAGACAGCTGTCCTGCCGCTGCTGCAGTCCTGGAGGCCCACTGCGTCTAAAGATTTAAGCACTTTCCTTTCGATTGGCCGCTGTTTTACACTTTGGGAACCAAGTGTTTGGACTCTACAGCCCGTCAGTGTTTCAATAAATTGTTTAAATACAGAGACACATACTAGGCACTGTGGCCTTCCAGGACTGGACCTTGACAGCTCCCCAACATAGGAGTGCAAACGGCAGCCCAAATGTCGATTACCAAGCAAAGCGGTCAGCCAGCTCCTTAGGGCCCAAGGTGTTGAAGGGCCCATGAAAATCCAGGAATTTTTTTTTTTTTTTTATAAAGAGTGGAGGGGCCCTTAGAGCCTGCCTGTGTACAGGGCCCAGAATTTCTAGCAACGCCCCTGGTCACAGGTGTTAAACCCACAGTGTCTGTGGGATTTTTGAGGTTTCCTTTCAGTTAGCAGCTATTTCAGGTCTTAAAGGCTAGGAGATAAGGTGTGTGGGTGTATAACCAATCAGTGACTTTCAAATTAATGACTGAAGAGCTGAAATATACAACACTGACACTGTGACTGTACAGGACTGGGGAAAGCCATGTCTGTGTTACAGCATGAAGCAAAATGCCACTTCTCGAACAGTATGCGGAAAATAATACTTGGCTGTTTCGGAGAAACCGGCATTTACCAACTTGGTATGTGCCATCAAAACAACTGTCTCGATTACCCATTTCCTGGTGGAGTCAGACACGCACCCGGGCGCAGAACAGACAAGGGTTCGAGGGTACACTCACGCACCCACGACGATAAGCTTTAAAATCCCAGCGTGCTTTAAGCCGGACGCGACCAACGCGGGCTCGGCGATATGTAATTACCGTGATTATGCAGGAAGCACACGGAGCTCAGACAGGGCATGAATAAAAGGGAGAGGTGGGGGGGGGGTGGAGGAGAGGCTTAGAAAGCGCAGACTCCCTGGCTTTATGGCATACATCCTCATTACATCGGCCCTTTGTGGCCTCCACAGCGTTCATTAACGGCGGCCTGCTTGTTTGTTTTTCTCTTCCGTCGTTTCTGTTAAATAAAAAAATTACTCTTGTTTTCTGATTCGCCCAGTCGCCCACTGCGGCATCCGACCTCGGACGTGTTAACAGTGGAGCCAAGCAGGGTGGAAAAACAAACGGCAGCGGAATTAAGGAAAACAAATCTGCAAATCTGACTGCATGCCGGAGCATATTTGATGTGAAATTCATTGATGCATAATTTATGCATGAATGTGCAATTTAAACTGTTTGAGATACGTATCATACATATATAACCAAGATATGACAATATAACAGATTGACATAGTGCATAACAAAAAGACAGTTTCCTAACATGCCCTATTTTTGGTACGCAAATAAGCTGAAGGTACTGCCAGTGGTCTCTTCCAGCATAGGGGGAATATCCAGTCCATACGAGTTTCATGACTGAAGGAACGAATAGCGAGGCATCTATTATCAGACCTTATGGATCATATATATTTTACAGTGCATAACAGCTGGACCTGTACAGAGATACCTACATAGCATACACATGTTTGAGATATTAACTGTTGGATTTATTCTGCTGGATATTTGGTGAAGCTGTTCAAGGGTGTGCACATCTGCACTGGGGCACAGTGTCAATGTCCCCTTCCTGGGATTTGAACCTGCAGCCTCTAAGTTACAACTGTGCAGCCTTACCATTATTGCTGCTGCTTCACTGCATGCAAACTGACACGCTAGGATTCAAATCCCCATTACCTTTGGTTCCCTGGCTACACTGCTGCTTATCTCTGTTAATGAAGCCGGCTAGTTTAGGGCCTCACTCATGAGGCGTCTCAGAGTACTGATCTGGGATCTGTTTCTCCCCCTTTAGTGTGTAATGGGTAATGAGTAGAATACTCGATAACTCGATCCTGGATCATGAATCCTAGTCTGAGATGCCTTATGAATATCAGCCCCTGTTCTGGTGTTTCATGCAAACGCATTACCGGCTTCACTGAGCTCACAGAATTCCACCTGCAGTAGCCATGCGCTCGAACCATGTGAGCTCGCCTTCTGCTCACCGTTCAGCCGAACCATGCTCACAGGCTCCGCAGTTATTCCCCTCTGATGGCTTAGCAGCAAACGGATTTGACAAAAGGCCAGATGTCTCATTTGGTATGATTAACCTGCTTTCTCTTCACCCGGGCATCCGGCGGAATCCATAACCCGCATCTGTAATTCCCATTTCATTAGCGCCCAGTGCGCTCTCAGAAAATTAAGAACAATTCCTCTGTGTCAGGGGCGCCACATAAATATTATTCCAATTACCGCATGTCAGCGCTGATCCCTGTCAAATTACCCAACCTCAAAAACAAGACAGGCACCTTTCTCCCCCTCCTACACACACACATATGCATGCTCACACACACTCACACACACTTCTGCTGTCCTTTTTAGACACAGTAGCCAGTAACCCGGTGACAAGAGCAAGACATTCTGAATTCCAATTCTATATTCCAAGCATTCTAGAACTCTGACAGCCAGTGATACAAAGAGGAAACAAGGCCGATGAGAACTAGAGGGAGACAGGCAGGACTGGCTGACAGAGAATGGTACAAGAGACGGCCTCTATCTGCATGTAGGTCATTATATGCCTTTGTTTCTTTCGTTTTCTTTTTGCATGTGTCGCTTTCCATTTTGTATCACGTCAGCAGAGTGCTAGGCTCCCCATCAGTATGGAAACCAAACAGCATAAAGTTTTAAAAAAATAAGTAACATTTCTGAAATCCACAAACAGCTGGAAACTGTAAAAAATGCTGTCTGTGGAGTGACACCTGGGCTCCAGGGAGCGGGAGGACAGACCTGCCTACCTGGCTGCCGCCCGCTGTGAGCTCATGCACAAATGCGCCTCAGCGTATGAGCCTCAAACAGAGATGCCGCCGCTCGATACACACATGCACACCACCGCCATCAGCAGAGCAACGATGCCCCCTCCCACAGACGAGAGCCTGCCCCCCCACCCCTTCAGCAGGTTGCCATGGGAGATATCCAGCGCACACACAAAGGGTGACTGTCATTCATTTTATCTGCAGAGGATCTTAAGCCGGGAATGGGAGTATTTCGCCCTGCATCAAGTCCGACCTCCGAAGTTCACTGTGATACCTTATGTGTCATGGAGACATCCAGGCACACTGTAGAAAATGATCATGTCTGGCTTCCAGAGGAATCAAAGTAGAATGTCTGTCAAAGTTAAATGGAATCTGGAATTGGCATTCGTCAGGTTATGGTCGTGGTGTATGTTAACAAATCTACAAATATGCTTCAGAGATGGTCTGTATCGCTTAGCATTTTCATTTATCAAGACCGGTTCCAGTGGCTAAGCTGCTTGTAGGCCTACACCGTTAAGGCACTGACACAGTGTGTAGACAGATCTCCCCAAGTCTGCACAGTTTGCCATTATGTATGAAACACGTGTGTCAAGGTTCCTGCGGATATTGACCGTTTTCGCCCAGGTGTGAGAGATTTGACCTGACCAGCTGCAGGAGAGTCCAGTTGAGGTAAAGCAAGGAGAAACTGCTATGTAACGGTCAGCTCTGCCGGACAGCTGAGCAAAGCCCCCTCTCTCTCTCTCACACTCTCTCTCTGTCTGTCTCTCTCTCTCATTCTCTTTCTCTGCGGCTCCAGTCGGAAGCGCTTGAGCCTGTAAATTACCGTCCTGCGCCTCAGACCTCAGCCCCTGTCAGGACCGTCTCCAAATAAATCTATCAGCGAGGCTTCCAGCTCTCTGGCACCTAATCGATCTGGAGCGACACCAGCGGTGCGGGCCTGCGGGGAAGGGAAAAATACAGCCCCCCCGAATCCTCCTCCCCACCACGGGCCGTGATTTAGGGCACCCCTCTAATTCCTCTCCACCTTGCAGGGACCTTGAGAGGTGATGTGGGGGCGACGCTGCGTCGCTGAGATTGCAGGGATGAACCTCAATCTCTTTGACAGACAGTACGGACTCGGCGTCGCCCAACGTAAATGAGGGCTTGTTCAGCTTTCCTTAAGGTCTGGAGTAGATCGGGTTGCCACGCGTCTGACTTTTCCAGGACAGGTCCACTTTATTCGGGCCAAGATTGTGTAACCAGGCAGATTTCTTAAAGACCTTAAAAAATTACTTGCCAGGTTCTTGTGTTTATGGGTTCTAGTTAACTAAAAGATCATTAACTGCATAATTAATATACAGAAAACATGCCCAACTGGTGTGTAGTCTTGCTCTAACAGCCAACCCCACCTCCCGGTTCAGAAGTCCATCCCTCAAGTGTGTCCTCTTTTTTTGAAAGTTTAAATATGGCAACCCTTCTGTAAAGGGTTTTTGCATACCTGCTAATGGAGATTTCAGCATATCAGCACATTGAAAAAATGAATGAGTAAATCAACATTTGGGGGGGATCTGGCCTTCTGTTAGGAGGTTGCCAGGTCCACTCTCAGATGTTCGATGTTCTCTAACAGCTGTTGTCCCCAAGAGTGAGAAACCCAACCCACCCCGAATGACTTCGGTGACACAGCTAACTGAATAATTCATGAGGGATGGGTCGCATGCAGGCTATGCAAATCTCCTCCCTGCTTAAGGATGCCTCTTCTAGCAGACAGAAAGTGTAATTTGCATGGAGATGTCATTTTACACTGCCATAATTCCCTTAACCACGAATCGCAAGCTGACTGGTATGTTTTTTTACTTGCCCTCCTCCAGAAGCTGCCACACCAACTAATTCGGATCATGCAACTCCTTCGTCCCACTCCTCCTCCTCCTCCTCCCCTCCGCACTCACTCTCTTACCTTCTCTCTGCATCACCCACTAACCAGCAAACCGTTTCCATGGAAATCTGTTTAAAGGAACACCAAAGATTTTTTTTTTCCCCTCCGCTCTTTCTCAAACTTTTCTGACCTTGCAGTGGGTTGGAAGGTGATGAGTGTCGATGTCAAGCTGCTTAGTGTTTGAACTGATGTGATTTCATCCGCAATTCATCACGCCACAGCAAAATCAGGGTCTACTATTCGCTTCCCCATGCCTTGTGCGTCCGCGGCTTGTGCCCATATTAGTGAAACTGCTTAGTTTCTCTAGACTGGTCAGTAAGTAATGTGTTAGAGAGCTTTCACCACTTACAATAAAGGTCTGCAAGACCAGTGAGGTCTCCAAACACTGGCGCACAATTCATATCCCATCTCAATGTACTGCCTTCAGGAAAATATGGGGGTCTGTATTAAAAAAAAAATACCCATTACACAAAATTGCTCTCTGTGTGATAGACGAGGCTTAAGACACACAGCCAGAAAGGGGGTCATTATTCTCAAAAACAGCCTAAAAATTATGAAACTCATTTCACCCAAATGTTACTCCCGATTCAGTACGCCCAGTCTGCGCAGATTCCTTCTGCATTTACTGCTTCAGCCTCCTCTGTCAAATCCCTCCTTCCTCTTCTGAAATAACAGCCAATTACACAGGCCACAGTCCACCCAGGCCTTTGAGTAAGATTCTGCACCAGAACGCGTCGTCCAACGGTGCACAACAAGCTACCTAGTCACCCACTCAGATACAACCCTGAACAAACTTCTACTGATCATATCCATAACAAAAAGCCAAATTTAAAAAACCGTCTTAGGTGTAAAAAAAAATAAGAAACTGAAGGACTTCTGTAGAAGACATCGGTTGATATTGAAACATCAGATTTTCTCTTCGGGACCCATCACATTCTAAGATCACAGTACCTGAAAGCTCCATTCCTTTACAAAGTTCCACTTAGTAACAAGAATAAAATAAAAAGTCCTAGAATTCTGACCACACTTATGCACTATACTTCTGTTGGCGTGAAACGCGTAGGGCAGAACAGGCTTTAATTAATCGTGACTGTGACCTCAGAGATAACATAAACAGTACCGGCCTACCACACTGCAGGCAAAATTAGATCCAGATCCAGCTCATTATACCGTTAGCAAGACTTCATCTGTTTAAATAATAGCTTTGTGTTGTTGATTCATACCGCTCCAATTCATTGTTCAATTTATAAATGTATCAACATTCTGCCCCGCTGTGGTTTTGATTAATATAGGATTTCGTAGCCATAACGTTGGATATTACTACTTTACCTTTGTTGTGATTAATTTGTACTCTTCAACCATTGTGTTGATTAATCTGGCTATTCCATTGTGCTGTTGATTACAGTCCTTCTCCGTTCCTGCTGAAGTGTTGATTACTGGAACACTTCACATTTACACCTTCGCAGGCAGCTTTGTTTGAAGCAAACGTATGAATTAATCTCTTCTCAAAGAGCCACACACAGATCGTCATTTGACCTTGAAGAGAGTTCAAAGGTCTCTGAGAGAGGAAGAGGCAACTTGCATATCTTCGCTGCTTGAACTGTCAATAAAAAAAACGGCTCCTAGTGCATTTATTAGGTCATTTACATGGGGCCTGCAGGCAGTGAGGTAATCGTGTGTAAAACGCTAATCGGGTCTTGCGGCTCTCCGAGAAAAACTATCAAACTCGCATGCGGGAGCTACAAACGCCGCGCGAATCGGTTCCCCCGGAGCGTTCTGTGGCCTCTGGTCTCCCGAACAAACGCTGAGAGGATTTACGGAGGAGGATGCTGAATAGCGCTCACCCTGTTTTTTTATTTTTTTATCCGTCATTACAGCGTGTTACATCAATGAGAGCGAGCTTACGCGATAATACCGCTGCTCCTCCGAGCGCGCCCCATGCTAAACCGCATCACAGTCAGCTCTTGCCAGGGAAACGTCTCCAAACGGATCGTGTGGTGAACCGGATAATTTGGAGGGCACGGGGGTGCTTCTGTGGGAAAATAAAAACCCAGAGAAAGGGCTTCCAGGGCTTCCGAAAGAACCAAACATTTACACATCAGTTCATGGTGGGTGGATGCATGCGTTAACCCTCACACTGAACACCTTCCCTGGAGTCAGTTTACAAATCAAGCATGTATCCATTTTCAAGAAAATATTGTGTGGTAATTTTGAGTCCCAGTTTGTAATTCATGACAACAGATGAGATAAATGAAAAATAAATTTCCAACCGCAGCTGTATGCAATACGCTTTTTCAAAGAAATCAGTGCAGAGAGCAGGTCGTGAGGCAGAAATGTGAGCGGATAATGAATGGATAGCACTCCCCCCGCAGAGGTACGCCATACGGAACATGATGTCATTATTCTCCGCTTCTCTCCCTCGCTTCCTGTCTGTGACTCATCACTTAGCAGACGTCCAGAAGCGCTCGGCACCGTTATCCTTGGCTAACGATCTCATTACTCGCGGTTTGTTTTTTTTTTTTTTGTTTTTTTGTGTGCGCAGTGTTCCTCTTACGCAGGAGAAAGCCGTGCGACGTGCCGTCTGGACTGTGAAAGCTATATTTGGAGGTTTATGCAGGCCTAACAATAAGGCTGAACTGGTAGGAGTACAAGTACATAAACCAGGGGAATGAACTGCCATTCACAGTAGTGCAATGGCTACACTGACAGTAAGTTCTGCCCCTCTTCTCATTCACCTGGGGGGCTGGCAGAAGGCAGCGGGATGGACTTTGGGTGGGTGATTTTGGAGGTGGGGACTGGTCCCTGGCTTTGGGGGGGGGGGGGGGGGGGTTGAGAGAAGGAGAGGCCTGAGTACTGTGATAAGTGGAAAATTAATGAACATATTGAAAATGTGTGTGTTCATGATGTCAACATTACAATATACATGAGTAGTGCACAATAAGCCAAAGCAAAAACCACCAATTGAAATGATTTCACCCTCTGAAAGCTGTGAAACCTTTAATTGCTTTACATGTGAAACTTTGTGGTTAAAAGGTAGCTCAGTTTACTGAAATGTACCAGCTGATTGGATGTCGTGTACCAGCTGATTGGATCTTGTGTACCAGCTGACTGGATCTCGTGTACCAGCTGATTGGATCTCGTGTACCAGCTGATTGGATCTCGTGTACCAGCTGACTGGATCTCGTGTACCAGCTGATTGGATCTCGTGTACCAGCTGATTGGATCTCGTGTTCTGTGTCACGACGCTGCCGCCTCATTGGTGGATATGAATTTTGCACTTAAGGAAAACTATGAAAACCAAGAGCAGCAGAATTTCTGCAAGCGCCTCTGATAAAGACAGGGCGCGAGGTGTCATTAAGCCTTTAGATGACATGTTTAAGCACAGTATCTCCCACTTCCCCTTCTCCAGGACCTACATATTACTCAGAAAGTGAATTCTCAACACCGACTCTTCACACCTTCTCAGGCAATTCGGAGAGGGGGAAAAATAATCCCAGGTGCTGAAAGGTAAAAGCTTTGCTCTGCCAGAAAGAAAAATTCAGGGGAAAAAATCCCTGGACTTGATTCACTCAATGCATTTATATGTGACTCATAAGACTTATATTGTATAAGACTTATGAAATCAGTCCTGGGAATGCCGTTGACTTAGTGTGGTGTGTGCGATTGACGCCCGGGAGCGATTTACGAAATGTTCTTCCCAGAAAACTCACAGTTAAACCAAGTTTCCATTAAATATCCACATTACAGTGAGGAGCACTGATCCCTATTTCACCATAACGACTCGGTGCCCTTCTGAATGCCAGACAGACGACCGTCTTCAAAGCCGGATAATGTCAAAGGGCCACACGGCAAGACGCAACATCACTTCCCCGCATTGTTTACCCGTGCTGAGAGCGCGCTGGTCCTGTCAGCGTGGCTGACTTAAATTTCATTAGCAAGGGAGGGGCGCGCTCAAACCGTATCTGCAGTTGTTCTGTGCAGATTTTTTCCCCTCTTCACTTCCAGAGTCAGATTTGAAGTGACAGCCCATTCGGGCAGAGGTGTCACTGGATTCCCCGTCACACCGCAGGGGAAGATGTACAAGGGGCTGCCGGTCCAATCTGACATTAAAGCGGGGGACTTTGGAAAGCGAGCTGTCCAACTAGGGGTGACACAAGACGTGCGGGGCGCCCCACTGCGCTCTGCCGTCTGAGAGCCAGCTCATCTTAAATAGAAACCGAACAGGAAAGTTTAGAAAGTGAGCAAACAGGTAAAAAGTTCAGACCGAACTGGCAGCCTCAAAACTACAGGGGCCGTGCTTCGCACGGCAATGCAGCAAAGCCTCAACAGTGCGATGCATTACCATATCAGTGCAGAATTAATCAATTCTGTGACAGTTGATAAATACAGAATGAGACGGTAATTGTTTCTCTCAGAATAGTAAAAAAGGACTGACTCCAAGTAGCTCTTTAGATTATGAAGCCATCCGTCTACAAAACTGTACTTGACATGAGTTTTTTAAGGACCAGCCATTCTGAAGTAATTGCTGTGCTGAGTAGAAGGGCTCAATTGTCTTGGTGCAATTTTCAAATTCAAATGTCAGTAATGTAATGTGATGGCTTTCTCCTTTTCTCTCTCCAGGTGTGAAGTTCAGAGTCACTCCGAGACAGACGATGAGAAAGGTGAGCTTTGATTCCACTTGTCGGGTGGCAGCCGTGCGTGTCACCGATCAGGTGTAGTTAGACGCGCGCCTGAAAGCCAACCTCGCTCTTCTTCACCATCTAAACCACGTGAGTTTGCCGTTCCCATCCTTAAATTGCAAGACAGATATCCGCTCTGTCTCTTAGCTACGCCCGCATGTGGGAGTGCGGGTCGAGTGCGGAGACTGATTGCCATGGTTTGCACGCTTCCTGAAGTTTCTTTCCCCATGACCTTTGTTTGCTCTCATCTCTGCTGTGATAATCAATAGAGATAAAAGAGGTACATTACTTTTAATCCTCGCCGTGGGCGTCTGATCTGCCTGCTTAAACTGCCCCCTCATTTTCCGAGCGTGCCGCGGTCAGAGAGACGGAAGAGGGTTCATTCCCTGAAGGAATCCCCGTGAGAGCGGGGCTTCGCCGCGCATCCGAACTCATGTTAAATATCAGACGAATAGTATCTCGTCAGAGCGATTTGCCTCCCTTATTTCGAGCACGCCTTCTCGTCAATGGCATGATTTATTACTGTAATGGCATTTAATTGATGGGGATCCTGCATGAAGCTGCAGTGCCCCAGGGAAAATTTATATAGTTTTTGGCCAGCCTGTCAAAATTTTAACATCAAAAATATCTTCAAAATATGCATTAGTCCTTTTATAATCCTATAGTGTAGTTAATTTGCTGTTGAACGGATTCAGGCGAGGAGGGTGATGTTTCAAACGGAATGGTTTTTTTTTTTTACCGGATATATCAGAAAATAATGAAATGGCGCCCTCATGAGGCCACTTTGAATATGGCAACGCTTACTCAAATACCCCGGCTTGGCATGGCTTTCTTTGGTGCGAGTTTCCTTATGTTTAGCAACATACCCAGTGTATACAAGGTTGAGTCTGCGGCATATTTTGTTTACGGAAAAAGGAATAACTATATGCAAACAAAATTTTGTAGAGATCAGAAATAGAACTCAATAAGTAAGTTTAGATTAAAAAATGCCTTTATTAATACATTAAAGGGATGTTCTCGGAAAATGTACTCCAAGAAGTACTTCAAATTTATTGCTTAATGTGCATAATTAAATTTTGATTTTAAAAGACAATTAATTGAAAATTAATCAAAATTAAAAGGAGCTGGGTAAAGGTAAAATTCATAAATTTATCTCATTAGTAAATGAATTGATCAGTCGTGTTTTGATTGGTTTAAGTCAGCCCATGACCTCACACATACATTTTAGTTGCAGACAGATTTAACCTGTGATACCCTTTTCACCCATCAGTAGATATGTGTTGATCTGTGTGCTGAGGTGGGCTGCTGTTTCTTCTGTTCTATAGGACCTGTGCGCGCATGACCCGGAGGGCGTGAGGAGCGAGTCTGGCCCGGCCCAAAGTCCATCCAGCCCCATCCCGCCTATGCAGTTCCCAGCCTTCGATTGGCAGCGCCAGCCCCCAACCCCCGGCTCCCGCGAACTGGACCTGTTGGGCCCCGCCCGGGTCACCAAGCGCCACAGGAAGCTGCTCCTGAAGAGTCCACCCGCTGCCCCGTCCCAAAACTCCTCCTCCACCCATCAGCCGCCCCCGGAGGACCAGCACCGGCTGTCCCAGGTCCAGGAGGCCCGGAAGGCCCAGATGAGGGAGGTGTGTGCCAAGTACAAGAGCAGCGCCAAGCGGGCCGTGGCGCCGCACCACGTGTCGCGGATCTTCGTGGAGGACCGCCACAAGCTGCTGTACTGCGAGGTGCCCAAGGCCGGCTGCTCCAACTGGAAGCGGGTGCTGATGGTCCTGGGCGGAGCCGCCACCTCGACCAGCGAGATCCAGCACGACGCTGCTCACTACGGCAACCACCTCAAGCGGCTGGACTCCTTCGACCGCCGTGGGATCACCCGGCGGCTGGAGACATACACCAAAGTGCTGTTCGTGCGGGAGCCCTTCGAGAGGCTGGTCTCAGCCTTCCGGGACAAGTTCGAGAACCCCAACTCCTACTACCATCCGGTTTTCGGGAAGCCCATCATCTCCAAGTACCGGGCAAACGCCTCCCTGGCAGCCCTGAGGACAGGCACGGGCGTGACCTTTAAGGAGTTCATGCAGTACCTCCTGGACGTGCACCGGCCAGTGGGGATGGACATCCACTGGGAGCACGTCAACCAGCTGTGCAGCCCCTGCCTGCTGGACTACGACTTCATCGGGAAGTTCGAGAACATGGAGGAGGAGGCTAACTTCCTCCTGAGGACCAGCGGGGCGCCCACCAACCTGACCTTCCCCAGCTTCAAGGACCGCCACCCACAGGCCGAGCGCACGTCTGCCCCCATCACCCAGCGCTACTTTGCACAGCTCGACGCCTCTGTGAGGCAGCGGGCCTACGACTTCTACTACATGGACTACCTGATGTTCAACTACTCCAAGCCTTTTAAAGACCTATACTGAGTCTGTTTCCATGTCTGTGTTTGCGTGCGTGCGTGCGTGTGTGTGTGCGTGGACTGTGCTCAGAGGAGACTGTGTGTTTGCACTGTATGGCTCCATCCCAACTTCAGAAATTGTTTCTTTTTTGTAATTTCCAAAAGCTTTATAGAAGTTTTATTTTCCATCTTCTCAATACATCTCCAAGAACAAAAACAAGCAATATTTACTCTGGTTAAAACAACCTGTCTGGCTATCGCAACTAGCTCTGTGCTACACCAGTCCCATTGGGTGTTTTGACAACACCACAACAAAAATCAGAACAATTTCAGATCTGAGGAAAAAAAAAAAAAACAATGGAAGTATTTTTCAGCATCATACATTTTATTTTCCTTTGAGATCTACAAAAAAAGTACATCAATCCATAAACGTTGATGCGCACTGTCCATGCTTCTCAAACTCCAAAAAAAAAACCTATTCCTCTTTCTTACTTCAGTAGCTATAGCTAGGCTTTCTGTGCAGGTCTGGGCATCCATAAGTACAGAGGTGGAGCTTCTGTAAATGCCCAGCAGAGAGGGGTGAGACCAGCAGCCTCCGGTAGATGAGAGTATTCACCGTTTCATTTATACAGCCCTCCACCAGGCAGGCAGGACCCTGTGTACCCCCCACCCCCCCACCCCCCCCTTTTAGAGACCTCACTCTCCGCATTCCCATAAAACCACTGAACCATCACCAATCCAGTGTTTTCGAGAAAGAAATATTCTACTTCAGATGTAAATGACCTGCAGATGAATATATATTTTTCTATGTGTTTATAATAATGGGGTTACAGCGAATTCAAAACTTTCTCCTCCCCCAACTGTGGAGTGCGACTGCTTAACTGAGACAACACATTGTTCTGTCATTGCGACAATGCTGGGGTGCTTGTGTGGCTCCTGGTTTTTCTGGCACTTTTGGGGTTCACCAAAACGCCCCCCCCCCCCCCCCCCCCCCACAACCACAAGTCACCCCAAAAACAGCTGCTGCATTTCCTTGATGTGTTTTGTTGATTTGTGGGAGCTGAGAATAAAAGAAAGTCCAGGAAGACTATGGCTAACACTGTTGCTTTTACAACAGGTGAAGGGAATCCTGCTCCAAAACGGCCCATGCAGTGTCCCTGATTTTTGTTCCAACCCAGGACCTGATTCATCCAATCAACAGATTCATCAGCATTATTACTTAAACCTGATTCGTTTGCTCTGGAGCGTAACAAGAGCCTGCAGGCTCTGTGGTTGTGCAGGGACAGGGCATTCTATCCTAGGAGCAGAGCGACCACTGCACCGGTAGGGAGGACACGGGTCAGCTCTGCACGGCCAGCGAATGACCACTGATTCTCTCTCTCTCACTGAGTCTTATACGGTTTGCGCAGACAGCTGCACACAGCTCACACTTCTGCCCGGTGTGGCCTAGTCTTGACTCCAGTTGCTCAATCCATCGACTATCTGGATAAATGGATAACTGGATAGCTTTTCTGGTGCTGGATTCCTGCACTCTGATTGGTGCCAGCAGATTTCTGATGAATTTGATTGGCTTATGCATTGTATCATAACACAGCCACTTGAGCCCAGAGGTACTAACTGGCTTTTTGTTTATTAGCAAAACACATCAATACCAAGTGGCCCAATGACAAAGTAGCATCAGAAATCCTTAGCCCAATCAGTACCAAGCTGCAAAAATGTTGCAGCCAATCAGTAAGAGGCTTCAGAAATTTTTGGCCCATAAGTAACATGCCTCAGAAAACTTTGGCCCAATCCGTGTGAGGTTGCAAAAACTTTCGGCCAATCAGCAAGAGGCTAAAGAAACATTACAGGCCAATCAGTAAAGAAGCCTACAGTTCTCATTGCTGCCCTGCATAGTTCAAAATCTATGAGCAGTCTTTTGAACAGTGGGATGGACCAGCAGATCCCAAACTGGACCAGGCCCAACTGGCAGGTGGGCAGATCAGATTGGGGTGGGTCAAGAGACACATTTGTCAACTATAAGCTATGCTCTTCCAATATGCATGATCATAACTCAGATACAACACTCAACTTGCTGCATTGACTTAAAGTTTTAAAAGTGTACTTCTGTTCGTTCAAAAACAACTGTTTTTCATATTTGAGCAAACGGGCTACATTTTAATGTGGGGGGGGTCACAGAACATGTTTGTCCCTGTTAAGTGAGTCACAAGTTGCAAAAGATTGGGAAATCACTGGGTTAAAGAATGGAGATAACCACACAGACCTGATCTGACTGCCAAAGCAGTGAAAAACAGTGAGAAGAGCAGCAGTATAACATGTGTTTGATAATGCACAGATTTCCATGACTTTCTTTCACCAATGACAAATGAAACTAATCCAAATGAGAAAGCTAACATATGTCATTATTCTTTACATTTTTCTGAAAGGAGAAAGAATACCTTTAACCTGTATTATGAAGGGAAAAAAACAAGACAGATAATGTTTATGTGGTGTGTCGGCTTTGCAGTTCCCAAATAATCGATCTGTCGTTCTGGAGGTCTTAAATGTTCTGAATTTGTGTTGGTAGTTGCTCTGGCTAAATGATTTAAAAGGTGAGTGTGACTGTAATCTTTAAAATGAAGCACACGCTGTACTCCCTCCCCTACCTTAAGTTTTGTTTTGGTTTTTTTTGTTATATATGGACATATGGGTACACTGCAAATATATTCAAACGTATGCTGTAACAAGTGAATGTAGAACTGTTTTATCGTCAGTGCACAAGTGTACCGGAACATGAACTCCAACCCTTTGCCTTAGTATACACTGCCTATAATCCAGTGTATTTCAGGAAGACGTTTTTGTCAGGTGAGCAGCTTTGTCCCTGCTGAGTGTCTATGAATAAATGTTTTCAACTCTAGTCTGCTTTTTCTTTACTCTTCTGTGATATATTCACCTGCTGGGTGCTTTTCACAAAACTATGACCTTCTGCCATAGTGGTGAAATATCCTGAGTGAGCCACTCGGCTTAGGTAGAAGTGCAACTACATACTGTACAACTACATTGTACAGTACATTAAATGCAACTGCATAAAGCATGCATAACACCTGCATAAACAGATCATAACCTCTGAATAAAGCATTTTTATGTTGTGTTATAACATTGTAATACATGCTATACAACCAACCACAGCCCTATGCAGGGTAGATTCAGTGTCTGAGTGTTTTAACTGTTATTATGTCTCATAAATGACTTCATTATTTCTTTATTCTTTTATTATATTTTAACTTTCCTTTAGGTATGTTTTATGTAGATACACTCATTGTACTTTGTGACCAAGTGTCGAATGTGTTTACAATATGAGGTCTATAACAGCACCTTACTGGAGTCCATGCTTAATTAATACTATGCCTACAGAAACTAAACTGTGAAAAAAAATCATTGATTTACACACGCTTCAGTTTATTAATTACACATTCTTTGAGTGGTACTTTATTAAAATATAGATTTACACACTGTCACAAAGCCCTCTCTCATTATACTGGCATATTTCCATTAAACTTAATAGGACCTTTGGCAGCCTATTTGAATTTCCAGTAAATGAAATTCAGAATTCCCAGAGCGGAAATCGAAATGCATTCTGAAGACACGAGCAGCGTTGCATCAGCTGCCGTTGTACAAACGAAGCAGGCTCCTCCAGCACCCTGTTCTGCCAAACATGACGCCATGTTATTTTTGCTCAGAAGTCAATGGCAACCGTGAAGAGTGACAGGTAAGTGAGACATGCTTATCACTACAGATCACTCATCTGAATCATAGCATTTTGCCATGGAGAATGGCAAATTTGATTGGCTAATACCAGTAACTGCTAATGATGGCCCCACCCCTTTTTTATTAATAAGATCGCCCCTCCCATTATTACATCACTCTTGTAATTCACATATTTAATGAGCATTGAGTGAATTCTCATTGTCAGGTTCCGTACAACTTTCATATTGATACTCATACTGCAGATTATTAGTTTTACTGTTAAGGTATAGTTTAGATTTTTCTGTGTGGGTCTTGCAAAGGAACATCTGGTCAGTGAAATATGAGTACGAACAGGTATAACCTCACACAGAAACATTCTATAGCACTATCAGTCAAAATGTAGCATGCTAAAGAGATCCTACAGTTCACCTGTTTTGCTTAGGTGCTGCTGGGATTGTGAACACATTAAGCATTTGGCCACAATTAGTGAAGTACAATCCCTAGCTTACTGAGACCTTAATTGCATGAACACAACAGTCAACATTAAGCTCAGCTTTTTTTTTACAGAAGGCCTTTGCAGAGAGTACTACAAATTCAGTGCCACAAAAGCTCTTTCTAAAGCAGTGAAATAATCTGCTATGAATTCAGTGTGAACATACAGAAAAAGCACCAGACAGACATGTTCAAATGATCTGATCAAATGAGAGACACTAGGAGATTGTGGGGAAGCGAACACTGGCAGTAAAAGGAAGGGATGAATTTGAAAACCTGAATAAGATTTTACAGTGCATAGAGGAAAGACGCTACTAAAGCACAATCTGATCAAATTCAATCAAAGGCAGGCAGCGTCATGGCACGATCTGGAGCTACACAGAGCAGCGTTGTGGATATCTTCTAAGGGTTTGTACATCTGTGCAGCCACAATCAAGAAGATGACAAGTGACAAAAATACATCTCCATATGAACCATTTCACCGCAGAAAGGGGGATTTATTTATCATTTTTGTGATAAGGTGGGGATGTTGCTATGTTGTATGTATATTTGAAAGGCATTATTTTGAGTACATAATTCCTTCTCTTCTTTTCTCTGCATGCTTCTATCCAATGGCAATAATTCACAACTCCAATCATCGGTGTATGATTGAATGTGTAAGCCCTCCAAAGTCACTAAATTAAAAATCTAAACATGATCTCACTGGGAAATGATTTTCATTTAATTATCAAACAGTAGTGTGTTTATATAAAACAGACATGCACATTCAAGACAATTTATATAACAAATAAATGACTTCTCTCAGTCATCTAGTCAAACTTACCCAGTATGTTGACTCTCTGTGTTTTGTGTTGAGCAGCTTCCAAGTGATCCGAAAGCCCATGGAGGGGATCACGTCTCCTCATAATCCATTTCTACATCTGAAATGACAAATTTAATTTTCATCCAAGGAAATTGTTCAGGCTTTTGTAATTCTTACATACCCATCAGGTGATTTTTCCAATACTGCGGTGGCTTGTCCACCTGTCATCCTTTTTAAAACCTGGCGGCTCTGATAACACGGCAATGCTGCATGGTGTTCTGATAGTGCACGGACCCGACTTCACAATGCAAGCAGAGTGCAAGAGCTTTTCATTTCTACCTGGGTAATCATTCTGTCCGAGTACTTGTGTGCAACTTTGCCAGGTGCAAAAACATCTTCACTACAAGGTTTAAATAAAGTTTATTCACAGTGTGCCTGTCGGCAAAACAGGTTTAATGAATAGAATTTTTAAATTTTAAAGTATTCATTCACTGTTCCATAGACAGCATAGCCAAAGGACATTTTTTTAATCATGAGGACTCATTGCTTCCATTTGGCAAAATGAAATATTCAGGTGAAAGAAAACATAGATATTTCATTTTCTACAAGACGCGCCTTTTTTCTTCAATATACACTGTGCCAGTATATACATCACTCACCAGTATAATCCGGTGCAGTGGTCAATTTGTAATATCAGCGGATTACAGTGCAAGATTGCAGTTTTCAAACCGAAGGCCTAGATTACTAACTCACCACAGGGTGGCAGCACTGAGGTATAACACCAATAAACTATCACTTAGCAAAACCAGTCTTGCAACTCGTAATCTGGTGAAATGTTTTATGAGATGTAGCCTCCAATGACACCAGAACAATCACCTAAAATTACATTTTTTATTGCATGGTATCCCGTTATTATTTATTGACATTTGCCCTTGCTTTTATATATTATGTCTGAACTCCCTACTGCCTGTGATTCCACTGCAAAAATTTCATGTAATACTGTCAAGGTTCAATTTTACTTGTGATCAAAGGCATGGCACAGCAACAGTCATTACAACAAACCAATAAACTCTGGATTAAAAATTAACCATGTCGAACAAGGGAAGTTAAATATCATTGAGGCCATAATTCTGAGAATCAATAAAACGCCTTCTCATTTACTGTCAGGGTATTAAAATAATGAAAAAGATGATGGTGTCCTTTAAATGGAGCTGTTTCGAGGTGGATGTTTAAAGGAAGAGGAGCATTTAAGCTGAACTGAATGTCTCTAGCTGAGTCTAAATCTCCACTTTATTTTATAGCAAGTCAGTCTCCAAAGGAAACAGTAGTAAAGTCATTTTTCAGTCCTTAAAATACACCATGATTAAATACCAAGTGCTACAAAGCACAGAGGTAAAAACCAGAGCCCATATTCATAAAGTATCTTTAGTATTCATAATGTCTTTAAAGTTCAATAAAGTCTTGTCCTATAAATTCACAGCCTGCTTAAGCAGTAACTGTGCACTGTTCCATGTAAGAGTTGGTGAAACAATCTTCTTGAGATCATCTTTACCACGTAACCAAAATTACATAATATCTTCTGTAATTATCATGTTGTGGTGAGCAATAAACTTGTCTGACATGCTGATACACGCTTATTGTTCAGAAGAGGAGAGCGCTGCGTGCTTTTAAACACACTGTGCAGCTCTGGGAGACAGGGGTGTTGTGACAGTGAGGCTGCTGTAGACTGTGCAGCGAGGCTGCTGTAGACTTTGCAGTGAGCCCACACCACAGCTGGAGCTAGCCTCTAATGGACCACCTGCTTCCTTCAGGAGAATCACAGCGAGAGAAGGACCACGGAGCAAATGACATTCATAAGTAAATAAATACTGTGATGGGCCTTATGAATTGAACCTACAAACATACACTCAGAAACCAGAGGTGCTTCTTGCCAAGTTCTACTCTTAATTACATCATTGGCCAAACAATTTTTGACATTTCGGTAACTAGTTTGATGTCCTAGCTTGAAATGGTTTTACTGTAGTCTAATCTATGAGTGAACCAGAGAATAAGGGCAAGAGAGAAAGTGTGACAGAGTAAGAGAGAGAGAGAAAGCAAGAAAGAGAAAGAGAGAGAGAGATATCAGTGACAGTACCTGACGATGGAGCTCTCGCTGGAGACAATGGGCAGTCCAGTGCCTATAACTTATACTGACAGGGCAGACGCTGTAGCCAAATTACCCGACTGTGGGAAAGCCCCTGAGCCAGACCACCCCCCCTCAACACCTCTCTCTAAGATGGATGACCCTTTTTCACAGGACCGAATTAATACTGAGAGTCAAGAGAATTGCTTTTGGAACAATGCCCTCCACAGGAGGTGACCGGACTCAGAGTAACTCCAAGAGGCCCCTGAGCGCCCACCACAGGCAACTGGCCACGTTTTCAGGAGCATCGGGTCAGTTTAACTGCCTGGCCGGTGGGGGCCAGGTGAGTGAGTATGGTGAAGGAAGGGAGTTTTCATCCTTATTGAAGTGCAAAAAAAAATGCTAGAGTGAACGCTAAAGTATTACCCCCATTTCAATGGGCAATTAGTATATATGCTAACATTTACACACTATCTATTTATACAGCTGGATGTTTACTGTGGCCGTTTGGGTGTGGTGCGTTACACTGTAACCTCTGAGTTACAAGCCCAGCTCCCTAACCATTAAACTACACTGTAACCTCTGAGTTACAAGCCCAGCTCCCTAACCATTACACTACACTGTACCCTCTGAGCTACAAGCCCAGCTCCCTAACCATTATACTACACTAACCTCTGAGCTACAAGCCCAGCTCTCTAACCATTATACTACACTGTAACCTCTGAGCTACAAACCCAGCTCCCTAACCATTACACTACACTGTAACCTCTGAGCTACAAGACCAGCTCCCTAACCATTACACTACACTGTAACCTCTGAGCTACAAACCCAGCTCCCTAACCATTACACTACACTGTAACCTCTGAGCTACAAGCCCAGCTCCCTGACCATTATACTACACTGTAACCTCTGAGCTACAAGCCCAGCTCCCTAACCATTACACTACACTGTAACCTCTGAGCTACAAGCCCAGCTCCCTAACCATTATACTACACTGTAACCTCTGAGTTACAAGCCCAGCTCCCTAACCATTATACTACACTGTAACCTCTGAGCTACAAGCCCAGCTCCCTAACCATTACACTACACTGTAACCTCTGAGCTACAAGCCCAGCTCCCTAACCATTATACTACACTGTAACCTCTGAGCTACAAGCCCAGCTCCCTAACCATTACACTACACTGTAACCTCTGAGCTACAAGCCCAGCTCCCTAACCATTATACTACACTGTAACCTCTGAGCTACAAGCCCAGCTCCCTAACCATTATACTACACTGTAACCTCTGAGCTACAAGCCCAGCTCCCTAACCATTATACTACACTGTAACCTCTGAGCTACAAGCCCAGCTCCCTAACCATTACACTACACTATAACCTCTGAGCTACAAGCCCAGTTCCCTAACCATTACACTACACTGCAACCTCTGAGTTACAAGCCCAGCTCCCTAACCATTATACTACACTGTAACCTTTGAGCTACAAGCCCAGCTCCCTAACCATTACACTACACTGTAACCTCTGAGCTACAAGACCGGCTCCCTAACCATTATACTACACTGTAACCTCTGAACTACAAGCCCAGCTCCCTAACCATTACACTGCACTGTAGCCTTTGAGCTACAAGACCAGCTCCCTAACCATTATACTACACTGTAACCTCTGAGCTACAAGCCCAGCTCCCTAACCATTATACTACACTGTAACCTCTGAGCTACAAGCCCAGCTCCCTAACCATTATCCTACACTGTACCCTCTGAGCTACAAGCCCAGCTCCCTAACCATTACACTACACTGTAACCTCTGAGCTACAAGCCCAGCTCCCTAACCATTATACTACACTGTAACCTCTGAGCTACAAGCCCAGCTCCCTGACCATTATACTACACTGTAACCTCTGAGCTACAAGCCCAGCTCCCTAACCATTACACTACACTGTAACCTCTGAGCTACAAGCCCAGCTCCCTAACCATTATACTACACTGTAACCTCTGAGTTACAAGCCCAGCTCCCTAATCATTATACTACACTGTAACCTCTGAGCTACAAGCCCAGCTCCCTAACCATTATACTACACTGTAACCTCTGAGCTACAAGCCCAGCTCCCTAACCATTACACTACACTATAACCTCTGAGCTACAAGCCCAGTTCCCTAACCATTACACTACACTGCAACCTCTGAGTTACAAGCCCAGCTCCCTAACCATTATACTACACTGTAACCTCTGAGCTACAAGCCCAGCTCCCTAACCATTATACTACACTGTAACCTCTGAGCTACAAGACCAGCTCCCTAACCATTATACTACACTGTAACCTCTGAGCTACAAGCCCAGCTCCCTAACCATTAAACTACACTGTAGCCTTTGAGCTACAAGACCAGCTCCCTAACCATTATACTACACTGTAACCTCTGAGCTACAAGCCCAGCTCCCTAACCATTATACTACACTGTAACCTCTGAGCTACAAGCCCTGCTCCCTAACCATTATCTTACACTGTACCCTCTGAGCTACAAGCCCAGCTCCCTAACCATTACACTACACTGCAACCTCTGAGTTACAAGCCCAGCTCCCTATCCATTATACTACACTGTAACCTTTGAGCTACAAGCCCAGCTCCCTAACCATTACACTACACTGTAACCTCTGAGCTACAAGACCAGCTCCCTAACCATTATACTACACTGTAACCTCTGAACTACAAGCCCAGCTCCCTAACCATTACACTGCACTGTAGCCTTTGAGCTACAAGACCAGCTCCCTAACCATTATACTACACTGTAACCTCTGAGCTACAAGCCCAGCTCCCTAACCATTATACTACACTGTAACCTCTGAGCTACAAGCCCTGCTCCCTAACCATTATCCTACACTGTACCCTCTGAGCTACAAGCCCAGCTCCCTAACCATTACACTACACTGTAACCTCTGAGCTACAAGCCCAGCTCCCTAACCATTATACTACACTGTAACCACTGAGCTACAAGCCCAGCTCCCTGACCATTATACTACACTGTAACCTCTGAGCTACAAGCCCAGCTCCCTAACCATTATACTACACTAACCTCTGAGCTACAAGCCCAGCTCCCTAACTAGTATACCACATATTGAAGGTACAACTTCACCCATTTTTTAGTTCTTTGTTTATAAACACATGGTCAGGCCAATTTCTTATTAATTATATGTCTTGGAGTGAGTGTGTGATGTCTTTTGCACAGAGATTTGTCAATGCTCAGAACAGCTTGCCAGAGCATGTAGTTGATGGAGACCCTTGGAGTGTTTGACTCCAGGCTGACACAGTGGTAGATGATCTGTGGACTGTAAGTAAATGACAACAGGCTGAATCTCCTGTTCTCCTCATCATCTGTTCTAATGTTCATTTGATTTTTATGCAAGTCACTGCATTTATGCTAACAGCATGCAAAGGGGCTGCTAGCAGAATGCGCCTTAATGCTGACCCTGTTTGACAACATTGAAAACAACTGAAGGAAACCATTCAAGAGGAGGGCGCATATGTTTATGTACCTGGCAGGGCAGCATCCGTCCTGTCATATCCACTCACTGCCATTTTTTCCGTGTCTACCCTCCCACTGACGGTAGTCAAAAGCGGCTCGACAGCAGCCGACCTGGCCTCCTGCCTCCACGCACAAAATCACCCAGAGACCAGCGCCGGCCGCGCTGTCAGAGCTGGTCTGGCCGCTGCTGTGGCCGCGGAGAGATTTCGGCGGTGCGATGGCCCGCCGTCCATGGCAGCGTCGGTGGAGGTCTGTCAGATCCGATCGCGGCGCTGTTGACAGGAAATGGCTGCCTGAGGGTGGGACCGTTCCCTCAGAGTCCCCCACCTGCACCACCCGCCCCTACCCCCGCTCCACACTACCCCCAGGGGGCTCTACTGGGCATGGTCGTCCTTTTCCGACCTTTGACCTTTGACCCCAGCTGCCACACACAGCTCCGTATACTATCACAGGAAACACCTTCCCCACTGCTACTCCTGAAAAAGGCGGTAGATGCTAAGAGACAGTTTGCCTTCCACTCCAGGTTTACACCTCCACACTAAGAGCCTGGCAAAAGCAGTGCAGTTTAGAGTGATGGGGCTGAGCACATTCCAGATTTGAACCAATCGCAACATCTTATTGACAGCAGGTGTAAAATAAAGGCAGCGAATCACACCAGACAACGGTTCTGGGAACCTCCATTTAAGAATATGACCAATGCTGTATATTCCCAGCGTGGAGATAGCTGCTGCTCCCAGACGGTAAGGACAGAGTTTCTCCAGGCCTGCGGATTTCTCCACAGCACGGATAAATGCCAGCCATCGGGAACCATTTACTTGCATCTCAACCGTTTACTCTGAGGAATCGGGTCTCTGGTGTTCGATGGAGATCCAATCACACCAGTTTTTTTGTTTTAAAGGAGAAAAGCAAACTTCTGTTACTAATGAGCATTAAATGAACCCATTTTTTTGGTAATACGACATTTAAATGTACTAATACATGAATGACAGCTGGTGGTTCTTGCGTTCCTGTACCAAATATTTGAACTGTGGTCTGATCCTTGAGTGAACCAGCCCTGGTGTGCACATTAATTAGCTAACTGAGTCCGGGAAATCGACAGAAGCAAAAATTTGCAAATAAGGCATCCCTCCAGGGACAGAGGAGCCCTACCCTGGTATGGGAGAGCGGAAGGTGCCCTGCCTCCCTCCCATTCTACAACATGCAGAGGGTTCATGCGGTCTACACGCACAGCTAAAATTACAACAGGAATAGCAGCTATATGCTGGGACTTGTGCAAACCAGTCTGATAACTTTGAGCCAACATGATAAATAAACTTTCAAAATTATGGATAAACGGCGCGCCCCGGTAGCTCATCCGGTCGAGCGCATGCCATGTAAATGGCGAGGCCTTACGGCAGTGGCCAGGTTTCGAATCCGGCCTGGGCCCTTTGCTGCATGTTCTCCCCACTCTCTCCCCCTGCATTTCCTGTCTGCCTCTCTACTGTAACTGTCAAATAAAGTGGAAAAATCCCCAAAAAAAAAAAAAAAAAATATGGATGAACAATCCTCACTTAGAGCTACTTAGAGATAAATAATCGAGGGGACAATGTACGTCATTGACAATCAAGTTTCGCAAGCGTCATCTAGCTCATACAAGTGGAGTTTCGGAATTTCACGAGCATTTGGATGAGACAGGTGCATAAACATATTAAAAACTCAAAAAGAATTTTGTTAATTTGTTAATATTTTACACTGAAATGAGTTCACATGCAGCAGGGATCCACATTTAATTGTATATCAATTTCACATGAAGTTGTGGCTTGTGCAATCTACTAACTGCTGGTACAATTATATAACTGCCATAGATTCGATAAGGTAGAATTTCTGCTGAATTCATGTAACATTAACATCATACTGACAAATGAATTTACCACTGTGAAACTGGAAACTAATCAGTAGCCTTATGACAACTGTGATTTAAAATAAGGGGGGCAATGCAAGAAGATGAAAGGAATATACATCCCATGTTCTGCAAAATACTAGGTACAAGTCGAATCTAAAGAGGCTATTTCCGAACGAGTATGAGAATGAGGAGATCTAAGCTGTATGTGGAGTGTGATTGCGGAAGCGTCTTACGACTGACTGGCGCTGCTCTGATTCAAATGGCAATTAGTCCTAGTTTCTTGTCACGAAACAAATACATCAGCGGTGACATACAACCTTTACTGTCACGGACTGAAAGCCGCTCAATGAGTACAAGACGCCATGTATTACATCTGCTCGCATTAAAGGCATTTGTGTAAAGCAAAACGTTTTGTTTCCTCTGCTGGCAGAACATTTAAAAGGAATGATGGGTTTTAAAACAAAATGCTGGATTTGTGGGACTATCATAGTCGGCGCTGAATTGCGGCGGTTGTTGTAAAAACGGACTTTTAAAGTAAAAAGGGAAATTCGCATTTGTATGCAACTACTACATTGTGACGCCGGGGAGGCCTACCGACTACTCTAGCACAGTTTGGAAAAAAGAAAATACCGTAAAACAAGAAATGGATAAATGTGTGTCAAAAGTGTTTGCTTATTGTACTCATGTTAGATGTTAAGAACGGACTGTGTACTGGTAGGGGTTGAAAAATAATCCTTTTTATTGCTGTAGTTGCAGATAGTAAACGGAGGAAGTGTCAATGGTACTTACTCTCCGGTTTGCCGTGTTGATTCTGTAGTGAGAAAGCGCGGGCTAAACTAAGTGTCTAAAAGGGGGGGGGGGGGGGGGGTTCTTGTTTGGGGAAAAGCCAAAATGGTGAGCTGTGGGGGGGGGGGGGGTATCTTTTGCCAGTCTTTTAATGGTCGTTTAATTATTCATGGAATATATTCGGTTGAAAATATTGAAGAGTTTGTTTTTTATTTCTCTGTTGAAATAAAAATGAAATGAAAAAGAAAACTTCAGGTTTGCCATATAATTAATGAATAGTGTATTTTCTTTGTAAGTGCTGCAAACCTGGGGAGGGGCTTCAGGTATTAAAGGCCTGAGTAGAGAAACCATATTAGTATTTCTGAATGGAGAGGGGCAGCACTGCTAGTGTTGTGCTTTATGGCCCAACTTTGGTTGTAGCCTAGCAGCACATTCAATTCATATATAAATTTATATATAAATCTAAATAAAATTTCTGTTTTCCATCAAAGGAGCATGAAGTCAACACATACTCACTTAACAAGCTTACAAGTGCAAGGCTGGCCAGGAGGGGGCACTAGAGAGCGATGACACTGACCAGCTTGGGCCTCAGCAAAGTAAACCTCCAGCCATAGCAGATAATAAAACGGCCAGAAAAAAACTGTGCACAACCACAGGTCACATGGCTGCACCAGGAGCATGCGTTTTTACAGTGTATGGCCCCTGAAAACCCCAGGGAGGTGCATGTTTGTGTGGGCTGCGACTGCATGGCTGCTCTGGGTAAGCAAGGATCAGACCTCTAACAGGGAGCAAACTCTGGGCACGTACAGAGATACACCGCCCGAGGCCCAGGTGTGAACTCTCTGCTAGAAACAACAGTTCCTCCAGAGGATTAATGATTTATGTAAATGAGCCAAACCTGCCGCCCATTCATCAAACTATCGTTATTCATGTTCAAACACGATTACGGAAGAACTTAGTCTCGAAAAAGCCAAAAACAACACGGGCATAACGGGTCAGCCAAGGTGTTTCGCTTTGCCTATGAAGTCATCGACTGCCGACAACGGAAAACGGTTAATTCATCATCCTCGCGCTGCAATATGAAGCTGCCCAAACTACATTTACATTTAGTAATTTAGCAGAAGCACTTATCTGGAACGGCTTACAAAAGGGCTTACAAAAAGGTAAGGCACGGAGCAGGGACAATACCGAGTTATCATTGTCACAACCCATAGCAGAAGCCATTATGAAAACCTACAGCAGAATGTTAAGAGCTATAGTTGGTGCAATCCATTTGAGAAGTCAACACAAAGAGGATACAGCATGGCAAATTGCTATAACGAAGCATTAGTGGAACACAGACAAACGCAGTGAACATCCACACACAGCGGAGACAAACTAATGGGCCTCTTATCCATGATCACTGCTCTGAGAAGTAAGTTAAGTATAAGAGATACAAGATATAACCTGTATCCAGAGACAATGTGCTCTTCACAACGTGACATCAATAGCGTTCAACGAACAGCTCCCGGCTGCTAGAATTTGAACTTCCATTTACTGATCCTCACAATGGTCGCAAAGATCAGGATAAAAAGAACAAAGAGGGTATTTCTGAACGCAGTTTTGTATTGTACACTTCCATTGGGGGTTAAATAAATGTTAGAGGGTTCACGGTAAATGATATTATGAGATACTGTCATATGTCATCTGGCAGATTCTTTTAATTCAAAGTGATCTACAGGAAGTGATTTATCTTATTTTGATGTTTCTAAAACATGCATTTTCCCAGAAAGATACTCTCACAGTTCTATCTTCAAGGTTGTTTTTTTAATTTAATGTTTAATGTTAGTCCAGTGGTACAAGCCAATTGCGTTTTGTTGATCCTGAGCTGTAGTAATGGACTGTGCTGTAGTTATGAGTACCCAATAGACTGATTTTATTACAGATAGATATTACAGTAAGTTCGGAGGAAGTCTTTCTGTCATATGCCATATTCAGTTCATAACAAATGGGTCATAAACGCAGTAATAAATCCAGACAGAGACCAGTTATATCAGCAGCTAATGTCAATGTCATTCAAACTGACAAAAACCAGCAACATCAGAAACAAATATCAGGATCACTCAAACTGATCAAAACCAGATACATCAGCGGCTAACGTCGCAGACATCTGACAAGACCCAGACTCCATAAACTGAAAGCTGATATCAAATTCATCCAAGCCATTTCAAACAACCCACGCCAGCAGCTAACATTCAACGTCCATCTCTTCTGAGAAACCCAAGTCAAGATGGTACGTTTTTGACATTTTTCATACATGTTGGATTGGGTGACAGAACATGAAAAGTTTTTGAAAGAAAATGTTATTTAATTTTATATATATTTTTTTCATATTAGATAATAACAATAAAAACAGTGAGATTGCATATGTGACAATTAAAATTTCATCAGCTCAAGGACCCAACCCCCAACCCCCCAACCCTCAGTCTCCCCTGGTCTGTAGCAGTCAAACCCCCCCTCCCCCCTCCGGCCTGGGGGGCATTACAGACACTGTGAGTAGCACCCCCACCCCTCCAGTGCCCCTCCCTCTTTATTTCGCACCATAACCAGAGCCCCCAGGCCCTCGCTCCTGCCGAGTGTGTGGGGGGGGGGGGGGGGGCTGGTGTTGACAAAGCCACCGGCCTTCAGAAGCCACATCAAAATAAGTCTGTATTTGTACTTGGGAGCTGTATCTGTGCTCAGTTCACTACAAAGACAAGCCCCCCTCCTCCCCCCACACCCCCATGTTTGTTTTTAAATTTCTTTCTTTCTCTTAGGTCCATTTCTTAGTCTCAACACCACGACAACAAAGGCTAGAGCCTTCTCAAACGAACGTGTCTCCCTTGTCTTTAAAAAAAAAAAAAAAAAAGATGTACCAATTTGCTCCCTCACTGTCCCGGAGTCAGAATCACAATATGTTTCCAAGCGATTTTAGTTTCAGAATTCAGTATTAGCCACTGAAACTGCAAAGATGGTGGAGAAAACAAACAAGGACAAAAAAAATAACGTTTGTCTCCTTATGGTGGCACAGGAGCCCGCTGATGAGGATATAACTCATTAGGCACTGAGGGAAATCCTGCTTTCCAGCCCTCAGGACCTGTTCATCAGCCATCTGATTTGATGAGAATTTGCCGAGACGGAGAGATGAGAATCTGCCACCCAACTCCTGTGCTGACACGCACTGCTACAGCCAAAGCTAAGGGTGCGGAGGACAATAGCAGCACTGGGCCAAAAGGGCCAGCACACACAGCATTTCTTAGCCTCTTAGTATTTCTGGTTGTAGGCTCATTGCATTTTCAGTGCAAATGCGGTTTATATGCATTTTATTTAATTACATTACATTACAGGCATTTGGCAGACGCTCTTATCCAGAGCGACTTACAACACAAAGTGCATTTCTTTGGGAACAAGATTATTAAAGTGCTAGGGAAGGGTACAAGTCTCAAGTGCCAGTAGGGTTAGAAGGGCTGAACCCTATGGATGACCTGTTGAGGGAAAAAGAAAACATAAGAAACAATTAGTAAACAATAACTCTGGTACAACAACATTTCATATATGGGGCAGGTCTGCAGGTCTGGAGTTGGAACATTTTTTTCTATTTGTCATTTATTACCTTCTAACATCGCTGTGTGTCTCAGTTTACCCCCCTGGTTAAGGAAAAATTAAATTAAAAATTAAATAAAAAAAAAAAAATTAATCTGTCAGAGGAATCACCTCTTGCAATATTCCACATCTCATGCCCTGGTGGAATGCCAGCGGTTTCAAAATGGCCGTCAGCTCTGTGACTCACGTCACCACTCAAGCCTCAGGAGATCGTTGGTACTATTCACTCTCAAAAAAAAATTAAATTAAAAAATTAATACCTTTTGCACATTTTCGGTAAATCATAACGAGCAGCAGCAAAAGCCTGGTGATTCAGTTTTGTCATTAGGGTAAAAAAAAAAATGTAATTGTATTTTGTTATTCATGTCACTCTTATCACTAATGTTAACAATAACAAACAATTCAATTCAGAACATTCTGGAACCGTAACTAGTACTTCTCCCGCATGTTGTTTAGGAATAAATAAAGCCCATCAGAGATGCTGCCTGTAGGTTCGTAATGTGACTGACATTTTTCAAGGATTTTTACAGAACTTGTTTGAAAACAGTAACATTTTCCTCATAACTATCTTTCAATCAATTGGGGGGGGGGGGGGGGGGGGAACAGCCTCTTTCCTAAAGTTCTGAGATCATTTCATGTTAGCTAGGTAGACCCTTTTCTTCCAAGAGCAGTTCACAGGTGCGCTGCTTTCAGGAGTTCCACCACGGGTCCGTGTGTCTCTGGGGAGATCGCATTCTCCATATCATTTTTCGTCAGGAACAACACTCTGTTATTCAAATTGACTTCCTCCAAACAAATCTTTTCAGCTCTACCCTTCTGCGCGCGGAAGACATCTGATCTGTGTTTGGGAGGGAAGAGCGGGCTACAGAGAAAGCCAGAGCCTCCCTGATTCGCTCTTAAACAAAAAAGAAACACGTAAATGCTCCTTGGGCTCTCTGATTTTAAGCAAAAAAAAATTTCACAAATATTCAAATTGACACATGTGAAAGGCGACCCGATTGACGAGACAGAGAGCGGGACCGAGTTTGAGTTGTTTATTTATATGAATTCCAAAACTAGGTTAGCGTTCAATGACAACAGAAGTTGAATTGAAAATGCCGCACACGCCCAGTGTTTTGCACTGGAGGGCATCCTGACTGACTGTTTAAAATGCTTATTTGTATGAGATCCCAACTCACTATAGACGGGGCTGGAACATTATTACCGTTTATGGAATAAACAACAAGCATCACTGAGGCATAAACAAAACAATTTTCAGACATGGATCATATTGTGCAACAACACTGTCAATCTACAGAACGTGATCATATCAGCGGAAAAATGTCAAACCCTGTCCAGTGGGCCTTTAAATTCTCTAAAAACACTGGCTGAGCATTGGCTAAATTTGACTAATGTGTCTGCATAAGCAACACTTGTTTTAGTCCCCTGTTTATGCCCACTTCATCTGGCTAAATTAACGCTTCGGACTGAGTTTTCAAAGCAGCCATTATTTTCAAAGCAGAAGTAAGCAATCCAATATGATGTATATACAAGCGTTGGGACAAACTCATCAAAAATGGTTTATTGTCTGGAGGCTACCAGAGGCTACCTAATTTCTATTTACCAGACATGAACATTCATTTAGACATAGATGGGTCAGAAATCATGGGATTAATGTGGACTTTCAGAGGTCAGGAAAACCACAGTATGCGGGTAGAAGAGGTTCAGAAGGCAAATTCAAACCGCAGGCTGGCTCTCCTCAGACTTGGGATTGCTGAGATACATCTGAAAAACAGCCGTATCACGAAATCTCATCTGAAACAATTTGATGTTCATGGGAAAGTCACAAGCAGGAAGCCTTCGTCTCCCAAGCCACAACCCAGCAAGAGAGGAGCACATTTATGCATTTTAATGACACCAGGGAACAGGTTTTGTGGTCTGGCACAAAACGAAAACTGAAGTCTTTTCACATATCGGCCAAAAAAGGTGAATCTGATGTTATGGTATTGATGAAATATAGGGGCTTTCTTTTTGCTTTGTTTTGCAGCTGATTTATATCTACTGGATCAATTATTCACAACGCATCCCAGGTTAAAAGCGCTGACTGAGGATCAGGTATCACCTGACTATATGCCAACCTCACCCATTATAACCTGAAAGGGCAAAACTGATCCTAGATCAGCAATCCGAGACGCTTTCGGACTATGAGCTTTGGTCTCGTTTCTCCAAGTAGGAATCGAGGGGGAAAGGGAAAGGGATTTTCATGTACATTATGAGGTTTTTGTCTGAAAATCTGGTTTCCTCCAGACGCACAGCCCGAGAGCTTGGACGGTAAAGAACATTCCAGTAAAATAATGATTCCGGGCGTGTATCAAAGTGTGCGAGGAAATGGTTAAGGCCGATGCAATACCCAGACCTCAGTCCAACAGCAGAGCTCTTCGGTGCTCTCAGTTCCAGAAAGAGGTTCAGGGCTGAGCACTGAGAAATCTGAAAGAGGTGGAATAATTCAGCCTGAAGGGCAGCCAGCTCTGTCCCTAGAGGAGGCTGTGCATGTTTGTGGTTAGCAAATGAGGTATCACAATACCAAAATCGGGTGGAGCTACAATTGGCTGTCACTCACTGATTTGTTTCAGCCAATCAAACGTTCACACTCCCCACAATATAATACAAATGATTGGTTTGAGTCAGTAGCTACAATTGGCTGTCACTCACTGATTTGTTTCAGCCAATCAAACGTTCACAATCCCCACAATAAAATACAAATGATTGGTTTGAGTCAGTAGCTACAATTGGCTGTCACTCACTGATTTGTTTCAGCCAATCAAATGTTCACACTCCCCACAATAAAATACAAATGATTGGTTTGAGTCAGAAGCTACAATTGGTTGTCACTCACTGATTTGTTTCAGCTAATTAAATGTTCGCACTCCCCACAATAAAATACAAACGATTGGTTTGAGTCAGTAGCTACAACTGGCTGTCACTCACTGATTTGTTTCAGCCAATCAAACGTTCGCACTCCCCACAATAAAATACAAATGATTGGTTTGAGTCAGTAGCTACAATTGGCTGTCACTCACTGATTTGTTTCAGCCAATCAAACGTTCACAATCCCCACAATAAAATACAAATGATTGGTTTGAGTCAGTAAGTTCATGATTAAAAAGATGGAAGCTCCACCCATTTTTGGTGTCATGACACCTCATTCGTTCATACCGGGATCAAATGCCTCATATAGGTGAATGAACCCTGCTCCAGGTAGTGGAGAGCTATAGTGCAGGGCTTCTAAAAGTCCAGACCTCGGTCATACCGGACCCAGCCCATACCTGGTGTTATGAATACAATACATTTTGAAATGTAACGTTTTCTATCGATCAATACATTGCTAGTGACATTGAGTATACAGTGACGCTGGAGATCATTCACAGTGACCCTGTCCCCAGATGAATGTTGGTTTTAACGTGACATTGTTGTCATGGCGACGTTAACTGCTGGAGAGAGTGTTGTGTGTTGTTGCCACCGAGTTCACGCATTAACGTTACTCCAGAGAATTTGCTATCAGCTCCTAAATCGCACATACAGAATGTGTCTCATTTTCTCTTGTACACAATTTCTGCAACTAGTGTAAATGTAATTGTAGAAATGCCAGAGTCGGAAATAAACATGGACCAACTGTCTGAGCTGTGTCTGCCTCGGCTTCGTGCTGGCCCAATCACAAGAGGTGTGACATTAATGTTATTTTGTTATTGCCAATCATTCCAGTCCTCTGACCTTGAATAAAAATCTGATGTGGACCTTAGAGTAATAAACTGAGTAATAAGTTTAAGAACCCCTGCTATAGTGTATGTGTTTGTTTTTTTGAAGTTCAGACCCAAGAAACCAGGTGGGAGGGGGAGGTAATTTGTGCAATCAGCTGTTTTCATTGGGTGTTGAGTGCTGAGTGACAACAAAAACCAGCAAACCCTACAGCCTTCCAGGACTAGGATGGAGGTCAACTGATACTGGAATGCAAGAACAGTCTTCAGCTTTCTTTTGTTATCTTAACAAGAGGTTAGAAGGTGGCTTGAAATCCAGAAAGAGACATGGCCATTCCTGCCCAGCCCAGCACTACTAATGGGAGTTACCTCAGCTCCACTAACTCCAGAAGCAGGAGAGGGAATTAATTTCACCATTAAAATGTACATTGATCCTCAATGGAGTTTTGATGGTATCATAATTATTAAAGGCATTTGAAAAAAAAAAAGATGTATATAATTGTTTTCAGTTTTCTTTTTTAGGAAAGTGTTTTATTCTTCTTGTGCTACCTGGCTGAGAGGAGGGAACCATGCACATACAGCCTACAGTGTGTTTCACAAACCACATTTGCTACAGTACAGCATATGGATATACAGTGTCTATTAAGAGAATTCAAGATCTGACATTTTGTTCTAAAAAAATAGTTCTTAATAAAATAGCATTCAAATTATATGACCGTAAATATCTATCTTTTTATTTTATGTATCTGTACTCACAAGTCCCAAACTCGTTCCCTCTGTTTCAATGTTGTAGAGTTGAGGGTGATTTTCATTTCCCAAAAAACTTGGAGGTACCCAGCAGGGGGCACTGTTGTGCACGGTTGATATTATTTTGTGAGGACGTGAGAAACAATTTTAAGTAAACTGAGCGGTGCCATGAAGTCCATTGGTCTGGCAACATTGTGCAGATAGTACAATTACCAGTGGGAGTAGAAGATATCGCAACGTGCACAGTCCCTCTTGTGTGAATCACTTTGAGATAATATAATTACAGGAAAAACAACCGCATTGTGCTCTTAATATAAGAGCTGGCTGACACGAACAAGGCGGAAATTAACACCATTAGGAATGTGAATAGCGGATCATACTGAAACAAGGTGAACCACACTGTGATGTAGACAGCCAACAAATATTTGCCTCACATTCCAAGGGCCGAGATCTGTTTCTGTACAATTTATCTGTGCAAAGCAAAACTGAATGAGTCGAGTGATTATTGAAATGAGTTTTTGTACGGAATAAGACACTATACCAAAAAAGAACACCAGTTGAAAGAAGTAAATTATCAAAAGACATCATTATTAGTAGTAGTAGTAGTAGTATATTTGCATCATCATAATCAATCAGAATTATAACTTTCTTCGCAAACAGACATATCTAGTTGATCTCACAGTTCTGCATATTGTGGCTGCAGGCCCAAATCAGAACTACATACTGGTTATAGGCCCAGTTCTTCGCTCAAAACACCAGTACTGCCTAAAACAGCAACAACAGCCGTGAAAAGCACCACCATATCCAGACTCACTTACTGGCGCTTTGAATACCTTAATTAACAACACATTTAACATTTGAAGTAATGGAATGGCCTTTTTGTTTCCACACACAAAATACCTAAATGTCACCTAATCAAACATATGCTTATACAAAGCCGGATTCAGGAGATGACAAATTGCGTCGGACACAGTAATTTCTGCTAACCAGCACCCTTTGAATTACATGGCCACATACAAATGAGTTTACCTGAAGAAACATTTCGTACAAGCTCTTGCGCACGGTCACAAAACGTAAATCGTCTCCGCATATTGGTTCAACTCCATGCATATTAAGAAATAGATTTACATTTTAAAATACATTTTTCAAGGTTAATAAGACGATAAAATGATAGCTTGCTTAACAAAGGCGCAATGCTTGAGAATAATACAGTGCCGTACAGAGATCTACGATGCAATGCTTGCAGCATCACTGTTACTGATAGCCTATCTGCGTTTGGACCTTGGGGCAAAGTTATTATTCTTTTAAGGCCATACACTAATGCATTCAACTCATTTACATATATGTGCTAGCGCCCTAGCAAATGGTGATTGATCTATTCGGCCCAGATTTTTTTAAAATATATATTTTCTGGCATTATATTACAGTAGGGTTTGTGTGGTCTACCTTTAGTCACTGGTAAAATCAAATTTTGTCAGCATTGTAAGTTATGTTTTTTACACCAAAGGGTATATAAACATGGTTTGAAAGACTACTATAAACATGTATCTTAATGGTTTTGCATCTTCTATTTAAAGTACAAGAAACAGCTTGCTAATGGACCTAATTTGAGAAATTCAGCAGTGCATGATGAGTAATATTATTCAGTAACTCCCACATATAAAAAAACAAACACGATTAGCAAAATCGGTGTTTAATATTTAACGGAATATAACAGAGCATCCTCCGATTTAAAATTATCCTGTCTCACGAATTCGATATTGTTCAAGATGAATTTCACAACGACTTGCTTTAAATCTGATACAAGTCCCCCCTGCAAGATACTGGAGAATGGGGTACGATGTTGTGCGTTACCATCTCAAGAGTAGCCATTTACACAAAATATTAATTATAGGATAGACAACGTTTTTTCTGTAAAATAGTCATTACAATGTGTATACTGTTTTGGGTATGTTTCTGTTGGCTACACGAACGTGATGGTATAAATAAAAGGCTACGACTAATTCAATTATTGCCACGTAAATAGTCTAAACCCCACTACTGCAAATTAACCAAATATCTTCCTTAGATGGGAAGTGTTTTAGGAACGTTGTAAACCTGACCTTGCACTGAGCTCAACTGGCTCATATTTTACCGAGCTAAATTAGTAAAACCGCCAATTGCCTTGATAAAAAATCTATTTGACCTGAACTGCTCCTAGTGTCACTTTCTCACCGGTGGGCTCACCTGGAAAACTGAAGGTCAAGATTACCAGAATTTAGTCTGTTTGCGAATCCCCCAGCGGACCTTCTCGGTCACCACCCCCCCCCCCCCCCCCCCCCCCCCCCCCACTTCACACACACTCCACTAAAATCCATAAATTAAGGAAATGAACGGATGGGGCCCGGGGCACCTTTGTAAGCTATTTAAATCTTTAAATTTACAACATCTTCTGCATACCTCATGTAATTGAGCTAACTCCGGGGTTGTTACTTTAATGAGAAAAAAGAATCAAGCGTTCCCTTCAGCTTGCACTCCAGAAGACAACAAATTTCACCCAGAGGGCTAAAATTCCTCTCTTTCAAGGCAAATGGAAGGGAGGGAAGAGATCCGGAGCCTGGATCTATAATTGTATACAATTTTGAATGTCTTTGGCGAGGCTTGCTTGTCTTTTGCCCTGTCCGATCTTGCCAGTCATAATAGAAGAAATTCTCCTCTTCATCTGTACTTTAACACCTCCGTTAAAACATTTTTTTTGTTGTTGTTTAAAAGCACTTATCTAATTTCAATGTTCACTTATTAACAATGCTACCTTTGAATCTACCTGATCTTCGGACCGGTTTCCCTGTGACTGTTCATCTTTCTACACACGGGTAGGCGCCAAACATCAAGAAACAAAACACCGAAGAGTAATAATGAATGAATTCGGGACTGCTGTAATTATAGGGCTCAATGCAACATACATTATGTACAGCTGTTTACACGCAAATAAACAAACAGACAAATAAATAAATAATCAGCTAGCCTATGTGAACACCTGTATTCTGAAGGGGCGGGGTGGGGGGAAGAGGACACTTTCCCCCGACTATATACTGTGATCTACACTGCATGGTAAATGCTAAACCACAGATCATTAAAACGCTAACACATTTAGGTATGTGTTTTTGTTTGCTCGGCCGAAACAGTCCTATTTATCTGAGAGCTTTTATTTTACCAGAATTAATCTTTAGGGTAAAAATCTGTTTGCTCGCTGAGCTCGCAGCCTCCCTCCCTGCTTGCTTGGGAAATCTTCACGGCAGACATCTCCATCTAGCCGTGTGCTATAATTGAAATGGCGCGTTTCGCTGGAGGCAGGTTGTGAGGGCGCTTTTTGCGACGGCAGAATGCATGTCGATAGACGTCATTTGGTTTTAATGGCCTACAGGAAATTTGGCGTTACAATACGAGACATTAGGAAGGGAAGAGAGAGGACGGGGAAAACTGCCGCATGAAAATTATTTATGGAGATCTGCATATTCAACATCGGCATTTCTAATATAGACACTTTATCAACAAGTTACAGTGCGCTTCAATAATCACTCTGAGTACGAGAGATGCGAGAAGCGTGCCCTGCGTTACTTATTTGGGAAATTTATGCCTAGTCGAAAATGCCGCGGGATATATTGCATCAGACGAAATGACAATGATTAAAATCTGCTTTTTTCAACTCTAAATCTATTGAGCGACGTGACACTGGCCTGACACAGAACATCAAACCGTTATATCCGTGCAAACCTGAACTTAAAACCGTTACGAGGATTGATACAATTTTTTATTTTATTTCACAGGAAATAATCTACACTAATGATTTACTCTAATCCCGATCATACATTTGAGAAAAGAGGAAAGATACTCCGTTTTTTGTCTTGAAATGAGCTTGGGCGCGAGTGGGGTTGAGCTAATTGTAGCCTAATCCCTGCCCCAGAGGCGTTTGGAAAGCCTGGAGCAAGAATTCTTTTTTAGCTGTCCTCTGTTATTTCGAGACGGATTATTGCCTTTTCTTCTTCTCATAAGAGACCCAGCAGTTTCATTTTAGCAAAAAAAGAAGGACAAGAAGAAGAAGAAAAAACTGGCGGCAGGAGCCGACCTTCTGATATTAAAGTCTATAGAAATAAGCGCCGAGAAAGGGAAAGCGAGATTTCTTCTACGTTCAAGGTAAGGACGCTGCTCGCTTCCTGTGTCGCTTTTGTGGAAAGTGCCTGGTGTGGACTAGTCAAGACAACACTAGCTATAGATCTTTAAAGCCACAGCAACCCTTTTCAAATCTAGGCATTGCTATTAAGATTAACTGGTTTATAAAATCCAGTTTTCGGATATTCTTACTCCTCATTTACAAGGGAATCGGCAGACTCATGGAATGTTACAGTAAGGCATCGCACTTAGTTTTACGAAACTTGCGGCATTAGAAAACGATAGCCTAACGCAACCTTCAGCTGGGACTAGTAGAGTCTGCCTTGGATTTCTTCCGGACTTCCTAAAATGTTTGAAACGGTATGCAGGACCTCGTTTGTTACAGAAAGAATTATTCGCTTGCATTGTTAACTGTCAGTTGCGGTCTTCCAGTATTTTTGTTCTTAAAAATCATTTATCAAGGAATTTCAGGGCCGTTCGCTTGTATGCACTGATCTTTGCTCTCAGAGCGAGAGAAGATATGGGTTTCATTCTGGCATTTTTGAAGGGGAGTTGGTCATTTTCAATCTTAGGAATAATTTGTGCCCACAGAAACATATTTAGAAAGCACACGCGCATGTGTAACGTGTATGTTAGTGTGACATTGTGTCATTTTACTAATGTCCCTGCGTGCGCGCGTGTGTGTGTGTGTGTGTGTGTGTGTGTGTGTGTGTGTGTGTGTGTGTGTGTGTGTGTGAAAGACGCCATATTGTATAATTGGTAGAACTTACCCATTGGGCACCAGTATTTGTTTCAAGAGGGCAAGAAGTGAAATTGCGCATTGCTATTGCTAGATTATTTGGTAGGCATTGTGGGGAATATTTTTGCATGGTGATTATTAGATTGTTAGACGCATAGGAGAAACTTTTGTACACACAGACACTTGGATATGTTTTCTTGGGATTGAATAGGGTGCTTATGTTTTGTGATTTTTTAGGTGTCATTTAACATTATGGTACAAAAGTTTCTTGGTGTTATGACCTTAAGATGCCGCCTGTATTTTTAAACGACAACAACCCCAATGAAAGTGTATGGGAGGGAAAAATGTGTGTTTGATGATGTAGAGGGTATATTTTGCAGCCTGGGAACAGTTTAAGAATTTGGCAGAAAGAAACTGATAGCACTGTGAGGGAACAGATGTCGGGGGTGATCTCATTAGAGAGGAGCCAATGTCCCTACTCCCGTCTGGGTGTTCATGTCTACCGAGAGACACTTGAGAACACTTAAAGTGGGTGTATAAACAGTCATACGTTAATACAACCCAAACTCTTCAGTACGGACAATCCTTTCTTTCATTCTTTAGGTTCATGCATGTCTTTTATAGTTACAAGTCGCGGCTGCATCATGTCATATTTGCCCTTTTTCTCTTGCACGAGGCGTATTCCCCTCTGTTCCAAACCCTGGAGCAGTCGCGCATTATTTTCATGTAACCTTTCACCTTCTCTACCACACTCCCACAGTGTCCCGTGTGTGTGTGTGTGTGTGTGTAGTATAATCCCCCAGCATTAATATCAGTTTTGGTTACCGTGGCCCTTGGCTATATGAAGAGGTGGGATTGCTTCATACGCCCAAAAGTTCTTAAGTCTTTTGAAGTCTTTCTTTCACTGGGATGAGACGTATCACCCACAGTGTGTATTAAATGAAGAGTCTTCCTGAAGGCTTCGTGCACAGCGAAGCAGGCAACACCCTGGAAATTTCTGTAGTCTTTCAGCATTCTCGGCCCCAGGCACGTCGCCTACAGCAAAGGACTCAACGAAGCTTTGACAACCGCCTTCTGTTTATACCATTTATGGTTAAAATAACAGCTTCGCAAACCAGCGACTTCATCGAGGGGAGGACTCGATGAAATCACTCGTACGCTGCAAACAATGGAGATTTTTTTAATCGCCACAACCCGGGTAAATGTGGAGACAATTAGAAGTTGATTCCATACGTAAATTGGCGGCGCCGTGGTTCTGCTAAGAGAGTGGTTGTAGCTGCGACACATATCCAGTCATTAAACTTTAAATCGAAAAAGTTCATAAAAATCCGAGAATATTTAGTTGTTAAGGCTGATGATGCCTTGTTGACGTTCATTAGATGTACAGAACTGCAATGTACTTGCAAGCCCGGTTTCAGCATAAAATTCAGAAAGGGTTTATCTTTTTAAATAATTTGAGGTCATGCAATTAAAATTGAATAAAAAACGAAATAAGGCATATGTGATATGTATAATTGACAGGTCATTTACAAAAACAGACCAGCCTGCGTTGGTGTGGTCAATAATATTTTCACTTAAAATGGAAAGAGAATACCCTGTATTGTCAATAATGCGGTTGGAGTGTAGCTCAGGGTAACTCTCTAAAACACAGGACAATGCACAATCAATAATCACGGTTAATTCCCGTGACCTAGTCCTTCTACTTGGCTGCAACCTGATATGCCGTGTTCCTGGACAGGTGTGATAATTCTGAGGTGAAGTGAACCATAAAGCAGCTGTCCTGTACTGAATGGAAGGGAACTTTTTTGAAATAACAGCACAGAAATGTACTGTTGGACTGATGTTCCTTTCCGTTAAGAAGTGCTCTCTATCCAAAGCAAGCTGATGCGTTTGAACCTGTCTAGGTCAGTCTGAAAAGCGTCAGATGGTCAGAATTATTGCGGATGTCAGGTCCAGCATTTTACTCAGGCTACATTTAGAGTCCAACAATCTGTGCTTGTGCAAATCAAGCTTGATCAGGTGCCTCAAGTGCAGAATGCATTTTTACTCATTATGTTACATTTCCAAAATTAGCATCATTTCAGCCATTCTTAACTTTAAGTGTTAGTATTAATATTCAAACCACTCTCCGCCAAAAAGGGTTCTGCAAAGGTTATTTGATTATAATCACAGGGAAACGTTTTAAATTACTGTGTGGAACCAGTAATAACAATACCATACTACCAAATAGGCCATGAATGGCAAAGAGCATTATTTTGGTGCTGTGAAGAACCTTTTATAGTGTAGTGGCATTTTTATTTTTTGAATAAAGCTTACGAGATCATACGAGAAAATGATCAGTGTTGCTTGATCTGATAGAGGAGGTTACAAGTCCTGCTGGATATGAGATGGTAGTGTCAGAGTAAAATTAAATCTGATCAGTGTTGATTTAGCACAGCGTGAAACATTTTACCTTGTGCGAGTCCGAAGAAGCTTGTGTTTAGGCAGAAGCAATCCCTCAGAGTAAACCTGTATTCCAGTTCAGAAGTTGATTTTTGGTTTGTATTTCATGTCTGAGTCTTTAGTACACACTAACCTTTTAACAGCAATAAAAACTCATGTTTAAAAAGAACACACATTTTTGTGTGTTTCCTCTACCATTTTCAGTATATTTCAGTGTATTCTTTTTTGGTCTTCATATCTTTAGCAAAAAAGACAATAAACTACACTAAAAATTAAAACATTTATCTGTCTAGTTCCATTGGCATGCTTGCTTCCACCTCACCTCTAGTGACACCAGGAAAAGGAGGTCAATTATTACTGGTGGCAGTAGTATGTGAGACAAAATGTGACTGGGCAGATATGGAATTGATCTGGGTTACACTGAGTGGTGTATTCAAGGGTATGGAGCTTATCACATGAACTTATGGGAATGTACAGTATAAGCCTTATTACCATTAATACATATGGGCTTTTGTGTTACAGTATGCCCACCTCCTCAGACAGTATACCCACCTATTAGCCTTATTACCATTAATACATATGGGCTTTGGAGTTACAGTATGCCCACATCCTCAGACAGTATACCCACCTATTAGCCTTATTACCATTAATACATATGGGCTTTGGAGTTACAGCATGCCCACCTCCTCAGACAGCATGCCCACCTATTAGCTTATTACCATTAATACATATGGGCTTTGGAGTTACAGTATGCCCACCTCCTCAGACAGTATATTCACCTATCAGCTTATTACCATTAATACATATGGGCTTTGGAGTTACAGTATGCCCACCTCCTCAGACAGTATACTCACCTATTAGCTTATTACCATTAATACATATGGGCTTTGGAGTTACAGTATGCCCACCTCCTCAGACAGTATACTCACCTATTAGCTTATTACCATTAATACATATGGGCTTTGGAGTTACAGCATGCCCACCTCCTCAGACAGTACACCCACCTATTAGCCTTATTACCATTAATACATATGGGTTTTGGAGTTACAGCATGCCCACCTCCTCAGACAGTATGCCCACCTCCTCAGACAGTATGCCCACCTCCTCAGACAGTATACCCACCTCCTCAGACAGTGTGCCCACCTCCTCAGACAGTATGCCCACCTCCTCAGACAGTATGCCCACCTCCTCAGACAGTATGCCCACCTCCTCAGACAGTATGCCCACCTCCTCAGACAGTATACCCACCTCCTCAGACACCTCTACAGCACTACAGCTTTGCTCTGGAGTTTTGAGATGGTGACAGTTGAGAGCAGCCTGTGTTTACGTACTCGGCTTTTATTTCTCCTCCTCTCACAGGAAGGAAAAAACATGTCCCGTCTGTCACTGACGCGGTCGCCAGTGTCTCCTCTGGCCGCTCAAGGAATCCCCCTGCCGGCCCAGCTGACCAAAGCCAACGCTCCCGTCCACATCGACGTGGGCGGTCACATGTACACCAGCAGCCTGGCAACTCTCACCAAATACCCGGACTCAAGGTAAGACAGGCAGGAGAGCTTTTCAGCTCAGCGCCGGGTGGGTGGGAACGGAAAACCGGTTCAGATCAGGGGGTGTCCTGACTTGACATGTTTTTCATATGCTTAAAAAAAGACACCATTCATAAAGCACATTCGTAGCTCAATTAACATTTACAAGGTTAAAACCAGATTTCCACTTTCATAAACTGTCCTTGGATTCTTCTGGATATCATACAAGGTCATTTGTGGTTGAATGTCTCATAAGGACGTGACTCAGAAAGTATTTCATTTAAGCATTTAGCAGAGTTTACTGAAGCAATTCAGGTTAAGAACCATGCTCAATGGTTTAACAGCAATGCCCTTTGTGGGAATTGAACCTGCAACCTTGGAACAACCACACTACACTTCTGTATCTATTGGTAGGGCAACTTTTTGGAGGTAGGGTTTGATGGAGAAATGTTCCCACAGCATAATTAATGACACGTGCAGAGCATGTTTGTTCTTGTGTGAATCTTCTGAAACATTCTTAATTTAGAAACGCAAAGCCCAATAATCCCTGTGTAGGGGACTGTATTCTTCTGGGTATGAATGCCAGATAGATAGATTTTGTGTCTTTCAGACTTAGTGTCATCTTAACACTTTGGGTGAATATGGCTTGTGCCTGCCTTGAGACTAGGCAAATGTTCATAATTAACACATTTTCAGTCATTTTCTAAAACTGGACTTAGTAAATTCATTTGGAATGTATGGCTGGGATTCAATCAATATTTGTCCCTATCGTTAACTTACAATTAAGACAGTTGTGCTTTTTCACCACGAGACCAGTTTGGTGAGTTTTTTTTTGTGATTTCTGAACTTGCCAAACTATGACAATACAGATAAAAATTAATATTTGCAAAGTTAAAGCTACATGTTTATTGAGTCATGCTAATTGTGTGTTAAAAATGATTATAGGTCCATTTTATTCATGAATGGCTGGATTTTTTGCTGAGCTAAACATACAATGTTGTTTATTTAAATGGATGGGAATCTCTGTATTGTGCATTGTCTGATCCATGAGTGAAGGGGTGTTGGTACCTGTTTGCTTTGCCTTGTATTTATGCAAAAAAAAGTCCATCTGGAAGAGGACATGTTTTCATGTCTTTTCAGTCTTCTGTGGATTGTGCCTGACTCACTACGCCGCGTGCAGAGAGGCAGCAGTTGGTGTCAGTCAGTGTAGCACGGGGAACAAAAAACTGTGGAAAACAAGAAAGAAATTTCTCACACATACATATAGCCTGACCCCTTTCCACTGGCTAGTAACTTTAAGTTGAAAGAACTGCCCAGAGATGTCATCCACAGCATGGTGTCAAGACTCAGTTTAAGCCCTGGTCTTGCTGTGGAGAATTTTAATCTGGTGATTTCTTTTAATAGATTGCTTGTTTAATTATGCAAGATGGGAAGAGAAACTTAGTCTAGTAACTAATGTGTGGCCATTCATCTTCTTTCGCGCAGCCCACATTAAGGGACAGGAGCAATGAAACTTTTATACGGATCTGCGTAGCTGGTCCTGTCAAGTTGTCATCACTGGGCCTCACTTAGTGTGGGTTTGTGAAGTTGTGCGAAAGTTCACTTGCTCCCCAAGGAAATTATTAACCAATACAGTTGACACCTCCTGTGATATAAGTGCACCTGTAATGGAGAGAGTTCATAATTTTGAAACATTCGTAACTTTGAAAGTGAAGCCAAATTACTAAAATGTGAAGAATTTGACTTATTTTTTGACTGGATTTTTTATTTTTTTATTTTTTAGGGCCAGATTTACAACTGACTTGCAGTTGTACATTTTCCACAGTCTGTCTTTACAAGAATGTTTTAAATAAAACTAATTGTTTGTGTTGCTTCAAGTTTTGTATCACGTTTCATTGACCCAGCAGTCCATAACTTTGTGGTTCTGATCTTGGAGATCATACTGTAGGTTACTTGGAACCATCTGTTGAAAAGTCGTGCTATTAGGTCATAATTGCAGTAGCAGTGGTATTATCATGAGATAGCAGTGGCAATAAGCTTGCAGTGGAAACAGTTAGTCAATAGTGGTACTAAATGAAATAGCAGTGATATTAATGTGAGCTAGCAGTGGTAATTAGTATGAGTTTGCAGTTATAATTTTGTGCTTGAGTCTGTGGAAGAGTTGATCTGTTGTTTTTGTCTCACACCACAAAGAGTTTTAGTGGGGGGGGGGGTGCTGTGGGGTCTGTGTCTGTTTTGTAACAGGCTCAATTACGAAGCTATTTGTGTGTGTTTGTGTGTGTGTGTAACCATGCACGCACTTGCATGCACACACACACACACACACGCAAGTACGGTTACAAAGGAGGGTAAATTTCCAGAGGATTTCTTAACCTTCCGTGGAAGTTTTTTTAAAGAAACATCGGTGGGTAGTTTTTCCCATCTACAAAAGCTAGCTCTAGCACATAGCACTTCAGTTTTAACTTGAAGCAGATCCTCGCTTAAAATAATGCAAGGTACACTCTTAGAAACTACGGTTCTATCTAGCACTCCTAAGGTCTCATCATTTATGCACCTGAAGAAGCCCTGAAATTCTTTTAGATGCTGACATCTCTAAAAGATTTCTGAAGAACTCTGAGGATAAGGTGCTACATAGTAACCTTTTGAGGTGTTACTATTGAGAAGAACCTTTAAAAGCCGCCCAGAGCGGCAAATCAAGAACCCTTAAATACCCATTTTTGCATGAGTGTAATACCTTAAATATTGGAACTCTCTAGTTCTATATGATATATTTATGTTTTTGGCAGTTTGCTGATATCCTGGGCGAGGTGTGAATTCCCTGAAACAGTGATGCAGCTTCATGAAGGCACTGACTATGCTTTCACTACACAAGCATCCGAATGTGAGCGCATCCTAGCTGTTAGCACGCTAGCACGACACATTTTAATTGTTTATTATTTTTATTTTAGAGCAACTTTTGTAATAGAGTTTATCAGTTCTAAACCCAATACACAAATATGCATGTGCACACACACACACACACACACACGCACGCTGGGGGGTTATGAATGTCATGATTTTAGTGGAAATCGATGGTTGCCCGCTGAGAGCGTCTCTTAGCACGGTAGCAATCAGAGCGGTTGACCCCCCCACACCTCTATCTCTGATCTCACTGTTAGTTACAATTCAGAGACTTAGATCTGACATGAGGCGGACTGCAAGCCCACGCCCCCCCAACCCCCACACCTCCCCACCCGCACCTCACCTTCCATTCTCTGCCTCAAGTTCAGCTTGCTTGCTGCAAGGCCTTCTAGGATCAGGGCCGCTCCTGTCCTTTTCCCAAACTCATACTCAAAGCCCCTTAGAGGACGTCGGCCTACCTGTTTGACACAACAAAAAGAAAAACATCGCCATTTTTTCAGGCGTAATGACACTGATTTTCATGTAGTACCAAACAAACCTGTGAATATAAAGGTATAGCAGTCACGTACCCATATATATTTGGAAAGAAACAAGTAGAAAGAGAGAGGTACTGACAGAGAGTAAGGGAGAAAGAGGGCGGGGGTTGAGATGGAGAAAGGGAAGAAAGAAAAGAAAAACAGGCAGTATTTTAATTGCTTTTTTTCAACAAAAAAGGGAGGGAGATGAAAAACAGAGATGGCCCTGAGCGGTATGGTGAAATTCTAGCTGGAAGAATTGCAAGACCATATGAGAAAGGACGACCTCGGGCATAACAGTGAGATGAGTATTGGTTTTTTATAAAGCATTTTGCATCGATTTCCAGACAGACAGAGAGAGAGAGAACGGGAGCGAGAGAGAGAGAGAGAGAGAGAGAGAGGTGGTGGTGGTGGTGGTGGTGGTGGTGGGGGGGGGGGGGGGGGGGGGGGGGGGGGCAGTGTGTGAGTAGCTCTGGCTAACAGGGAGAGGAGTTAGAAAGACAGACCCTATTTCCCAGTTGCACATGCGGTCATCTCCCCTTCACCCAGAGAACCCCTCCACGCCCCCCCCCCCACCACACCCCCAAACAACATATAAAATCAGGCATTTTACACTCGCAATGTACAGGGTCACCCATGCAAATGCAAAGTAAAGGGTCACCCATGCAAACGCTGTTAGCTTCATTTCAGGCATCATCAGCCGTAAACTTGACGCAGCTGTGTGCATTGAGATTCCCGTAGCGGCTTTGTCTCCGCCGTTACTTCCATCGGCCGTAACGAGCTTTGACATATGCAGGGCACGCGCGGCTAGCGCTGGCGTGAACCCGGCTTTGGTGCGATTGGGGCTGTGGCGCGAATGCGCCGGGCTCACACGTGCAGCTATTTAAAGAGCTGGTTACATCAATGTGATGATATCAGTGATGCCTTTCTCATCGCAACAGATGTTGTTTTTTTTTTTTTTTTTAACTGAAGCTCGCTGTGGAAGGACACACACCACGGCCTGAATCCCTCGGCTGAGAGATGCTACATTATACAGACACTGTCATTCGCTTACACCACAGAGACTGATATACAGCCAGCGTTTGAAGCGCTATGAAATAGCATTTGATACAGTCACGAATATATGAGTCTGCTCCACTGTTATCAAATCTGTCACACCTAATATCTCCCCATGCAGACGCACTCTAACACTGTAAAAAAAAAATTGTCAGCTTGCCAAAAAAATGAATGAAAGGTCATTTCTGTTGTCCTGCAGAGGCCACAAACATAATAGTCTCTGCTGAACATAATAATAATAATAACTGTGATACTATGCCAGAGTTTAGATTTACTGCAAGAAGAACCTTGAAGGTGCCTTGCTACAACAGTACTTAACATTATCTTCAATGTCGGGCACTTTGTCTGACAGGTAGTGTTGATATATGTTGACTACATTTCATTCATTCCTTCAGTTTTTCATTATATGAGCTGCACAGCTTTGGTACCTTGGTAATAATTACTTTCCTTACATCTAAGTGTACATTATCAGTGCAGATTAGCATAACTCACATTTTTTCAGTGAACAAAAAGAAAATAATGTTGTTTTTAGAAAGTACTTCAGCACGGGTTATAAATGTAATGTTGAACAGGCTGAGATGAGAGGCTCTGGTCTAAAGCCTATGCCGCCTTCATACACAGATGCACCGATACAGAAAACCAGTTTGAGTAAAAAAAAATATGAATTACAAAGACAGGGAAGAACAAGAAGAGGACGGCATCAGAGAGACCGGATGCCGTCTGATCGTATCCTACGGCGGTATCTGGACCCAGGCTTTGAAGGATTCCAGACAGCGTCACTGTGACCCCTGTGGTCAGCATTACGGCTCTGTGTCCCTTAATTGCAGACGCAGTCGGACAGGGTCAGCCAAGGACACGCAGCGCATCCGGGTTCCCTTTCTGCAGCCTGTCAGTCACTCACGGAACCTTCGCATGCTGTTCCGCGTTCTGATTGGATGCCCATTTCCCTATTCCAAAGTACTAGCAAGGAAAACACAGATGGAAAGATTAAATATTCAAAACCTTGTTTTTTTTAGTAATTGATTTTGTGATTTTATCTGTTTGATTTTACTGCCTTATTGTCAGTCTGTTTACAGAATGGAAATGGAGTTTTCGAAAGGCAAACATGCTGTCCCATAGGTGTGTCTTAGGTGTGTGGCTTTTGCCCTTTCGTTTTTGTTTATACAGGAAGAATCCTAATATAAGCATCCAGTACATTTAAGGAAGTGATTGATTAAACAAAATAATTACACTCTCAGGGGCCTCTGGGCAGCTCACACTATTAACATTCAGATGAGAAGCCGACGTGAGCCCCGTGACTGGGTGTAGGAGTGCCAGCTATGTATGGAAGTCCACATTGGCGAGACAACAGTCCTCTCGGCCTCACCAGGAAATACAAGGGAGGTTGTCCGATTAAGTTTGTTAGTGTCATCTCTCTCTGGTGCCCATACCTTGTTGGGCAGTTGCCCATCGATGCAGGCAGCGTTTAGGATAAACCGTATTACCTTGAGTAATTGCTGCTGTGTTGATTTCGCATCTGGGTGGTGTCAATTTCACACAGGCAGAATGTGACAGTTAAATATGGCTTAAACATTTACATACCAAACTGCTTGAGAATGAACTTTGCGCTGATACAGATAATCTGGCTTTCCACAGAGGTTATAAGTCATTATTCAATTTTATATGATCTTTTTATCACTGTGTTGTCTGTCTGGACCAACACAGAGCCCTGAATAGTATTTTAAGTTGCACACCTTGCTACAGCATACAGCAGTAATCACATTCAATTCATCCATGTGGATGATGTGGGCTTGCATGTCAAGTCAAATGTTGCATTTTAAAATGATCAGTTTTTTCTCCTGAAGATGAAAACATGACCATGCTTTGCCGAACGATCAGACGTACGTTTATTCATACGCTTTAATTATTGAAATGTATACCATTATCCTGTTAACTTTAATTATGTTATATTTAATTACGGTAACAGAGATTTCCCCCGAAGCTCTTACCATTTGCTCTGTATGTACTGCACTGCCAAAGAACTTGTTTTTTATCTCAGTGTAAAATGGAGAGTTCACACAAGTCATGGGATACAACAAATATGGCAAAAAGCTGCATGTTTCAGCCAAGAGGTCCATATATTTAGATCTGCACAAACATAAGCAAAATAGACACAGAGTGTAGTGCTGACATGCATGTTGCAATGCAGTGTTTAAAACATAAGCAAAATAGACACAGAGTGTAGTGTTGACATGCATGTTGCAATGCAGTGTTTAAAACATAAGCAAAATAGACACAGAGTGTAGTGCTGACATGCATGTTGCAATGGAGTGTTTATATGATGAGAGATATGTTTGATTGATGGTTTGGTCTGAGATTACACAGGTGATGTTGGTGTGTGTGTGTGTGTGTGTGTGTGTGGGTGTGAGAGAAAGAGACTGCATGGACAATGCCCTAATGTCTGCTTGAGCCTCCACATGTCTTGTAACCAATGAGAAATGGTCTAGCATCTGATTTTCCAGGGAGCATCTTGGTAACTGCATAAATGAGAAGCACCTTATGTCCATTTAAAGGTTTTGTAAAACGCTTGCACTCCTGTGGTTAGCTGGTTGATTGAAGTCCTGTTTCCCTTCACAAACTGAGTCTGTCTTCTCATGATTTTACTCCGTTCCGTATTTTGGCCTTGCCGACACATGTTTGGGTTTTGTTTCCAGAATCAGCCGGTTGTTCAATGGCACGGAGCCCATCGTGCTGGACAGCTTGAAGCAGCACTACTTCATCGATCGGGACGGAGAGATATTCCGGTACATTCTCAGTTTCCTGAGGACCAGCAAACTTCTCCTGCCAGATGACTTTAAGGTAACTGAAAGAATCAGGTGTGCTGTTTGTTTCCTTTTCCATTGAAACACAAACAGTAATTTAGCTCTATGGTGCGGTAATTTAGCACAAAGCATTAAGCAGGTTTTTGCCTCCTCACAGTTTTAGCATGCTTTACTTGTCCTCAAATCCCTGTGTGAATGGCATTCGAAACAATTTGGCACTCTAGGTCTGCTCTGCATATTTCAGTCCTAATCAAAGCAGATGCCTGCATCTGTGATTTCGTCTTTATCTAACATAAGGTTCAAAACATTTTTAAAATTGTTCAAAGAACAAAAAGAAATTCCGAACGAGCCTATCAACCCGACTTGCCTCTGCGAGCACGATTTAAAAGTCACACAGCTCAAAATGTGGTTATTTAGCCAGAAGCATCTATGCAGTGTGGAAAACAATTAGGAAAGGGGATGTATTTAAAATGTACAGGTAGCAAATGTCTCATGTGAGCCCATGACCTGGACATGCAGAATCTCACTGTAGCTACTATGTATTCATTGTCACTGCTCATTTGGACATTAATACTTAAAACTATTTAATTAGTTCCAATTCAGACGCATTCGTTAAATCACAGGATATGCGTATTTGCACAGATTACTGTCCCGAGTATAATTACATTCACTACATTTGACCTCTGCGCAGTCGTTGTCATTTAGACATTTCATCTTCTTTTTCTCATGGAAAACAGCTGATGTTTCCCTTCATCTTTCATGCATCCCATATGAACTCCCAGCTACTCCACTTACAAATTCAACGGCTGGAGGTGAAACCGCTGACACAGAGAACGAGAGGAATATCGTCCTTGTGATTTTCCGTGTACTGCAGTTATACCTACGATGGAACAAGAGGTGCTTTAGAGCCCTCTCCAAAGCACCTCTAACAGTCTGTGTTTGGTTATTTTGGTTATTGATCGTCAGTGCCAGTCAGTGTTTTGGAGAAGAGGAAGAGTGAGAATGCTGTGCTGATCCAGGATTGCCCAATCCTTTTGCCCAGAGCTGTTGTTTCTCTCTCTCTCCTTCTCTGTCTATTCTCAGTTCATTAGAATGAACTCTGGGAAATATCACCACAGTGTACAGTGGGTGCTAGCTGTAATGATAGGGCAAGAGGTGAGAGAGAGAGACACAAACACATGTACATCCATGTGCACATACACACATGTGTGCACATGCATGCACACACAGATCACTTACATAGCACACACAAATGTGCAGATGTACATACACGCACACAAACACAAAAATGCTTACCGGTACATGTGCATGTAAACATACAGCCACGATTTGCTTACCTTTCAATCTGTGTGGAGCTGAAAGAAACGCAAAAACCTGCCAGACAGAATCGAGCGCGTTCTCCTTATCCGCGCACCATCGGGCCCCTGGTTGCCGAGGGCTGCGTTTCTGTTGCGCTGCCAGCCATGGCACTGTGTGTTTTCCTAAACCAATGTGAAAGTGAGGGTGGGACTGGGGGTGGAACTGTGTGTGTGTGTGTTAGACAGTATTCATGAGTTTTGTGCGTGCAGGTGGATTCTGGACATGTAGATAAACATACACTTACTTGTGCGCATATGTGAGTGAGAATTTATGAATGTGTGTGCAACCATGAATCTCTGATTGTCAAGACTACATATTTGGGTATGTTCCATGGCACGATATTTACAATGACTTATCAGTTATGCATAACTGTTGTTATTATTGTTATGCGCAAACATTAGGCCCCTTAGGAGAATATGGAACAGCAGAGACTCTGTGAATCATCATGTTGAACCTTAGTCATCCTCACTCTGATGTGAGGTGAACGGTGTTAGCCAATAGGATATAAGATATTATGTGCTGTCTCTGATGTTAGTCCTGTGTCAGGTGGGAAATCTAGTTGCAGGCAGAGAGTTAGCCACGCTGGTGGAGTACGGTTAAGGCACGTTCATGCTAACTGGAGAACATATGTGTTCATTATCTTAATGATACCCTTTCCCCACAGAGACTATGACTGAAGGTGCGGGGTGTACTGTACCTCGCAGGGTTCATCTGTGGTGAAAAGCATTTTCACTGATTTAGGTGTGCGGCTTTATTTAAGAGTGTGGGCTGGTAGGTTATGGTCATTATGTCAAAGCCGGATTTTCTAGTAAATTCTCTCATGGAGGTGGCAGGCAGGGTGGCCTCAACTGAGCGTTTAGGCTCTCTTCTGTTGCTCTCTCTCTCTCTCTCCTTCTTTTTCCCTCTCTCTAGCCATCCCTCTCTCCCCTTCTCTCACTCTATCTCTACCTTCTATCTCTCTCCCCCTCTTTCTCCCTCTCTTTTTCTCTCTCCACCTCTTTCTCCCTCTCTATCCCTCTCTCTGTTTCATTCTTTCTCCCTCTCTCTTTCTCTCCACCCCTTTCTCCCTCTCTCTTTCTCTCTTCATTGTTTCAGCTGCTGAGACTTACAGACTTACACGCTGTGTGTCTGTACTGTTATACTCACCCATATTGATGACTGTACCGCCTCACAGACACCCCCCCCCCCCATTAAAACCCTGTCCCTCCCTCAATCCAGACCTGAGAAATACGCGGGCGGAGCTGGGCTTTGATACGCACAGCAGCCCCTGAAGGGGAGAGTCTCTGTGTGCGTTTTTGTCTTCAGCGGTACGAGAGAGGGGGTGAGAAATCAGGCAGAGAGAGAAAGAGGAAGACAGAGGGAGAGGATGACGAAATCAGCCCCGGATCGCATGCAGGGTTTCTAAATATTAGAACACAGCACACATCTGCTTGACATGTAACATGGCCGCTCTCTAATCTTGCTGCAGAGCAGGTGACTGGGTTTGGGAGGGGACGGTGAGGCTAAAGGGGTGTGAAAAACACAATTAATAACTGTAACCAAAATTAAAATCATTTACATCATATGATGTCTTAGATACACTGCTGAATAAATCAATGAATGACAGCTGTCTTTGTGTCCCTGCATGGCCCATTGAACTGTGCTGTAATTCCACCAGTGAACCACAATTGGCGGATACAGCTAATTAACTAATTGAGGCAGGGTAATTAAGTGAAAACTGAAAACCTGTGTACACAGCGGCCCTCCAGAGATGGAGTTGCGTTCCCCTCCTCTATCAGGTTGAAGTAGACTGAGGAAGGACTCTCCTCGCTCCCTCATGCCTGTAAGGACTCTCATACATCAAGCCGGTTAGCGGGACCCCTCAGTTCAGTGGGAAGCAAACAAAAGATGTTGGGAACTGACTTTCTCTGGTCCTACAAGTGGTAGAGTTTGCGAAAGGTCTCATTGGGCTTCCCTGAACCAATCAGAGATTAAATAGTCACATGGTTCATGTCTCATTGGGAATTAATAGTCTGTAATGGGAGATCTATTACTGCGCAGGAAGTTGATTTGTTTTTGTTTTTCACTGGAATTCATTGGAACCTATTTTGACCAGTAAAAATTACACATGTTCCTCAATGCCTTCAGTAAACTTCATAAACACTCCACTGGCTGTGATATTCCCTAATTTTACACGTTCAAAACATGACTTGGCAAGAATGAGCTCCAGTCATCTACCAAACATTTGCATTTCTGTAGGGTATCCTGTCTCCACAGCATACCCCTGCTAATGGCTCTGCCAGGGTTCCCATGGAGGTACAAGACCAGCTGTCTCTGGCCCGCCACTTATCTCAGTCCTTTGATATGTATGACCATGAACTGTATATCAACAAACCACATAACTTGATTCTTTAGAGATTCTCTCAGCACAGGCAGCCCAAATGTTCTGAGTTTGTCTCTCCCTTGCGCATTGTAATAAACCAACATTCTCTTAAGAGAAGTCGTCAGCGTGTTCTTCATTGTTCTGCACTTGGTTCCACGGAGAAGGGCAAAATATCCTAACAGTAGGAACTGCTGATCTCAGCAGAAACCCAGCCTTTCTGCACTTCCTTGTGAATTCATACCAAAGTGTTCTGGGTTAATGGCATTAGGTTAACGACAGCTCCAAAGTGTGGCACCATAAGGCCATTTTTATGGCTCAATATCAGTGGTCCAAACTAATGTTACAACAATCAGTAGAGAGTTTGAAAACAGAATATCTGCTACTGTGTTATTAATTTGTTCCAAAGGCCTTGTCTCCAAGGTCTACCTAGAAAAAAAAATATTTTAGTTTAGCATATGAAGAATGTGATCGTTACATGATAGAATGCCTACATTTTAAACAACTTTAAAACTTTAAAACTAGGACTTTCCCGTTCCCACACTTGATATCTCACAAATAAAGTTTTCAAACAAACAATGCACCAATTTGTTTGAAGAATGAAAAGATGCACCAATTGTTCTGTGTAATTTTTTTATAATCATAGTGCTATGGCTTTGGATTGTCAAAACAGAGCCCAGTGACCGCTGGAGGTCACTGCCATGTAATTGCGGTCTCACTTGTGGTCGCAGTCGAAGCTGCTGACCACAAGGCGCTCCAGAGCGGTCAGCCAAGCGTGACCTAGATTCTGTGACCACACGGAAGTGGCTTTTGCAGAGAAGACAAAAGAAAACAGCTTGGACAACTTTAACGCACATGCAGAACGTAGCACACACTTGTATACCAGAATGAACCGGGAAAGGTTTGACACTAAGGCAGGTTTTGACACTCTGACAGGGTGAGGGTGACGCCCGAATTTTTGGACTGTGTCTAGCCCGTTATTTCCGCCTGCTACATCCCTGGCTGGGTGTCCCATAAATCAGGTTTTCGGCGTGCATGCTCAGAGCTGGGTTTTCCCCCTTTGCCTCTGCAGTTTTTTCTGAGCAGCTAGCACTCGACGTCAGTGCCATCTGGTCTTATGGGAAATTAGAAGCAAAGCGCAGTGAGGCAAATTACCTCCAGCGAGTCGAACCAAAACGAGCGAAGAAACGAACGAACAAACGTTGCCCCGCCCTGAGGGGGCGTACCCTGGCAGTCTGCACGGCGGAGACCGTCTCCGGGGAGACAAGGCCTGTCAGTTCCACCCCCCCCCCCCCACTCACCATGACAGGCACAACTGAGTCAGTATGATGGTTGCTCTCGTCAGAGAGCCAGTACGATGGGTGCTCTCGTTCACCAAACCGACCCCCCCCCCCAACCTCCACCCCCTCAATCACCAGCCACACATCAATCCAACACACTATTGTCTTTCTTTCCCTTCATAACTGTGTGTGAATGTAACAGAAGCCCATCACTGCTTCACTGGAGATTTTTATTTTTTATTTTTGAGGTTTTCTCCTGGGGCGCTCCGGATTCGGTTCCAGTAAAGGACTGGGAGGGGGCCAAACGAGGAGGACGGGTGGTGGGGTGGCAAATTTTGGGCTCAGCTCCATTTCCCATTCACTCGATTCAGGAAATGCCCCCATATAATGTTCTATTAGGATTTTTCTGGGCTAATTCAATTTCCCAAATTGACAGAACTGAAATGTAATGCATGCATGTGAGCAGAAAGCTTAGTGTGACGAGACAAGGGAGATTTTACACTGCTGGGGTAGCACACAGACGTCCTGGAATGCAACACGGAACGGGAAAAAGGGAAATTCCGAGCGATGTACGAGAAGCGATGGAAAATGGAAGTGGGTCTCGTTTCTCCTGAGGAAGGAGCAGCTCCGTACCCTCACACAGATCAGAGAGAGTGTCTGCGATGATACATTCGATAGGCATGCAATAGTAATACACACTTTGCTGAGCGAGGCCTGCCGCTGTGCTCTCTGTCTGGGCTCGGTGTATGAGGAATGGCTGTGTCTGAGATACAGTGATGCGCAGAGCTGATGCTCAGTGCACAGACCTGTCACCCTGTAAAAGCGCTGCTGGCCTACTTTCACACACATGCTTAATGAGCCGCACGTCTGGGGGTCCCACCGGTTCAGCCTGACTGCATTTAGAGGGGTCAGGGAATTATCTCAGTGTTTATCCCACATTAGCTGAAATGGATTTTTTTTCCTGTTTTTTTTTTTTTTTAATACATCAATTTGGAGAATGCTAACTGTGAAACATGGGACAAGACAGCACATAACAAAGTGATGGCTGGCTGATTGATTGGTTGGTTGGCTAATTGATTGATCAGTAGATAGATGTATTGGTTCATTCGTTAACTTCCTCTTTTAAACGATATCGCACCACGGTTTGACATATTTTATATGTATTACTGAGCAAATTGGTGGGGTTACTTTTCTGATTAGTTATGTTAATTGTTGCATTTCTGCTCTTCCCTTCTGTCTTTTCAGTATCTATTTGAGTGAAATCAGGAAGTACTTTTAGCTAGAGTGGGCCTTTCAAAGGCTGGTAACAGAGTGGAATTAATTTGTAGCATGCAAGGCAACTTCACTCATACAATGCATTCACCTTCACCGTCTGTCCCTCACTAGTGGCGCTCTGTGTCCATTTGTCCGTCCGTCTGTAGGACTTCCACCTGCTGTACGAGGAGGCGCGGTACTACCAGCTGGCACCTATGATCAAGGAGCTGGAGCGCTGGAAGCAGGAGAAGGAGCAGAGGAAGCTGGCGCAGCCGTGCGACTGCCTGGTGGTGCGGGTCACGCCTGACCTGGGCGAGAGGATCGCCCTCAGCGGAGAGAAGGTGCTGATCGAGGAGATCTTCCCGGAGACCGGGGACGTCATGTGCAACTCGGTCAATGCTGGCTGGAACCAGGACCCCACGCATGTCATCCGCTTTCCCCTGAATGGATACTGCAGACTCAACTCTGTACAGGTAAGGCCCAATCACCTTGCACTACTGTACAGGTAAAGCTCAAGCACCTCACACTACTGTACAGGTAAAGCTCAAGCACCTCACACTCCCACAGACTCCACTCTGTACAGGTAAACCCCAAACACCTTACACCACTGTACAGGTAGACCCCAAGCACCTCACACTACTGTACAGGTAAACCCCAAACACCTTACACCACTGTACAGGTAGACCCCAAGCACCTCACACTACTGTACAGGTAAACCCCAAACACCTCACACCACTGTACAGGTAAACTCCAAACACCTCACACCACTGTACAGGTAAGGCCCAAACACCTCACACTACTGTACAGGTAAACCCCAAACACCTCACACCACTGTACAGGTAAACTCCAAACACCTCACACCACTGTACAGGTAAGGCCCAAACACCTCACACTACTGTACAGGTAAACCCCAAACACCTCACACCACTGTACAGGTAAACTCCAAACACCTCACACCACTGTACAGGTAAGGCCCAAACACCTCACACCACTGTACAGGTAAGGCCCAAACACCTCACACCACTGTACAGGTAAACCCCAAACACCTTACACTACTGTACAGGTAAACCCCAAACACCTCACACTACTGTACAGGTAAACTCCAAACACCTCACACCACTGTACAGGTAAGGCCCAAACACCTCACACCACTGTACAGGTAAGGCCCAAACACCTCACACCACTGTACAGGTAAACTCCAAACACCTCACACCACTGTACAGGTAAACCCCAAACACCTCACACTACTGTACAGGTAAACCCCAAACACTTCACAGTACTGCAGAGTTACCTCTTTACATGTAAACCCCAAACATACCACTCTACTGCAGTTCAACTCTGTGCAGGTAAACCACACAGACACCGCACTACTGCAGACTCAACTGTGTACAGGTAAACCACAAACACCTGACACTACTGCAGACTCAGCTCTGTACAGTTAAACCACAAACACCTGACACTACTGCAGACTCAGCTCTGTACAGTTAAACCACAAACACCTGACACTACTGCAGACTCAACTCAAGTTCTGCAGGTGACCCCAGCAGGTACACATTGCGTTCTGTCCCTGCAGATACTTTTTTTTTTTTTTTGCAGCATTGTTGCATTATATATGAAGAGGATTAAAAAGTTTATCGGTAGAACTTATGAGATAAATGGTTTTCGGCGTTTACCATGAATGGAGGAGAAGAAGAGACTTGCATTGATTAGGAGATTGTGTTGTGGATTACCAGTGAGTATTAATGGGTGATACTGCACCAACAAGTAGAAATGAAGCTGGTGCAGATCTCCTTTGGTTTGGAAAAGAAGTTGTTCACTTCCCTTTTTGGAAACCTTCTGTTCCATTGCTTGGTCAGTCGGCCCATAGATTCTGTTACTGTACGGTTATGCCTGCAGACCATTGTGAACGTAGCTAGTTAGATCATGCATCTTTGGTGTCCATCTACAGCCTCCCCCCCCCCCAATCTACCCAAAGGCCTGAGTGTGCTTTTACCCCCCCAGGAGAGTGGGTGATAGTGGGGGTGGGCATAAACAGGGCCCTGGTCATGTTTTGTGGAAAATGAAAAGGAGAAATAGCAAAGAAAACCATATGCATAATTTATATTTCACTCCCTTTTTTTAAAGACGTGGCTCCCCTTTTAAAAAGGCTCCAATATGAAAAAGACCGCCCCGAGCCACAGAAGCACATGTATTGCATTTTTTAAAAACGTACTTAGAATTTCTCAAACATCCTAAACTGGTTTATACTCTGCTTTATGGATTTTTAAATGGCTTGCAATATAGCTAATTGGCCACATCAACTAACACAACATTTTTTTTTTCCGGTCTGTTTACGGTGAAGTTCGGTCGCAGTATTTGCTAGGGCCCCTGTCTCAAACGAACCAGGAACCGTTCCCATTTTTCTCACCCACTAGCCTGCATCACGGTCGCTGAGATGAAATATGTCTTGTTTTCATTGTATGTAAAGAAGTATGTGGAAGGTATTCCATTTCCAAGGGTTGGCTGCTATTTACTTTTCTGTGTAAAGCACAGAGACAGAAGTTAGCTTCAGAAAAGCAGTGCTTCAATCCTGCTCTGGACGCAGTGTCATCACCAGCTCTGTCTTTCTCTTTACACACCATTACCCCTTTGAAACAGAAAGGGACTGTACATTTTAGACAGAGTTTAACAGCCACTCTTATGCCAGGCTGCTCACAGTTTACATCTTAACACACTACCCATTTACTCTGCAGGACATTTTTTGCAGCAATTTAAGTGAAGTATTTTTCCCAAGGGTATGGTGGTAGTGCCACACCCGGTAACTGAACCTGCAACCTCCACCTTACATCTCCATAACCATTATACTACACTGCTGCCAAGAGAACACAGGCTTAGGAGTGGCTCTTTCAGTGTATTAGGGAGCGATGACAATGCGTGCTGACTGAAATGTGTTTTTTTTTCCCCTTGTGTAATGGGAGATTTCTAAACAACTTACTTGCCGTGCTTTGTCATTGTTGCTGGGAAGCGTAAACTGGCACTGAGAAGAACGATTCTCTCACTCGAGCACTTTGTCACTGGATGTCTGCCCAGTAGGACTCTGAGCCACGCCCTGCAGGAAGGGGGGGACAGGGATCACAGAACAGGGCTGTGGGAAGCCTTAGTAGTAGAAAACTGAGAGGGGTTCCACCAATCACAGGGCACATTGCTAACAATCGACAGAGCAACGGAGACTGCTATTAGTGGATACTGCTTCTTGGATACCCACAGGGAGCTTAGGACAGCTGCAGTTCTGTTCTAGAAATCTTTCAAAGAAACTATCCACCAATCACTGTCGGGGTTGTTATATTGGTTGTTTCCTACATATTCTGTGATTGGTGGAGCTCGTCTGTATTCATTAACTCTGCAAGTACAGAAGGGACAGTTGTAGCCTCTGTGAAAGAAGCTACCTTTCACCAGCTATGTATTTATATCATTGATGGTGCCGTCACAAGTGCTGTGCGTAAAAGAAAGGATTAGACAGGAAGAGTCAACGCCCTCCAGCTATGCCTGCTCAGACTGTATATATCATCTCCATCGCTGGCACAGACCAAACAAAAAACTACTTTTAAACAAGCAATGAAGCACCCATGGTTGTTTGAACTTCTGTTATATATTGGGACGTTTGTAATGACTGGCTTACCCTTGGAAAACAGAACAAACAATGTTATGAGCACAACCATGTGTATAAATCCATCTTGCTTCCCTGTTGACCTGTTTGAATCGGGAATTCAGAGGACTTAGTACTGTGACCCGAATTTGAAAACCAGTTCGCTTTAAGGCATGGAAGCAGTTGGAAAAAAAGGCAAACTCACACAGGTGTTGGCCCACGGTCCCATTGATGGAGCCGTCATGGCCGCCCTTCATACATCAAGTTGATAGAGAGCTGAGATCAGGCCAGACGCTACTCTAGCTCTGTCACACTGACAGAACATACTTCTGGGGACATTAAGTGCTTTGGTCTCTGTCTAATATGTCAAGGACCAGAACAATAAATCGTTAGATGTACTGCTGGAGTGTGTGTGTGTGAGAAAATGTGAGTGTACATGTGTGAAGGTTTGTGTGTTCTTATGTCTGTCCATGTATGAATGCCCATGCATGTGTTTGTGTATATGTGCATGTGCACGTATGTGTGAAAATGCATGTATGCTTGCTTTTATAAAGTCCTGATACTCAGGTGTCAAACAAGATCAAGCCTTAACAAAGATGGGCTTTACCATGCCACAGCCAACCACTGAGAAAAATTAACAGAATACTTCACTGGCAAATAATAATATTAACTACCTAATAACTACCCAGTTTAGACGGAGGGGCTTTTGTTGTGGAGACTGCATGCCTTTGAACACAAAAAAAAACTTTTTCCACACAGAGGTTGCAGGTTTGTTTCCCAGGCAGTATCATTGTGATCTTGGGCAAGGCACGTCACCTGAATTGCCTCAGTAAATATCCAGGTACCTAACCTGAATTCCTTAAGTAAATATGGCACATGGTACCTCACCTGAACCGCTTCAGTAAATATCTTGCTGTATAAACAGATTCCACTGACGTTTTTGGAATTCATAAAAGGGTTCCGCAAGGTGAATTACAAAAGATTTTTTCAAGCCTGGTTGGGCTGAATCACCTGTGCTCATCAATAGATGTTATAATTGCACTGGTTTCCCGAACACAATTTAAGCCTCGTCCTACTCTAAAAGAAAACCTCCATTGAATAAAAAAGTTTTTAGTGTGGGACTAGGCTTAAGCAATGGCTGGGAGACTGGTCCTTCATGAGTAAAAAAGGTTAACAGTGTGATTTATCCTGGATAAGAAGGTCTGCTAAATGGCTACATGCAACGTGAATGTACTCCAAGAACGGACGTCTGTGACTGAAAGCATCGCTCTGGAGCTCCAGTCTGCCAGGGATCTGCGGTCTCTGTCTCAGGGCATAGCAGGATAACAAACTCTGAACTCTGTGCATTTAATATGGGTCAACTACATTCATCACAGTTACCTCAAGCACGTCTGCTACTTGAAGCACTACGTCCTCCTCTTACTGTGGGTGGCTGTAAATGTGATGTTTTTTTTTTAAATTACTGCAGCTGTCTGTTGTGACACAAATGGCTCTTTGCCATCTCTGCTGTTGGCTTAAACGTCTCTGTTTGTAGTTTTCTGTATGTTGGAAGTGAGCATCAGCTGTATATCCAGGTGTAAGTGCAGGTATAAATGCAGGTGTCTGGAGAGATTTTCAGTACTGCAGCCACAAATACTGTATCATGTCATGAAGGTTAATCTGTTTTATAGTTACCCCCCTGAACTCTGGCGTGGAGGCACACAGCTAGTGACCTGGTTCAGCCAATGAGACATGGCCCTATCGATTGCCATGGTGACCCTGGTTTGAGCTGTGATACAGCGATCCTGCAGTGCTCAGAGATAACCGTGCTGATTGGCTGAGAGAGGGGAGGGGAGGAGCAGTTGCATCACAAACACATTTCCATCACATTACAGGCATTCAGCAGAAGCTCTTATCCAGAGCAGCCTGCGCTGCTTACAGTTTTTAAATACAGTGTGTAAAGCAAGGTACCTACTGAGGTAATTCAGGGTGAACTACCTTTGCTGAAGGGTACAATGCCCCATCTGAGACTGAATTACCTAAAAGCCCATTTTAAACCTAATCATTACACCACACTGCTGTGTACCTGCAATACACCGCGTGTCATTAATTCATATTTGCATACAGTCGGGCTGAGCCAAACAGATGCCCTGCCCTAATTATAGACCATCAATGTTTCAGCGTTTGTATCTGATCGTTTTATGTTCCTCTCACGGAGGACAGTTAAGGTGGGAAAAATAATATCTAGCTACCGTAAGGAGCAGCCTACTCCACTTGCATAGTTTGAGCCATAAATTGAATACTAATTTAATACAGTTTCTTAAATCACAGGTTCAAAAAATTGTTTTACAATGTTAAAACTTTTTTGCTTCTTGTAAGTGTAACTGACGGTAATGTAAAGTCACACATTAATCTATAGCTGGGTTGTGGCGGCCATCTTATGCCTGACCTAATGACGAGGCCTGCCAATGAGGAGTCTCCATTCTGGCTGTAGGTTTGCAGGTGCATCCAACTTGACAACATCCTGCTGAATTAGTCAAAATAAAAGTGTAATTAGTTCAAACCAGCGGAATTACTGAAAGTGTCTGGCATGACTAGAAAGCAGTTACATCACCGGGGGGAGTTTTAGTGATGAAAATAATCTTTTGATTGTCAACCCACTTCCTTCTCAAATTCTAATTCCCGTTCAGAAACAGAACAGAAGTGCCACAGTTTTCAGCAAGCAGCTTACATAACCATGTTGATTCTTTAAAGGTCAGTATCTGTGAGTTTACGCTGATGTCATGCCTTTGTGGAGGAATACTGGTCTGGTAGCCCAACCGAAGACCTCCTGGTCATGAACAGTGTGATCTAAAGACCAAAAGGGCAATTTCATCAGTGCAAAGTCAAAGTAGACATCACTTCAGGTCATTTAGCAAAACATGTTGTGAATGACGGAGAAAACATGGTGTGTAGAATTGGAATGGAATTAAGTTAAAGTGGAACTACTGAGTATCATACAATATACATAGATGCATTATGTATTTTTTTTTTTTCATACAGGCCTGCTCCAGCCAAACATGAACAGAATAGCTATGTCACATCTGTAATATTTTTGAAAGCTTATGTTACAGCACATGGGAAATGCTTTATGGAAGAGGTCAGAACATTGACTTCAAGGGTCAAAATACTAACATTTTTTACCAACGTGTCAGTTTTCAGTCTTGGGTAATTGCGCAACACAATTTTAAAACTACATGATGTGATATTCAGCTGAAAACATCAAACTTAGTCAAGCAGGCCTTTGAGCATCCTTTATTCTTCCTGGTACTGTTCTGGATTTCTGAATAATATTCTTTGCACTGACAGTTATGGCTTGTGTCAAAAGGCTTCGTTATTACGGCGCGTTGTCCTGGCGTCGGTGCCTTACCCTGAGTTTCCCTTTAAAAACTCGGTCATGGCCACTATGCTGTGGAAGGGGGTCAGCCCGGGTGACTGTTCCCCTCAGGATGAGCAAGCGAGCCTGGCTGCGGCTGTCCACCAGGCCCCCTTCCTCTGCTCCCTGTCTTTGGGGCGGAAGTTAATTCTGGGTTGCAGTTGCTTCAGTTAAAAGTTCGCTCCTGGTTTAATAAGGCATATCTGTTTACGTAATCTTTGAATTCCTCTGCAAGCCTGGGCCCCCACCCCTCCACTCAGTAAATTGAACAGTGAGACGCAGTAGCCGCCAGAGTGGGCCTGATTGCCCCCCCCAAAGATAAGTGAAGCCGCTCTGATTTTCTCTCTCAGCGTCGTGAGATCTCATGCATTTTTTTCCGTGGACTTATTTGGCTTTATTTCTTCGAGTGTAGCTGTGGGCCAAAGCATTGACTTTCATGCGCAGTGTAGCACTGAAGGAATTGGAGAAGGAGTAAAACACACAAAGCTTCACACACTGGAATTTAAAGATATACTCATAATATAAAGGGGGGGGTGGAAATACCCTGCAGGACTTGCCATAGATCAAAACAAAAAAAATAGCATCTCTGAATGAAAGTGACAGAGGAGGCAAAGAAGCTACCGTGAAATATTTGGGTAAGTGACATCGGACGGTCTGAACTTTACATCACTTCCTGTCCGACCTTTGCCCCTCTCTTCCCAAGACCCAGCCCATTGCAAGGATGGCGACCCTCACCCCACCATCTAGATACATAAGCTAAGCAAACTTTTACTTCTTATTTTAAGGTGTTCGGCAGGCCTAGTTGTCAAGTAAGGAGTAATTTGCGTGCTTGCGCACATGTGTTTGAGTGTGCTCGGGTGCATACGCGTGGAGGAGGCTGTATTTAGCACTTTCTGTGTCTATCAATCTTTCTGATGATACTAAATATAGACCAGAGTACAGTCACGGTAATACATAATATATATGGATAAATCGCAATGGAATAAAAAGATTGAGAAGTGAGTATTTTTAACTGCCTCCTAGAATTTCTCTGGTGGTGACTGTGGACATAAATATATAAGATGATGAAGACGATAATGATGGTGACTGTTATCAGCGTTTGGTGTTGTTTAGCCCCTTATAATTCCAATGTGAATTATATTTCATTAAAAATTAAAATTACAGTATTACAATATTAAAATAATAAAACTCTGTTTCTTTCATTAACTTGGCGCATTCTGATGCATTTGTTAAATACATCACATCCTGTAGCTTCAAAATGCTGCAGCAAAATTAAGCCTGATAATTGGTAATTGTCAGGGAAAGTATGAATGTGTTAATCATAAAATTCAAACTTCTGATTCTCTCCTGTAATGATTTCCCACATGCTTCAACGTAACTTTTCAAATATCAAATATCACAAACATGACCTAATTATCCTGCCCATGAAGTTAGATTATATTACAGACATCAAGCTGACACTTTTATCCAAAGCGGACTTCCGCAAACCTCAAGGGTCCTAGTCATGTACCTTAGTCACTGGACTACAGGCTGTCCTGTAGTCTACTGAGCAAATGAAGGGGTGTTACCTTTCCAGCAAGCTCCGTCAGCTCACCGTTTCTGTTATACAGTAGGTATCTACTGTATAACAGTAGGTTTCTGTTATACAGTCATTTCTGCACTTAAAACCAGGAGTGAAGTTTGGCTGTCATAGGCATTTCAAATCATTTGAACACCTTAATGGAGTACACAGCACCTTTAAACATGGAAGTATATGCGAGTTGTGCGGAGGAGGGATTTATACGTGTTTCAGTTTGAAAGTTAACCAGTGAACACTTTCCTGTTGTAGTAATCGGCTTAATTGTGCACGGGTCTTTCTTTGACTTCAGTACCTGTAGTTCATTCCACTACCAAGGAATGAGGGGGAGAAATGACACATATAAGACAAATATATATTATAATGTGGTTGTAAGATTGAGGTTTTTTACGGAAGAGTCAAAGCAAGGAAAGTATAACCTGCATACAGAATTTATGGACAGTATCAGGTCAAAAAAGTCCAGCAGTCATTGAGTTCTTGGCCTTTTGTATTTATAGTGAATGCATATGGAAATATTATTAAATTCATATGCAGAATATCTGGAATGGGGACCATGTTTTTATACAGCAAGTCTGATGTCTAAAAACCGCTGCACTGCAATCAAATGTGTCACAGAGACATCTGGACGTTTGAAATGACGATGTATGATACCAAGAGGAATCCAAGGGTAGTATACATTCCACAGTTAAATCTGGATTCAATATTTGTTAGGTTATGGTGTATATTGGCAAAAATACAAATATGCTTCAGAAATGTTATTTTTTTAGTATATTAGAAACATAACGTCCATTGGAGAAGTTAGTGTGTGGGTCATCGTGTTAAAGCACAGTCCTAGTTAGTGGATAGATCCCACAGTGTGTAGTTTGGTGCGGTGTAGTCCAGTCACAGAGTAAGTCAGTCAATGGGGAAGCCTGTGTCTTATCCCTGTTCAGTGACCCCTACTGGTCAGCCAGGTGCCTGCAGTCTGCCTGGACAATTTAAATATGAAGTGTTCTCATCCGGCTTGAGTCTGCAGTACCTGAATTTGTGGACTATGGTGTGGGGAAAAAAAGCAGTGGCTGACATCACACATCTTGGCTGTCAGAGCGTAAGCTTGTCCGCGCCCTCCCAAATCGAAAGAGGGGGGTTTTCAATGAGGGGCGCTGCATGTAAATACGCTGGATGTTGGTGTTCCAGAGTGAGGGAGAAATAGGGGAAAAGGATATTAAAAAGCACATCCGGTTGAGACAGCCCTGGGTTTTGACCATTGACAGCCCCTCGGCCCCCTGTAATCGGTATGGCTGTACTCTCCTGAAGACTCTGGGGGATCTGTGATGTGTTTGCTGACAGGTTGTGTGGTTGTGGCTCGGCTTCGGGTTGTGCAACTGGAGACGCTCGTCAGCGAACATTAGCAGGTGATGAAATATATATGATTCACAGATGTTCAAGCGGAGATGTGCAGACATTTTCACAACCCCACTCATGGTAGCCGCAATTACTGAATTTATAACCCCCTCCCAACACCCCCCCCCCATTGATGCCATAGCAACAGTGTCCATAACCCACCCCAACGACAAAACGTGTCTTAAAACCAGCTAAATGGCTCTCGAAAAACAGTTGCCAGTTGACAGTTTAGTCAATTAATTAGTCGATTAATCAGTTAACTTCCATAGGGGTTTTCCATACTGTTGCTATGGTGAAGGCATTTCTGAAACCCTGCCTCCTTATTGATTCCTCTGTGATAAAAAATCAAACTTTATTATTATTAATTATTCAACGGTCCGACATGTCTCTGATTGTGGATCGGAAGACTTGAAACTAAGTTCCTGAACAGCTCACATTGAGAAAGCTTTCGTGCTGACTGTCCTTGCCAATGAGCTTGAAAATTACATGAAAATGTAATCTTGGGTTATCTGCTATGGCTCAACCAGCGTATAAAATTGCATCACATAACGGCTGGTTCACATCAAAAGATGCAATGACAGTTGGGGTGGCATTGTGGTTGCTATGTGGTTGAAGCAGCTGTCCATAAAGTAAGTTACGCTGTCAGCTGCCTGTAACCCTGTGGTCTCTAGCACAGTAAGCTCAAGTGGCCGAGACAGGAACTACGTGGATTATTTTAATTGCCTGCTCCGGCCAGTCTTACTTCCAGATTTCACTAGACGAAGTACTCATGAAAAACAGTGAGGTGATGTGGGAATTCACAGAGCTAGTTGGAAAAGTTTGCCGAGTAAGCTCTTTAACAGTACAGCAACAGCACATCTGTAACCTATGCAAAAACACAGAACATGAACCTGACATTTTTCAGTAGTGTAGTAATAACTGAAAAGATTGAATATACTGTCTAAGGAGGTGGACATACTATAACTCCAAAGCCTATATGTATTAATGGTAATAAGGCTAACAGGTGGGTATACTGTAACTCCAAAGCCCATATGTATTAATGGTAATAAGGTTAACAGATGGGTATACTGTAACTCCAAAGCCCATATGTATTAATGGTAATAAGGTTAACAGATGGGTATACTGTAACTCCAAAGCCCATATGTATTAATGGTAATAAGGCTAATAGGTGAATATACTGTCTGAGGAGGTGGGCATACTGTAACTCCAAAGCCCATATGTATTAATGGTAATAAGCTAATAGGTGAGTATACTGTCTGAGGAGGTGGGCATACTGTAACTCCAAAGCCCATATGTATTAATGGTAATAAGGCTAATAGGTGGGTATACTGTCTGAGGAGGTGGGCATACTGTAACTCCAAAGCCCATATGTATTAATGGTAATAAGGCTAATAGGTGAATATACTGTCTGAGGAGGTGGGCATACTGTAACTCCAAAGCCCATATGTATTAATGGTAATAAGGCTAATAGGTGAATATATTGTCTGAGGAGGTGGGCATACTGTAACTCCAAAGCCCATATGTATTAATGGTAATAAGGTTTATTGGTGAGTACACAGCACAGGCCCGAATGTTTGGGTGGGCAGACTCCATAAACGTACATTTACCTGTGACCAGGTGGCGTTAACGTGTTTCCCTCGTCCCTCCCCCTCTCAGGTCCTGGAGCGTCTCTTCCTGAAGGGCTTCGCCGTGGCAGCGTCCTGCGGCGGCGGCGTGGACTCCTCCCAGTTCAGCGAGTACGTTCTGTGCCGCGAGGACCGCCGGTGCCAGTCCCTAAACACCTCCATCAGGATAAAGCAGGAGCCCCTAGACTGAGGCATGCTGGGAAAGGGAACTGGTGCCGAGGCAGACTCTACAGCAGAACAAACCCCTCCCCTCCTCTCCTCCTCCGCTCCCTCTCCCCCCCACCCCCACCCCCTCCCCATCCCCGCCCTGCTCAAACCCCATACTCAAGCCCCCGAGGGCTCGAAGTCCAGCTTGCTGGCTCGCGCAGCCGGCCCTGTGGAACACGCCGTTCTGAAGGAGGGAGAATGTAATGTGTAATGTGAAAAAAGCCAGAAAGGAAAAGAGGAGGAAAAAAAAAAAAAAGAAAACCAGAAATGTTTTCATTCCGTTTCTTAAGAAGACCCAAAGAAGTTTAAACATCACACAGGGACATACACAAAAAAAGGACTGCGAATAAAAAAAAAAACACAGATTCTTCACCTTCTTCTGGACCGTTCGTTTCTCCATCTCTAGCCAGGCGCATTCCCTCGTTTGACCTGACAGTGTCCAGACATCCCCCACTGCAGGACTGACCGGGCCGCACAGAGGAGAGAAGGCCAGACAGTCGGTCGGTCAGCGTGGGCCGTCCTGGTGTCCGGTCCTTGTCTCTGAGGCAGGCAGGTGTGGCGGTGTGGCAGAATGTGGACAGAGACAGGGCTCACGGTCGGTTTCTGTGGTGCAGTGCTCCTCTGACGGCATTCATGGCATTATGGAAAGGCTGTACCGACAGTGCCCTTGTGTCAGTCTCCTGCCTTTTTCTCCGCTCTCATTGGACAATACCGTCTCGAGTCATCACGACCCAACAGGCTGACAGGAAGCAGAACACCACAAGAGACAACACACACTGCACAAAACCCAACAGGACACTAGGACACCGTGAGCGCATTGAGACAAAATTGTCACACCACACAGTAGAACACAATACAAGATTATCATTCCTCACAACGGACCACACAATACACAAATCACCATGTGCCACACACACAAGCTAACTCAGCATTAAATACAGCATTAAGTAATGCAAAACAGCATCACACAAACACACAACACAAACACAGCAACAGACAGCACAGTATTGACCAAAACAGCTCACAGCACTGTATGACTTGGCCCACCACCATCCTGTCTAAACTGTATGCTGAAGGACTTCACTTCTAGCAGTCCTGCTTCTTCCCTCAATCTCAACCCAGTGCCATTATTTATGCAGTACAACATTTAATCCTTTTTACTATTGTTTTTTTTTGCTTCAATGACTTATACAGACTGATTTTCAGTATTTTATTTCTTTTTTTTTTTCATATGAAGGATTCCTGGAATTTGTTTTCAGAAGTCATTGGTTTGAAAGTGTTAGTAGGAGCAGATTTGGCACTAGCTGAAACGGCTGTATCTGGAGGCTACATGGCTAAAGCAGCGTAGCTGCTAATGCATTCAAAACCAGAGAAGGCCTCATTGTTGTCATAAAGCTGGAGGGGTACCTGGGTATTTGAAAGTGCTGCTCTGATATTTTCTAAACATTAAAATATGTAATACACAAGAAAAAAAAACCCTTATTCTGCTTAGTATTGTTCTCTCATAATTTGCCTTACAAACATATCTTTTTGTGATAATTTTACACATGGTCACAATGCAAGCAGGAGTCAGATACTGAACATTCCAAATGAAAAGGAAATAAATTGTTTCTCTTTTACATATAAATAGCTTACAAATCAAATATGAGAATCTGCTATAAACTATGTTAAGTTTTTAATGGATGTAAAAAAATGTAGTGTATGATGCTATAAAAGGCTCTTAATTGGCATCACTCACTCAGAGACTGGTATCTGGGCCATATCAGAAAACTGCAGTCACATACTGCCTTCTTTTTTTTCCCAGATCTGGATCTCGATTAAGGATAGGTGAAAGCAATAAGGCAGAAAACTCATCTAGTAAAACAAGAGTTACTTTATCTGACTTGTCAGGCTCCATTGTGGTCTAACATGTCTAACTTAGACCAAGTTTCCTCGGCTACTATGTATTAAAGCATTATGCCCTTTTTTTTAGGTGGGACACCACTTGGAAGCAGCTATTCAGAGTTGGGAACCAAGCCCATAGCCAAACACATCCTCCCTGAGAAACTGTGAGGGCCAATCAGCCATCCTAAGTAAAAAAAAAATAACAAAAAACATTTTTCCAGACGTTTAGCATCAGGAGTCAAGACAAATAGGCTAATAGTGAGATGATGGTGAGCGGGGGGGGAGGTTCTGTCAGAGTGTTTGGGTAGGCCCAGGTATCAGAGCCCACGACCGTACGGAGAGGGCCAGGAAGAACAGCCGCATTCCAGGCGCCCGGTTTATTTCTTTTTGCACTTCAAAGCCGCGCCCTTCCACCGTGCTCGCCCCCGCCCGTGTTCCTGTTTCTCATTGAGGCCGTGTCCCGAGGCAGTTCTCCCTGTCGCCGGCCCCAGAGCAAAAACATCTGATCTGCGACGCCCCATGTGAAGCCCATGTCCCCGTGGGGCACCCCGCCCTGGGGGGAGGGGGGGAAGCAGATCAGACGGATCACATGGGTTAACCTCTCTCGACTGGCGTCAGACACACAGGGTTCCACCCTCTCACTCATTCCGGTTTGAAAAGGTAGCCGAGCACCTGCTTGTAGGACAAAAATAGCACTAATTTCAGACACCTTAGTGTTTGATGAGACCTTGTGATGCACCTGGCGTGATGAAACACGCTCTGTTTGATTGTATTTAGTTTAATTATGTGTTGACTCGACACACATGTGGGAGAATATTTTTCCATGCACTGTCTGGAGAAGAAGCTGTGTACTACAAGCCCAATATCAGAAGAAATGTGCTTTTTTTCCTGAAATGTGCAAGATATTGTTGCTGTTCAAGCTAATTCAAATATCTTCTTTTTGGTCCAGATTTAACATCTGAGAGAATAACAAGACAGAAAAAGTATAACTGATAGATGTGGTTTTTGTTCTTTTTTTCCCCTTTTTTTCCTTATTGATCAAAATAGGAACATAAAGTCCTTGGAGTAGTACGTTAATCTGAACTTGGAATTGTTTTCCTTTCTGGACTGTTCATAATTATTTTCATAATTGTATGTTCACCTAGGAAATGAAAACATAAAAACAGGTGGTAAATAGCTTGGTTACGCTGTATTCGCCGATTAAATAACCACAGAGAGCTGCTTCAGAAGTGGGGTTAGCCCAGTGCCGCTCTTATCTCACGAGGGAGCCCCAGTCAAACCCGTGTCTCTCTCTCGCCCCCTTATTTGTTCTGCCTCATTTTTGTTAGCTGCAGGGCTGAGCTTTGGCGTGTTCCCATGGCCACAAAGAGAATCACCGAACGCTTTTTTTCCCCATCAGTGACGAAGGGCAGCGAAGCTTCAAACTTGGATCCTTGATTAGGCTCCTTTTGACCGTTACAGAGTCCCGCCATCGCCGCTCCTTCTCCAGTCACTCGGGCAAGACGCTGCGCGAGCAAGACGCGTCCGTAGTCCTTAACGCAATCAGGGGATCCGGTGTGCGCTACTCAGTTATAACAGCGAAAACAATTTAAACTCTGGGGCACTGCGATAGAACTACAACGTAACAATGGCACTGTTTAACCCACAGTCGTGCGCTTGTTATATGGAATATATCAGGGTGGAAGACAGAAAAAGCGGTTACGAACAAATGTTTTGGCCACTGCTTCGTCGGGATTGTTAGTAAATGCTTTTTTTTATTTTTTTTGTTGCAGTGAATTGAGCCTGACAATATATGAGTGTGGTTTAAACTCATTTCATTAAAGCCTATGTACCTACAAGAGGCCTTCAATTCTGTAATTCAGTAAAAACTGTTCCAGTTTTCCATCATAAATCTACGAGAGTCTTACCTGAGCCCAGAGTTCGTTCACGGATATTTCTGCTTCCGCTCTGACCTACGCAAGCGCGTGACACTACCTATCCCTGTGGAGGCCGAATTGGCGAATGTGCTAAACTAATACGTTAGTATAGCATGGTATCAAGACAGAAATTAAATAAAGGAAATCCCCAGTTTAAATTCATATGGTTTTTGTTTTGTCTTCTGCAACAAGGTCTGGTAGTTGTGTAGAGTCAATGTACAGAATGAAGTCTTGTTATGGAAAGAAGTGTCTGTTCTGTTTACTGGCGTGTTTTTGTTCTCACCCCCAATGAGTATGTACTCACGTGTGATGAGTTTGAACACCGGGAGGGACGGCCACTTCTCTGTGTGATATTGAGTCTGAAGACTAGTCACTTGTATAGTAATTTGTACATTGAAATGTAATAGGACTCCTGGTTTGAGTGTGTGTTTTGGCAGAAAAAGAAAAGAAATAGTAATTAACAAGAACCTCATAGTCCTATTTTAATTTTCCTGAAAAATTCTTTCATCAGGAATTAAAATTTGCAAGCAATATGTTGTGTATATATGGATTTTTAAAAAAAGACATTTCAAAGGTATACAAAGGTGCAAATGTATATTATTTAAACAAATGTTTTAATAATTAGTCAATAGTATTAAAGGGCATGTGTTAATTTACAGTGTCTCACTTATTTGATTTCATTTGCATATTTTCGTTAATAAAATTATGTACTGTTTATTTAATATTTGTTTCCTGGCTTATTTTGTTTAGATTTTTATTGAAGGAGTTGTACCAGATCCTGTTTTCTAAGGTTCTCATCACTTGCAACAGACCCCAGTCTCTCCACTTCCCAAGCCAACGTCTCACCAGTGGCATGCTCAGCCTGTCTGAGGGGCAGGGGCGAAAAAATAAATAAAAAGGGCACTTCCTCCAAGTAGCGGAACTGAGAAGGCACAAGGCCAGTCTTTCTCCATTGGAAAGTCACCTGACAGAGCACATGGGGCAGCTCTTGAGGGCACGTCATCAAGTTTTTTTCTAGTGGAAGGGCACTCTAGAGGGCAGTGCATCACATTTTCTCGCATGTAGGGGCACCCAGGAGGGCACTTGCTCTGTGTTTTTTTAACTAGACAGGCACCGCCCTGAGCACGCTAATGCATCTCACAGTGTGAACCACCCAGAGGCCCTGCTCCATGTTCTCAACACGGAAAGTCCTTACACCATCTTAATCAAAACATTTTAATTTGATTCATCTGAAGCAGTGTAGCTTAGTAATTTACTGTTTTTTTTCCTGGGGCACACTTTTGTACAGGTATTGACTTTATACTTACAAAAGTATTCATATAGCACCAGAGACTGGATGGCACCTGCTTAAATTAGGAAGTAGAACGGACAGCAACAGAACAATTCATCTGGTTTGTCCGTACAGTCTGTGGCTGTCAAACTAAGAGTCCTGACCCTGTATTGACAATTGAAAGTTTTTTCAAACACAATGATTCTGGTCAAACATCTGAGCTTTTCTAATTTAATGTCATTGAAGGATAGAGTGAATCAAAACAGCCTCCATGCAGCATCTTCAATCCAAGTTTTCAGAAGCCTGTGAGCTTGTTTGGTAGGGATGAGTCATAGAGCCGGTGAAAGTGCTACTCTTTTAATTGGCCCACACTTTCAGTATATTACTTCTGGCTGAAATGAGTTTAGCATCACAGTGGGAATTTACACCATATCACTGAGGAAAAAAAAACACTGAAACGTCATTTGATTTGTTTGCTGAAATCAAATCTAAACTCTTATCCATCCTGTGCACCTTTTAGCAGCTGGAGGTAGTAATTCATAGTTGGCATTGCTGTGTTCTTCTTTTGTGAACATTGTTTTCATTAAATGGGAAAAAGCATTTAAACAGATATTCTCTTTAGCATTTTAATTGAGCTTGGTTTTTGAGTCCCTTCAGAATGAGAGCTTTTCTTTTTATTAAACGAAAAAAGGAGGTTTCAGAATTGGGTGTTCTTTGAAACAGATTTACTTAATATTTCGTGTCAGTTGTGCATGTTCTTAAAAATATGCCAACAAAATAATCTGCCAGTGTGTGTCATTGCAAACTGTCATGTTGTATCAGCTGTAATTAAAGTCTGACAAGAATCTGAAGTGCCATAATATTACAATCAAGCACAATTGAATAACTTGGCTTTCATCAAAGTTTTATACTGTAGTATAAAAAAAACAGTTTTTCATGGATAAACCCACAATACCAGGCTCATTCTGATCCAAAGAGAGATATAGGAATTTCCTTGGCTTAGGAAAATCCCTTCCATCCATGCCTCTGTGTCATGAGTTAACTGTTTTGGTTGTCTCCAAAATGCTTCTGATTAATTTGTGGTTGTCAGACTCAAGTCCTAGAGGGGTGCAGTGTCTGCAGGATTTTGTTATTTCCTCTTAATACTCAACCGATTTGCAAACAGTTTGTATTTTGTCCATGGCAGCAAAGCTAAGTTTTCCCATTCTTTTTCAGTGGAACTCGGATGAACTGGGCATTGTGGAATTAAGAGTGAAGTGAACCAAGCGAACAGAGCAGAAACATTTTTTAGGTTTATGCAAATTCAGAGTGAAGTCACCAAGCGGTGGCCAATCAGATTGTTTCTTGTACGTAGAAACCTTTTGTCATAGGACAACCAAATGGAATCAGTCAAAGAATTTTAGTGATTTTAGTTTTTTCCACTCCATATCCTTCTTTTCTATTAGGAAAGGTGTCCATAAACTTTTTATGGTGTAAAGTTTTTCACTTGAGACTGAATATAGCACTACTCTGTGGTATAGTGCCTTAGGCTGGACATTGGGTATCTGGCAAAGTAAGGGTTATCTCACTGCTGCACAGATTCAGTGCTGGGGCCTACTGAGCGCACATGCTTTCAGTCCAGCTAATTTTCGATCAGGCATGGACAAGGTGAAAACACACAACATATAACCATACATTTCTGTTATATGGTCTTTTGAATTGAACTTGGACTTAACTTTTTTTAGCATCTATGGCTTGAATATGATTATTCCTGTTAATCAATCAGACAAAGAAACAAATACAGGATATTTGCTTCTTTGATTGATTGATCAATGGGAATAATCATAGCCTGAAAGCACATTCCATCAGTGATTAGAAAGCTGATATTGATTAGCAACCCTTTGAATAAACATTGTACACATGTGTGCATAATGTAGCCTTAGAGGGCAGCCCATTGCAATGGCTAATTTATGCTGGGGATCGATGGAAAGGTCATTAAACTTGAGGAATTGTGTTTTCACTTGATCTGGATACCAGCACACAAAGGCTAGCTTTTGACAGTTCTGGTGTATGGTATGCAAAGCTATATGAAGATTCTGTGTCATGTTTTGAAGAACTGTCTTAGTTATGGTAGCTTTGCATCACTTACACACATACACTATGGCAGGCAAGTTCAGACCCTGTAAACCAGGTTAAATAACTGTGTAATTCACTGGTTCAATCTGACATTAAATGGTAAAAAATAGCAAAAAACAAACATACGAGTGTCCTCCAGAAACACATTCCAGATAGACTGGACTGGACATCTATCTGAGAGGAACGTTACGGTGCAGAGTCATGGTTCGACTCAACACTGTGTGCAAAGGTTTCTGGGTATTCCATTCAGCGCTTAGCAATTTCCAAGAAGCCAAGGACAAAAGGATTGCCTGCTCAATTTAGTAAACAGTGTCTTTATTCCTTTACAAAATAGGTACAAATACAGAAGAATGCTTTCCACACCAACAGGAAAATTTCAGAATATTTACAGTTTACCAAAAATAACGTAGTTCTAATAAACACACGGTCTCTGTAAACAATATGTACAAATTATCCATACATTAAAACGCAATTTTCCAGCGGTGTGAATCAGTACTGCCTTCCTAGTAATCTTTTGGCTAAAAAGCTGAAGGAGTAGAAATTTCCTTCTGCTTGTTTATCAGAAACCATAAAAATAATTATTAAAATCGTCTTAAATCACTGGACAAATAGGTCTATTTGTGCTTCATTTAAATTATTTAAGTTCTTTTTTTTATTTCTGAAATGGTAGTTTCCAGGATAAAATTACTTTGCCTGAAATGCGGCAAGCTAAAATGCAAATGAAAATAAAAGAAAAAAAGAAAGAAAAATATAAATAGTTAAAAAACAAGTTTCCCTTTAACAGCTATTGACAATACTGCTGATGCTTTGAGCTTTTTCTATGTATAATAGCAACACAGTTTTATTTCTTTATTTTTTTAAATTGCAGTAATACACAAAAAAACTAAGTACGGTGCTCTTAACAAAACAAACCTTCAATGCACATTAATTTCAAAAGCCACCAAGAAATGTTGTCCATTCAACAAATAAATTACAGAGAGACACGATACAGAGACACGAAAAGCTGCATAGAAACAAGAGGCTCCGATTTGAAACAAAAAAGGCCATGGAAATTGGGTTGGGTTACAGAGTTAGAGCTCCACTTGAAATACTGCAGGTACAAAACGCACGACCGAAGAGCACATCCTGTCTACAAAACAGGGCGTCCAATCACTCAACTAGCCGATTAATGCCTCTTTCTTTGTGGTGGTGGTGATGGTAGCAGAACAGAGAAATCTCAGGACTCAAACCATTCCTGATGCACTCTATGACCTGGATCCAATCCTGTCCTTTGCTCTGACTCACAAATTAGTTTTTGTCTTTGTCGAAAAAGGGTCATCAATCCCCAACTCCCATTAATTTTTTGAAATGAGATAGGAAAATAGTAACATATTTTTTATTTGTAAGTCAAAATTTAAAAATCTTGTATTCCTAAAGTATCTTACATCAGGAGTACTGATCTAGAATCAGTTCTGCTCTGGTCATATCCATCCAAAATGCAAAGCTGATTTTAGGTCAGTACTCATAATGTGAGATTCTGTATGAAGGATTGAATCTAAGACAAGGACATAAAAACATAAGAGGCCAGATTTAATCAAATGCAATTAGCCTCTGTAAGAGCATATACAATATCAATCAAATGGACTTCATTATATTTATATTTTGTGATTTTTTTCTATTTTTATTCCAAAGAACATGTCCACCCATCTCCAAAAAAGAACACTCCAAATTAAAATGTACAGTCTGTTTTCAATTGAATTACACCTTAACAAGACGAAATGCATATGACTGAATCTAGACCAAAGATTTCTTTGCAGACAATTCTGTCCCCCTACCCCAACTGCTGTCTGAACACCTGGGCAACAGGTGTGAAGTGCAGTGCACTTGATCCCAGGTCATCATAAACTCAGAATGGGTTCTGAGATTGATGACATCATCATCAGCATCACCATCATCATGATCATTGTGATGATCCTGGAGCCCTTCAGTCACTTTACACCACATTTTAAAAAAACTGCTAAATCCATTAAATATTAACAAAACAAACACGCCTTTGATGTCCTCGTATAGATATTGTGTTGAGGTCCCTCGACTTGGGAGGACAAGGAGAAAATATTCCAGATCCCCACGGCGAAAAACAAGCGTAGTAGCTTTGACTCTTGTACTTTCATGGACACATTCAATAGTATCAGAACAAATATGCTGTATTAACACAAACGTTACACGCAAAACAAAGTGTCTCCCGACTTAGAGGAAAATCTGATGTTCGATGATTTTACAGAACGACAGTTCGACATTCACAAATGGTTTTCAAAATTTACTCTCGCTAAAATATCCAATAGGCTGTTTAAAAAATATTTTACATGCTGTTCAAAACATTTTTTTTAATCAACTATTTACATTTAACTGTACTCAGTGTCAGTGAATTAAGCTGAATAATTTATTCTAAAAGATGCTCAAATATAAAAATGGCTGAGGAATTAGCTGAAGGTTGAAGTTTTTGATACAGTTTTTTGCTCTGAAGACGTAAGTCTGTCTCACACCGATATCGTAACACTGTAGCACAGTATCTGGCATTTGAATTTAAATAATTACACAATAAAAATTATAAATTATCCTTCATTTTGAGAAGTTTCATTCATTAGAACCACACCGTAAGTTGGCATGACATGAATGGGAAACCCACTCTTTGTGTGTTCAGTTCTGTCTTGGACACCAACTCTTAAACACACATTTCCTTCATAAGGTCCTTCGTGGTCTCAAACCCACGTTTTACATGGCCTTCTTTGACATCCTCAACATATAAATTACATGGATGCGTTTTACTCTGGAGCTAAAACATTGGAGAGACACAATCTTATTTTTTTTCGTTCTTTTTTCCTTTTTTTAAAGCAATGTTAAGGTCACAACAGAGACATTTAGCTGTAGCGATGATAATCGACTGAAGGCACATTGCAGGAGAGACGGAGAGAGGGAGAGAGAGAGATACAGAAAGAGAGGGAGAGAGAAATGGAGAGAATGAGAGAGAGAGACAAAGAGGAAGAGAATCATACAGAGTGAGAGTTATAGAGGAATACAGAGAGAAAAAGAGAGGGAGAGAGAAATCAAGAATGCGACAGAAATAAAGGGAGAGAGACGAACAGAGGAATAGCGGGCGAGACAGCTTAAGGAATTAAAAGAGAGAAACAGGCCATGAAAGAGAAACAGCTGTAGAGGGATAAAAAGAAAAAAGAGGTGACAGAGAGAGAGGAAGAGAGAGAGAGAGAGAGAGAGGGAAGTGCTTGGGCAGAGTCGGGGCTGGGGCGCAGGGTACGGGGCGCTACTTGAGCAGGGCGCGATAGAGCAGCAGTGATCGGGCCGTTTCTCTCTCCTGCTCCATGTAGAAGATGAGGTCCCTGAGGTTGACGCGTGTGATGCGGTGCCGGGGGTACTGCCGGGAGGAGGTGGAGGCCGCCCCCGAGCCCGCCGGCGAACCCGCGGAGCTCCCCAAAACCTGAGAGGGACGGGACGGAAAGTGTTAAACACACACACATCACAGACACACCTCAAGACAACCGCTAACTCCCAATCAGCTACCACAAGATTTCTGATGGATCTGATTGGCTGGGGCAGTTACAGTGAGATGTACTAACTGATCATTGGTTTATTGGCAAAGTGCATCCATGGACGTTGGGCAGAGTTACACCACCATTGGTCTCATTTTGGAGTGAGACGGCTGGCATATCACGGCCTTACATGACAGAGTTACATCTCTCTGCTGCAAGCGTTTCTGGTTCTGAGAATCTTCATTGCCTTTCCATCATAAACATCTTTCAAGAGACATCGACAGCAGTGAGTGCAAGATTTATTGAAAAAATTAAAGATCTAAAGAGCAAAGTGAATAGAGCAGTTTCAGAGAGGAAAAAATAAAGGAAATAATTCTATAATAACTGTATGATAATAAATCAATGTTTAATGATTAATTGAACCTAAAACACTGAAAAATTAAACGATTTCATTTGACTAAAGGGTGATTTTCAAAATATACAAAAAAATAAATATAGCCATTTCCAAAAAGCTTTTCATTTTCTTATCTCACAGTATTTTATATTGGTTTTTTCCAATTTGCTTGAATATTGCAGAATATGTTTACAAAAACATCTAATGGAAGTTTTACATGAAATATGGTTTTCTTTAACTTGAATAAAAGTAATGTTCAGAGCAACAGATAGTTTTAATAATGGTAGGAACATACAGGCCTTGCTCTTCTGAGTATATTGACATGCAAACGGCATCTGCACTTTATAGATACATGAAAGTTTTTAAGAACAAAAGATATACCAAAACACCATTTGACTCTAAATTAACACAACAGCTCTGGTGATCCAAAAATTCAGCACATTGTTGAGTTCTCTGAAAATCCTATGAAAGGTATCTGATTCAAATACAAGCTGACATTCTTTTCTGGTTTGAAGCTTTTGTTTGGATCAAGCTCAGGCAAGAAAAATTAAAAAGACATACTCTGGTTCAGAGAAAATCACAAAACAATTTACGCTTGTTAATAACAAACGTTGGCCGAGAAGATCTCTAAAGTTGCAGAGTGGAAGCATAGCAGAAAGATATAAGCCAAGCTCAGTGATTGCAAACCCCGCAAAATGGTCTCTTTGTAATTACGCTGATTGCCATTTATAAACATTCAGGGCTGGAGACGGACGCTAATCGCTAACATGTGAGGGAAGGAGGGACGAGAGACCTCCGTTGCGGTTTTACGGCCGTTGCACCACTTGCGTGACCGTATCCGGCAGAACATTGTTCATATTCTCAAAGACGCAGTTCTATTCTCAAAAGACGCAGGTCTGACGCCAGACACGATGCGAAACCGTGGGAGGTCACCGCACACCGCCTCCTCGGCCTGTTACGGCAGAAGTTTAACCGCCTGAGAAAGTTTCAATGGAGTGATGGACAGTTTAGGGATTCATTAAGATGAGTGTCACCTCCGGTGCTCAGGAATTTGGAAGAGGAGCAAGTCTTCCTCCAAGTGCCCAGAAATAATTACAGAGAGACAAGACTCTTGAGTCTTGGCGTTTCAAACAGCAAAAAAACAATTGGCCCATCAGACAAGAAGTGCACAGACAGCGGCAACCAATGAAACAATGGTAACAATGATTCCTTTGGGTATCCACCAATCACAGTCAGGGTTGTTGTAACGTTTGTTACCAACTTTCTCTCTGGTTGGTGGAGCTCCATTGTGTTTTCTAGCAGTAAGGTGATGTCACCACTGTCTCCTATGCCTATGTAATTATCCCTGACTATGCCAGTCCGGTGCTGCGTGAGCCACCATCTTCCTTGCGGGCCTGCCGGTTGCCATGCCAATTACTGCCAGTCACACTCCGCCCAGGCACTACCACTCAGGGGGACAATCAATCCCATCTTTCCCGGCTGACGGACGTCCTTCACCTGAGCAAGTCCAGATGCGTTTGGACGCACAGCGTCGCATTGCGGAGCTCCCATCAGCACACCTGGCCACCCTCGTTTTCAAACGGCTCAAAACCCATAAAACACACAGTAACACTAACTGAAAGACTCCAGACTTAAAACCCCAATTAGCAGCACATTAACGTGCCCCCGATCTTCATCTTGCAATGAATATGTCATGTGACTTAGGGAAATGAATGTCAGATGCTGATTGGTCCAATGCTTTGGCAGCACAGTTAGCCGGTGCCTCCTACTACCAGCAGAGACCTTAAAGAGCCCTCCTGTCCAAGAAAAACCATCCTAACTTACAGAACAAATCCCTGGTTTGTTGAGAGAGCTCTTGTTAAAAATGGGCAGTTTTTTTTTTACTGTTGGATAATTCTCCACTGCCCATTACCTTGACACGCCACTTCAGGGCAGCTTTTTGGGGAGTTATTATCAGCCGCTGCACCACGCCCTGAGATGAAAAGGAGCCAGCGGCTCCCGCAGGCGTAGCTCCACTCCTGGCCCCGCGGCGGGTGACTGGAGGCAGCTGCCAAACAGGTCTGCTTACCTGTGCTTACCTGCGCTGCAGCGCCATAGAGACAGGTGCCGTGAACCACAGACCGGGGCCTTTGTCTAAACCAAGTATCAACAGGCCCTTCCTGTTGACAGCTGAGCGCCTACACACATCAAGCCAGCCAAAGCAGAGAGAATGGGAGAGCTAAATTATGTCAAATTTAGTTATATACTATACTGGAGAGGGTATAATAGAGCGCTCAGACTATGTGCGCTTCAAATTTAATGGGCCATGTGCCAGGATGTGTACCTTCCCCTTAATCACCAACACAGGGATGGGAGCAATCTGATATCACCTCTACAGAGGACATACCGATTATTTCTCATCCTTCTAGCCTTTTTATTATCTAATCAATGTAAGATAATGCAAAGAATATAAATAAATCGTTATCCGATCATGGCAGTTTTTGTTTGTTTTACCATTTAACCAGGAAAGTTCTCAGGAAAGAGAACGGATTCTTTTGTAAATGAGACCTTGCAAAGACGGCAGCACCAAATGTTACAGTGAGGAATTGAATGTGCCCCTTCTCCGTCTCCTGTGTCCCAAATGTGTGCACGGATTTCATTTGCCTGCATTTTCTACAAAAATTGTGCTTCTCGTTCGCAGCTTGTGTGTATAGGCTGCAGAAATCCCAACGCAACGTGTCCATGTCCCCACGTCTCTGGAGGTGGTCGGCCAGAATCGATCACGATCAGAACGTGATGTTAGACGTCTTTAGAGCGCCTAACACTGTCAGAAATAGGATTATCATGACCAGATAACAGCAGTCACGGCAACAACAGTGTTTTAGGCCCCATGACTCATCCTGACATGTATAACATCTATATATAACATCCCGCCGCTCGAAAACGATGTCACACCATCCGGAAAACTAACACTGACATGTAAGTGACAGTTTGACTATTTTGGCAATTTTATGACTTCTTCCTGTAACAATTCCCCAAGTGCCATGGCATGTGTTCTTGCATACATTACAGATGTGATGCGGCTTTCCCGCTTGTTAAGTTACTGAGCAAATGAGGGGGCCGTTCATTTTGAAATTTCCACGTCACCTGAATCTTCTGCTGAATCTGCATTTTCATTTCAGGAGTTGCAATCAGGGTTTTAACAAAAACCATCAAACACAGGGGTTTTTCCAGCACCAGGGCTGAGAACCATAAAGCACGATGAGCAAACTGTGTCAGAGAGAGTGAAGGTATGCAGTTTCACAACACATCCTCCAATTTATGAGCATTTCGTTGAGTGAGATCACTAGGTAACTTTGGCTGGGGTGGGCCTTCCAGTGCGGGTGCGGACAAGGCCAGAGACTCACATGCTGTTCGTTTCTGACCGGCTTTAAGGTGTCAGCACATGGCAGCGTGGACAGAGTGGGCTCCACGCTCTAAAGTTCCTGTAATGGCTTTCTGACTGCAGGCCACAGACTCACTGACTCTCATCGGAGCATAGAGGAACTTGGAACCCTGTTTATATGGAGTCAGGCACACTGTACATTCACAGGGAAACCCACAACAATCCAATTACATGGCAGAAACCATATTGTTGATGTGAAACATGGCCTCCCATTAACTCCATTAGACATATAAAAAATGCTACTTAAGAAAAAATGCTAACCTGTTGTTTTATTAAAAAACCGCCAAAACTTTTAAAATGGAGTTTAACACTTTAATTCATGGTCAATGACACTGACGGTCCGCAGTACATATAAATGTGTTTGTTCTGCAGACCATTTATGTCCCTGCTGAATCCACAGACGCCATGCGGAAACATCATTACTTTCACGTTTCTCCTACTTCATTTGCAGAGAGAGACCACAATCACTCCCCTAGTTAAAACGCCATTCACCATAATTACAATCACCCATTTGATGGCGGACTGCTGTCTTTCTCAGTCTTAATCTCTCTCCTGTCTTTCTAACTCTCCCTCCTCCTCTCTCTCTCCTCTCTCTTCATCCTCCTCCATTTCTCTCTTTCTCTTCCCCCAAAAATGACTAACGACAACAAAAAAATTATCCAAAACAAGACAACAAAGAAAAACTATTTGAAAGGAACCTAACATGAGACCGCACTATGACACATCTGTAAATAAAACAAATCCCACAATGAGGACGCAGAGAGGAAAGCCGAGCGACAGCGCAGTGTCTGAAATGAGAAATCAGACTACACAAACCAGATGGCTCCTTTATACACCTTGAGGTTAGTTACTCAGTGCCAACCCTCTGAAGAGGTAGAGAAGAAGGGCCAGATCTGACAGGGCTCTAGAAGAACACTTCTTAGTCTCATTTCATGGGCAAAACAGCCTTTACTGTATAAAGTTCCTTATTTTATTTTTCTGCCTTTTCCCCTATGACTCCCATCAACTGATTGTATTGTTAGCACTCCCTATAAAAGTCCTATAAAATCTAGCAAAAAGTAGATACACATGTGCCGTCCAAAACTTAAGATGTCATTCCCTGCTTCTTTTCATGGCGCTGTCCGCAGGCTGAATGTGCTCAGACACGAGTCAGAGGAGGACACTTAATGTGGGGCTTTGTGCAGGTAGACCACAGTTCCCAGGCTGACCAGTTGGGGTCGCTGGAGAGCACTGAGACACGGATGTCTCTCACGACTGTATCCCTTAAAATTGCATCAGAGTCTGGATTCTATAGCAGACCGTGGGGCCCATCCACTCACTGAGACAGCTGGGTAAACTGCTCCAGAACTAAGTTAATTCTTAATTATGTTCTCAAGCCACCTCTCTGAGAGCCTTCAAACAGGAGAAGCCTGAGAGACTCACGGCCCCTGCAGTGATTCCGTAAATATGAGCTGTGGCTCAGGGGTCACCTCAGGGGTCAGGGTAAGCAGGCTGGTCTAGGAGGCGCATGGTGCTGATGGAGTGTGGAGCTGCCTCCGCCTGGCTGCCATAGCGATGATGTCACCGTGGAGGCTTTCAGGGAACAGTGTGGCTGGCAAGCCCCAGTTACTGTACATGTTGCTCTGCTCAATTATTTACTGTCAGTGTCCTCTGTTCTCATGTACAGGCACACGCACACAAACACGCACACACACAGTACATACACACATCCACAAAAACATACATGTAAATGTGTACATACAAACATATCCAAAAACACACATACATACACACACACACACACATATAAAGATATATACTCACACACAGATATATACACATATATATGTATATATATATATATACATGTACGCACCGATGCACCCAAACACTCATACTACACACATATCCATGCACTTACATACTACTCACTTCACACACATACACAGACACTTTCACAGTGCTTTTTGCAATGAATCATTGCCTATTTGCCCTGTCCTTTTTTCCACACCACATTTTTTTGTGCGTACTCTAAAGAGGAGAAACCACATCTGTGACCAGCTGGCACACCTGGTGTGAGAGCTGCATCCGCAGCCAGGATGGGAGTCCCAGGACTGTGCTAACGGAAGTCTCCCATGAAGGTGGTTTAAGGTCACTCACCTTATGCCTCAGATCAGAGCTTTCCAGGCACTCAAGACTGAAGCCAAAGGTTTGTTTAAACTGAGTTTAAGTGAGCACATCCATCAACGCAAGTACCTGGTAAACACCTTTTTCCTATTTGCACAAAAAAAAAAAAAAACATTCACTTGGGAGCTCCAAACACCACACTCGAACATTTAGATTTTTGAAGGTCTGTTGGCCATAAGGAATATGCTCTGACCCTTTTTACTCTATCCAAACATCTGGGCTCTACACCGGTTTTATCAGCACCATTCAAAAAAATGTGTGCATTTACACTGTGCTTTCAAGTGAAGACACATGGCACACACACACACACACAAACCATTCTGGAGGTACGCCAAATCTGTAGCTTGTGCTGAATCTGTGTCCTCAATGACCATTGATTGGCTGAAACCACACAGTCATACAAATTTTTTTTTAAGAATGTTGTGGGCTCGATCAGAATTTCTCCCTAACTTTGACTCACCATTTAATTCAAATGTTTAGTTTATTTCCTCACAAACAATGTAGCAAGTTTAGCAGTCACCTTGATTAACTTGTCGATGTGTATTTGCATAGCAATAATCAGTTAAGCAGAATATCAGAATATCTACCACACTTTTTTAACACCATACTCAGAAAATGGAGAACAGCACACTTGGTGGGAGTTTTTGGTTGCAAATGGAACCACAGCTCACTCAAGCACACAACAGCCTGAATCCGAACAGCATTTGCCCTTAACTACTTTTTGTTATGCAATCACGTATTGGCAAGTTAATCAAGGTGACTGATAAACTTGCTATGTTGTTTGTGAGGAAATAAACTAAACATTAGAATTAAATTGTGAGTCAAGGTTAGGGAAAAATTCTGATCGAGCCCACAACATTTTTAAAAACAATACGTCTTTGCAGTTTCAGCCGATCAATGGTCATAGAGGACACACATTCAGTGCAAAACCCAAACTACAGATTTGGCGTACCTCCAGAATGGTTTGTGTGTGTGTGTGTGTGCACCATGTGTCTTCACTTGAAAGCACAGTGTAAACGCACACAGGTTTTTGAATGGCGCTGCTCAAACCGGTGTAGAGCCCAGATGTTCAGATAGAGTAAAAAGGGTCAGAGCAGTCAGAAAATATTTCCTCATTGACGTAAACATGTAGAAACAGCTGTTCTTTTGTTTTCTTTTTGAAACGTGCACCTCATCTTTCAATTTAGAAGACTTGCTTTACTGTTTTTCTGCCATCACTGATGGGCGAAGTATCCCGCCAGCCTCGCTCACCGTGATGCGTTTTAGATGAGCTGTGTTTGGCATGTGTGATGCTTGTTTCTCTGACTCCGTTGGGCGGCGCCCAAAGAGGGATGGCAGCGAAGGGGTTACTCGGTCTCTTGCAGCGAGCGAGCCACAGCCCTCAGCGAAGTCGGAAACACTCAGATCAACGCTGACTGACTGGCTTGACTGACCGAATGCCAGGAAACAAAGCTATACCACATGTTCAACAAAATTCCACAGCACGCACCAATCGCGTCCCGCCGAATGGCGTTTGTGCCGACTGGAGACTCCGCTCTCCAGTCCTCACTCTCCGATAAAACACAGTCTCCATTTCGCAAAGCCTTTCTCCTATTCATTCCATTACAACTAATCAATAACAGACAGCTTCCATTCATGGACAGAGAGAGAGTGAGCGACGTAGAGAATGAGAGAAACAGAAAAGCACTGTGAGAGACTGTGAGAGAGAGACAAATGAGAGACAGCAGAGAGAAATTGCAAGAGAAGGGTTCAGGGAAAGAGAGACAGAATGAAGCAGACTAAGAAAGCATGAAAGAGAGAGGGATAGTGAAAGAAGCGATGAGGCTGTTTCGAAAGAGTTAACAGATGTCAGATTTACTGGCTCCTGGCCTTCCGACATTGCCCAAGACGCCCATTTGAAATGGAGTCTGCTGAGCTCCAATAAATATATGAAGAACTTCCAATAATAATTAGCAGATGTACGAGCATGATGCATCACACAGTGAAGGAACATGTCGGACTTTCTCAGCGGCGTGGAAAAAATGATACACAATTAGGAGAGCAGCTCGGAGAAGGCCTGCTGCCGTCTGTAGATTACAGGGTGTGGACAGCAGATAGCCAGCACCACTGGCAGGTTAAACGCCGCTTCTTAAGGACAGCTACCCCTGAGAATCAGGGCTGTCTTATACACTATTCCCCCCCTCCCCCCCTCCCTCCCTCCCTCCCTCTTCCTGGGCCTCAGTTATAGAGGGAATAAAGCCAGATATGTGTAAAACCTGGCTCCAGTAAAAACTCTCTTTTCTGTGAGCCAGAGTAATTTGTTTCCTGTTGCTACGTCTCATTCTAGACAGGGGGAAAATAGTCTAGAATAATAGTAAAAATAGCTTTACTCTCTATCTGGGCATTGTGAAAACCTTGTGGGAATAAGAAATGGGGGGGGGGGTGGGCGGGAAACAAGAAAAGAAAGAAAAGGCCATGGCGTTCTGACCCGGTGAAAAATGGACAAATTAAATACAAAACAAACAACTTCAATCCAATCCTGAAGTATAGAACAACAAATCTTCAAAACGGCCAATCGCAGAGCATCTTAATGCGCGGTACAAAACATAAAAAACAGTGACGCTGCGGCATGGTGAAGCACAGCAACCGTACAGAATTTCAGTCAAGAAGAAAAGACTGCAAAAAAAAAAAAACACCTTATTACTGCTAACTCCTGCAAGCCATTTTGGTCTCCAAAGGTTTTAGACTGCCGGGGGCCATGTGTCTGCGCTGTTTCGGGAAATGACTTGCCTTCGCACGAACGCGGCTATGTTCTGCAGCACCGCTGCCCCCAGCATCCCCTGCTTGATTTCTGATTAACCCCTTCACTGCCTCCCCCTTTCACAGGACGCCTCACAACAACGGGGCATCTCGATCCGCTCTGCCTCACAAAAGCCAGCATGCATCAGACAGGGCTTTTAAAACACGCTTTAAAAAAAAAATAAAAAATGCCCGCATTTAACTATGCCATCTAATTCCACTATTTTAGGCAATCTCAGTATTCAAAACTAACTTTGTAAAAATGGGAGTTGGAGGAAATTGTCCAATAATAAAAAAAAATGCCCGAACAGGAGCGGTGTTTGTCTGTTTGCTGTTGATCTACGTCGAAGTTCAACGCCCGCATCGCACTCTGCACGCGTATCAGGCGCCGGACTGAATCTGCAAACTAGTTGACACAACACATAATTAAAACATCTTGCTTTAGGTCAGGAGTTTTCTAATTAGCGGAGTACTGACAAAACTGCAGTTCCATCGCCTTGAGTTTCCACGTCGACAGGTTACCGCGGAGATGAAAGCTGACCCTGAAGCTGATTTTTCTGAAGCACTGCTCCGGAGCTACCTCAGAGGACAGGCTTAAGGTCACCGACCCGAACAGCGCACGCCTTCTCTCCACACAAAACGCTCAAAACTTTCCTGCCCCCAAACTATATCTTTGCTCTTTGCATAGTGTAACAAATCCTTTTTTTTTTAATATGAGAGGAAATACTGTTAGTTACTTTTGTATTTATTGGTTTGCTTACAGTGTGTTGGCCTGGTTTATCATATGCACAGATTGTGAAGTGCTGTGTGTTCAGGTCTCTGTTCAAACACAGTTTCATGGCAAAGAAGCAACCATCATCAATATTACCACAGAACAATTCTGAACCTAAATAGATTTCATTCCCAACACAGCTGGGATAAAACCTGCAGTGTGCACAGTTAGGGCCATACTTGCAGAAGATCTCCCACACTACACAAAAACTGTCCTCTATGATGGAGAGAGATTTCCACACCCTGAAACTTGCCCTAATTCCAGAATGAAGAATTTATCAGCTTCCTCTTTACAGCCAGGGTCATGTTAGAGCTGGGCTAAAGATTGATTATATTTACACAGTCTGTCAATGGACTATAATGCTAACATGTTTTGCGGTATTATTTTGCACTGATATTAACGGATAATTAAGAACACAAATCACCATACTGTTTCCTCACTGATGGTATGAATGTACTTACACTAAAACATTAACTAGGACAGAAATGATTTACAGATGGTAAAGCCATATCTCTCCAGCTCTATAATAGCTAATTGTTTTCATGATCCACACAGCTGTTGAAGAGCCCAGAAAAACAATTCTCTTCGTTAGAAAGACCAGAAAGGCCATTTTTCCATTTATACTTTTTACATTTCACAACACATTATAAAAGCCTAGTTATGGAACTTTAGAGCATTAAATATTCAAACAGTTTCATGAATAAAATCAGCTAAACTGAAGATATAATGGAAAAAGTGTAATGAGTTTTAGATTAGAATTCCCTGTCTTTAGAAGTATCCACTAATGGGAACTTGTTGATTTTGTAACCTTCACATAAATGGTATTGCACTGTCATTCTTCGAGGTTTTTGTTTTCCCAATTAAGTTCAACGAGAGGCTGCAGACTGACTTATTAGTCCCAGAATTGTGAAATATAATGGGTTGTGGGGAGGAGGGGTTGCCACAAATGGTGAATATGAGGAGGAATTTGCTGTCTGAATGTAGCATAACAGTCTTTGAAGTCTTTGGTGTGGTTTGAGGGGTAACACCCAACACACAAAGAGACTCAACGCATTTCAACACTTAAATTAGAGTAGAGAAACAGCTGACTGTGCAGTGAAATGTTCAGTGTTAAATTGACTCTCATACAGTGCATGCAATTGCAACAGGATTTAGGATAAACTCTTTTAGAGTCAAATTAATACAGAAAATCTCTCCCCAAACAACATGGCTGCTCTACCCTGCAGGCTGTTACTGACAGGGTAGACCACTTAGCGATCGATTCATCGGTCCAGATTTGTGATTGGAGAACGATGCGTCATGAAAGTAAAAATGGGCGGACCAACCATGTCTTATCAGCAAGTCACTCATCTCAACCAATTTTTTTGTTCTTGAGTAAAGATCAGAAAATGATTTGATTGGTTCAAACAGGTCAATGATTGACAGCTCAGAATATCTCCATTGTTAAGCTCATGAAACAAAACTGATTCATCTCTAGACCAGGTTTTGAGGAGGGCGTAGTGGGTCCGGGGTGAAAAACAGACCTCACTGTCCACACACTTTCCCCCCTCACTGCACGACCTCTTCGACTTCACCTTAAGCTGCTCCAGAAAAGTACCATCTGTTTTTGTTACTTTAACAGAATTCTGGAAACACACAGACACACAAAAAACACCACTCTGCCTCTGTGTAACCAGCTCAGAGTGTGTATACATATAAAAAACCTTATCTACATATTGACTCAGTTTAAATCTACAACCTTCTCCACAATGTTAATTGCACTCCTGGTAAAGGATGCAGGCTTCCTGCACCTTGGGCTGGCTGCCGTGGGCGTGCCCGTTGGCGCGTCCCGAGAGCATTCCGTTATGCGGTTACGCCTGACATCCAACCAGCTCCACCGTACGGTGAGAAACGGTACATTCAGACAGCGAGCAGGAGATTTCAAAGAGAGCAAACTGCCTTTGTAATTTTGTTCCCCATTGGCTTCAATGCCCTGGGATGGACATACAGTATAGCGCAGCTGTACACAACTCCTTAAGTCTTGGAGGGCCAATGATAATGCTGGTTTTTGAGGTTCCATTTGAACCGCGAGCCAATCCAGGCCTTGGAAAACGAGATGTGCAGACTCTTTAGCCAATCAATGACTTCAGCGCTTAATTTCAGGTGTTGAAACTCACCAAAAGCCAACATGCGCACAAATAATTGCCAGGTAATAAGGTTCTTATGCGTTTGCTTTAACGGCTGTCGACAGGTTAGAGTCATGACCGGAGACCACCCGCGTGCTGGGAGGAATCATGGGATTTCAACACAGGTGGTCCATTTACCACTAAGCCCTTTACCCCATTCCTTCCACAGGCTGAGAAATGACTGTGTGTGTGTGTGTGTGCGTACGTTTAAACACACACACACTCGCATGAATTCTCAGGCCAGTGGCACGTCCATAAATTATCCAGGACTATAATCAGTAATCAGCACCTGAGGAAACAGTGAGTGAGAGAGAGACAGGCTGTAACAGACTGCCCCCTGTCAGTCTGGAGGTGTAGTGTCATTAAAGAGCCCTCCCATTCCACTGCATTTTAAAATAACTGATTTATTTCAAATTGCATTCATCAACAAGAACGCACTCAACACAACAGGGTAGATCATATGACTGTTGGTTAATATTGATAAATAAATATTGTGTTTTGGAGCTACTTCCTAGATCGTGCAACCTCGGCTTCCATGTCTTGATCTTATTACCAATAAAAATGAACTGTGTTTTTTTTTTTTAATTTGTGTATAAAAACAACATTAATCGTGTGCAAAAGAAGCTGTTAATTAGGAATGACCTATGATGTAAATTTTAGTAGGCTCGTATATCACTACATCCTTTGGAAATGAGAGTCGAAATGGAGTTGCCGGAAAGTTCTGCACAGCGTGTCGGCTAGTAAACCGGTGCCGTTGCCCGTCTTTTTCCAACCACAACAAGAGCTCCTCTGAAATTTGCTCAGCAGAGAAGCCCAAAGCTCCCACCAGGCTTTTGCTTCTTCACTGCATGAAAACTGAGAGCAATCAGTCTCAAAAGTCCTGTTTATTGGGCTTCTCTGGTCTTCAGTACGCCAATGAAACTTAATATTCACAAAGGCTGTTTCAGAACACATTCCAGAGAAGCGATGAGTTTATTCAATGAGCATCCTACCGCCCAGGTCATAAGCTTATGTCTTACCATAGGTGAAAGTACAACAAATTCACAATACACAGATGATCTTTACAACTACAACTTTCCGTCATATCATCCATGTGGATTTGGAAATTAACGACTGAAAAATTTCTAAATTAACCAGTTAATTATGTTTACTAATTATCTCTGAGTGTCCAATTCCCATATCAGGCCGTGTACTAAACAGAAAGGGAAGCTTGCAGCACGCTGCTACCCTGAAACAAATTTATTTATGCTACACACTGCACAAGTAATGATTGACAATAAATATTAATTGGCAAATTAGCGAAAGCACAGGGGAGTAAATGAACTGTGCACCTTTGTCAAATAGCTGGAGTGAGTATATTTACTGAAAACCAGAGCTAATTGAATGATACGGACAATTAACAGACCCCTAGACAATTATGGAAGACACAGCAAGGATATTAAAAACATCAAACATAAAGACCAGAAAATACGTTTGTACCTTCCCGGAATTTCTGCAGATATGAAAAAAAAAGAATATACATTGTACTTTACATAAAACACAACAGATATATAAGAGTATGTAAAACCAAAGGAATCTTGCTGTCTGTATGAGTTTATCATGTTCGAATTGTTGGAATTAAACGATTAATAAAATTAAAAGAGAATTTCTGAAAAAGGCGTCTCTGCCTGGAGCCCATATCTGGGCTAAGACTCGGGATGCGTGTCGCTGTCAAAGAAGCCCCAGCCCGTCCGCCTTGTGAGGGCTGTAATTGCTTTCTTTTATTTAGACTGCAAAAAAATCAGAGAAAATATAACAAAGGATTATTTTACAAAAAAAAGGAGAGCAGCTCGAAGAAGGTGGAAGGCCCTTTTTTCCATTAGAAGCCATTGCTAACTTGTTAAAATTGATCAAATGGAATGCGGTGAAAAAAATTAGGCTGAGTCGAAAAGTGTGACTTGGATTTAATATTTTATTATTGCCAAGGGACATTCTGAGATCAATGAATTCTCGCCTGTGCTGCACATCAGAAAGAGATGTACTTCAGTCTTTTTAGGGAACATTGGTCTATTTAATTCTTGTGTCTGATGCATGTGAAATATGCCTTCCCTGGCCCTCTTCTCTTGCTCCCGGCTGCGCTGCGGGCAGACATTACTGCTTTTAATGGGACCACATTGGAGAACAGGCAAGCAAGCCAATAACCCCTCTTCTGTAATGGATCGACTTGTTTATTCCCTTGCACCATTTTCCGGGGCTAATTTTAGCCGTACTGTTCTTTCAGCAGAGGAACAAAAAAAAAAAAGAAAAGGAAAAATAGTTCATCAAACTGTGAAATGTGTGCTTTTTATTAGTGGGAACGTGCAATGTTCCAAGGTTTAGACGTCTCCGAACGGTGTCTGTTGTGTCGATTTTCATGTGATTTTCATGGGGGCCGGCTGGGTGCTGGCACTTCAGCTGGTCTGTGATTGGGCAGAATGTGTAAAAAGGGTGGGGCAGAGCTTCTCTGTTTCAACCAATCTCTCCACCCCTCTTGTAATGTAACAATAATTGCATGATGCGGTTTTAATATCTTACTACATCATAACTAACGCCTTCGCCGTATGTACATCACTGTTAATTTAGTAAACATTTTTTCTGCCTGGGCTTTCAATTTTTTTTTTTTTTCAAATTTTCCCAACATCCAAATTCATAATATGATGGTAAACAGACCCTTATATCTTAAATTTGCTCTAAAAGCTGGCCACGAGAGGCAGCTTTGGTGAGGCCAAGCGGCAGTACAGCAGGCAGGAGGGCGGGGGTGAGACAGGGAGCTGGTGGGGGGGCGAGGGACTGGGTGTTTGGGGATATGGACTCTCTGTCCTGGCTGGAGATCAAGGTCAGTGCCCCCCAGGCTGGCTCTGGGTCATTAGGGAGCACTCTGTGTAAGAGTACTGTTTCTGGAATGGAGGGAGTCAGAGACAGAAGCATACACATTTTACTCAATTAACCATTACAACAGAGGAATGTTCCGGTATGAACGGATTTTTTGAATTTGTAGACAAAGGCCAGGCCCCAGTGATATGCACCTAGCCTCTAAGGACAAATGCAATTCAATCAAAACACACTTTACAATACAACGTGGTGTGCTTTGAGTATGTTATATTTTATTGGAGACAAGAAAACGTGTCTTTGAAATGTGTTATTTTACTTTAGAAGTCTGTTCTGACTAAATTTCACATGCCCTTAAAGAGACTAAGGGCAGAATTTAAACAACATTTGTCCTTAACTTTAGCTAACAATTATATGCAGTTTGATTAGTTCAGCAATCATGAACATTTGCCTGCCGAATAGTTCTTGTAGAGAAATGCATTAAATGCTTATTCAGTTGTAAGTGAAAGAGTTAGGGAACATATGAATCCTGGCCAAAGTGCTTTTGAATGAATCTGGCCCATATTGTATTTAAAGAAATAGTTTTTTTTCATTTGTAAAGCATAACTAACCCAAAGCATAAAACGAATTCTGCGTTTTTTTTTCTATCATTATAATCATTTGCATACACAGTGGGTGCAGAAATAACGAGCACCCTTGATGAAGCTGAGCAAGTAAAACACAAAGAGCAAAAACAAACAACACAGACAATGAGCTTTCTTTATTTTGCACAGTGTTTTTGTTCTCCTTCATAAAGGGTGCCAATAATTTCTGAAGCCACTATATATACAACGTTTAATCACACAAACTTTTGATGACTACTGGATGCCAAATGGCCAGGCAGGGGTTTCTTTCACGATCACTTACATGCCATACAGTTTAACGTCTGATATGTGTGTGAAGGTTAGACAGGTGCTCTGGCCGGCCTGCCAGCTCGATGCAGAAATTCAATTAGGCCCCCTCCACAAAGCAGCCCCATCTGTGAGCAATATGGTGGCCTCGCTTTTTAATCAGGCATCTCAGAGTCTGGCAGCGGACCAAAAGGGGCTTTGAAAATGAGCGAGTTGCATTCCCGTGAAAGTTTGTTGAGTTGGGTTTTCCGGGCTGACGACGTTTGGGCGGGGGTCTTCCAAAACAAATAGATAGAATTACGATGGGATACAGTAAACCCTGCAACTGTTAGACCGAGAAACACACAGGACTTTCAAAAATTACATGTCAACAGGTCTACATTTATGTTTGGGAATTAAGTGAATGCTTTTATCCAGAGCAACTTACACAGTTTTCATCATTACACACTACCAATACATACAGCTGGATATACAATTAAAGGTTCATCTTGCACTAATAGGCACTACAGCAGAATCCCACCTGGAAATCGAACCTGCAAACGGTTGAACAACAAGTCCTGCTCTGTAACAATTACACGACACTGTTGTCCCAAAGAGACAATAACAAATACTTTAGAGAGCAACGGAGCAAGGAGTTTTCACGAATGTGATTTCAAGCACTGGTTGGAACACGTAGACAGGCGCCTTCATGCTTTGCATTACTCAGAGTTTGGCCTGTGAGTGGAAAGTCCAGGGAGAAATTTAATCCCGAGCACTGACACTGTTTATATTGGCCTTCATCTAGACTTCTCTGTATATTTTATTACTCATTCTACTCAATTGCCCCACCAAGCTTGAATGAGAGATTTTCTATTCTTTCTATTCCTTCCTCTCTTGTTTGAGTATTACTTGTTGGTTACATTTAACTGGTGAAAAGAAACATGTCCTTATCAAAGACACTAAAGTCAAAGACACTAAAGTCTGTTCTGATTGAATCGCACATGCCCTGGCTAAGTAAGTTTGATTGAATCCAGCTCAAAATCTACTCTCTGAAAAATGAACTGTATCCATGGTGAGAAATTGCTCTTCAATAAAAACTCCAATAACAAAAAAAAAGGAAAAGGCAAAATCTTGCCCACGAAGGGTGTAAGAATGACTGGTTACACTGCCAACATCTTATCTACCATTATAGGAGAAGGGAAAGGAGGATCAAACGACCAATCGAGCTAACTTTAAATTGCGTGAAGTTAGTGTGCACTCCGGTGGAGTGGAAGCTGGCCTCCAGGATAAGGGAAACAAAGAAAAACTGTGATTAAAAGGAAGAGGGTTTCGGTTAAGCGAGTGACCTCATTATCTCTCTCAGCCAATAGGAAGGTTCGGGTTTTTCTGAGCCATTCGTTGTGGGGTGACACAGTGGCCTCTGTTTGGCTGTCTCCCCCAATCCCACAGTTTTGGGTGTCCAAGACCTCAGAGGACAGCAGGTGTGTGGATGTGTGTGTGCGTGTGAGTGTGGGGCAGGTGTGTGGATGTGTGTGTGCGTGTGAGTGTGGGGCAGGTGTGTGGATGTGCGTGTGAGTGTGTGGGAGGGTGGGGGAGGGGGGGGGGGCTTTAGTGCCCCATGGCACAGCCCCCCCCCATGTCTCCCAACTCACAGAAAAACTGAAGCTAATTTCATTCTTCATAAATTTAATTATATGAAGATTAACAAGGGAGGTAATTAATTTCTTTACGATGGGTATCTTTTAAATGCCTGGGGCTCAACTTTGTTGTCAAAACTGTATACTTAACCATTATTACAGTGCAAACCTACATTAAAGACAGTAATAAAAAGTATAAACTTTTCACTCAGATTAAGATACAACTGGATCTTTTTCCCTATTGAAACTACCCTTCTATATCTTTGCAATACATATATATGCGGTTAGCACAAATGCTAATACATTTATGTACATATATTTACATAGAAACACACAGTATGTACTTCATCAACACCAGAATATGTACATGAATATTTATGTCTATCTAAAATAAGACCGTTTAGGTAAATAGTACTTTTTAAATATTCTTCAGGATTAGCTGAATACACTGTGTATATTTGTCTACAAAATATTCCAGTTTATAGGAAACAGTGACACATTGTCAGTGTTTGTTCTGCCAAAAATTTTTGTGCTGTATGAGAAATTCAGATTTAATCAGTTCAGTGAAAGGGCCCCAGTGTGTGTATCCGCAGCTGTTTGGGGCTGGAGCACCGGAGCGTGGAGCTTGTACCTGCGCACAGCGGCGAGCGCACAAACTCAAACTCCTCATGGCGCAGGGCCACGTTTCCAACACTGCCCCACTGTCTGGGGCGGTCCTGTTTGGCAGGTCCAAGCCGCTCGGGCCCGGGCCGGGCGGAAATGCTTCCTCTCATGTTACCGAACTCAGAACCATGCCTCGGAGGTTGCTCCGGACTCCCGAGACGTCCCTCGGATTCCTGAGACTGGCCGTCTAAAAGGGGAAAGGGCTGTCACCTGCTGTTGCGCCGATCCAGATCGGAAAACACCCCGATGCTCCGGACCTCAGGGTCACGGCTGTGTCACCTCACCTGAGTTCACCTGGTCACATGGCCGACGCAAGCGTGCAGCTGCAGGCTGAGGCACACAACTTAGGCCATGAGGAGCGCCATAGTGTTCATTGTGGTCATTTTGCGTTTCAATGTATTTCAGTACTGACTGGCTAAAGCTGCGGTCCACGTTCCTGGTCCCTTTAGAGCCCCTGGCTGTGCTGGTCTTTGTTGCTCCTCAGCACTTCAATTTACTTCCAATTAACACAGTTGGTTGCACAGTTAACCCATCACAAGCAGTGTCTTGAAATTGCTGTGGAGTTCCATGTGAAAACAAAAACCAGCATGCACTGCAGGTCACCGGGTTCTGAAGTGAGGAACACTGGGCTACTGACTCAGCACAGTAAGGCATGAATTGGCTGCTTATTGAAAGGAAAACACAAAACTCCACTGACAGTGCGGGCCTCCAGGTTTTGAGTTTGACACGCCTGCCATAGATAAAGACACTAAAACCCTTCTGATACCCTATAACAGCTGATCCTAGTGTCTTCGGACAGGGGTGTTCAAGCAAAGTCTCCTGGGCATATCAGAACGCATGTTTCTTCCTCTCTTTTCTCCTTCCGCTCTTTCAATAGCAGTTTACATTTTGCAGACCTGTCACGTCGAGGTCCCGCCGGTGGCGGCCATCGAGCACCGGCGTCCTGCGTATCCACTGTCCCCCAGGATCGCACGCCCTTTCGCTCCACGTCCAAGAAATGGCATCGTCCTCTGCCATGCGTCTTCCGAAGTGACGTTCCGAAGGTATACCTCACACTTCTCTCTCACTCACAGTATTTTCTTTTTTGCATCTTTTCTCTTGTTATACCCACCCATACTGAGCTACCATACCTTATTCCACACATCAGATCAACCGATTAACAGGAAGAGGAAGCCATGAACACTAGCAGGGAGAGGCTACTACAGAGTGAGGAGACTTTTTCCTGATAAGGCTCATCTTGCTGTTGCTTTGCTAATGTAGACCTCCAGTGACCCAGCCAGTAATGGCATTGCTGGGAGTCAAACATCCAGCTTAGGGATCCCCAGGTGCACCATAAACAGGCAAGTTTTCTCTGTGAGCACTCCCCCCACACTTCACCTTTAAAGACCATATTGGATAACTTAACGCCCCCCCCCCCCCTCCGCCACCCTACTCCTCTTCAGCTTAATCAACCATGAAAAAAATCACCACGTCACTGTTCGCGCTGCGCTGACTCACTTGACGAGCCTCCATGAGACAAACCCCAGCCGGTGAGCGCAGGGGCGCCCAGATACGAGCTGGGAGCTGCGGCAGGTCAACGGTATGATGCAGGGGGTCAGACCGAGGTCCTGGGGATTGTGGGAGATTTTTTTTAAACACGCCAGAACAGCAGGGCCATGAAGCCCGTGACATTTAGCTAAAGAGAGAGATTCATTCAGTTAAAACAACCGGAGAAGAATCTACATCCTGCAAAATAACATAATGCTGCATAAAGAAAAAATATAGATCATTTCAGAATAATTTGCTTAAATTGAGCAACAATATCTGCCAACAGGACTATAAATTAAAAATCAAGATGTCTTCAACTGAACTGAGACAAAATGTTGAAGGTAAAATGCAAAGAAAATTCATTGTAAATCCACAAATTTTAAGCTGAGAGTGGTTCATGCAGTGCATGAAATATCTTGCATGCTTTTTTTTTTACAGCTATGATATTTTCTACACCAGGGATGGGGATACATATGTAGATTGTATATAATGGAATTTTTGGAATCAAAATTACCACCTAACTGATTGCATGTTTTTATCTGTACAAAGGGATCATTTGTTTTTTTTTTGGTTCCCAAGAATAACAACCTACATAAATGTTCCCACAAACATAGAAGACCTATTTTTATAGCTATAATATTCATGCCTCTAGGTCTGCAATATATATCATATATTATAAAATTATTTGGAGTCAAGCTATACTGTTTAACTGACTGCATTTCAGTTTTTTATTCATTTGAAGGAATCATTTCTTTTTTTTTCCTACGTAAATTCGCCCTGGTCCCTGTGGACGAAATTAGTGCTTTGTAAACACGGCATGCCCAGCCCAGCCTCCTGCACCATACTAACCTCATCCCTGACTGATTTGAGGAACTCCTCCAAAAAATTTCAGAAAACAAACACTCCAGTATCTCTGCAGCGCCGCTCGGGAAGCCGTCGCCCGGAGACAGGCTGCGGAGTTTGGCATCGGATCGGCCTCGCTGACATTACGCAACAGATAACAGATTATCCACGCTCGCTCTTCTAATCGCAGATATGTTTCGATGCGTGCAGATAAATCGCCGCAGTCATCCGCCGTGCGGGTCAGTCTTAGGAATCGCATGCCTGTCAATCTTAAGCCTGGGTTTTCGCTTTTTTGAAATCGCTGCTCCCCGCCCCCCCACCACCACCCCCTCACCCCCACCCTTACACAAAAAAACTCTGCATTAATTAATGTTGCCCCCCCCCCACCACATTGGCACATGTGGGTCCGGGAAGTGAGGGCTGGCCACAGCCCTGTGCTCGATGTCATATCCCTTAGTATGCTAATGATGATCTCCAAACTGCCCATTCCCTCCCCTTCCACTCAGCAGGGGTGCCATCTCAAAGCAAACACCCGCTCACACTGAGGAGAGATAAAGGAGGGAGGGAAAGAGGGAGGGAAAGAGGGACAGAGGGAGGGAGGGAAGGAAGGAGGCAGGGAAATGTCGCCCTCCTCCCAAACGATCCCCTCTCGCGTTTCCTGTTGGGTTGGCTGAATACCTGGCCCACTTCCTTCCTGGGGCAGAATATGAGAAAGAAGGGAGCAGAGAGGAGAGAGGAGGGGAGGGTAAGTTTGGGGATTTTTGGGGATTGGGGTGTCGGCTGAGTCAAACCCCGGATTGATTTACTTCATTAACTGAGATTACAAGTTTAACTCATCAACCAGGGGTCAGAATTTCTCATTAACCGAAAATGGGGGGGGGGGGGGGGGGGGGGCCCCCCCCCCGGGGGGGGGGGAAGGGGGGGGGCGGGGGGGGGGGGGCTTGGGGGGGGGGGGGCAGGGATTTTGGAGACCACACTTATTACAGACTACACATTTAAATCTGCCTTTGATGTTTGGTGTCTGAACACCCCATGCCCCCTCCCCCCACCCCACCCGCCTTCCTGTTCCCCTCCAATTTTTTTTTTTTGGCAGAGGGGTTGATTTTAATTGTAGCTATAGAGCAGAGCATAGTTTGCCTGCATGCCTGCCTCCACATCTGCAGCGAGAGGGAAACAGCTTTACTGATATTGGGTGCAGTCCATAGCTCCGGGCTAGTTTTAATGGTTCCCCCTCTCCGTACTCAGGCCCTGGATTGTTTTCCACGTGATTCCTGTTAATTTAGCTGCAGGAAAGGGCATCCGTTTTCCTTGTGGTCCCCCCCCCCCAACACCCACCTCCCTCCCTCCCTCTTCCTTCTTCTTTCTCTCTCTCCCCCTCTCACTCCCTTTCCTGATCCATAGTCTCAGAGAAAGGTGAATTTAATTGACATTGAAAAGGGCTGCCATTATCAAATTGTCTACCTCACCTCCTCTCAAGGTTCTGCAATAGAGGCTGATATGAGAAGGGACGATACAGCCAAACAAGCCGAGGCGTTTCGGCTGCCATTGTGTTTTTTTTTTATTTCGCTGTCTCTTTCCCCTTAACTAACAGGGGGGCTTCGCTTTGATGTGATAAATGACTCCGTCTCTCTCTACATTATCACCGAGCACTCGTAAATGAGACAAGGATGTTTCAGGGCTCTGCGTAAGGTAAAATAAAAAATAAAAAAAGAAAGAACAGCAGCTTCAGTTAGTAATCCTCTCTTTTAAAACGCAATCATGCTTCACTTCTATTTATTCAATGCAGTCAATGTAATTTTCCACAGCGTAGACATGCTCTCTTTTATTCGCTGTGGCAGGGAGGCATATGGATTGTTTTACGTTCAGAGGCAGAAATTTAAAATGGCCTGCGTTTACACCCACATCACAGCATAATAACTTGGCTCTCCATTCTGAAGAGCATGCATGCAGATTTCACCTTAGATATTTCCTATGCCTTCACATTGCACAGTCAGTGTAACCTCAGTGCAAACAAGCATCCATCTTTGGAAAATTGGGAATCTGCTCTCACAGATAGCATTCCTAGTGTGGTGAAGTTATGGAGGTTTTGTGATGAATCACTCGCAGAGCTGAGAAGTACAAGGTAAAAACGCTCAATGCTTTACTTAAAATCGATCAGGGTCATTAATTAACACAAAGAACACACTGACGGTGGGCAGATACAAAACACAAACTAAACATACAATGGGGAGCAGGGCAGCACAATAAACACAAAAACACCACTTCTACACTTAAGCAACATGTGAACATGATTTATTAACACATTCAGCATAAAACAGTAAACATTTATGAAGACATGACACGCAAGGGATGCTGGGAGCTAAGCTAGCAGAACCATGCTAGGTTAGCAGAACAGCGCTAGCGAACAACAATGTTAACAACGAACAATCCTTGTCCGATGGCTACAATGTCAAAGGGGATGTGTAAAATGGCCCCCTCCAGGTGACATTTGCTCAGTAAGTTTGCAAACATCATAGTTATATCTAATTTGTAATATATGTATATTGGCATTACAACAGGTAGGAAACTGTTTTTGTAGAAAATCAGAAAATTTACTTTTAAGGCCAAAATACTCATACCTTTCGCTGGAATGTCAACCTTAAAACTTGGTACTTGGTAGTGCAAAACCACTGTAAAACTATGAGATACGATATATCCACTTAAAACACACCAACTTGTATCAAGTGGGCCCTTACACAAGAGGACAATGGTCGACTGCAATGGGAGCTACTCAGTCAAGTACCATAGATATATCACCTTAATTGAGTACCATAGATATCATAACCATAGTTTCCCCTTAATGATGATATAGTCAACTACTCAAAAGGCTCTTAAACTTCCTACTGCACCAAATAGACAGAATTGGTGGTCTAAAATGTTAGCAGCTAAATGTTTTGTGCAGACAAATGCAGTGAAATGTTCTTGACAGCATGTAGTGGGTGGCATTCTCTCGTAAGTATTATGTATTTAGATAGCTGGGAACCCAGATAAAAATAGATTTGAGTTGGATGAACGGTTGTACATATGCTTGATTAAACATATGAATTCTCAAAACAACCATGTGAACTGAAACAGAATTACGTTAACCAGTTAAGGCAGGGGACAAAAAACATGGCCAATTATGCCAAATATTATTTAGCCACAAAATAAATCACATAAAACATAGCCAGAGTTAGAGGGTACTGTGAACACAGGCAGTTTTAGTTGAACATGGTGGGGCAGAATGCATGAAGGTTTATGTTTCTACAAATGACACTGACTTGGTTAGCTAATTAGCTGCGCACAAACGCTGATCTGTTTGGATTACACCATGGGAAAATGCTTCATGTGAGGACCCAGGAACAGTCTCTGGCTGTCATATATGAATGAGCTCATGATATAGTAAAACCATTTTATTTCCATGCCATTTTTTTTGAGAAACTTTAAAAAAAGGAATAAATATTTGATGACTATGTCAATATTTAATGTCTCAAGGCGGCTACAATTCAAGCAGGTAAATAAAAGTCACTAGCAAATCAAGAATTTCATAGTGCAGGCTAACAGGCTAACGTGCTAACATGCTGCATATTAACACGCAGGCTGGACTCACTGGCCAGGCCTACATCATGTCTCCAGCTCCACTTTCTCTAAACTTTTCCACCTCTCTCTCTCCTTTGCCTTTAATGTCCATCTACATTCTTCACACTCCTTAACATCCAACCCCTCTTCTCCTTTTCTTTGCACCCCCAGTCCACTCTGTCTTTCCCCATCCTCCTTTCTTCATTTCATTCTCAACTCTTCTCCATTGTTCACCCAGCGTGAACGTTTTCACTGTTATCCTATCCATCCATGCTGCTCTCTCTTTCTCTTTTAGCCTTCCAGCTTTGTCTTTCCTCACCTTCCTCACTCCAAACTTTCTCTAACTTGTCTCCCCACCCTCACCTTCGGTTCCTCCCTTTCTCCACCCTTCCTAAAACCCTCATTCTTATAGTGGGGGGTGTGGATTTTTGTGGAGGGGCAGATGCGCTGTGACCCATGTCCAGGGCCACTCCGGGGGCCCTGTTATCCTCCATAAGACACTTCCACTCCCGCCCGGTACCTAATCCTCCCGACCCAGGGCCATAAGCCCGCCTTTGCTCCCTCACTGCAGTAAAGATCCAGGTCTGGCTGGTGGCTCCGGCCTGCCTCGGCCCCTCTAGGCCAGCCGAGCCTCCGCCATGCCGAGTCACCGCATTTCGCACCGGGGAGTTTGGAGATGGGGTGGGGGACGGGTGGGGGTACGCCCGGAAGGGGTCGCCAGTGTTTTATCAATGGCAGTAGGGTCAAAAGGGATCAGGTTTCGTTGCGGAAGTTCTCTTAGGCTGGTGCCTCTCTCTTTCTCCCGTTTCATTTTCTTTTTTCTTCTGTTCTTTTTTGCCTCTCTATCGCTCTCTCTCTCCCTTTCCTTTCTTGGTCTCTCTCATTTGTTCCCCCCCTTCTCTCTGTCTTGTTCTCTCTCTCTCCCTATCTTTCTCTCTCCAGAGGGTGGGGCAGAGAGGTGGTTATCCCTTCCTGATCGGGGCTAGTGAAGGGCCGCCTTTGTCTGGGGGTTTTTGACGCGCAGACCTCGGGATTGGGAGGCAGCGCCACGGCTCGGCCCCCTCTCCCTCGCTGCTCACCCGCCCGTCCCGCTGGCTCCACGGGCCCCGGCTTCCCCCCTCCGGCTCATTTCTGCGGAGATGAAATCTGTGACAGGCCCCTCAGTTAGCCTGAGAGCAGGCAACGGTCCAGCAACAGCCACTCGCCTTCTGGGCATCTTATGACCCCCTTAGAAAAGTCACATTCACTTTGCTCTCCAGAGCTCGGGGGGAAGGGGGCGGCAGGGGCGTGGGGGGGTGGTGGGGGGTGCGGATGAGGGAAGACCGCCCCGGGCGCTCTCCAAACCCATGTGAAATAGAGAAATGCGAGAAGGGCGAAGAAAATGAAGAGAAAATAAGTTAAGATTCATGCCCTCCGTCTCACAATCGCTCACGATAGGGGGAAAAAAAAAGAGTACGACTCCGCTTCATTAATTTCTCTAAATTAAATGTGAGACGCGGACGTTTCTTTTCTTTCCTGTCCCCCATCCACATCCACACCCCCCCCCCACCCTCCTTTTTACTCTTTCTGCATCGCGTGCATTTCAGAGGTTTTTATTTTTTATTTTTTTAAAAGAAGACACTGCAGATTTTTTTTTCCTGTAGAATCTGAAGATGTAATTGCAGGCTAACGGACCTATCAAGCTAGAATACAGGAAATGGAGCTTGAGACATGAAAATAGAGACTTCATTTAGTCACTCGTGCTTTTCGCATTTATCCTTTTTGTATGAGAAAACAGGACCCAATAAATAATTTTGAGAAATCATCAGACAACATTAACAACATGTCATCTTTGTTCCAATTCATATTCAGGGAATTAACTCAGAATACCAACTGCAGCTTCAACGACTAAGCCTTTCTCTAAGATTACTGGAACAGAAAATTTTACAGTGATTTACTTACACCCTTTAATGTACAATGAAACTGAATACACTACCAAAAAAATCTAATAAATTACTCCAAGAAATTATTCTTTTTTTAGTCAAGACGCTGTGATTTTAATTACACCATAATTTATCATAATTATGAGCACAGCCTATTCTGGTCACAAGAGGGTGAGTCATTTAGCTTATTGGTTCACATATTAAAAATATTCTCCCCTCGTTCCTTAGACCAGCACAACTTAGCAGAAAAAAACGTCATGGTTTATCTAGTCCCCACCCAAATCATGTTAAACCTTTAATTACTGCCTGACTGACGTCTAATTTTCGGGAGCAAAACACAAAAGGCACTATTCAACCGAACGTTCCTTGCATGACAAATGAACAAACTAACCTTATGTAGAACAGCCACCATTCCGACAGAGCTGCCTCATAACCAGAGATACGCCATTTGTAAAATGAGTCATTCATTCATTCATTCTCCAGTAGGATAAGAATGATAACAGTGGTTTAAAAGGGCTCAGCCAAGCACGCTTAATCAGTACGCTTTCATTGCGAATTTATACAAACAATAGTTTAAAGAGCTGAGTGAAGGCTCTTTTCAATTACCTCCTTTCTGTCACAAGAGATACTTTAATCTGTAAATTGTATAAAATAATTCAACAAATATCTGCTGCATTTCATGCAGCAAATGCAACCGGTAATAGCTGACTAGCTGCAGAAGTTTTCTGCACATTTTTAACGTCCTGAAAAACTTTGTAAGGTCGGTCCATGTGCAATGCTCCAATTCTAAAAATTAGTCTAAAAAAGTCTCCTTGCCAAGGAAAGCAGCTTTCTGTCACTGTTGACTTCATCTGGGTTTTTCACTGTGATCAATAACGCTTCAATTTTCACATGGGAAATTTAAAGCAGACCTTGTCCTGGAAAAAGAGAAAACTCTGAAAATGAACTGCCTGCATCATTAGTCAGCTCTGCCAACTGTAAAGTGACAAATGGGAACATTTTACAAAAAAAAAACCTAAATTACAGAAAACTGTCCTTTTTGTGGAACAGCAAATTTAAACACGTAATACTACTTTCCGTTACTTGCACTTTTTTATGTCATTTTCTATTTGTGGAAATGAATAGCAAATAGGCATAGGGTCCTTAAATTTCTTTCAGATAATATGACAAAACTATCAAGATACATCCTGTTTAAATTCAAATTAAAATTGCACATAAAAGGATGAAAAGATAATTGCTTATCTTGCAATATAACAAGATATGCAGTGAGGAGCTACCCAAATCTCTGTTTGTATAAACCCAGGCTGCAAACAGCTACACTCAGACTCGCTATGGTAGACTGTATTAAAATGTAGACTGTAAACCAATACACTGGCTATATTGGTTCTGTAAAATGCAAAATTGTAAATTATAAATGTCCTACTACAGTATTCCACAATAATAAAGCAATCTTGTGAAAACAACACCAGAAATACCTCATCAATATGACCGAATCATTAACCCAAGGTTTGTGTTTTGTGTTACTAAAGACCGACACGATCTTTTCAAAATATACTTCATCCAAAACGCCGTATTGGATTTCATTCCAGTCAAATTCAAATGTGCGTCAACGTGGGATGTAAACTCTGCCTCAGCTGGGGACCTTACCTCTGTCCCTGACGTTGTAGCCCCTGGGGAGTCCAGCTTGCGTTTCTTTCGGGGCCCAATGGCGGCCAGGGCCGTCAGGTTAGCGTCTCGCTGCCTCATCTGCGCTAGCTCCTGCTGCTGCATCTGCAAGGCACAACGCAGACGAAGGACATGGGTCACAGTGTGCCTGCCCCTCCACAAAAATCCACACCCCCCACTATGAGAATGAGGGTTTTAGGAAGGGTGGAGAGAGGGAGGAACCAAAGGTGAGGGTGGAGAGACAAATTAGAGAGAGTTTGGAGTGAGGAAGGTGAGGAAAGACAAAGCTGGAAGTCTAAAAGGGAAAGCGAAAGAGAGAGCAGCATGGATGGATAGGATAACAGTGAAAACGTTCACGCTGGGTGAACGATGGAGAAGAGTCAAGAATGAAATGAAGAAAGGAGGATGGGGGAAGACAGCAAACGAAGGGTTAACCTACGACCTCAGACCTATGACATCACAGCTCAGGCTCCCCTTCTGATCCACCTCTGGGGCCGGATTGGTCGGTCAATTACAAAGGATGAAGCGTTCAAAACACCTGCCATTCAATGCACTAGATTAGAGCGGCCTCCATACTAAATAAACGTTTTTCATGATGTAACTCACATGAGTGCCTTGATGTTGGATTTCTCCGTTTAATTTTTTTTGTGGATATAAACCACGATTCCTCTGGTGTAGCAACGCATGAGATTGTTGAGGGTATCTGAAGAGTTCCTTGTATGTTGTCTCCTCACAAGTTTATAATTTATAGTAAACATTTATGTTTTTGCTTTTTCCCAAACTATGTGACTGCCACACACATGACAGTGAAAGTACGAGGTGTGGCCTCTGCACACAAGCGGTCGCAAAGCTCGCCCAACACGCGCGATCACCGTTTCTCCCGAAGACAAACGCCATGCACTGAAGGGAGGGTCCCATTTCAGCTTCATTGCGTCAGATTTCAGGTCAGTTTGCCTGTAGTCATGTGAATATACTGGAATCGCCTGACTAATTACATTCTCAATCTTATTGTGTCAGTTTGAGAGCAGCCAGCTGAGGGGATTTCACTTTACACTGTACAGAATAACACACAGAGCAATGGCCTGGAAACCCCACTATGGTGTTACAGTACATTCATCTCACTTGAGTTCATAGAGCACAGCCCCTTTTCTCTGCTCAGTCAGGGCACTCATTGGCCCAAGTCACTGAGTCATTGATACTATACAGCAGGTACATTTTAGCCTCAATGAAACCTCACTCCCCATCACTAACTTGAGCCAATCATTGTTTTATATTTGAGATCACATTCTTTTGATTGGTTCAAAAAGGTAAATGAATGACAGCTCAGAGTAGCCCCACCCCCTGCGAAACCTCACTCTCCCATCATTTCTCTCCAGTGCCTTCAGCCACACCCTTCCTGTTTGTTAAACTGGCATCGTGTTTCTCCACACACAGCTGTATTGTGACTGTGGTTCCCTGTGTGCGTGTCCTTCCTCACATTTACCGCGGTGGTCACGGACAGGCTCCATCGTGGGCTGTTTTGGTTTTCCCCTGTGGAGGGGGGGTGGGGGGGGGGTCTCACGGAAGCGGAGGGCCAGGGGGAATGTCAGGCCTTGCTGGAGGGGAGCGGCGGAGCCCAGCACTGCTGGGGGGGGCAAAGGCATGGTGGTGGTGGTGGTGGTGGGGGGGGTGGGGGGCTGGTGACCACTGCAGGGCACAGCGCTGCGAGCGTCATCACCTCACCCCACCCCAGCCATCTCACCGCATTGGCTGTGAACTTTGGCCAAGGCATGCAAAAGAGCTGGCAGAGAGAGGGGAGGACCAATGCCCAGGCATCTGGCACATGAGTGTGTGTGTGTGAGTGTGTGTGTGTGTGTGTGCGTGTGCGAGCGTGAGGGTGTGTGAGTGTGTGATTATGTATGTGAGCGGGTGTGAGTGAGCATGTGTGAGTGTGTGCGAGTGTGTGTTAGTGTGTATTTGAGTGAATGGGAGCATTTGTGTGGGTGTGTGAGAGTATGGATGTGTTTGTGATAATTTAAGTGTGTGTGTGTGAGTGCATTAGAATGTTTGTGTTTCAGTGCTTGAGCAATTGTGTGCACGTGTGTGAATGAGTGCACATCTTGGTGTGTGTGCGTGCATGCCTGCGCTTCACTTGTATGTTTGTGAAGTGCATTTATTAGTATTTTATTGTTGCTTTCAGATGATTCCAGTTCTCATAGCTTTCTGTTTTGGCTGTAAAAACTGAATCCAAAAAACACACACGCAGTTGTTTTAGCTTCCCTGAAAAGCCCATGGCACAAAATTGCCTTCAGCGTGTACCACTCTCCGTTTATCGCTGCATAATTTCTAACCCCCAAAATTTGGAACATTTTGGGATGACGAGATTACTCAACAGCAAGAGTACAGATTTGGAGCAGCATCAAGCAATGCACTGCACTAAAACAGCATTAGCATGTATTCCGTAATACAATAACGGTCCGCTTCATGACCAGCATACATTAATGCAAAAGGCAGGCAGTTTTTTTTTTTTTTTTTACAAAACAGGGACAGTAAAATGTTTCAATTATTCTCAGCTGCCAATAAAACACAGCGGAGTGCTGGGCTAACAATGGGCTGGACCCCAGTGGGCCCGTTTACATGCTAATCAGGACAGCGTTATGCTAATCGAAAAAGAAACGGCGCACATTGTCCGCGCATGCATGACTGCCTCGGCTGGCCAGACAAACACAGAGACCGACTGCTGCGACAGGAGGGGGGAAGCTCTAGTCCTGTGACCTTTGACCCCTAAAGTGGGGGGGGTGGGGGACTGCTCCACAGCCAGAGGCGTAGTGAAAAGGGGTCCTGACAGACCATTGGGAGGGAGGGGAGGTGGATCCCCGAAATCAAACAGACATCAAGGGGGAGATAACTATGGTTGGCAAGGGAAGCCCTTCCCCCTGCCTCAGCCCGCGGCTACTCCCTCTGCATCAGGCCTGAACATAAACACATAGGCCTCACCTCACCACCCTCCACCCCATGTCTGGCCTTGTCTCCATGCCGACAGGTTTAACCACCGACTTCAACCGACAGGGCTGGTTTCACAAAAAACATGGTGCCAATACACTCCAGCAGAGTTATGTTTTTAAGCAAGATTACATGTGATTCTCGACAGCCAGGAAACTCATATACAAAGAGCGTCTAAAATGGAAAACTACAAAAAAAAGTGATGAGTGGAGAAAATTTAGAGAACGGGAACACGATTAAACCACTGCTCGTGAAATACAATTCAAGGCAAACGTCATTTAATGTTTGCTAACGTTAGCTAACAGTCTGCCGTAAAAACATTCATCATTTTTACCTGCATCAAACACGGTTCGTTTTTCCCTCATTGTTTTCCCAGGCAATAGTACCTTTTAAATTACTGAATTGTGTTCTCTCGATAAACAGTATGATTCATTTCACCATACAGCAGGCCGTTCAGCCCAACCAAGGTCATTATTAACCTACGGTCTACAGAGCTGTCTACATGCTGGTAAGGCATAACAGTACACACAACTTTTTATTGTGTTTGTTTTACTAGTCAGTCCTTACCTCTGAGGTTCCACAGCTGAATATGAAATATAATAACAAATAATTACAGAGCTGAGACTTACTTTAATGCACAAAAAGTAAAACATGAACCATTGCCAGGTCCTATTAGTGTCTCTGTTTAAGTATTAGGGCGGCTCTGGGGGTTTAAATGCCAGTTACAAACCGAGAGTAAACCTGCCCTTTGGAGGCAAGTGAAAATCACTTGTAGACTCTAATCATTTACAAAGGTCAGGAGCCAGAGAGGGGGTGAGAGAGAGAGAGATGGAGAGAGAGACGGAGAGAGACAGCAAGAATGAGAGAGAGACACAGAGGGAGAGAAATAGAGAGAGATGGAGAGAGAGACAGCAAGAATGAGAGAGAGACACAGAGGGAGAGAGAGAGATAGGGAGAGAGAGAGAGAGAGAACGCTTTATTTTTAACTGTATTATGTATGTTTGTAATGTGTGACTTAAATGTCTCATTGTTTTAGCTTTGGCTAAAATTGCTTGTATGCAGCCATGCCAATTAAGCATTATTAAATTGAAATTGAATTCAGAGAGATGGAGAGACAGCAAGAATGAGAGCGACACAGAGGAAGAGAGAGACACAGAGGGAGAGAGAGAGACAGAGGGGGAGAGAGAGACACAGAAGGAGAGAGAGAGAGAGAGAGAGAGAGAAGGAGGGAGAGAGATAGGTAGAGAGAGACACTCTGGGCTGTGTTGTGAAATCTCATTGATCCTCAATCCCACCATTAGCGCCAGAACGCACTTGAGCAGTTATCAGCCTCAGAGGCGACGGCAAATACACCTGTGCATGTGCAGGTACTGTTAAACGCTCAGGTGTTCAACCTGCAATCTCCTCCTCCAGATTCCACCACCACAGAATTTAACTAAAAAGGAAAAGAAGAAAAAAGATAAACTCGTTTGTCAGCGTATTCCCCTGGCCCTGGTAGTTGAGGAATGTGTAAATAAATTGCATACGAACATCATGGTGAAAAAATTTCCGTCCATTTGATTTAAATATTTTTTATACGGATGCATGTGCCCCCTGAATTACCGGACTGTAATTTGAATTTCTTTTGTGTGAATTATTCATAGGGGTTCATAATTCAGGACCCCTACACTGGAGCAGGGGGCGCGCATTAGCATGTTTGGCTGGGAAATGTTAAAAAGGTTAGCGCCAATAAGACAAAGAAAAAAGAGACCAATCCAGAAATTCAGAACAGAGAGAGTAAAAAGAAGTATGTGAAAGATGTATACATGGGGAAAAATAAAAAACATGTTCTTTGTTTCCCCCACAATGCATGGCTGCAGTTTGGCTGGCAGGCTGGCTAATTCCCCCGAACTCGAAAAACGAGAATAAATCCGTTTAGACGGGAAGACACGCTGATGAAGACACGTTTCCCCGAACCCAAATTCCTCACCTGCTGTTTTGTATCTGCTCGCTCTGTAACAAAGGCCCCCCCACCCACACCCGTCTGCCCCCAGGGCCTGCCCATAGCCTCCCAGACGCTAACAGACAGATGTCTTTCGTGGGTGTGGGGTGTGAAGGCCTGGGGTCATACAGAGCTGGAGGGGGAGAAAGGTTGGGGGGGGGGGGGGGGGGGGCTGGGGGTGCTGACAGAACAGGGAGGGACTCGCAGATATATAGAAAAACACCCAACATCAAAACAGAGAGCGGAGAGAGGAGAAGGGTGTGTCCTCGCTGATTCCTCCACCTCGTCTGAGAAAATAAAAATGGGGGGTGGAGGCTGGGGGTCGGGGCAGATTAGGGAACATGCAGGTGGCCACAGCAACAACCTCAATTCAAAAGACAGTCATAGTGATGGTCACGGCTGACTTCTCCTGTATCGGTTAAAAGTCCTCCGAAACCATCCGGCAGACGAGCATGCAGTTGTGTTTTCTGGTGCATGCGTGCGAGACGGGGGGGTTTGAGGTATGTGGGGTGGGTTGAATCGTAACCAGAACATCTGTGGTCTCTGACATGCCTTTTCCCTCATACAGAAATACACAACGGCTAGGGGGCTGGAGGCTCTTTGGACCCGTTAGCTCTTCCTGCTAACTCTCCATCCATGTTTGGATTTCTCCTTAAAACAAGTTTCTTTTGTTTTTCTTTGGGACACCGCTGTGAACACCCACCGTGTCCATATCTTTTCTTTACTTGATGATGTCGGCCTCGAAATCAGAGGTTTTTTTTTTTTTAGTTTTGTTCCCTATGAATTCAACTTGGACTTCACTCCGCTGCCAAGTTAAATCTAAACAATCATAACGGAAGGACATTTCACTTGAAATGAGAGCATTGCATCAACTCATAACACGATAAAAAAAAAACACCTACCAACAGTAGGCCCCAGTATACTCTGTCACTGATAGAAATGAACAATATTTCAGTATTTCAACACTATCATAAACACAGCGGGTATTTGCAGAGCTTTTCGCAGTGTTGCCAAGCTCCAAACAGAGCTATGCCAATGGACCACCAAAAAAGCTAGCTTTTATAGCATCTACATTCGACATTCTGCACATCTGGGCTGTATTTCTTCAGTAATCGTGCCTATGTGATGAAGCCAACTAATCAAATATGGATGTTGGGAAATGCCTTTCAACACAAGTGCATGCTTCGCCCAATGACGGTTTGCACCCCGTCGGGATGAATGCTTAAAGCTAGGCCATTAATGATTGCAGTGGCGCATACTGAAAGAGATGGGGTTTTGACCCCATTTTCATGGTCAAACTCCCAATACCGCTAAGTCACTCAATCTGGCAACTACCCCCCCCAGAGCTAATTTCCCACAATCCCCTGCATCAACAGCAGCCATAGAATCCCCAGGTCATTACAGTAAATAAGGAAAAAAAAGTTCTCAATTGACCTTGGCAGTTACATCAAGCTGAACAAATGAATACATTATGATACCAATACAATCCCACAGTTATGAGTTGTTTGACATGATTATTTAGATGACTGGGTGTTGCTGTACAAACTACGATACTTGCTCACATTTTAATGGTTTAAACTCTACAGCACAATAATCAGAAAGAAGGGAACCACTTTCCAGGAGTAGCTGTCTTCTTTAATTAAATTTATGTTGTCTTACATCAATTTCACACAAAGAATATAACAATTATATCGCTGCAATGATTGCATTTCCAACTGCTATTACATGAACTTTGCTCTGACACCCATATCATACAAATTTAGCTATTGAGATTGATGACACACCAATTATTCAACACAACATGTTCATTCATCATCACACCACGGGGCCGGACTGTCAAAATGCAACCCCTTGAATGCGGGGGAATATAACGCTTGGCGCCGAACAGGAGGAAGTACGAAAAATTGCTTATCTAAGGGAAAAATGCTCTGACTTTTTATTTTTCCCCGTATTTCGCTTTTGCATATGCTGCTGTCGCCGCTACCGCTCACCACAGTTCTGCTTTAAAGACAAAGTTTGATCCTCCTAGTCATCACCTTCTGCTGATCGCCCTTAATTTACATCTTGGAAAGACAGGAACTCATATATTCACACTCCACGAGTGGGGAAAAAAAACTCGATGATTTATTCATTTTAAATCAGAAGCACCAAGGTAGATGAGAGAGGGGGGGTTCACAGGCGGGCGGGCGGCCTACTGCAAGCGCTGGGGCTAGGCTCTTCACCGCGTTGCCTGGAGGCCGTGTGTCTGTGTGTGTGTGTGCGCGAGAGTCCTTCTAATTAACAAGGTGAATCATGCAGCCATCCTCTAATTAGGGAACATGACAATCTAATGGAAACACACGGGCAGAGCTGGCACGCGCAGAAACGGCACAGCGACGAGGTCTTTCTCGCCCCTCTTTCTGTTTATTTCTTTCCTTCTTTCCCTAACCAAAACGAGAGGTAAATTTGTTCTGCTCACCCCCCTTAGAAGGTCAGTCGGAATTTGGAAGTTTGTGTTGCCGCCTCTTCGCTAACTAAACTGGGTTTCGCTCTTCATTTCCCTCATGGTTGCTCGCTAATTGAAACGTATCCTCTTGCCTACCAGCGCTCCTGTTAGCTACCATAGGAAAACTCTGACGGCTTGCCACCAGCCTCGCCTGGCTGAGACCGATTCCCCTGGTGCTGGGGTCCCAGGAGTGGAACCGCGCTAAGGGAGAGACAGAGCCGTCCTACAGGGTTTAAAAACGGCATCACACAGGAGACGGGCTTCACTCTTGCTCCGAGGCAAATCTCTTTTTGTTGTTGTTCTCATCTCATTATGCTATTTAGTAATATTTTAAAACACACTGGAACACCAAATAAGTTAGGAGGCGGTTTCCCCCCCCCCCCCCCCCCCCCTTCCCTTCTGACGTGTCTTCAGGAAGAAAAAAAAAACAATGGCATACCAGAATTAACAATAATATATAGAGAATTATAAGTTTTTGTAAAAGAAAAAAAAAACAGAAAAACAGGACATTGCTGTTTAGGGAAAAATGCACTTTTGATGTCTGCAAGTACAAACAAACTTTTTTTTTAGATTTAGAAAAGAACTCAACTTATTTCCCCAACTTATTTCACTTTAATGACGTGAATTAAACATAAGTTTAATTGCTCACAGTTCAAAATAACATAAATTGTGCATCGAAATTCTTGCTGATTAAAATGCACAAACACAGACAAAGGCCCATACTGGGAAATGTCATGAGTACATACCATAATAAAGAGACCGTAGATACCTATGTTTTTCAGTTGAAATAATTCCCTCCAATGCACTTTGGTACTTCATTCCTTCATCCCGTTAACTTCCAAATAATGAATTCTCAATGGCCATATGGAGGTGAATATTACAAAGAGCACTGTTAAACTTTCAGACAGGAGGAATTATCATCTCCTAAAAAGTTTAAAGATCCGCTTATGGCAAATTAGCACTTCGGAAAAATCCCATGAAAGCCTTCAGGTCCATGAAATGACAAAACTGCTGGGCCAATCAAATCCTCCATCAGACATCTGCTGGAACCAATCAGATCACAGGAAGGCAAGGCCAGATAAGTTAACCATACTATGTAGTCGCTCTATCTGAGCATCTGGAGTCAAGTGTAGCACAACTCCAGATTTTCATTTTGTGAGTATTTATTAGAGTAAAATCGGGGAGGAAAGTTTGGACTTTAAACCTTCCAGGCTGCAGGACCAAAGCTCTCAGAAGGTCCTGCCCCCCCGAACAAGTTACTTAACCTGAGCCGCTGAAGCAAAACCCTCTTCCATACAAACAGATTCTCTGTAAAATGTGTGAGTAGCTCTGGAAGACGGCCATCCGCCGAGCAAGTTAAATAATGCGAAATAACATAACTGAATACAGAAGTGCAAACTTCTGAGGGGGGGTTAGGGGTGCGTGCCAAAGGACCCGAAGAGGGCTGCAACCATAGTATCTGCCCCAGAGCACTGGCCACTCTCTGCACGATGCCCATACTCAGTGCCATGGCACCCTTAACACCGTTTCACCCCACAGATCCATGACTGTGAACTTGGAAGGAGCGAACCGTAGAAAAGAAGTAAGTATAAACCTTGAGGGCCATTGATTCTTCCAGAGTTCTTGCCTTGCTTACAGAAACAATGGATCTGAATCAGTTTAGCATACAGCATAATGAGTGTGTACTGTTAGTTCTTCAAAAAGTCTGAAGCTATATTAATATTTTCATTACAAGACTGCTTGTAACATTTTTATGCAATCTATGCTAAGGCTATACATGGTGGCTATATGTTTCATTAACTTACGACAGGTGTTCAGATACCTGACATTTTTGTGTCTGTGTAGATGCTATCATCATCATTCTGCTGCTGTGACAACAACATACAACGTATTTTAATGTTAGGATTGGTCAATTAATATGCTGAATAGTTGCTAAAAAAAAAAAAAAAAGACTTGATTTTTTACAGTTTACAGCACAGCGAATTAAGAAATAAGAGCATTCCAGTGCCTACATATGCAGATCTGGTCTCTACTGTTGCTGTGTGCTGCACAAAAGGAGAGCCAGGGAGACTTTACGTAATCCACAATCACTTATTCATCCAGCTGAAGCGTATCTGTTTATTTAATTGGGAGTCGCAGGGCCAGGAGGAGAGCAAGGTCAGGACTCAAGCCAGAGAGGTTCAAGACGATTCAATACAATCCAGGCATGCTAATAAGGCAAGAAAATAATAGCCTGAGGAGAGAAAATGTTTGAGGAAAATTATTTTCAATGTAAAGTAGACAGATTCCCATCGGACAGCTCTTGGGTTTCACATGAATTTTGGCATTACTTTCAGCGAACTGTGAATACTGCTGCGAGGACCTAGCAAAAGGCCTACAAATGAGGCCTGACACCAATACAGCCACCTTGAAACGCAAGCAAGACATCGGCTTTCCTTTAGTCTGCCTAGGATCTGGCACGAACAGCTGAAACATCGCTAAATTAACTACGGGCAAAGCCGGGAAATAAACCCAATGACTGATTACGCCGACAAAAGAGGAGAAATGAGCTACATTCCATTACGGTTTACAGAGATTAATGAATTCAATTCTGCCGCTGCCAAAACCGAACCAGTTGGCAAAACTGAAAAGATCTGTTCCTTCCAAACAAGAATGCTTTCAAGAACTTTTGGGAACATTCTGGTTAGGTTGTCATTTGGTTGTGGGATAATGTTACGATGGGAATGTTTCTCAGACGGACTCAGAACATGTTTATTGTTCCAGACAAGTTCCATCAAACTCTTGTAAAATAAAATCTTCTAGCCATGCTGTGTACAAACATACTTGCAAAATGACTATTTTCTAGCCATGGAAGACTCATCAAAAGATATGTGTTAACATCTTAATAATGTCCAGAATGAAAGTAATGAAATGGAGGATTTGTGTAAAACTTTCAACATTAGCAATACAAATTACTAATGAATGACCATCCAACATTCACATTCTATTTTTAACTGAAATAACTTAAAAAAGCTGGATGTTATTCCTGCAGTGTTTCTTTTTACTCACAGTTAAAGCTACAAACATTTACCATAACTTTCCTAAAAATGAATGAGGACCGAAAAGTGTCATATCTTACATTCTGTGACACTTACTGAATATGATTACTGATCTAGGATCAGCTTTGCATTTTATCTCATTATGGATGAGATTAGGATAAGAACAGGAGAAACTGATCCCAGATCAGTGTCTTAATCTGAGATGGTTTGTAATATTCATGCCCCGATTCGTGTCCAGAAATCCCAGCTCAGCTGTCATATCCTCAGCCTCATCTTACTCACATTCTCCATCTTACGCAACCCTCTGCTGACTGAATCACTTCCTCAGTACTCAGAAACTTTGCTCTGCAGTTGTTTTTTTCCCTCATCATACACTTAAATGTTAGGGAGCCATTAGTCATAAATAACTGATGAATAATTAATTAATTTTTTTTTTTAGATTCCCAGAGAGAGGACAGAATCATTGAAAGAGTCATGTTGCCCTTGCATAAATACACCCCACAATTTCCTATGATTAGTCAACATTAGAGACTCAGTCATATACGGGGCCTGCGATCACAAGTGAACTACAGTCCGACATGTTCAGCACCTACTGTGAATCACCTGTATTCTCAGCACAGTGTAATACACGGTTCAATGGAACTGAGAGGATGTTGGCAGAACATCGAAAACATCACCTGCAGTAACATCAGAATGTTCCCAGCTACCCTCTTCACTCTGTTGTGTTAAACTATATAAATTGCAGTTCGCTTTTTTTGCAGTTTTGCATTGTATTGACTGGACTGTGCTGTGTGAGTCAGGTGTTTGGTGATGGGCTAGAACAAGAGCCAGCGCCCACATCCGTTCCTCTCAGACAAGACTGGTCCTACACAGATGTGTAAAAGTGACAGAAAGTAAAGGTACTAACCATTTATTTGGTCTACCCGTGAACTAAAACAGGTCATTTTATGAATTAGCTCATCTGCTTGGCTGAAGAGAGGTGCTAATTAAAATCAGCTGGTCAAGTGCATGGATGGAGTAAATACATTGGAGTACTTTTGCTTTCTGGAGCCAGTGGTTTCCCAGCTCCGGACTGTGGCTGGTTTTGAGCCGGTGCTGCAGGAGTTTGCGGCGAAAGCCACGGCTGTCAGTGTGACAGCTTTGTTGTGTCACGCTCTGGTGCTCAGAGGCTGAGCCGGGAACGGCGCGTGAGGCTGCGCGGCGTCTCTCCCTCCCTGCGTGAAAAGCCTTTGTTCTGAGGAGCAGAGGTGCGAGACGAGGCGCGGCGCGACACACAGAGGGACCCTGCTGACCTGCCTGGTGCAGGAAGGGTGAGGTTAACAGTGACCACTTTACTGGCCCCGGCCCTACTTCACTCTGATGGGCCGGACCGGGCCCAGCTCAACCAAAAATATTGTGTTTTGGTGTGTGTGTGTGTGTGTGTTTGATTGTGAGTGGATTTGTTGTATGGGTGTGTGTGCTTGCGTGTAGATTTGTGTGTGTGTATGTGTGTGTGTGTGAGAGAGAGATTGTGTGTGGGGTTGTTGTGCGAGTGTGCCTGGTGTTTGTGTGTGTGCATGTTTGATGGATGTGTGGGTTTGGTGTGTGTGTGTGTGTGTGCATGTGTGTGTGGGTTTGTTGTGCATGTGTGAGTTTGTTGTTGTTCTTGTATGTGTGCGCATGTTTGTTTTTTAATATGTGTGTTGGGTGTGTGTTTGGTAGAGGAGGGACCCATAACAGTTGTTCAGGCTCGACTGTGCTGCCATACAGGAAGACTGTGGCTACCACAGCAACCAATACGGCCTAGCAGTACAGTTTGTCATGGCGCATTTATTTTGAAATCAAAATCAAGCATGATGTACACTAATGTTCGTGCTTGAATGTCCTGCAATGAATCAGGCACTCGTTAAGCACCTAACTGAAAAATGAGACTTTACTTTGTATTCCATCTCTACAAACTGTACTGTACACCTGGTTGTATTTTAAACTTTGGGTTGTATTTTGTTTCCATCTGCAGAATTCATATAGATTTTGCTTATGAAGTACACCAAAAACATTTGAATCCTTAGTCCCATCTTTAATGAAAAACACTGAGTATGGCTCTCATTCTGAGGTAGTTAATGAGGACCAGCGTAACTCAGCTGTGGCAGGATCCTTCACAAAGACTGTGACCGCTGCTCTGTGTGCGCCATACCTCATGCCCTTCCAATGACTCACGGAGCAGAACATGTTTAAACTTGACTTCGGTCCCGCAGTTCAATTAATTTAATACAAAACACTCGGTAATTCCATCTTTTCCAGTGCGTCTGTGCGGGGGAAAATAAACTCCGGATTTTCCACCGGCTACCCAGGAGACGAACGATGGCTTATTATCCCGACCCAACTGCAGCAGATGTGCGCAGGCCGCTGACGGAACTCGACTGTGACACGAGCAGATTCCCTCCCAGGCAGCGCCGCCGCCGGGCGCTCTCTCTCCCCCCAAAGCCGATCAGGTGATGGAAATAAAGCGGTGCGAGGCTGAGATATGCTGACCGTTACACCCACCTTAAAAAATACCCCTCTTGATGCAAGAGGGAGAACCAAATCAAAGTTCAATTTAAAAAGCGGACATCTCTATCCGTATTTCTTTCTTTTAAAAAATAAAAAAAATTAAAATCCAGGCCGTTGTAGCGCATTTCGCGGTTTTCTGTAGTTAATACGGCTGCTCTCAGGATGAAGAGCGAGCGCGCCACTTAAGGGCGAGGAGATCCACTTCGATATCGCCGCCACGGGCTAGCCCATCACACAGCCTATTACCCTCTCTCATTTGCATACACATGACTTATGGCGGCGCTGGGATCCAATCTGGAATTTCTAAACAATGAAATGCAGCCTTTTCCACGAGATATCTTTCCTTTCAGGAGCAAAATTCAAATAAGACCCACCGCTTCCAGCTGGAACGTGCCGTTCCTTCAGGAGCCGCGGTGCCAGTAACTCTGATTATTATTCCAGAGAGACCGCCATTAGCCTCTCTTCCAACCCCATACACCTTTCACACTCTGCTCCTTGCTTTTAAAAAGGGGGAGAAACCGGGATATCTCTGAACATTTCCTCATTCTAAAGCAGTATTTCATACAACAAAAATAGTAAGTCTTAAATTCTGGGGAGATTCAGTTTTGTCTTTAAGGGGAAATAAAGGGGAATTTGGGAGGTTTGAGGCTTGGTTCTCCATTTTGGCAACACAAGTCCAGGAAATGGATGAAATGTGTTGTGTAATGTGAGTGCAAAATACTGTGTAAAATATGGACATCAAACACTGTCTTATATGCAACGAACTGTAATCTTGAAGTGGCTTGTTCAGATAGTTTTACTTAGTATAATATGATATCATACTTTAAAACCTAAGAGGGTGTGTTTTTATCATCATAAGGCATTACGAGGTAAGTGACATTATTGATATTAATTATAAAATTGCCATAAAAAACAGAAAGTGTAAAACATTTTTCTTATTTGATATTGATGGCCGCAAGCCACAGCACTTAGAAAGGACACCAGATGAAAATGTTATTTTGGAAAAACCGAAAATATTCCACTTTATAAAAGACTGAATGGAAAATGATGTTTTTGCACCCATGAAAAAGCGAGCTGGTCTATTCGCTCTCTGCCACTGGAGAATTTCGCATCTCAGTACAGCTTTTTTTTTAGATTAAGGGATGAAAAACAACTTGCTTCTAAAAGGTGAGAATGGTCTCTGTGTCTTCGGGTTTTTTCAGAGTCTCGGCTCCTATGCATACAGGATTGTGTTTATTCTCTTTCTTATATATAGAACTTAGACGCCCCACACTGTCTGTTCGACAGAAGTTCTAATAGACTTTATAATGCTAATGGGTGGTTCGGTATTGGAGAGAAGAGAAAGAAATATACCTGTAACTCCTTCATCAGAACACAAATTTACCTCCAACAGCTAAGGGTGCAATGAATACATTCCTCCAAAGTCTGAGCCAAAAAAATAAAGAAATAAATAAAGAGCCTCTTTTGTTGGCAGAGAGCATAACTCTACTGAAGTCAGTTCTTCAACACGGACATCAAATACCACAAATAAATCCCAAAACTTTAAACTCGGGCTCAATAACACTGTTACATATGTAGTGTGGCATGAAAAATTAATATGCCGGAGCCTTGAAATGCCAAGTGTGATGATCTGCGCACTGCTTACCTCCTTAGCTTTCTGTTTCAGCCGCGCTTGCTCTGGGTCTTCTTGCCTGGAGCGACTCTGCACAATTAGAGAAAAAACACAGGTTAACAGCTGGTTTAAGGACCTCCTCGTCTGTCGGAGGAGAGCGAAAAATAGTCAACGAAATGGGAACAGGATACAAGGTGTCAAGGACACCATGTTTAAATTCATGGAAGTGTGAATTCGAACCCCCGGGACATACCCTTTTAAATCTGCAGTGAAGCTTGCCGTAAATAAGCTGGCTGAAGGAGATTTTAATCAAAAGACATTATTAAAAATTCTGCATACAGCGTGCTGTTCGCTTGGAACCCAGACATGTGGCGCGGAGAGAACCGGGGGGGATTTTTTTGGGTTGCCTTTTGTGACGTTTGCGACGCTTTGACGATTCGCTATCAAAGGCGTTCGTCCTTTAGGTCTGACATGGAAACAAAAAGGATACTCCAGTCCTAACTGGATGGTTGACCGGGCCTGTCGCGCGAGTGGAAGTGGAAGACTCTCTCCCAGGCCGATTCGCCTTATCGCTGATCTTACTGCTATCTCACGTGCGGAAGTGATCAGCAGTTTTCCACTACGCTAATTGTCTTTAAATGCACCAGGCTGTTAGTTCACCGGCCGACTCCGCTGCAGCTAATACATTCGCCCTCCAGTCCAGTGTCCCTGGAGACTTTAGTCATATTTAAAATGGACGACGGAGCAGGGATGGCAATAAGCAGGTTCTTATTTAAGGGGTCAAACTGATGTTCGTCCTGACTGAAAATACACACGCAAAATAAATGCGTAAAAATAAAGGCCCAGTGCCTGTTTACACAGTGAGTGCAGTACATCATTACCAGGTTTCACATGCTAGAAACCACTGCACCCTGGATGGAAATGAACACAGTACAGACCCTGAGTTTAATATTTTATTCATAGACATGTGAGACAACCATATTCTTTTATTCTTTTAAACAACTGTTTGAACATTTTGCAATAGTGCCTTATGCAAATATGCCTGTCAAATGTACACCTGTTAGACTCCTGGTATCAACTTAATCTCATACTTTCACTAAAAAGCCTTGTTTATGTGTTATTTTAGTTTGTGCGAGTACAAGTTCAATCGAATTATCAGCCAAACACTCTTACTTGGATTTGGTCTCTTTCACGCTAACTCGTACTGCAAAGCTTTTTCGGGCCGTAAACAACAGCATGTGGACTTATTTCGCTGTCATACTTTAGCTCTGTGCTGCCATTTTCCTGTGGGTTTTCTGAGCTTCCTGGGGGGGGGTCTTCCAAAGCAGTATAAGGACCCCCTTCCCCCTTCACACACCCCCCCCCCAACATTACAACCTCCTAACACTTAATTCTGAGAGATATACTGTTTTATGGTATGTGGTATTATGGTAATTATTATGATTTATCTATCTCATAGCTTTCATGGTTAATGGTATTTGAGATTGTGCTTTTTAATGTTGTACCAGCACACTCTACTCTGAGAGTGTTGTTATCCAATGTTGAGTGTTGTTCTTCACCCTTGTGACTGCACTTATGTTCTCTCTCACATTGACAGTCCTTCTGGATAAGGGCCTCTGCCAAGTTATGGTAACGCGTTGTTGTTTTTATTTCATCTCAGAGCTGCCAAAGGAAAAGCCTGGCTTTTACAGAGTCTTAAAGATATTGTCACCCAAATAAAAGATTCCAAATTCAATTAATTTAATTCAATGCCATTATACTAACATAGCAAAAGCGCTGTGCTATTTATCATTTGGCATTTAAAAACACTAACAGAGGGAGAGTTATAATCTACTATAAAGTTGTCATTGTAAGATGGGCTCTTTGTCTTACTAGATTGTAGTTTAGTTGCCAATATAAAATGAGAATCATATCTTTTAATCAAAAACCCAGATGTATTCATGTTTCCTTCATAAACATAAATATGAGTATTTTTATGATTAAGTCCTGTGATCTAACACTTGTACATGCACACCCCGACTTTTACGCTATTCCTACACAAAGGTCTGAACTTTCATAACTGCCTGTAGCTGGAATATTAGAATATTCATTCACTGTTGGCAGTCTTTTGGCTCCTGGAACCCAGTACTGAAAGTAATTTTGCCAAAACTCTTCTGACCAGCTAAAATATAATCACAGCTCATAAGTGCTCCAGACAGCACTTATCAGAGTTTTTCAGAACCTTAAAAAAATAGAAGACTAATGCCATTAAGACAATCTCAGCATGAGCCAAGTTTCAACAATAATTCGGGAAACTTTATAATGGTTATTAATGGGACTGAAACTCCACTGTGTGTTGCAGGCTGTACAAAAAAAAACTGCAATAATCTAAGATACCGGGAGCTATGGGGTGAAAAATGTAAGTGTTGACAGTCTTCTCGAAGGCTTTAAATCTAAAGCTGTGTGAAGAATATTCACACAAAAGTGAATCCATTTTCTGTCAGTGTCAGTTATAAGTTGAAACAGCCCCAGATTTGAGGACTGATACACTGAAACTACAATATTTTCAATCAAGAGAAAATATGTGTGAAAGATTAGCAGCTTCTGAGGGCGTATAGAGTACATATGGGGCCAGGCGCAGAGAAAATGGGCGTATTTGTGTGTGAAATTGACGGGGAGGCGTACTTTTGCAGCTTTCAGCAGGATCTCTCTCTCCTGTTCCTCCTTTCGCTGCTTCTCCATCCTCTCCAACTGCTCGAAGAACTTGAGCTGAGAGCGCACATCTGTGGACTGCTCATACCAGTCACCATCCTGGAGGGAGGGAGAGAGAGAGGGAGAGGGGAGAAAACAGAGAGGGAGGGAGGGAGGGAGAGAGAGGGAGAGAGGAGAAAAAAAGAGAGGGGGGAAGGGAGGGAGGGAGGGAGGGAAAGAGAGATATGGAGGAAGGGAGGGAGAGGGGGGGAGGGAGAGAGAGGGAGAGGGGAGAAAGACAGAGAGAGGGAGGGAGAGAGAGAGGGGGGAGGGAGGGAGGGAGAGGGAGAGAGGGAGGGGAGAGATTGATGGGGAAGGAAAGAAAGAGGGAGAAGGGAGAGGAGGGTGGGGGGGAGGGAGAGAGAGAGGGACGGGGAGGGAGGGAGAGGGGTGTGAAAGACAGAGAGAGGGAGGGAGTGAAGGGGGGAAGGAGGGAGAGAAGGGGGGAGAAGGGGGAAGGGAGAGAGGGAGAGGGAAGGGGGCAATTGGAGGAGAGGGAGAGAGGGAGGGGGATGGGGTGGAGAGAGGGAGGGAGAGATTGATGGGGAAGGGAAAGAAAGAGGGAGAAAGGGAGAAGAGGGTGGGTGGGAGGGGTGGGGGGTGGGATAGACAGGGAGAGAATAAAGGGGAGAGAGTGAAGGGGAGAGAGAAAGGGAGAAGGAGAGGAAGAGAGACACCAAGACAGAGACAGAGACAGTGAGGAAGTGAAGCAGAGAAAGTTACAGTGAAAGAAGAAGAAACAAAGAGAGGGAGAGTGACAGAAGGAATGGGTAAGAGGTAGAGGAAGAGGGGGATAGTGGCAGAGAAAGAGAGAGAGAGAATGCTGTCAGTCAAAGCCTCAAACCAGCGCTGCTCAGTGTGGCTTCTGTGGGGGGGGAGGGGGGGAAGGGGGTTTGAGTCAGATTTTTTTCCCACTTTACCGCTTCCTCTCAGATCAAATCCTCAGGTTTGCGTTCGGCATCAGGTGCACACATCTCAACAACAAAAACAAATAAAAAAGTTTGGAGGCCATCCAGAGTTAACGTTAGCGCAAGTGTGAGCAGGCAGCTCTCTGTTCTGCTCTCTACCTTTCCCAGGTAGCTTCTAAGCCTCCATCAATCTCCCAGTCGCTGTATTTGAGCCCGTACCCCTTCCCCCCCCCGAACCAGATAGTGCTCTCAGACGAGCCTATCCGTATTCCGGGCTGCTCCCTTTATTTCGCTCGTATGCCGCGGCTTTTTGCGGTTTCTCAGAAGTGCAGAGATGCACGACTTCCCTCACATCAATTCCACCTCTCGCCCGTCACCAGAAAACAAAAACAGAACAAGGTAAATGACTGAGGCGCACATGTTTCCTTCCCCAGCTATCCGAAGAAAAAATAAAAACCTTTTCAAACCCAGTTCTTTAAGAAAAGTTTTCTATACCAGCAACACAGTTATTTTGACCCGTCTCCCCCTGCCAACTTTCTAAGCTTAAAATCAAAAACAAAACAAAAGTCTGTATAAAAATGAGATCTGCAGTAAATCCACACATAAAAGTCACCATGAAGTCATCATTAAAGCCATATTTGAGTATCTGGGTGCCCAGAAAACAATGTTCTCTACATATCTACAGTTCATCTTTAATGGGCATAAACGCACACCTGGGCCAGCAGAGCCACAGCAATGCAGCTTTTTGGTATTACTACAAATTTATTTACGTAGGTGACTCTTGGGTCACAATCTGTTTCTCGTTTCAAATGTGAAAACAAAAAAAAACAGCTTTCAGGGACCCCAACCATTTGAGTTTTGAATACCTGACAATCTCCACGCATCCTCAGTGTGGAAGTTTATGGTATATGGTGTTGTGTCTGGGTGATAGGAAGGCACAGTTACATACATCAACGCTTTAGTGATGTTATAGCCGCACTCTGTAGTCTGACAGTGTTGTCAGCTCAGTCTACAGCACTGCTGCTCTTATCTTTTGAGGATGCTCTTTTCTTCTGTAACATCATAATTCACTCTGGATAAGAGGCGCTTTCTAAATGGCTGTAATTTAATCCAGTGTTTGAATACGTACGTTCGAGGTCACCTCCAGCGCACTTACTTTACACGTCTCCATTCTGTGCTGCGCGATGGTGGACACCTTCTCCAGCACCGTCCGTAGCCTCGCCTGCGTCGCGTGTGAGATGAAGTTCACCGCCTCCACCGGCACTTCGGTGACCCCAAACTTCTTGGCTGAAAAGGACAGGCACAGGAGCACAGGATTTCATGGCTCTGAAGCAGACGCACAATCTCTAACTCCAACTTTGTAATCAAACTCATCTCTAACAGATTCGATGCTCTAACTTTGTATCTAACTCATCTCTAACTGTTTCTATGCTCTAACTTTGTAATCAAACTCACCTCTAACTGTTTCTATGCTCTAACTTTGTAATCAAACTCATCTCCAACTGTTTCTATTCTCTACCTTTGTAAACAAACTCATCTCTAACTGTTTCTACTCTCTTACTTTGTAATCAAACTCATCGCTAACAGATTCAATGCTCTAACTTTGTATCTAACTCATCTCTAACTGTTTCTATGCTCTAACTTTGTAATCAAACTCATCTCCAACTGTTTCTATTCTCTAACTTTGTAAACAAACTCATCTCTAACTGTTTCTACTCTCTTACTTTGTAATCTAACTCATCTCTAACGGATTCGGTGCTCTAACTTTGTAATCAAACTCATCTCTAACTGCTTCTATTTTCTAACTTAGTAATCTAACTCATCTCTAAATGTTTCTATGCTCTAACTTTCTAATCAAACTCATCTGTAATGGATTCGATGCTCTAACTTTGTATCTAACTCATCTCTAAATGTTTCTATGCTCTAACTTTGAAATCAAACTCATCTCTAATGGATTCGATGCTCTAACTTTGTAATCAAACTCATCTCTAACTGTTTCTATGCTCTAACTTTGAAATAAAACTCATCTCTAACGGATTCGATGCTCTAACTTTGAAATAAAACTCATCTCTAACGGATTCGATGCTCTAACTTTGTAATCTAACTCATCTCTAACGGATTCGATGCTCTAACTTTGTAATAAAACTCATCTCTAACGGATTCTATGCTCTAACTTTGAAATCAAACTCATCTCTAACGGATTCGATGCTCTAACTTTGTAATCAAACTCATCTCTAACTGTTTCTATGCTCTAACTTTGAAATCAAACTCATCTCTAACGGATTCGATGCTCTAACTTTGTAATCAAACTCATCTCTAACGGATTCGATGCTCTAACTTTGCTGACGTTTCTGGGCTTGTCTCCCTGTGATTTGATTGGTTCCTGCAGATTTCTGATGCTAGATTCTGATAGGTTTTCATCATTTACCTGGCTTACCACATTATGTCAGAAGTTGTACCTGGCTGTCAGTTTATTGCAAAAGCACATCTCATAGCGTTGGCAAGAGTTATACCACCCCAGAGTCAAAGGTTAGCTCAGCTCATAGTTGTTATAGTTCTGAGCTGGATATATTTGGCGTTGAAAATGGTTCAGATTGAGATGAAAACATTTCAATTTGTGTCAACAGTGGTATAATTTGTCTTAAGACCGATTTAATTTGCGTTCAAAGCATTTCGGTTTGTGCTGAGAGCGGTTTGATTTGTGTCGAAAGCGGGATTTGCAGAGGAAAAAGGAGAAAACCACGCGGCCCTTTCAGCTTCCTTTGGTAAGAGTAAACCTCACTGCCCACAACACTTTAAAGGATAATTAAGTTCCCTTAGAGCAACGGACGCTTTCTGAAGTTACAATACAGAGTGCAGAATTAGGAAAGGTTCTCTGTGTTTTTCCTTTTCCGTTAATTCGGCATTAACATAATTCACTTTCTGGCAGAGTATTAAGTAAATCACAACCATTATTTAAATCAGCCATCTCTAATATATGCTTTCTTCACATTAGTGGCCTGAAAGAGCTGGATGAAAGGATCTGTGTAAGAGAAAAAAGACTCGTAATAATAAAACGCAAAGATGATCATTGGGGTATTAGACTAAAAAGAAAAGGGATACAATGAGCACAGAGATGTGGCTTCTGCTAGTCACAGCCAAAGGAAGAGGGCCCCTACGGAAATAACACTAATTTCTCAATTAGCAGCCAAGCCGCAACTTCAGGAATTAGAACCCGCTAAGCAGATCTGAGAAGACAGGTGGCTTATTTTGCAAACTTTAATTAACCTCACACTATAGTCAAAAAAAAAAAAAAAAAAACAATGGTGTAATGACATTACAATAATTAAAATAACAAAGCGTGTTCTATAGACCACACATGGGAAAGAGGGAGGGAGGAAGAAGGGAATGAAGGAAGGACACAACATTGGAAAGAGGAGTTTTCAGGATGCAGCCAAGAGCATGTTGGCATGGAAACCTGCCACAGGTTCCTGTCAACACAAGGCACGCTCCCTAACCAGGCACGGACGAAAGCGAGGCCAGGAAGCAACGCTAAACAGGAGGTGGCGCTACAACTTCCCAGAATTCAGCAGAGGGCCGCCCAGAGGAATTTACATTTTGTTTTATTTTATTAATACTTTCACCCTCAAGGCGACACGATAACAATCACACCAAGACAGCATATAGTAGCACATAACCTTCAGCCATCATCGGTATGCCATAGACACTGCCACAAGGACAAAGGGGGCAAAAATGATCATGAGCACTTTCAGAGGAGGATTTCAAAAACAGTTAAAATTCCCTTTTTGTAATTAAACTCCAAGAGGTAAGCATTTGTAAAAATCTGAGCTGTGTGTGTGTGTACCTGTCTCCAGTATATATGCATGTGTGTGTGTGTGTATGTGTGAGTGTGTGTGTGTGTGTGTGTGTGCACCTGTCTCCAGTATGCGCTTATGTAGCAGTGTGAGTGTGTGTGCACCTGTCTCCAGTATGCGTTTATGTAACATTGTGACTGTGTGTGTACCTGTCTCCAGTATGCGTTTATGTAGCAGTGTGAGTGTGTGTGTACCTGTCTCCAGTATGCGTTTATGTAACATTGTGACTGTGTGTGTACCTGTCTCCAGTATGCGTTTATGTAGCAGTGTGAGTGTGTGTGTACCTGTCTCCAGTATGCGTTTATGTAACATTGTGACTGTGTGTGTACCTGTCTCCAGTATGCGTTTATGTAGCAGTGTGAGTGTGTGTACCTGTCTCCAGTATGCGTTTATGTAGCAGTGTGAGTGTGTGTACCTGTCTCCAATATGCGTTTATATAGCAGTGTGAGTGTGTGTGTACCTGTCTCCAGTATGCGTTTATGTAGCAGTCCTGTTGGCAGGAAGGCCTCGTCTCTACAGGAGCGGATCTGTGTGCCCACAAGGTCAGAGTTTGTGGCCAGGATTCTGGCGCTCTCCTCGTTCAGGTTCACCCCGGCCATGGACGCCACGTCATTGATATCATCATCGTCCCTGTGAAATACACACACACACACACACACACACACACACACAGGAGAGTGATCCTCCGGTTACACAAGAGAATGCACTGGGTCTTTTACAACCGCAGCACACTCATTTATATAATGCCCAGTTTTCAACTACTTTTCAGCAATACATTAATTTCATCTCATAGAATCTGTACTAGAGTTTCATCTAGCCCAGGGGTGCACAAGGAGGGCACAATCAGCTTCTGGATTTAATGCCAGCTTCTACCCTAAATTATTTAACTGGCCTAATCGCTAAAACGATCTGAAGTTTTAATGAAAGCTGTTGAGGAGCTGACAAATGACAGCTGAAGACTGCTTCTGTGTGCCTGTATGTAGCATTTTGCTGTAGTCCAATCTACGAGGGTGTTATTTTTTTCAAAACAGTTCCATAAACGTCAAATGTCTCCGCTTGTTTTAAGAAAATTTCCTCAAGTACAATCAAGGAGTAGGCTTGGCCAGAGCGGGAATTTGAAGTCCTGGAAAAGCGCAATCGGTAGGTTTCATTTGCTATCACCCCATCCAACCTCAAACCCAACCCCAAAACCTCCCTCTCATGAGTTTGTTGAATGATTTCATCAGATTCCTCGTTTCAAAAAAACATATGGATAAGAAATATAAAGTCTCAATCCTCATCAAGTGCACTGTGTTTTAACAGAGTATACTGATGTTCCTTCCTTCTGGTCAAAACACTGTAACACCTGAATTTAGTTGAGTAAGGAGACTGTCTTCACCAATGGAACTGCTATCCTGAATTAACACAGCAGAGAAGAAATGTGGAAATTAAAATAAAAAAATAAATAACTCTGAGATGAGGCAAAGTTAGCATCTCCTCTTAGCAACGGGCTTGCTGCTGCTGATGTTTTACATGCAGGACGTTTAATTAAGCAGAGCGGGTTAGCGACCTCGCTCAGGGGTACAGCAGCCCGGGATGTGAACCTATGACCTTCCAATAACAAGCTGAGTTACTCAACCACCGCTCCGCACCGCTGCCTCAGAGTGCGTGGGTACGAGGAGGGCACTTCAGCATTCAGTACAAGAACAAAAAATAACTCTGCGCCAATTAGCTCACATTTCCAGCACTTAACAGATTCCCTGCTATAATTGTTCTGTCCCTTGTCTTTGTTTTACGAGACTTCTGCCTTATGAGATTACAAAAAAAAATTAAATAAATTCAGCCCGCCATAGTTGGAAAACGCCCCCTCAACGACCTGTTCTACAAATGTCATGTGCGCTAATTTGCAATTGAAATTATTTAAAAAACACTTTCGAAAGTGAATTTTTTTATTTAGCATTGCTCCAGTTACACATTTCTAAATTCATTTCATAAGGACTGGTCACTTTCTGAGTGAAACACTGGAGATTCAGAGCAGCCTGCTTTAAATCACTGTTTTTGGTACATCTGTTTCAGTTTCAAATGGCATAGCTGCGAGTTATTATCTCAATTAATTAAATAGGCATAACACAGTGACTAAATAAACAAAATTATGAATAAACAACGTAGGCAAATACAATAACATGAGTCCATAATTTCCAAAACAAATCATAAATATCGTTTATTCTGAGCAAATGTCTCCAACAACCGCAGAGCCACAGAGAGCCATTTGAGCGCTAGCTTTTACCCCACTCTTTATATTAGTTCCATTATTTGGATGGAATGTAGCGCATATAAAGTGAAACAACTTACTTGTGTTGTCTAAATAAGCGCCGATGCTTGTGTTTTTGTGATTTAACACAGAGTAACACGAGTACGGCTGACAGCACGGCTGAATCAATTAGGGCAGCGGCAATTGTTCGGAATGAAAACCTGCCCACACCTGGTTGTAAGTAGCAGAGGTTGAGCCTGCTGTTCTGGGCTAAAACAGCCCTCAGAAATAACCTGAATGCAGAACAGGCTTGAGTGACTGAGTACAAAGAGATAGTTCATCTGAGGAGCTGAGGACACTACAGCAACAGCACAGCTGGATCAAAAGCATCTTAATTCACGCTTACCAACACGCTGAGCTCTGTTTCAGCAGTCTACACATGTGCTTCAGATATAAAGAACACATTATATTGAATCGGTACATCACTTATTTGAAAATCCAGATTTGCTCTTACACACATTATCTGTGCCAGGCGAAAAATTTCATTTTGTAAGGGTTGGAATGTAACCATGACAGCCATGTAACTGTTGCTTTGCACTTGCGTGAAATTCATGCCACAGAGTTTTGAAATAAAAACTGCAGCGATTTACTTCAGGTAATGCCCTGTATTAAGACTGCTGCACCATGAGTTTGGACCATTAAAACAGGGAACTAAGAGAGGTGCTTCCCTATTCTGTAGTGCTGCTGCTGTAGTATTCCTGTTTTAATGCTCTTTGTGCCACTCAAGATAAGAGCTTGTGCTGAATGAATTTAATTCACAGGGCAGGAAATCAAACAGCAAACCTTTTTTTATTCTGCCCACTATCCCTGTTTGTAATGCTTAAATGTGTTCCATTGGTTTTGCTCTTTGCTGCCCCCTCTGTCCATTCAGGAGAGAACAGCTAAGCACCTGCTCTCCTCCATAATGTGTGATGTCAACTGCTGCTACCTTTGACTCAACAGTCCACCAGCTGAGCTTGAGTCAGAAGAAGACACTTCATTAGCAGTGTGTGGTGGCAGATTGTGGTCTGAGGGTCGACCAGCAGGGGTTGCTGGCGCAGGATGGGACCCAAAGAAGCCACTCTGCTAGGCTGTCAATCACAGTCACCACTGGTACGATCTGCAGCCGAAATGAGACCGTGTGGTCCGTCCACACAATTACAGCCCCTGCGGCAATTTGCGATGTCGCAATATTAAAGAAATGTACTAAACAAAATCAACAAAAGCTGTCATATTTATGAGAGCGCAGCATATCACATTACATTTCAGCTCATATATGTGAAACAGTCTGTGCCTGCATAATTATAAAAACTTTTGGTGATTTATCATACGTTTCTGAAACACTGACTGTAAACTTGTGGAGGAACCAGCTAGAGTTCTTTAACAGTATGAGCCACCCGGCAGCCCTTGTTCTGCGCAGGTTTCGCACAGAGACTGAGGCCGGGCCGGCATAATTAAGGGCGCCGCAAACTTCCCCCCACGCACACAGGAACGCAGACCGCCGGAGCCCCAGTACCCAAATTGCAGTGGCTTTCCACAGCCGCTTTCAAAGCCAGCTCAAAGTCTAAACAGATGCCTGGGCCCGCGCTCCGGCTAAGCTCGCACGGCTAGCAGGGGGAAAGCGACCGGACGCGTGAGAGAGAGACCGAGAGAGGAGAGAGGCAGTGTGCGTGTGTGTGTGTGTGTGTTTGTGGGGGGGGGAGTGGGGGGCATGAAAACAATCTCCTGAATGGGGCGGGGAGGTGGGGGGGGATGAGGAACTTGGCAGCCAATTCTGGCACACCACTGTTGTGATTCTGATTACAGTGGAGGAGGGAGAAGTGATCTTTAGCTTAACAATTTACAGAGAGGGTGGTGGGCTGGGGGTAGGAACATGGGTGATGTCTGCTTTCATTTAGCTCAGAAAACTACGGCTGCAGCGACCGCCAGGGGAGGAGAGGGGGTGGTGGTCAGCCTTCCAGCTGTACCCTCTGGCCAGAGCTCACCTATAGGGACCTTTGCTGGACCAGTCCGGTAGGAAATACCACTGCCTGGCATATGCATGTCTTTCAATACAACTGGCCGGTCTATTGGTCAGTTTCGCTTTAGAGAAAAGGGAGGCAGTCAAGAAGTTTCTGGACATTGAGTTTGGGAAGTGAAACAATGACAGCTAGCACTGTTTAGACTAATTTTTGTATTTATGCTAAAAATGATAACCCTCCCTGGTATTAGATGAAATGTCTTTGTTATTCTATCCAAGACTGGAGTCATGAAAATTGCATGTATATTTTGACTACTTACATTTTAATTATTCACAGACTAACACAGACCATTTAAAATGCAAACATTTAAGTATTTAAGGTATCTATATGAAAAACAATATTTGGAAATGCATTTCAATAAACCTACATTAGTGGCTTCCACATAATTCACCACACCAAAGCTGCACACACCAAAAGTAAACATGTACAAGGAAGAAGGAAACATTATTACTGTGCGCTACGTACTTATACATATGGGTGCGGAGTGTGGAAATTAATAACCAAATAGAGCAAGTAGGCAAAAAAGTGGTATGATAATGTTATCGCTGTTTTACAAGGGATGGAGAGAGACGTTCTGCTCTTCAGCGGATGTGTGCCTCGCGGCCTCGCGCGCGTTTCGGAGCGCATGCTGGGAGCGTTCTGAAACCCGGTCTGCGGGGCCGGTATTACTGCAGGTTTCTCCCCCTCTGCCGGGGGCTCTGGGCAGGCGAGGCACGGCTAGCTGTCCCTGAGAGAGGTCAGCCGCGGACGCGCGACGACCGAGACTATCGCAACCTTTTGTTCAAGCACACAGAATACGAATCCGCCGTAGCTTGGCGATACAACGGCGAATTGTTAAATGACACAAATAAAGTACTGCTGCATTTAGTCATTTAGCAAAGAAGCCGTCTCTAATTTCAGTAGCACAGCTGTGGGGATTTTAACCTTCTTAAATTGTATGATTTTTTAACCAGCCTGCTCTTTTCAAAGGCGTAAGATCCGCTATGTAAGATGGCACATGGGTTTGAATATTTTACCAAAGACCATTTATGTTAGAAGCAATGGGGGGGACAGCCGATGAATTTTCACACACAACCACAGGGGGCAAAAGCGTGGCTGTGAGGGAAGAACCGACAGGCAGCACTGACAGCTTAATTACCCAAGTCTGCAAAGATTCATTGATTTATCAATTAAGGCCCCGGGCAGTTCCTTTTCCCTTTCGGGGGAAGGAGAAGAGTGACCACTACCCTGAACTTGGTATCACGGCTTCGTCTGACTGGCTGTGGCATCCCCCCCCGCCCTCATGGCACCTCTCCTAGGAGGAAAACAGGGGAACTGCCCCCATCGGAACACACTTGAAATGGACTTTGGGAAATGGAAAGGGATGGGGGAAAGATGTTCTCATCAGCTGTATTTTTTTTTTTTTTTTTGTCAATCAAGCTTGTGTTGTGATTGAGCTCCCGTGGAGACTGACTCTATTGCATTTCACACTGCAGGGCCAGGGGAAGGTTCTCGATGACAGCAGAAAAGGAGCTAACACGCCACACTCATATTGCACATCATGTTTTGTGGTGTCCAACTATTTTTATGCCTCGTCTGCAATTCAAGAGCATACAATTCTCTTACTGGAAGTGTTTTCACTCTTTGTTTTAAAATGAGAACGTTTCTGACCAAAAAACGCAGCCCAATTTGCTGCAATCATTTTAATGTTTATCCATCTGGAACATTTAGGCCGGTAATTTGTCCCAAATTTCACAACGATAATATACACATTCAAATAAAGCCTATCAATAAAGAAGGAAGCATTCAAAAAAGGTATTGTGTTTTCTTTACATATAACAAATCAATTACAGTTCTATGTACACTGTATATATGCACTGTACATAGCCATTAACCCATCTATGTGCACTGTGTAACTGAGTCACTAACACACCTATGCGCACTGTGTAACTGAGTCACTAACACACCTATGCGCACTGTATAATAGAGTCAGTAACACCCCTATGCGCACTGTGTAACTGAGTCACTAACACACCTATGCGCACTGTGTAATAGAGTCACTAACACACCTATGCGCACTGTGTAATAGAGTCACTAACACACCTATGGGCACTGTGTAATAGTCACTAACACACCTATGCGCACTGTGTAATAGAGTCCCTAACACACCTATGGGCACTGTGTAATAGAGTCACTAACACACCTATGCGCACTGTGTAATAGAGTCACTAACACACCTATGCGCACTGTGTAATAGAGTCACTAACACACCTATGCGCACTGTATAATAGAGTCACTAACACACCTATGTGCACTGTGTAATAGAGTCACTAACACACCTATGGGCACTGTGTAATAGAGTCACTAACATACCTATGCGCACTGTGTAATAGAGTCATTAACACACCTATGCGCACTGTGTAATAGAGTCACTAACACACCTATGCGCACTGTGTAATAGAGTCACTAACACACCTATGCGCACTGTGTAATAGAGTCACTAACACACCTATGGGCACTGTGTAATAGAGTCACTAACACACCTATGCGCACTGTGTAATAGAGTCACTAACACACCTATGCGCACTGTGTAATAGAGTCACTAACACACCTATGCGCACTGTTTCCTTGTGCATGAGCAGAAAGGCACTTCAGCTCTGACAGAACACCTGGAAGTCATTAAAGACAAGGATTTTAATGCAAGGAGTTACCCCACTTCTCCCCCAATTTCAGCACCGCCCCCCCACCACCTTATCTTGGTGGAATGTTGCCCTCTTGTGGCCGCTATTGGTAACTGCGCCTCAGTTCATCTTGTCTTTGCCCCGTCAGTAAAACTGGCTGTTTTTTGTTTTTTCTTTTTAGTACCTGAAAGATCCGCCTCCAGGGTCGTTCAGCTTGTTTTTCTGATTTGCGGAGACCTGAACAGCAAAGCCCATAGGACTTCTGCTTGCTTGTACTGTTGGTGCCTTCCCTACTGCGCCTGAAAAAACACACAAGCAATATTATCATGGGCTGTCCGACACCATTTCCGTCAAGCAGGCCCTGTCGAAGAAATACCTTTAACCATTCTTGTTAACACTGAGGGGTTGGGGCCGTGGAAGCTGTGGAATGGTTCTCTTCAGGTTTGTATATAAAACACATCTTGCTGTCAATACCACTGTGCTTCACCACGTCTCTCTACACGCTGAATCGCAGCCGATTTGCTCGGAGACACGTTTCCGGTAAGGCACAAAGACAGCCAGAGTGAATCTAAACTTGATCTTAACAGGCATGTTCCTCGCCGACGGCACAAAGTATTTTTAGAACTTTTCCTGCGTTGCGATTTAAGGACATGCAACAACCTACAGATCTCCCACTGTGGGTCAGTCCAGTAGAAATGGACAGGGTTGCTGTGCACGTCAGAAGCAAGCGTGCACCTGAGAAACAACTAAAACAATCTTGTGCAGCACAGGATATGCACTCTGCACCAACCCTGATGTTATGGGGGGTGCTGAAAGTGCATGCAGAAGAGGAAAGGTGACAAGAATGTGAATCCGTGGACAAATGTGCCGGGGGTCGAGGACACTGTTTTGTTTCTGGGGACAGGAAAGTGGGGACATAACTGTGTTTCTGGGGACAGATATGGTCAAGCGGGAAAAAAACACACCCGAGTGGATCCGTTATTGAGCGTTTGGTAACAAAGATAACAGAGTCGGGATATTACTGTGTATTTGGACACAAATATGGTAAAGTGGGAACATTAGGTGTTTATGAAGAATATGCTGCAGATTAGACCACTGAGAGCTTGGGAACAAATATGCCAGAGTGAAGATTTTATTGCACAATTGGGAAAGCATATGCCTGACTGGGGAGATTACTGTGTATTTAGAACAAATATGTCTATTTAGGGATATTACTCACTTCCAGTCACTCCGTGGACCAGCTGGCTTCTTATGACATTGAGTGCTAGTTTCTAAATTCAGATTACCACTGTGAATGACTGTAAAAAGCCCAGCGTGGTGCTAATAAATGGTTCAGCTCTGGGCCCTCTGTCAGTGAAGGCTGCCGCGGCATTAGCATACGCGACGCAGCATCCGCTCTTCGCCATACCTCTGACAGTCTGCGTGATCACCATCGGCATCCTGACCTGGCCGCTCTGCACACCTGCTCTCTTAATGCCCTGCAACAAAATGGAGGAGAAAACAACAACAGCAGCGGAGTCAAAAAGAGGCCAGTGGCAGAACCAGGCCTGTCTGTATTCATACTGCATCTCAGAAAAAGACGGCTGACCTAGGGTCAGCTTTGACTTTTAGCTTTTAATGGGTATGTGTTAGGTTATGGCTGGAGGAAACTGATCCTAGATCAGGCATTCTTACTATGAGTAGCTTTGTGTACCCAGGCCCCGGACACACACACCAATGAAAAATACCACACTGACTTTTTAGGATTCCACTGATTGGCCAACCCTCATGCCATGTGCAATGAATGAACCAATGGAAGCATTGATTTAGGAGCTCATTCATTTACAAGCTTCCAAAGAATCTGATCCCTCCTGCCTGCATTCCTCTTGCTGCTCTCTTATTATTTCTACAAGATATGAAATACGCTTTAATTCACTGCTGGACTGTTTCATAAATTGATTGATGAACCCTACCACTTGCTTGAACCGTAACCCTGGCTTAAAAAGGGCACCTGGTGTGTCAGAGACAGGAAGGCATGGTGTATGTGTTTGTGTACATGCCAGAAAGACGTGGTTGTTTTTGAGACAGGTGATGTCAGAGTGTGATTTTGTATACAAAATGAGGTACTGCATTTGTGTGTGTGTATGTTTTTGTACACACAGAGATGGGCGCAGTGTGTGTGTTTTTTTTGTACACAGAGACAGATGTAGCGTGTGTGTGTGTGTGTGTGTGTGTGTGTGTGTGTGTGTGTGTGTGTGTGTGGTTTTTTTGTACACAGAAACAGGCATAGTGTGTGTGTCTGTGTGTGTTTTTGTCCACAAAGACAGATGCATCATGTGTGTGTGTGAGTGTGTACATGTGAGTAAGTGTGTTTTTGTATACAGAGACAGGTGCAGTTTGTGTGTGTGTGTGTGTGAGTGTGTGTGAGAGTGTGTTTTTGTACACAGAGACAGGTGCGGTGTGTGTGTGTGAGTGTGTTTTTGTACACACAGAGACAGGAGGAGGGCAGCAGAGGCAGAGTGAAGACAGTGGAGGACGCAGCGAACTAATAAAAACATTTCTCTCCACAGAAACAGGCCCGGGGCCATGCCTCGGGGCTCAGCCATCCATTGTTAGCAGCTCTCGCCCCACTGCGTATTTCCCAGCCTTGTTTTCCCTCCTCCGCCACACGGTACATTACCGTGCAGAGGCTGGCAATGATGGAAACTCTGTTCCAGAGAACACTGCCGCCGCCACGGAGACCAGGCCATGCGTCTGGCAACAGCAACAACAACAACAACAACAACAAGGAGGAGGACAGCAACGCTTCGTGCGGAAACAGCTGGGCACTCCCACAACTTACGTAGCATTCGATTATGGTTCAGGACAGTTAGCGGTGAGGCGCAGGCATGCTTAATTGGCTTATGCTCCGCTGTTAGATCTGCAGGGGCTGCGTACGTATTTGCGTGGGGGGGGGGGGGGGGGGTTGTTGAGGTGTTTAGCTGAGCCTCAGTCTTTCAGTACTTCGCGCTCACGGTTGGAACTTTAGCTTGAGGTGAGCTGTTTCATGCAGCTCCAGCAGCGTTTTCTTATGATCGCATTAGTTACGTAGCTCCTCACAAGAGAAACACCTGGGCTTGTTTGCACACCACTTGTGTTTGTGCAAATGGAGGCATTAACCCTTATGTAAATGGGATGTGTTTTAATGTACCGTAATATTATAAACTTTCTGAAAAAAGTGATGATGAATATATGCACAGAAATAGCTTCAAATGTATTTCTGAATCCAACAGTTCTTTGTATATTCATCTATTTATTATGTGTTAGTCAGTTTATTCAATTTTATTTGAATGGCATTTTTTTTACCAATGATATTTCTAATATGAAGACAAAACCTGGCCCATCAGCTTCTGGCCTCTCCAGTCACATTGTGCTCTGATATATTTCAATGTAGTATTTCAGTGTCTATGAGGACAGTGGCATCCTTTTTGTTAGGTCAGTACCCTGCTACAGGCTGGGGTGGGAGCAGAGAAAGGAAGTAGCTAGCTGAGGTCTCCATCTCCAGGACCCCACAGCGCCCCCTAATGCCCTGGAGGATAATCTGTTTTCCCCTCCATACCCACTGTCCTGAGCAGAAGAGGTTTTCTTGGTTGCTGCAGGGGGTCAGTGCTCAGGGAGAGAGAGGAGCCACCTCTAGCATGCAGATCTGTAAATGTCATTACATTAAAGATCTAGGCATTTAGCTGAAAATCTTACTCAGAGGCGTTTGCTCACCTTGTACTTTCTACACACAATCTATTTATACAGCTGGATGTTTACTGAAAGAATTCAGGTTAAGTGCCTTGCTTTAGGGTGCAACAGCTGTGCCCCATCTGGGACTTGAACCCGCAAGCCCCATTTCCTAACCATTATTCCACACTGTTGCCCCAGGTCTTCTCCTACACACATATACAGGAGATGCAGTCAATGACTGTGGGCTCTGGTATTTCTGTGTCTCTCACACTCACTCCTTACCCCCTCCACAGAAGCTACTGCACTAACTCCAGTTCCATACCATATTAAATAACCAGTGTTCAGTGAAACTGGCTTAACAGGGTATCATTTCCTTAATATTGGAAGCCGAGAAGTTGAGTAGGTATTGTCAGAATGCCGGGTTTTTAAACTGGGTTTTATTTTCAGCATTATTGTGTTGTGACAATACAGACAGCAAAACTCTACTGACAACAATCCCAGAGGAAAGGACAAAAGCAGAGAGTTACGCCTGGGATTTAATGCAGCGTGGCACCTGAAACATGCATCGATGTACATGGCATATGCAGTTACTCATATATCTGCTCATATACAGTGAAGCATTGCAACATTTACTCTGATCTTGACAATGTAGTTTATGTCAATATTCTATTATTCCAATGAAAGAGACCTTTCTGATGCATTTTCCTCACAACATCACCTCAGACATTTACCCCCAAGACTTTCCACATGGGTGCACTGTACCTGTATTCTTTATTTTATTCTTTAGTGGGAATAAATGTGACGAAATCTGAACAGAATGTTCCGGTGATTGAGGCGGTGGAGGCAGCGGCGGCAGGTCTTACCAGGGCAGGGGTGTGCCCGTGGGCGGCCCCCGTGAGGACCCCAGACACCGTGGTGCTGACGCTGTTGGGGTGGCGTGCGCGGACGGTTGCCGTGGAGACGGGGGCGGCGCCGGGGGCGGGGGCCGTGGCAGGTTTGGCTTGCTGTAGGGGCTGGGTGAGGGACTGCTGGCTGTTGAGCAGGGAGAGCCTGAGGGCCGGTAGGCTTTTCTGCACACGGAGGGAAGAGAAACACACCGAGCACCAATTATGCTAAAACCAACATTTACCATTCACCCACAACACTGAGATTTTACCCACCTGAGCTGCACTCATCAGCCCCACAACAACGACCTTCCACAGATTCAAGAGGCGGAGGCCATGCATACGTTATTCCTCCAATTCAAGTAAGAACTAGCCCTCGTGTCACACCGTAGCTGTGTAACCAATCACCTACTGCCTTTTCCATCAGAGCGGCACAAAGTCAGTATGTACTCAGTTCACATACCTGCAGGACCCCAGCCAGCCAGGAGTAGCTGCTAGAGAGCAATGTGACATTTATACTCAACCCAACATTCAGCTATCATTTCTAGATAGTCCCCGAGTTATGATGGTCCCACTTAAAATTTTTCGCCTTACTATGGTATGATAGCAATAAGCATTTAGTAGAAACTTTCCAGAATTTTGAATTTTGATTTTTTTTCCCAGGCAAGCAATAAGCGGAACGATACTCTCTAATGATTTACTTCTTACCTCTTCACATCAATGATTTTGCCCAACTGCAGGCTAATGTAAGTGTTCTAAGCACTGCTAAGGTAGGCTGGGCACGGCTATGATGTTCAGTCATACAGTTAGGTGTATTAAGTGCATTTTCGACTTACAATATTTTCCACTTCATGATGGGTTTATCGGGAACCGTCTCTATCCCCCATACTGAGTATTTATACAACCTGCAAGAGCTCTAGAAGAGGAGTGGTCAAAAACGGTCCTGGTGGGGCGCAGTGTCTGCCGGTTTTTATCACCGCTTTGCATTTTTTGTTTTAAAATCGACAACCAGAACACCCTCGCCAACACTCCATCAGACAGTGTGGGGCAGAGAATGCCTTTCAAAGCAATTCTGTCTGATCTGATATTCAGATACCGTATTATGCAGCCAAACTGCAAACAGATTAGATAAAATTATATTAGCCATGATTACTTGAGATGAGATACAGCTTTATTGCCTGGTTTACAGTCATTTATTTTGCATTACAAAGCTTCTTTTTCTTAGCATAGATTATTTCTCACAGCTACACAGGTTATACAAACAATTCAGTCACTGCTGTGTACATCACAGACCGAGTCACTCAGGCTAAAGGCAGCATGTCCACAGCTACATCCATCCCACATATTCGAGCAACACAACCCAATTACCACCAGGGTGCTGTGACTGACACATGGAGAATGTGTCAGGAAAATAATCTAAAACTGTGAGCAGGGCTGAGGAAAACTGAATCTCAAATCTAATTACCACAGTGTCATTCTAAAAAGTATATTTTAACATCTCCAATTTTCACAAAACAGCTGGGGAAAACTGCATCTCACGTCATCAGTGTTATAAAAAAATGTGTACATTTCGCTCCCTCTTCAGTAAATAGAAAACCTGTTTGTATTATTATTTTCCATTGCTGAGTTTAGTTAATTGGGGTTTTGAATAAACTTTATTGGTCACATAGCAATGAAGCATTGACAGTACATAACTGATGATGCAAGCTTTCACTTTGTGTGTGAAACTCCAAAACTTTTTAAGTCTTTATGATGCCACCAACAGACTTTTCTGAGTGCAGAACTACTTCAGCACCGCTGGCAGCATGGTGTGTGTCTGCAACTGAATGATCTGACACTCGTCACGCCTGGATGGACATTACCGACGGGCTCACGGCCTGGGCTACTGTTCTCCCAGTCGGCCCCTAGGGGGCGTGTGTGCTCATACGCTCACAGGCCTTGGTGTCGCATGAGGCTAAGGGCCCGAACACGCAGTAATTTCAGATGTGGAGAGAAACAAAGCTAGACTTGTGTTTTTCAAACACAGCAGAGTTGCTGTTGTGAAACGGGGGAGGGGCTCGAACCTTGAGAAAGGGCACCAGGTAGGGCTGAGGGGACGACTTCAGCTCCGACTGCAGGCGGTTGGTGAACTCCTCGGGTTCGATCTTGGCATCCTGTTAATGAAGAAAACCCATTAATGATGAACAGCTAACAGACAAGATAGCGCATGCAGACCAGACGTCTACAGCGATGCTGTTTGTCCCACACAGACTGGTGAATGGGGCCCAAGTTCAATACCCTGTGATATTTGTGAATGACCCTAAGAATACTCAATAATGTCATAAACCCATAAACAATAAACAACTATTGTATTTTATTTATTCACTCTAATCCCCATCGACATATTTTGTCAAAAAGGAGCACATGGAAATTTCTGAAGTAGTTGGATCAACAATATCTACTCCTGCAAATCAGCTTACCAACTGCACAAAAGCTTTCAGAATTGTAACATACATTATGTAAAGAAGAAATGTCATATGTAGCATCGTGTATAGTATTTTATAGGTGGCTCTTTTGTATGCAGGGTATGGGCAGATAATATACCAAATATATATTCCCTTTTCAAAAGGTATAATTTGCTGCCACCTATTGACAAAAAAAGTGCATTACACTACAGAAAAAAGAACCCAGATTCATCAATGTCATGTAATTAAGATCCAAACTCCCCAGTCAGCTGTTATCCAGTTTAATTTCCCCTGAGGCAAACTGACTGGTTGTGTTTTGTTGAAAATAAATATTAGCAAATTGATTAATATTTGCTGTTTAAAGCTGTTGCTTGGATACTTAGTATCCCTGTCCTGAGGTTTCCGTCTTCACTGAGGCCTGTTCTAGGCTCTGTATAAGTGAACTCACTCATTCGCAGCCAAGACTAGACCGGACCGGACCGGACTGCAGGTGAGACTCACCAGCAGGTCCTGCACCAGTGCCTTCACGTTTCGGGACGTTTCTGGGGAGGGGGAGTTATGGGATGCCAGCTTGATCAGGGTGGCCAGGAAGTTCTTACACTTTTTCACGTTCTCCTGCATCTCCTGCAGAGGGAAGGAGCACATGACCACATCAAACATCACGTAAAGCGTAACGTTTTCTACAAACAGGGAGAGGCTCGGACCGGGCTCAGCGAAAACAGAGCAGAACTGGCGTTTGTGTGCAGCAGAAAGGAGAAATGTAAGTGTGCAAGTTTTCTTCTTGATTACTTACTGATTTTACCCACAGAAATGCTTATGAAATGGAAACAGAATGTGGTGATGTAGGTAGCTGAAGCTGAAACATGTGTGTGTATGCTGTGAGTAGAGCTGAAGCTGAAGCGTGTGTGTGTGAATACACTGTGAGCAGTGCTGAAGCTGAAACGTGTGTGCGAGTACACTGAACAATGCTGAAGCCGAAGCGTGTGTGTGTGAATACACTGTGAGCAGTGCTGAAGCTGAAACGTGTGTACACTGTGAGCAGTGCTGAAGCTGAAGCATGTGTGTGTGAGTACACTGTGAGTAGAGCTGAAGCTGAAGCGTGTGTGTGAGTACACTGTGAGCAGTGCTGAAGCATGTGTGTGTGTGCGCTGTGAGTAGAGCTGAAGCTGAAGCATGTGTGTGAGTACACTGTGAGCAGTGCTGAAGCTGAAGCATGTGTGTGTGTGTGTACTGTGAACAGTGCTGAAGCATGTGTGTGTGAGTACACTGTGAGCAGTGCTGAAGCATGTGTGTGTGTGCGCTGTGAGCAGTGCTGAAGCATGTGTGTGTGTGCTGTGAGTAGAGCTGAAGCTGAAGCATGTGTGTGAGTACACTGTGAGCAGTGCTGAAGCTGAAGCATGTGTGTGTGAGTACACTGTGAGCAGTGCTGAAGCATGTGTGTGTGTGCGCTGTGAGCAGTGCTGAAGCATGTGTGTGTGTGCTGTGAGTAGAGCTGAAGCTGAAGCATGTGTGTGTGAGTACACTTTGAGCGGTGGTGAAGCTGAAGCATGTGTGTGTGAGTACACTTTGAGCGGTGGTGAAGCTGAAGCATGTGTGTGTGAGTACACTTTGAGCGGTGGTGAAGCTGAAGCATGTGTGTGTGAGTACACTGTGAGCAGTGCTGAAGCTGAAGCATGTGTGTGTGAGTACACTTTGAGTGGTGGTGAAGCTGAAGCATGTGTGTGTGAGTACACTTTGAGCGGTGGTGAAGCTGAAGCATGTGTGTGTGAGTACACTTTGAGCGGTGGTGAAGCTGAAGCATGTGTGTGTGAGTACACTTTGAGCGGTGGTGAAGCTGAAGCATGTGTGTGTGAGTACACTTTGAGCGGTGGTGAAGCTGAAGCATGTGTGTGTGAGTACACTTTGAGCGGTGGTGAAGCTGAAGCATGTGTGTGTGAGTACACTGTGAGCTGTGGTGAAGCTGAAGCATGTGTGTGTGAGTACACTTTGAGCGGTGGTGAAGCTGAAGCATGTGTGTGTGAGTACACTGTGAGCTGTGGTGAAGCTGAAGCTCAGTGTTGCTGTGAGACTGGGCCGGGCAGAGACCTGGGAGATGACGGAAGCTCCAGGGACAGGGGCTGCTGTTACGGCCGCCGTTGCCGTGACTCCACTCTGGGGGGGCTGGGCCTGGGGGGCGGTCTGTCCCCCCGCCGCAATCACTGTGGGGGCCTGCTGCGACGCGGTCACCGTCACCGCCACTGCGGCTGCCACCGGTCCCCCGGTCACCGCCTTCTACGGGAGACAAACCAGACATGACGCTCCGGCCCACAGGCAGGCCACAGAGACCCTCAGATGCATGGCCACACCGAACAGTGTCACTTTGGGTGTTCCAGCTTGGGCGGACACAGGTCAACACTGGAGGGGTACAGGGGGGCGGTGAGGTACTTAAGCAGAATAATGCAGCACTCAACAGAGCTTATGAAAATATTTTACCACAATTTTTTTTCCTCTAAATTTGGATTTACTGCTTGTAGTCACAAACTGTACCCATCCCGACAACCCCTACTATCAATATGGAACCAAACACTAGCTGCCCCCCCCTAAATAGGGCTGTGTCAAAATCTAGTATTTGCTCCACAATTTTGAACTTCACTTGAGAGAATCTCTTCTTTGACCCAAAAGCACCCTCGGTCAATACTACAATAGAATACACTTAGCAAGCTAATACTTCAAAAAATTAATTGCAAATTCTTGTTCTTTAGAAATACTGTTAACATTGTATCATATTGTCATTAACAGTGCATTTAAACTCAAATAAATTCAGTTCTGCCCTCTATTTTTAGGGGTCACATCCTTCCAAGTGAAGTTTGCAAGTTTATGACACCAAAACAGAAACTGGATTTGAGACGCAGCCCAAGTAAGCTCAAACAAGACACAGAGGAAGACACTTTCTGTGCAGTTTTGTGTTAGTGGACTGAGGGCAACCAAATAGCAGAGGGTGTGTCTTTGGACCCAATGAGATACAAACATCTCCACTGACTAAATCCCTCCCTCCCTGGGCTAAGCTACAACCAATCATGTGATCCCCTGTAGGGCTGTTGGGCATGGTCGCCAATGGAATGGGCCGGATTTGACTGCCATGTGACCTGTTTACATACGGGAATACTCCCTACACAGGGTTAGCAATCAGCAACTCAAAATGTTCTCCCATCATTTCCACTGATTATTTACTTTAAAATGAAAGCGAAAACCCCGGAGGTCTTGGAGGCCTGTTAGAGGCCTGTAATTCAGCATGTTTTACCTTTCACGGTTCTAACAGCCAGCATTCTCAGAACATGGGGCTGGAGGGGGTTTAACTGGGTCCAGCTGAGGTGATAATTATCTGAGTCACACACCAGGCAATAACAGCCTTCAGCTGGGAGAGGCCTGGGGGCGCGGCGGCCCTCCAGCAGCCCTGGCCTGGAGGGGCGACCTGGGGCATGGAGGAGTGGGGGCTGGGGGTCATGTTCGGATAAAGCACTTTGTGTCACAGCCATCCCAGTAAGCCACGACACCTCTGCCCCCATCATTTTCTATTATTACTATCTATATTCCTGTTTTCCCCCACCCAAACTGTTCAGCCTCGCTTAGTTATCTTCTCTTGCCAACTCAGGAGGAGGCAGCAGTGAACATATGACATCTCTAAATCATGTGACAATGAGCCGGAAGACAACAAAGTCAGCATACACTCTGTTCCTGCATCCACAGGCACCTGGCCGACCAGGAGAGGCCGCTATTGAGCAATGAAAGAAACAAACTTAACTGGTTCAACCTCTATCTTTCCCTGGCCAGGCTATTGTGGACAGTCGTTGCCTTGCCAATGCAGACCTCAGGCCCCAGCCAGTAATGTGCAGCTGGGACTCCAACACCCAGTCTGAGAACTCACGCCTGCTTCCAGAGCAAACGTTTTACTGTGTGAGCCCCCCAAAACACCCTGCTCTACAGCACTTCAATGTTATTACAACATACACAGAGCTTTTCATTAATTCTAAGTTGTTTCTCACAAAATGTCCGTTTCTCTTCAAACATTTTCCCGATCCTGGGATACAGGGTTTTGTAACCTGTCACAACCACCATGGAACATTCACTTCAAATAATTTCAAAATCACAGAGTAATATTATAAAATAATAATCTCCAACTTTCATAACGGTATTCCAACAACCGACAGACCTTTTTGAAAACACCACTGCTGAAACAGTTCTAGAATGTTCAATGCAAACTTTGTATAAAATAATAATGCAACTCGCCAGGTTTTGCACCTTAGTAGCATTTCCATTCAAAATGTTGTGGGTACCTTTTGATGACTGAAGTTGGTTTGCTGGTTTGTATGAAATGTGCTACGTTGTGTTAATAAATAAAGTTTTAATTCAATACGAGGTTCAGCCAGGGTCCTGGGTCCTGCAGGTTGTGCTGATCACTTAAAGCAGGCGATTATGCTGTTAACTTCCCCCTGGGTTTTTTCTGGTCTGAGTTTAAGATGAAAACTAGGGATGCACCAATTGTGAAATTCCAGGCCGATACCGATATTTAAAATAACAATTTGGCCAATTGCTGATATCGATGTATCACATTTTTTTTTTTACTCACACTTTCTTTGAATAACCACATTTTCGATCATACAGATTTATCAAAAAAAACCTTTTGATATAACCTTCTTTCAAATTTTGCCAGTCCAAAATCGATGCGACACAACAGATAAACACTGGCCACTGCCATCAATGAATGTCATCTTATTGTCATCTCAAAACAGTCAACAAGGTGAATATCTGCTGATGCCGATGTACGGCCGATACATCGGTGCATCCCTAATGAAAACAAAAGCCTGCACAGCCTGGGGCTCTCCAGGTCCAGGACTGAGGACCGCCGCTGCACTATATTAATAAATAACACTGAAATTGAATAGTGATAAAGACTGAAAATGCGGGGTGGCTGCGGCAAGCGCTGCTCACGGCGGAGGCTGCGGGCGTGGCCTGGAGGGCGGGGCCGGTGGCGGGGGAACCCGCCTGCGCCATCTTAGCCTGCGCTGGGGGGCCCGGCCGGATAGCCTGTGGGGACACGGGAGACTGCGAGAGGAACGAGAGAGAGAGAGAGAGGAGAGAGAGAGGAGAGAGAAAGGAAGAACAGGTCAGGGTAGTGGGAAAAGGAGAAGAGGAACAAACAGGCCAAATGAGGGCAGCAGGAAGCGTGGAAAGAGGGGCAAGACCTGGGGCGGTTATCCACACAGTGTTTCAGAGTAGTACTGATCTAAGATCAGGTGTCCCTCGTCCATATCCGAACCTTATCCGTTGTGAGATAAAAAAGCAAACTGATCCGAGATCAGGGCCAAATTTTATAAAGCATCTCAGAGTGGGAGTGCTAGCCTGGGATCAGTTTTGTTTTGTTACAGACAGATCACCAGGGAAGGTGGTGTAGTATAATGGTTAGGAAGCAGGCCTGTAAAGGCTTCAGATTCGATTCACAGGTAAGGCAACCTGGAGAAAGGCACATTGCTTCAATTGTTTCTGTACTCTAGATAAGGTACATGCTACATGGCTAAATTATTTTCAATTCGTCTTTAATTGTATAGCATGTTTCACACAAATTGTCACAGAGCAGCTTTACATTGATCCCAGTAACGTAATGTGAATGTAATGTCATGTTTTACTGATCCGAGATCAGCGCTCAGAGACGCTCTTTGCAAACAGGCCCTGATCCGCAGCACTGTGTCAGGGGGCTCAGTCGGACTCTGTGTGACACAGATGGAGTGTCATGCCGAGCGGCAGCCGGTCCAGCCCCTTGCGCCCAAATGCAGGTTTCTTTGTGCCCAAATGCAGGCTTCTGAGATAGAGCGACATCACTCCAGCTGCTCCTCCCCTTTAACTGTGTGCTCACTCACATTCACACGCGCTAACTCGTTTCGCCCCACGGATCAATGTGCCTGGTGATTTTGGCCAACACTGTTTGTGTCCCGCTCCTTTTCTTTACCTTGCTCCCCCTTGAATGACAATTCAAAACACACACACAGATTCACACGAATGGGCACAAACACAGACACACACACACACACACACACACACACACACACACACACACACACACACATTCACTTTGCACTTCATCCCCATAACAAATTTGTTGATGCTGGCAAGACGAACTCTGTAACTCTACTGTACACTGACTTTACTTCCCTTCAGTTGTAATTGACCCCCTCACCCCCCTGTCAGATATTGTCTGACTGTGTGTCCACTGTGATGTCTCCTCTTTTGATGTACACACTAATTACATGAGAAGGAGTAACTCAGTGCCCTGTGCGTGTCTGTCAGCCCCCCCCAGCTCTAACCCCACCCCCTACCCCCCACAGAGCCCAAGCTGCTGCCAGCTCGTCTCCGGGGCGACAGGCTGAGGAGAGCTTGTCTGTCAACAGCCTGATGGCCTCACTTGATAGGCTTATAGCTCTCCGCTCTGAGTCTGGCAAAACGCAGTGCAGTTCTGAGATAAAAGTAACTCATCCACTTTTCAAGGACGCAAGTAATATTTCCAAATAACCTTCAACTCTGACGGCAGGTCAATGGGGGAAAGCAGATATTCAGACGCAATGTGCTATTGAGATGAATAACTGGAACAGGTAGATATCAGAGATGTCATACCTCCACAGAACGCCATCTGAAACTCTAACGAGTAAGCTTGTGTAAGCTGGTGCTACGTCTCTGGCGGAGGTCTGTGGGACTGGCACTGGTGCTAAGCTAGATGGCGAGAGGACAGAGAGAGTGCCGCCATGCTGGCACGGGTGGCAGGGGCAGGTGCCAGGGCTGTTCTGCTGGCCTGGGCAGCCGGAGCTAACAGTGGCTCTGCCTCCCTGCTCCAGCCCTGGCCTCCTGCTCTGGTGCCTACTGGCGCCCCCTGGTGGTGGTTCCTGGGAGAACGCGAGTGCAGTCGGGTGGAGGTGCTGTGGGGGTAGGGCAGCCGGGGGCATGGCTAGACAGCTGCATCTCCTCGGGCCGAGGCAGGGGAAACGTGCACGCTCAAGGGGCCACGCCAAGGGAGAGACAGGCTCCGACTGCAAGCTACGCCGTCACAACTCATTACTCATTTACAAGCCGAAACGGCTGTTAGTTTCTTAAATCTATCAGCCGGTCGGGGCAATGAATGATTTAATGAAGGTGGAAAACAGCGTTTCTGATAATCCCGCAGTAAATACAGCAGCTGTGCCTGGCAGTCGTTATGGCACGGTCCCCAGAATCAGGGGGCTGCGGGATCCAATCCTTGTGCTGTATGTCTGGGATCCAGTCACACCAGGTAACTAAAGATTTGAGGAATGTGATTCATCTCTTTTTCCTGATTAATAACAAGGTACATAACGCTAAATGATTTACATATGTCACAAGCACACACATCAAAATCTTTTGCACTCTCTGGCAGCTGACAGCAGGAGAGAATGCCGGCGCTGAAGCCAACTTCTGATAAATGCAAAGACATCTGCAATCTAAAAAAAAATCTTTATTTTCAGATTAATGAAGAAAACGGTCGCTTCCTTGAGGAGACCCCCTGCTCTGATGCCGATTGGCCCTGAAGGACCGTAAGTTCTGTGTGCTTTGTTGTCTCTCAGCACTTAATTGCTCCATTAAAACAGTTCATTACACAGTTATCTAACCTCAGCCCGCTTCCTGGCTCAACACTGGTGGTTAATATTAAGTCAACAACATAATACAGAGAATCTGTGGATCTCCGGGTCCACCGTTAGGCCAAACCAGCGCCCCCTAGCAGTGAGAGGAATCGGTGCAGCTGGACAGGATTGCAGTGGACAGTCACGGCACCCGCTGTTTTTCACTCTCACCTTAAAATCAGAAGCTGATTTAGACCCCTGAAACCACTTTACTTGACTGTGTAATTTCTGGGACACCTTGTGGCTCCCTAGAACCAGGGTTCAGTATACCTCGCTCAAAGCAGGAGCAAGGAACCCCATTCCTGGAAAGCTGTATCTGTTACTAGTTTTCATGCCAGCTTTTACTCTTAATTATTTAACAAGCCCAATGGCTTCCATGAGCTGAACTTTCAGCTACATCTCCTGACAAGCCCATGAACGACATCCCATGAAGACGGTCCTTGTGCGCCTACATCAGATGTGTACTGTGATGTAATCGACAGTTCAACCAGCACTGAGGTACGCAGATCACGAGATCGTTTTAGCAGGGGAGGTGGCAGAGATGTCCACCCCGATGATACCCCTTATGACAGGGCAACAACGTCGGTCACGCCGCAGTGTAACTTGCGTAAGAATATTGAGCATTTTAAAGGGGGTAGGTGCTAGTTATCTGACATTATTTTAAAGCACACTGACACAGGTTAACGCCAGCTGTGGCAGTAACACAGAATCAGGGGAGGACAGAGCGCCATTCAGAGACGAGGCCAAAACCTGGCCTTTAAGACGCGCCCTTTAAAAGCGACCCAAACCCATCCTGCCCGATGAACAATTGCGATCATTTAAACATGGCTGTCTCACCAGCCCCTGGTAACCTTTCTAATTAAGCGTGTCTTAGGGTGGCAGAATTACATTTGTAACCTTTGTACACTCCACAGGAAAACGTAATTATTACAAAGAAAGCCACGGCTTGTCTCTCTCATTATCTAAATTATTAAAGGAGACCCGTCTCTTCGTGACTGTAAAAATGTCCTCGTCGAAGGCACAAATCTAATGCCAGCATGGTGATGGACTGAAGCCAAAATGGCTTCAGCTACAGAGGAGGGATCCCTGTCAAACTGTGCCATCTGTAACCACTGAAAACAAGAGACAAACCCATGTGACAGAGGAGCATGATTGAGTTTTAACATCAGCAGCTAACAGTTTGACAGTGCAGTTAGTACCAGCTAAACAATATGGACATTTTTTCAGTTTTATCATGAAATACTCTTCACAAGCCTCATTTCCGATGTTTACATTACACCTGGGTAACATTCTGTTAATACACACCCATAAATGCCATCACCAGAGACAAATACTGAGAGATCAAGACAATTATTCAATTACATATTTATTTTATCTTTCCTACAAATAAATATGGCAAACTTAGTGAAAGGCAAGCCAATCTAGCACACATTCAATGTCATATTAAATTTACACAAGTGAAGAAAATAACATTTTCTGCTGCCAGTCTACACTTGCAATACTGAAGACACAATGGAGCCATTTGCTCAGTGAAATCCTTACACAGTACCTACGTCCTGACATCTTTGAGCTGCAACTACACATGCAGCTGTTAAAATCGGGGCAATGCTGTCCTCTAGTGGAGACGCTCCAGCATCAGGAGAAATTTCAATAGGCGGGAGAAGTACCACACAATCTTCATCACCATGATGAAGATGATGATAATGATTATCACCATCATCATCATCACAGTCAGCCTCTATCCACTGGATGTCCTTGTGAGTTTTCACATGCACTGCAGGCAGCTATAGGCAGACTGCTTGTCATAATAAATATTTTAATGCAACAAATTTAAGAAAGCAAATAACTCATCAATGGGAAAAAATAAATACAGTGCATATTCTATCCAGTTCTGGTTTATGCTGAGGAATATGATAAATGGATACTTTTATTTTTTTGAATAAATCATTTGAAAGAAAAAATAAAAGGAAAAAAAATAAATTTTGGCCTGGAAGGGAATGGTTATTTCATCATTTAATATTTTAGGCTGGAGTATTTTCATCTACAAAAAAAACAAGTTTAGGGTAGCAGGAAATGCTTCCGACTCTCTTAGATTATCACTTCAGAGTCATACATATGTATAACCGTAGTCTTTAAGTTCCCGAGAGCACAGCTTAGATTTGTTTAGCAAAACATGATAGATATGATGCATTATACATAAAGCAAAGGCTCTGAGGAGCGCTGAACATTACGCTGATTTTCCATGTAAATTTGTTTCTGAAGGTAGTTTTTATGTCTCTTTGAATAAGGCAACAGCAGACTTTAAAAACACTAATCAGATACTATGACTCTCACAGTGTTGATTCTGTCATGAGTTAGGCTTACAGTGGCTCGTATTCACAATTAGGGTAAGGGAGGGAATGCTCCCACTCTGTAACAGTCAAAATGTATAGTCGGAAGAGATAAACAGAAAACGATATTGATAATAATAATAACAGTACAGATACAATTCTGTCCAAATACTTATATGCAAGAGCACACTGGGTCCAATAGCAGTGTGTCCTATGCTTACTACAGACCACATCCACAAGAAATATAAATTCAACAAAACAGTGGAATATTGCTACCAATATCTTTGAGACTATATTCTGAATCATGAAAATTGCTGCACTTCTTTGTCTAACTTCTTCAATATCTCTTCACACTGCTAGTATCAGAGGTGGCAAACTCCTGGCTTCTGACTCGTGCGTATGTTTGTTTTAACTAATTGCCTAAAGTACTAAATTCACCCATATGCATATAACTGTGTGTTAAGGCACAGAACACAGGCAACGGTTGTTATTCAGACAACACAAATTACTTTGTTTGCATTATATGGAAACCAGCAGGGTTAATTTAGCAAATAATGGAAATAATTATCTACTTAAGAGTGGATCCGGCCGGAGTAAAAAGCAGCACACACGCACATACTCACACATGCACACACACACACACACACACACGCACATACTCACACATGCACACACACACACAAACACACACACACACACACACACACACACACACACAGACACTCCCTTCCCAGTCAGTCTAATACCAAAGGCTTTCACGGTTGAACGGGTTCCCCTGTGTGGCTATACTGTGTGCTACATTGATTTAAGGACAAAACTCATTATGGGAGAGCACATTTTAATTGATCTTTAGTGTCGTAGGAAAAGCCAGACTACATTAGTCACTGTGATGTAAATCACAAGCAGCTTTTGAAAATGTATTATAACTGCCCTGTTCAAAATGGCAGTCATATATGGCCATTTTCAGTCCTTTCCTCAGCAGTTGTTAGTTGTAAAGTACCAATAGGTTAATATTATACCTGAGGAAAAAGTATTGAAAATATTAGTGTACACCTTTGCGGTAAAAAGGGCAGATGCATAGTGTTGAAAGTGTCTAAGATGGATGGCGGAATATGACCCAAACCGCTATTCATAACACAGCTGTTCTCCCACCGTTCGCGTCTGCAGAGTGCATTTAAGGACATGGCGACCACATCAACGCCTCCTACACTGTCAGACCTGCAGCAGTCAGCCTTAAATCCACATGCACAACCTGCAAACTGCATGACTCCGTCTCTCGCAATACACCTGCCTTCACATCAATCTGGACATCGAGCACATTCTCTTACCCAAAGGCACTTTAAAAAGTGCACTCTGACACACATAACAGGCAAAGAGCGAAAGACAAGGCCGAGTCATCAGTGGCACGGCAAACAGCAACAGCAGTCATTTCATTAGCCTACAGCAGAACTTTATTTGACGTAGTGGGTGTGAGAGGGGGACTGAGGACACAAAGGATTTGAGGATAGAGTCGTACATGCAGTTAATCCAGCACAAACCCTCACTGTTCAGGGTCAACAAACTTAAATATAGACAGGCTCCATTCATTCCGCCTAGCTAATTCATGCACAGTCCATAACAGACTGGCATTTTGGGCTGGTAGGTTATATTCATATGGCATTTGCTTTGAAGCAAAGATGCCTGGATGACATCAGCAGGTACCCTTGACCTGAAGTATATGACCATTCACCCAATCAAACAATCAGCCGTTTGCTTTGTAGCACTGCCTGGGTCATGGCTGAGTTTTGAACAGATTGTTATGCCTTGATGGTTGCCATTACATTCAGATTAACCTCACATTAGCATGTGCATGTTAGCCGCCAAGCTGCACAGGTACAACACTGTATGATTGAAAACTATTTAAACGATGTGACAATCAAACTTTTCTCCACATATCCACAACAGAATAGAACAAGAGATAGAAGGACATTTTCGTCAAAACTCATAGATTCCAAAAAAAAAAACTACAACTTAATGACAACGCTTTCAAGCTAAAATGCATGTTAAATGTCCGATCTAAACTGATCATTTGATCTAAACTGTGTGGCAAAGTTGAAACATACACCTGGCAGCCCTAACGAACACCTTTCTGAAGCTCGTTTAAATGACATCGCTGAGACAGTGTGGTGAGAGACAGCCAGATGGCAGCAGTCCACTGCACTGCACCGAGCTTCCCCGGCGTGTCTCCGCTGGCTCATCTGTCTCTCACTCTTACAGGAGACCGCTGCCTGCTCTAGCATTAGCCCCACAGCAGAGCCTGTGCACTGCACTGCATGATGGGAAAAACGGCTGCTTTAGCTGAACTGGTTGAAGAGGTTGTGTAGGATTTCAGCATACATCAAAACAGGCAACTTCCCTTCCAGAAAGGCTAATATGAGTTCAGGTGTGTTTTTACCAGCTATCCTACTGTGCTCTCTGTCTCTCTCTCCCTCTCTCTCAACTTTGCTCTCTGTCTCTCTCCATCTCTCTAATTCTCTCTCCCTTGCTTTCTCTCTCTCTCTCACTCTCTCTCAGGTTCTCTCATTCTGTCTCTCATTCACACCGTCTAATCCCAAATTCGTTTGCCGTATTAGTACAAGAGTGAACTTATTTTTCAAATGCAGATACAGTGACATAACAAATGCAAACAAAGGTATCTCTCTCCGGCTCTCTCACTTTTTTCAAATTCAAATTGCTTCATTAGCATGACAAGATACTTCTTACATTGCCAAAGCTTCGTGCATTTTCATACGTATAATCTCACTCTCCCTCTCTATCGTGCAGGTGTAAGTCCTTGGGCTGCGGTGGCTCAAACGTTAATGACTTCACAGTAATATGTGTTACCTCTGCCTTGCGTTAGTGTGCATATTCTGTTACACAACAATCACAGAGTTTAAGGGCATGGTCAGTGGAATACATAAACACACCTTTTGGTCTGATCCTTGACTCTTTTTTTCAAAGTTTTAAAAACACAGGGAGCTCTGCAATATTAAAGTAATATCATAACGTAATACGATATTCAGTGTGAGAATGAGCTGATGATGATGGTTCGGTCCAGCATCTCTCTGCATGGACGATGCCCTGCAGTCTGGAAGATGCTTTATTACAATACAGAATCTGACCCGACTCAGTAGGGTCCAGTGTCTCACACCCCCTCCCTCTGTGACTTAATGTAGATGTTAACAGCAATTTAAGTGGTGTAATTCTGACCTGTATAAAAGAAGAATAGAGAGTCTTGTGTCTGTTGAATATTTTGTACCACACTGGGGTTTGTACCAAGCCGATTGTCTGCCTTCTCTTACTAACATGGGGTTTGCCTCTTCATCGATGTGGAGACATTTTTTTTTGACTGCATTTGGTGTTCTGGCTCAACCAACAAATTCACAACAACGATGTCAGCGCTTGGCCGGGCAGAGCAGCACAATTAAAGAAGCAAAGCTGATTCTGACTCTGTGTATTCATCTACAGACTATACCTGACCCGGGTGGACAGTCAATTCTGCCTGGCTGCACGACTCCTTTCAGAACAGCTCCACACTGTGCTGCCTTGTGGCTTCATTTATGTATTGTGAAACACCCACAAACACACACACACACACACACACACACAGACACACCCACACACATCCATGTCTGTGGAGATCCAGCCAAAAATGTGGGCTGTATATTCTAACGTCCTTGAACTACAAAATGTCTCTACCGCCATGCACACTGCCCCATACAGGTGAGCCTGTTTAATGCACACTTTAATCAAACAGCTGCGATGCCGCTGATATGAGCGTGTCCAGGCTAGAGACCATGGTACTGTTCCAGGTCGGAAAGGACACCGCGGGTGGATCTGTGTCGCCGTGGCGACTCGCGCAGATACTGTGCAGAGCTGACGCACGGGCATCCAGACCCCCGCGCAGCCATAACTACACTCTTAATAAGCCTAAATTAAAAGCACAGCTCTTCTGCTTATTTTCTGTTGTTTTTGAACAGCGTAGGTCATGTGAAACAGACAACCAAAAAGCTTTGAATTAGGCTAAATAAGTAACAGAGGAGCATTCGCATGTGTGCACATTTTTTTCATTACTGTATTTTCAGATACAAAAATAAACAACTTAAAACAATAACATGTAAATGCGTTCCACTATTGTTATTACTACTATTATTATCCATTTATAATAACAATAGTACTAATAATATAATCATTGTTATCCCATTGATATTAACACTGTATGTTTAAATAACAGTTACAGTTGTGTGAGAACACTGCGTGTTTGAGATAGAGTTACAGTAGGTACCTGAGTGTGAGCACTGCGTGTTTTAGATAGAGTTACAGTAGGTACCTGTGTGTGAGCACTGCGTGTTTTAGATAGAGTTACAGTAGGTACCTGTGTGTGAGCACTGCGTGTTTTAGATAGAGTTACAGTAGGTACCTGTGTAGTGGTGACTCTGAAGGTGGCGGCAGTAGTGGGCGTGGCCGGCCGGGGGGAGATGCTGTTCTGGGCCTGGGCTTGGGCCTGTGCCTGGGCTTGAGCCAGAGCCTGCTGGGGAACCATCACCAGCTGGCCCATCTCCGTACGGACCAGAACCATGCCTGTAACACAGAGAGAGACAGTCACTTAGACACTATACACACTGTACTTACCCTATCTGTGTGCATACCATAACCGTGTCCATAACACAGATCTGGTACTCACAGGGATGGGGTGTAGACAGTAACAAAGCAGGACACAGTGTCACTGATACACTTTATACACTGCATACATCTCTTTGTGTACCAGAACCATGCCTATAACATTGAGACACATTCACATGCAGCAGGGAGTCCTGTTACTGGGTGTTTGAGTCCCAGCTACACTATGCCCACATGTCTGCATTAGCAAGGAGGAAATGATAGAGGTTAGGCCAGCTGTCAGTCTCATCACTCTCTAGCGGCCACTACTGGCCAGCTGGGTGCCTGCAAGTACGTGACCTGAGCACTGACTTTGTGCTCCTCCAATGGCATCTAGTGTAGTGGTGATGCATCTATGGTGTAGAAAGAAGCAAGGACCAGTCCTCATTTAAATCCAAAGAGTCTATGCTCATGGCTTTCTCCCCCTGAGTTAGTTGGAGAAGGTCGCTACATATTCATTAATGAATAAATAAACAGATAAATAAATAAATAAATACACATCCATGGAAGTTGTGGGAGCTATACCACAGAATGAGTTAGTCAGGCTTATGGCTATTGGTCAGACAGTCCAAGCTATTTGCGCTCTGATGGAAAGTCTAACATTCAGTCCACCAGCTGGAGGAAGAGGAAGCATTTAATCAAACCCAGGTGCGGCACCATAAAATTACTCACTTCCTCATCATTTTCTACTGCAGAAACCCAAAGAAAAGCTGCAATAAACCACAGAAATATTTCACACGCTGGCCAGGGCGCAAGAGGGGAAATCTGACACATGGTCCCTACTCTAGCTCCCTCAGCCTACCTCTTCACCACTGGCCCTCCAGGACCTGTGGGCCCCCAGTGCATGCTGGTCTATGTTTTCACCTGAAATTCCACAACCAGTTCAGACCCAAGCAATCAGCTGAGGTGAGTTAACTGTGAAATCAAATGGTTTAATTGGTAACTAAGTGCTGAGTAACAACAAAAAAACTGCATAACATGTGGCCCACCAGGACCAGGAGAGAGTCCTACTGCCTCAACCCCTCTGCAAAATACATAACGAAGCTCTGCACGCTGAACAAAGCAATGAAGCTCTGTACACTGAACGAAGCAATGAAGCTCTGAACACTGAACGAACCCATAAAACTCTGTCCAAATGTTCTACAAATGTGCAACAAATTTACCACTGAGTGACTCCTCATGCAACCTGCCATGACAATTTTGTTTTTCTTTTTGGTTCAAATAACTTTTAATAAATTTGTGGCTACACCAGAACTTCTGAGGTACAAAACGCATGCAGAACAGAGAACATTCAGAGCAATTAAACTTCAATAACTTAGAGAGGGACGTCAAACCACTCCAACAAAACATGTAGCCTTTAGAGATATCAATCATAATTTGCATTACTCACATTTATTTTAACATGCTGATTTTATTTTTCAGCCTTACAACCTTAGTGTAAATTTACCAGTAATCAAACTAGCAGCGCTCAGGATCTCATCAGAAACACTTTTTTCTACTTTGCCTTTCAAAACCACACATCTGCTCTTCAGTGATCCGCTACCCTCAACATCTTTTGCAGACTGTTAGATTCTACATATCAAACAGGAGTTTATTTTTCCACATTACAAGGAATGCTTTATCAACAGAGCTGAGACATGTCCGTTCTTTCAAATTTGATAGTATTTCATGTTTCAGTTTTTTTAATAATAAAAGTAAAAATATTGGTAAAATAGGACTCCGTTTGTTTAAGTACAAAACTAAAAAAAAAACATTTACAATATTTCCTCAATTTCTAAGTACAATATTTTCAAAGTACAATATTCTGAAGGATACACAGTAAAATGTCTGGTGTTCATTTAACACTAGCAGTGTACATATGAGTACAACTGGACTCATGTGTACACTGTTAATGTTAAATGAACACTTGACATTTTACTGTGTAAGGAGCACGTTTGAAGAAAATGGTGCCGCCCCCACTGTACTATGTAAATCTGGTCAACTGTGGTCAGAATCTGTGCCTGGAACAGAAGATGATGGTTTTAATTACCATAAACCAAACACTAAACACCGACACTAAAGAACAGGCTTCGGGTACAATCTAAAGCGAATCGCAAGGCCGACCCAAAAGGTTCAGGATGGTGCCCGCACACAAACAGCGCATCTGCGGTCATGTGATATGTGACAGACAAGACAAAACTTTAGCCCTGCCTCCCCTGCACCACTGCAGTCTGGTCTTGAATGCACACTCATTTAAAAATGAATGAATCCCAAGAAAAACAACTCAGCAGAAAATGCTATTTCCACATTCAGAACATACATGGTCTGTGCTCTCTTTTTTTCTATCTTTCTCTACACTGAGTTTGTTCTGCATGTTCTTCCGGGAGTTCTCCTCAGGGCTTCACTTTGTTGTAGAACTCAGCAGCACTCCCTGCCTGTTGTGGGTGCCATGTGTAAAGAGTAGTGATTTTTTTTCCCAGGTATTACAGTCTGCTAGACTGACTCCAGGCAGTTCAATGCCAGGACCCCAATGGCTACAAGTAAAGCATAACCTTGTCTTGTTTTAAAAACAAAGAAACAGAAAGAGAGAGAGAGAGAGAGAGAGAGAGAGAGAGGCAGAGAAAATCAGACAGGAGGAACACCAACTGAGCTTTGGTATATTCCCAGTTCAAACCTGAATCAGCTGTCAGATACGAGGCTGTTCTCAGTAATAACAAGCCACTGTTTTAACCCCTGACAGCTGCCTTGTTTTTGCCTCCTGCTCGAGAAAATAAAACATCATTAAAAGTAAACTGTTCTCAGAATGAACACAGCAGGCTCTTACATCGAGCAACAGGTCACGCTTTGGGCCAGCGTACCTCTCTGTTCAACCAAAAGACAGCATTTCCCATGATGCTGTTGCTGTGAAAGGCAGAGCAAGACCCAGAGCCAATCAGAACCTTCCCCTAATCATTTACCATCATCCTCTAGCTTTTCACTCGGACAAGGTACCTTTTTATGATCGTCAATAGATGGTATTGGATTTATTGATCTGGTTGTATTCATGCGTAATAAACACTCAAGTTTGCTTACAGGTCCCTCACAGCTAATTTCACTGTCTGCTTTTCATGGAAAAGGTTCTTAAGCAAGGAAACCGAAATCAGTCATGTAGTAGTTCATGGAACTAGTTGGGAAACCCCTGCCCCTTTAATTTGCTCCATAACTTTATGCACAGGACAGCTACGTCATATCTTTAAAGTGTGGAAAGAACATATCTCACCGCATGTGGGAAACTGTTTTAGGAGAAAGTAAGAAAATTGAATTTGCTGAGCAAAAGCACTCACACTTTCACTTAAATGTCAGGTTTCTGACTTGGATCATTGTACAACACCACAGTTAAACTACAGGATGTGATAGCCTGAAACATGCCAAAAGGACTCAGCTGAGCCTCTACCGACTTGTCTTTCCATGAAAGGTGACACGGATTTGGCTTTCTTCTATTGGCAAGACAGGCACTAACTTCCTCTGACTTGTTCTGTGGTACAGTAGAATAAAAACAGGTTTTACTTACCACTGTTAACCATGCATGCCTGTCAGGCTATTCAGTGAAGGGCGACACCACTCCACTCCTGCAGGGCTGGTGGGTACGCAGGCTTTTGGTTCCACAAAATACCCCAAGCATATTACAGATCACCCAGTAAAACATTTTAAAAAGGGACACAAGAATAGTTTTCCGATGTCTTTATGAGCTTATTACGGAAAGTTTTTAGGATTTCAGGATCATGTAAATGACTGTGTGATTCAATAATTAAGAGCAAAAGTTGCATACAGCATTGCTTATTCACAAAGCACACATGTTGTGCTTTACTAAAATATGTAAGTATAAAACTGGCAAAAAAAACTGACAAAAATACTAAAGGATGGAACGCCGAGCTCTGATGCACAACTTCACTGCGTGAAAGGCAGACATTTTTTCCTGAGGTCTCGTAAAGGAGAGTGTCACAGCTCATGACTTTAGTGAGCTTTATTATTTTTGTTTATTATGTCCTCTCTGCTCAGCACCTCAACTAATTAGGAAGTCCGCATAAACTTTCAGCTTCTTCACAAGAATAAAACAGAACTAATCATTTTTTAGGGTCAAGGTGTTTGATCTCTACTGATCTATAATAACAAAGTTCCAAGGGTTTTTCACAAAGGCAAAAAAATATTTTTATACATTGAAGCACCAGTAGAGCTATTAATTCTGCATCAGCTCAGGTATGTCTTAACTACTTTTTTTTTTTTTTTTTAATTTCATTCCTTTAACATTTTTTTTTTTTATCTCACTGGCCAAAACTGCATATTTTTTGTTTGGTAACATTGAATACTATGATTTAACATCTGTCAGCTTCAACAAGGATTTTTACTGTGCCAGTGTGTGGACAGGCACCATGGTCTGTTATGGAATCAGACCATGCCAGTGCCAACCGTAGCGGGCAGCCCTTTGGGGTGAAGCGTGATTGGTCTTAATGTTCACTGAGAGAGGGAGGGTTTTCGTCAGCAGGGATCTCTGTCCCACCACTCACCAGCGACCCCTGCTGGTCAGTCAGGTTCCTACTGTCTGCCCGCACAAAACTCCACGAGAGGGGTCTGCATCTGACTCATCTAAAGATGAGGTGGACTATTGTGATGTAATAAGATTGGGTGGCTGATGTCACTGACGACAGCTTACACATGTCTGTGTTCTCTTTTATGGACAGCAGAAGGTGACTGCAGTAAATTCAGCTGGTGAATATGATTCAACGTTCCAAATCAGGAATAAAAGGTACAAAGCATAAATAAAAAGATTTCCATGCAATAATTCCAGAGAACATACTGCAGTAACAGTCAATCAGTGTCCCAAACAAATAGTATGTAATATATTTGCATAGGTGTGTACTTTTGGGTGAGACAAAAGGTTTACTATTCAGACATTTCAACTGTTTTTTAAACCATTTTCTTGGATGTATAAATGTTGAATAAACAAATTGTGATGATGAAAAAGCAGCACTTGAGAGTGCTTTTTACACCAGATTATTAGGAAATACCTTTGTGAGAGGTGCGGTTGTTGCTTCCGCGCCAGCTCTTAGCCTACATATACCACATTAGCCTCAGCCTTGTGGTTAGCCAGGACCAAAAACACATACTACAAAGACGCCTGCTGGCTCTCATTCACACTCCTCACACCAGCACAGAACAGCCTGTTGTGCTGTGTGTGCTTGTGACCTCATTCTGCCCTGAATACTGCTACAGCGCCAGTAGCACTGACACTGTCCAGGGGTAGCTTGACTTCACATCTTTTTCACATGCACAAAAACACAGACCACATCTGAAGCATATTTGTAGTTTTGCCAATATGTGCCATAACCTGACAAATATTAGATCCAGATGTAACTTTCAGACATGCATTATCTTTGGATCCCGCTGGATATCACAGTCAGTCTCTCTGCCCAGATGTCTGTGACACAGGGTGGCCGAGCGGTTTTTCAGAAGTCGGAGGAGATGCATGGAGAAACATTCCCATCCCCAATTTAAGACTCTTCATTCATAAAATTAATGGCAGATGTGCTTCCTCCTAAATGTTCCAAATTTAGAAATATAACAATCTAGAAAATTCCATTTATGGGACCTTTAACCCAAAGTTATCTTGTTTTAAAAAGTGTTGGGAGGAGACACTTAGAGACTGGAAACATGCCTCCATGCAGTTGCTTTGGTGCTCTGAAAGTGTGAAAGATAAATGGTGTTCCTTGTTGAAATTAGGATGCCATGCTCCCCACAGACACATGAAGTACACCTATGTAGACACATATAACTGATAGACTCTTAATACAATGACTTCAACTCTAACGCTCTTAAAGGACTTTGGTGAAACTTAATGCCTTATTAAAACAAGCTCAGTAACATTCTTACGCCACTTGACCTGTACCCTTTTAAATGTAACGGTCTTTCTTAAAGAGCTACAGGGAAGTGGGAAGAGTTCCCTTTTCAATTATTGTGCTGCGCTAAAAGTTTCAGAAGTGGTTGAACTCACGGGCCACTCACTGTGGTAATCAAGAAGAAATACAAAGGTTATGTTCCAAGAAAAAAATAAAACAATGAGTAAAATCGCCTCACTCGGGAGGAATCGATGTATTGATCATAAATTGATTTCAACGATTGTGTGCACTGCCAGCAAATTCCGTTCCCTTACCCTGTGGTATAGTGAACCCCGGAGGCAGTTGTATGGTGGTTTGCTGCTGTGGCGGTCTGACAAGTAGCTGTGGTGCCACAATCCTCTGAGTCCCCAATCCAGGGCGAAGTTGCTGGGGCTGCGTAGATGTGGTCATTACGGGCGATGGGGTGGAAGTCCCGGGCCTTATCATACCGACAGTAGTTGCTGTCTGTTGCCCTAAAGTGACAGTAGGTTTCGTTACAGCCGTTGGAGGGACGGGACTGCTGGCCGCTGGCAACGAACTGGCTACGGGACTCTGCTGCTGACTCGAGGGAGGGTTAACGACGGTTGCTGAGGATGTGACAGCGGGATTCGTTATTGAATTGACAACGCTGGGCTGGCTCGGCATGATTATTTTCGACTGCGCGGGTGAGTCCGATTTCGGATTACTGGCATCCGCGCTCGAGCTGTGGTTGACCAGCGGAGCCGCTGCAGCGGCCGGGGGACCTATCCGTGCGCCTTGCTGGACCAATGCCGAAAGTGTAGTGCCATTTCCATTCTGTGCGATGCTGGCCATGATGTGACTGGGGAGTCTTTGCAGGGCTATAGTAGGAGTCCCTCGCCCATCCAGATTAATCGCGGCGTGTGGCGTGTGTAAATCTGTCTGAGCAACATTAAAAGTGGTCGCGCTTGCACTCGGCACTACGCTCAGACTGGCGTTAACTGCACCGGCACTGCTAACAACAGCTGTATTAACGTTATTAACCAACGGTAAAGTTGCAGATCCGGCAGGGAAACCCGCAGCAGCCGCCGGGTTTGCTGGACAGTTCGCTAACGTCACCGCTCCATCGTTCCCGTTCAAACTCTGTATTCCTGCGGAAGCAGTCCTTATGGTTGAAGTGATGTGATTTTTCTGAGCATCAGTCTCTGTCGTTACAGTTTCTGCCCCACCTGGACCCACGACAGCACCTCTGTTAGCAGGATTGATGCTGACCATCGGATGTGGCAAAGTTACCAGACCAGATGCAGACAGTGTTGTGATGTTAGATGCTCCATGTGATTGCAAGCCGCTGCTGGCGTTTACTCCAGTCCCAGAAGTGATGGAAGCTTCTTCGAAAGGCGTAATGGAACTGAGTGAAGACGGTATCACAGTTTTCTCGGAGCTAATTTCTTTAGAGTTTGCCTCTTGGTTTATCCCAGCTTTATGTTGTCCTTGTTGTTGTTGCTGATCTAGTACAGTGCCCACTTGGGCAGGTTGTATTCTTCCTAAGTGGTGATTGGCAGCGCCTGTAGATCCAGCACTTCTAGTTTCAGGATGGGGACCTGCTGGGTTGGTCTGGCCGACAAGCTGCGACTCAAGTGAGCCCACTAAGTCGCTAACTGCTTTTTCGTCCACCTCGGAGAAGAGCATATCTTCCAGAGGGTCGGAGGCGCCCGCCATCTTTGATTTCAGATCGCTGTCCAAATTTTCAGTACCCAGTGCGCATGCGTGTTACTGGGCATTGTGGGACTGAGTGTTACGTCAGACCCCCACAGTTCATGTTTTTTATTTATCTCGTAGGAAAACAGAGAGGAGGAAGGCTTGGAAATGGAGGCTGGCTAACAAAGGAAATTTCGTCATTATAGATTTACTGTATATATCCCGGTTCCCCATAGTGAAAACGACGTTTATTGCTCTAGAACCATATGAATGGTTTTCAGTGAACACGAAAAATATTACATATTGTTGAACGGATCTGTTGTAGTTTCTAGCTGGATCGCTGTTCAGCAGGGCTACATCAGATACGTGTCTACAAATTCGTAGAGATTCCATAATACACAGCGAGTGTCTTAATTCCCACATGAGCAGAAATTTATGAGGAAACAGGCCAAATGTATTGGGTTTGTTATTCTAATGACACACTTGGAGGAAGTGTATTGTCTCATACAGTATTATGTGAGTTAAGTAATAGCTTTCAATATTTCATAACAATATCAATATAATATTTAGGCTGAGAGGCAGCTGTTTAGTCTCTTAGAGCAATGACACACAAAGCCATAAATGAAAAAACCGATGTCTCCAGTGGCTTTCCCCTACCTTTTATTATTTATTTATGACTGAAAATGTACTGAATTACACTGACGCTACTTAGCAGGGTGATTACAAAAAATAGAAAATGTAGATAAAATAAATGAAGCACAACAAAAAGATACTCACAACTAATTCATTGCTGAATGTTTTGCCCAAAACACTGCAACATATTATTGTATATGTAGCCTAATATAACATTTCACATAAAGCATTCATTTAAAATAGGATTATATAGTTTTCTTGACCTTGGGGAAAAAAGAATAGGAGCAGAATAATATAGAATGAATATTTTCATGATTACAAGGGTTTTTAAGGAGGAAAAGAGCCTACTTGGCTGACATGGGAATCAAACCCCAGTGCACAGTGAATGGCCTGTAGTCAAGGCAAAATGTGACACTGCTAAGCCCATGCGAATGACCTCACCCTGACAGGCTTGCATACTGCAGTCTGCTGTCAGAGACTGGCTGAATATGTACCCATACTTCTACATCCTGTGGGAACATCTCACTGCTGACAGCAATGTGATGAGCAGGGTTTCTCATGAAGGCAAGGAGCTTTCTTCAGAGATGTGGACACCACATCCTGGTCTCCCACTGCGCCATATAGTCACATGAAAATATAACCAAATGGTGGGGTCTCTTGTCAAAGCAGAATGTCCATGTGCTAAGATCTTTGTGGCATCAACTTGCCTGACATTCACGATAAAAGCAATGTCTGCATTGCATGAACTATATAGAATCTTAAGACCCTATGACACTGTACAGTGTACAGTATTACTGGACAGTTTTTTATTGTTGTTATTTTCTCATAATCAAAAATAGTTATATTGGTGATGAGGTGTCTTGCTGTTTATTTTATATTGCATAGTGTTTGTATATTTTTTTTACAATAAAATACTATGATGTCATTTCAATGAATGTAAGCCTAATTGTGTGCTGCCTGTCAGCTGTCACTGTCATAATTGTGTTTGTTGTTGTTGTAAATATCACTGCCTTCTGTGAGGGTTTGTTGAATTCTGTTCTGGTGACAGTCCAGGATATTTCATGTGAAACCACACATCCCAGCCCAATGTTTGCCAGATAATTTTAGTGGGAATTTAAAATGTATAACTTTGGAGTCTTACCATGACCTCTGGACATTTTTTAAATATTCTGTATCTCTCTTTGTAGGGTTAGTATTCAGAGAGGTATTGCATTAGGTATTGATGTAAATTGTGAAAAGAACATTTACAGTGTCATTTTTTTGAAAGGGCAAACTTCCCTTTAATTGATTTAAATATAGCAGCCAGTAGGTAGTATGCTCAGAAATAATATGGAGAACTTTGCCATCTTTAAAACACAATATACAATTAAAAACTTTATTTTCTCATAATGAAAGTGTTCTTTATCATATGATCTTTTGTTTTGAAAATCAATATTTTCAGGAGATGCATATATGCAACTGCCTGATCTATCTGCAGTATAAGATTCATTTACTTTTTCATTATGAACTGCAATTTAGTTATTCTAGTACATACATACAAATAAAACATTTACTTGTGAATAAAATGATCACGTTAGTACATACTGTTGGTATTCACATCGATGATAAGTTTTGATTATTTTCTGTTCATCCAACAGTTTTTATTGGTAGGCTATATCGTTCCTTTCAGCGTTTACCTTGACTTCTCATAATCTCCGTTTTACACAATCCTCCTATCACGTCTGCCTAGGAAATAACGCGAGATTTCGTTTTTTTTAATGTGGGACACTTCCCAGCACTCCTTGCGACTCTTGTAAATGGTGCGAAGAAAAATGAAGGCGGCCATGTTGTAGCATCACCACACAGAGCGAAAGAAAGAAAAGAAGGAGAAAGGAGAAAAGGAAGAGATACAAAGGAGTGAAGAAAGCCTTAAGGGAGGGAAAGTGACTGTGGGAATTATCCATCCGAAGACGAAGACTGTTTAAATTAATCTCGATCAGCCGTCGCAGGAGTTCCTCATAAACCGGAGACATGAGCGGGGGGACCCCTTACATCGGGAGCAAAATCAGCCTCATTTCGAAGGCCGAAATCCGATATGAAGGGATTTTATACACTATCGATACTGAAAATTCGACGGTCGCACTCGCAAAAGGTAGCTAGCCTGCTAATTTCACGGGGATTAAGACCTTAAGTAGAAGTGCGATGGAATCCAGCAGCTAGTTGGCACAAGTTTATGGGCTATGTGGCTTGGCAGCTGCACATTTCTCTCTATCGCTAGTTGGGTAGACAGCTACCTGGGTGCTAACACAACTAGAGTAATGGACAACTAGTTAGCCAAAGACTTTGATAAAGCAACTGGCTAGCACTGGCTGTGGTCACTAAATGATAAAGTGGATAACTGGCCAGATATTTTATAATGTCTTTTAACAGCAGCTAACACTTCAGTACAAGCTTAGTTGATTTTCGAAATCAGAAATGGCTATATGTTATGATGAGTCATGACTATCCATGACGATTTTCCATTAGGTCTACTAGTAGCTTCAACTAAAGTTAAGTTTCATTAGCTGAGTGAGTTAATCGGCTAACCAGCTTTTCTTCAGGACGAGCTCTTCGACTAACTTTGTGATTGCTGTCATGTAGGTTAACGTTAAGTGTTGGCGAGTTGATCAATTTAGTGCTTGTCACTTGCACCAGCTGAGAAACGGATAGCTCCGATGCTTCTGTGATCAAATGGCTATATATTATTCCCTTTTGGTGGTATTCACCGTGTCATAATTGGACCACATTCTAAATTATCGATCGCCAAAATTATTTGAAGTAGTTTAAGGATATCTCGCTGAACTCAAGCAGTTTGCATTCCGATGCATCTCATCCGACGATGGAGCGAACAGTTAGTTTGTTAGTGTCTGCCAGCTATCTAGCTTGTCTGCTGGCGAGGAAGTGAAGAGTCCAGATTTCCTCAGCCACGTCGCCCATAAATACAAAGAACAAAGTTCATAGCCGAAACCAATGCCATGAGTGTTCACATGGTAGTGATTTTAAATCTATACAATGAACTAGCCAGCATGTTAGCAAGCTTCAGTGTGAAAATGTCTTTGTCTCTTGCATTGGGTGGTATCTTTTTGTGTGGGTATCCGGTATCCTCCGATGGCCTGGTTGCGATCCTTTGTTTCTCTCTACGGCTGATATTCGAATAAACTGCTAGTTTTCCGAGTGATTTTATACGGATTTATCTTAATAGTTATTTATGTCGATAAGCGAAATGGATAATTTCCAAAATAGTGCATATAAGTACACATGAACCGTGAGCAGTACACCGGTGGATCGTGGACCAGACAGTGTGTCTGAGGCTGATTGGTCGGTACTCACAGTAGTTCATTCATTTTTAGCGTCGGAGGTAACATTCACCCAACTTTCTCTCCGTGCTGACCTGTAACGCAGTTTAAAATTGGTCAAACAGCTGATCATCTTGACTGGTGTCATATTAGCTCAAAATGTACTAAGAAAACGTTAGCTTTCAGTGTCCCACATGAATGCAAATTGACGGTAACATTATCTTTACTGATACATACATTTCAACCTACGTATTTTAATATACTTGGGTAAATGTTTAAGCATTTGTGTTTTTTTTTTTTTTGGGAAGAATCTTTATCCCTGACCAGAAGACTGCTCTGAGGCTAATGTAATACCCTTTAATGTAGCTTGTGACACTGTTAAAACACATGTTGATTCTTAACATGGATATTAACTGTTGAAATGAATGAAACTCAAAATGGTTGCATTGAGGCTGTCTGAAACCAGAGATGGAAACACCTGGTATAGTGAAAAGGCCTTGACAATGAAAGACCTCCAGCTGGCTGGACTCACACTTGATTAGTCAGTTGTTCTTTGCATACACTGCAAACTTTTAACAGACTGTAACCGTTCTTTGTTGATTTCTGTGCTTGTTATTAATTTTATATCTATCTGAGGGCAGTGTGCGAACCTGGTCAAGCCACATAAACGGGAGCTGAATGTAATTTGGATATACCTTATATATAGGATATAGATGCACTAGATATACCTTAAGAGCAGAACAATAAATAAAAAAAACAATTTAAACTTGAATAAACACTTTTAAATAGATGTAGTCCTTGATACCTGTGTAGATGCTGTTTTTTGTTTCAGCACTTAAGTCCTTAATGCAAGTCATTGATTGGCTAAAGATTCTTCACATTTTTTTTTCCTCCCCCCAAGGGCTAAATTGGCTGCTCTTTGAAATAAACCAAAAAACCTACAGACACTACCCCTTCAGGAGTGGAGTTAAACCTGCAGACAGTTGGAGTTTTGCTCCCTGGCTGTATGCACACATTGCAGTTTAATGCTACAAGGTAGATGGTGGCAGACAATGCTGGATTGCGAAAGGTTGAATGTATTTTTTCTCCCTGCAGTGCGCTCCTTCGGCACGGAGGACCGGCCCACAGACAGACCCATTCCACCACGGGACGAGGTGTTTGAGTACATCATCTTCAGAGGGAGCGATATCAAAGACCTCACCGTCTGTGAGCCCCCAAAACCCACGTGCACCCTCCCCCAGGACCCGGCCATCGTCCAGGTAACAGATCTGTCAGCACCCATCAGTCCTTCTGTGCAGGGGTGTGGGAACCTGTTCTGTAGAAGGTCATATCTCATTCTAGATTTGACATTATAGTTGCATTTATTGGTTGATTGACACCTGAAGACTGGTATCGTTTATAATTTTGTTCATGTTTTCTAATCTACAAGTGAACCAGAACTGATGCATTTTTATGCTGTGGTATGATGTGTACTGTCCTGCCTGAAGTCGGGTTAAGAAGCAGAACTTGTACTTCCTTCCCCCACAAAAAGCCCTGGTAATAAGGGTGAAACAGATAATGACTAGCCCAGGTATGTGTAGTGCTTTTACTGATTGAGAGCTGAACAGACACTGGGCTCATCATGGTTACTTAGAGGCACTTGATCTAAATCTTGGCTAAGTCTTTCTAGAATTAATTTGTTTTGAGAAGTTGGATGCCAATGTTGGTGTATTGAATCTGGCTCACTATTATTGTGAGACTCCTGGTTGTCAGGTCCCAGTGTTATCCTCTTACCGATTTTGAGGTTGCTAACATTACCTTGAGCCGCGTCTCCAGAACGTAGCCTTGGGGGTACCTTTGTGTACATATGTTTGTTTTCCTTCCAACTGAAGTTGCAATTCCTGAATGATTTTGAGCTGTTGTTTTTAGTTTGACACTTCAGGTCTGAGTTGAATTGTTCATTTTCATGTCACATTATTTCATAAATATCCTTGTATTAAATGAATATTGAATATTCATTATTTTAATGATATTATTTCAGTTTACTTCTTCTACACCTAATACTGTAATTTTCTGAGATACACTTTTAAAGATTATTTAATTTGAAAAAGGTTGCATTTTAGTAGTTTTATTGATAGACTAATTGCTGAAAACTGCTGGTGACATCCTCAGTACTGGAATTGTGGACACCTGGTCATTGACGCATTGACATTGTTGGAAAAGGAGATGTTCAGACAAAGCAAACCATGAGCCAGACTTGAACTGTGTCAGATACAATTCAGCACAAAATTATGGAACTTCAACATGTTTTCAGCCATCTTAAGTTAACCAAGAGATTGTCTGGGGGTGTGGAAAGGAAGCCCTAATAAGAGGGAGAGTGTTTTTGTCCTCTCTGAAAATTTTTATACACTGAGCTTATGGTATTGTGGTATCGTTATGGTATTGTTATGGTTTTATGTTTCTCTCTCAACAGTTAATTATGAATGTGTTGTTTGTATAGTTAACTGACATTAGTGATATAGTTATGCTGCTTAAACCCTCTCTGGCCTGGGAATGTAGTTGGCCGTGTCTGGAACTATTGCACAGTAGTCTGGTGAAAGCGCTGATGTTCCTCTACTCCTGAGCTGCTCTGGGTAAAGTTATGAATTATGAATGTCATGTATTTTGGATGTGTGGAGGCTTCACTCTTTCCTTCCTTTCTCAGTCATCTCTGGGGTCCACCCCTCCTGCGACGTCATTCCAGTCCGTGGGCTCATATGGGCCCTTCAGCCGGACCCCTGTGGCTCCATACAGCCAGTTCAACCCGGGCCCCCTGGTGACCCAGCCGTTTGGGGCCGTAGGTGCAGGTAGGTACCCCGCGTGGGGGCAATAGTGGGGGTCTTGTTCCTGGAAGACTGTTTGGGTGTCATGCCAACTGCTGTTTTCAGCCAGTTACCATGGCTCAGTTCGCTAAGGCTCCTGGTGTGTACGTGATTGCAGATTAGACCACAGTGGATTGTTTCATGCGGGGACACGTGGACAGTCTCCTGCTGTCATGTGAGATTGGGCTAATGGAAAGCAGAGGTTTCCATTAAACCCAGAAACAGATGCTGCTTTCCAGGAATACCTTTGCCTTACATGGATCCATCTTCCAGTTACAGAGTGCGTCTTGATGTTATAATTTACTCAACATTGTTGTCTTCAGCATATCTCATTTTGTTTCACAGATGACAAAAAAAAGCGCTTCCCAATATCACAAAATCCTTTCCCCTCGTATGATTTTAATTTGGTGTTCTGGAGTCATATTTAAGTGAGATACATGGTTCTCTTTGAACCCTGTATCTTTTTGACAAAGCAGTGTGTCCTTTCTATGTTTTTAGTCTGGAACTGGGCCAAGCCAGACAGAGAATGCCGAGATGGAGTCATATTTCCAACGCATTGCAGTTTGAGGGACTTAGATTTCACAATGATTTTTGTGGAAACAGATTGTATATTGGGCGGGTGCCAAAGATGGAGAGTCACTTTTAAGCAAACGAGCCTGATTCCAGGAAAAAACTTGAGTAGAATCCAGTGAGGAAATCCACCAATCACTGATGTTGTTGGTAACAGCTGCTATAAAAAATGCCAACAGTGATTGGTGGATCTTATCTGGCTATACCTCTAGAAATAATACCCATGAATCAAAGTCACTGTTGTATTGGCTGTTTCAAACTTGTTGCATGATTGGTCAAACTTGTCCACTTTCTACCAATGAAATGGCACCATGGTGGTCTTACTGCTGTTTGATCGTCAGTGAGGGAAACTTGGTGGCTCAAACTGCAATGCACGGAAGGGGGATGTGCTTTCCTTGTGTGTCATGCCAACGCCCACAGCTTAAAGCATGCTGTTCCTCTCCATCCAGGCGGCTCAATGGCCTCCATTGCTGGCGACTTGAGTCCAGCTGCACCCCTGTCCCAGAGCAGTGCTCTGGACCCCGCCTTCCCCACAGACTCGCGCGCACCGAATTCACGCGTTTTCAAAGGTAACAGTCCCATGAGGCAAAGGAAGAAAAGTAAACGTTAACACTTTTGGTGAGGACGTGCTAGCTAAATTCTTGGAATGCAGAATCACAAAAAAATATATATTTCAAATAAATGCGTCCCCCCTCCCCGTCCCCTCACCAAAACTGAGTGCGGCAGCGTGATGTCTGTGGTGCATATGACAGCTCGACAGAAATGGCATTACAATTTAATTTGCACAAAATTTTAAGAAAGTAGGATTAATTATAATTCGGAGCAAATACAAAAGTAGACATGTCTTCAAAATGAAGTCGGGGAAGTCGTATAGGTATGCGGAGAAGGTTTTACTAATGTCTCCCTGTTCTCCAGGTCCGGCGACCCTCATTTCGATATGAGGTTTATCGTTTGTGTTAATGATGTGCTTTAAAATGAGACTGCTGAATGTTCATCCTCTTTCTGCTTATTTTAGATCATGTAACTCATTTTAGATTTCCTAGGGCTTACCCCGCTGAACAGTGCCTGACATTGTGTTTATGAAGGAAAAGCATGAAATTTTGTAATGTTGTTTGTAATGACATTTTGTAGCTTCTGACATTGTAGTCAGGCAGGATAAGAGGCTTGTGATTGGCATGAGAAATTTAATTTAGAAAATGAAATGGCAATCAGGGTAGTCAAAACAGTATTAAACTTGTGGAGTGTGTTGTTTTAACTGCACTGTTCAGCATTGATGTTATGTCTGAAAGCTACTGTAGATGTAGACTGTACATATACCCATAGATCAGGGCCGAGCGAGTTGATGTGATCATGTACCTCCTATGTATTATGTAATATAACTGTTTGACAGTTTGATATGACATTTTTTTTGCTCAGTGCAACGACAGTGGATTTCTGGCTGTAGCATAAATTTATGTGCCACAGACAACATAGGTCTGTGTCTGTTAAGTCTTAGTTGCAGTTGGAGAGCAGTGTGACTGGTTGTTTTTAAAGGCTTGCCTCGTCCTCGTTCTGTAGGTCGTTCGAGCCCCCAGCTGGACCCTCTGAGGAAGAGTCCTTCCCTGGAGCAGGCGGTACAGACGCCCTCGTCCGCCCCTGCCGCTCCTCCACCTGTGGGGCGCAGGAGTCCCGCCCCGGGGAGGCCCGCACCCCCCAGCGGCAGCCAGAAGCCACCTGAAGGCCCAGAGCAGCGGAGAGGTGAGGCAGACTGCTTGCAATTTTGGTTTTTACCTGTATGATCATCTGAGTGTAACATTGGGCATTTTGTAAATTTAATTCCAATGTTCCCTTTTATGGATTTATGGGTAGTGCCAAAGTTCAGTCATTTTGATGACCATTAACGTTAATGAACGTTAACATTCGTAAATTTATGGATGGTTTGCAACCCAGGCCTCCTCTCTGAAGCCTCTTCAGTTCACTGTTAGCTTAGCGAGCTAGCCTTACGCCTCCCTACTGAAAGCCTGGCCAAAGCACAATCTCAGAGAGCTGGACTTGCTCACTTTTTTTAAAATTACCGCATGCCATCTTAGAGTGAGATTTTATTTGTTGAAGTTACAATTTTTGGTACCTGCAGAGACTCGTAAACAAAACTGACTTGATGTAAACTGCTTCAAATCTTTGAGTCTTGCACAAGATATCATGATGAATATTTTGTCCTGTGTATAAGCTGTATTCCACTCCAGTATAAACATAGCCTGTAAAATCACAAACTTTACAGGGACCGACGCCCCGAAAACCCAGCGACAAGATTCTGAGCCGGGAAGAGGCGATGCCGCCAAACGGCAGTCAGGTAAGACCATCATGCTCAACTTTATTTAGTTTAATTTGTTTAGTGGTACAAATTTTAGAAGGAAATTTTGCCATTGGTCTGAATCTGAACTCGCAATGGTATTTATTTGTGCAAAATCTCATGGAGTTGATCGAACTCTTGACAGTGGTTTGCCTTTAGGCAGCAGACACCGTTAACAGAGGTTACCGTGGAAAGGCAGCAGAGAGCAGTGCAGACTTTTTTTAGTGAGCAGTTTGAGCAAAGTGCCATTGATGGAACAGCATGGACCAGCTGACTATCAGTTAGCCAGTGTGGGCTTACTGTTGATTGGATAGAATTAATAGCTAGACGCACTGTGTCATGCTCCCACTAGGAGGGCCGCAGCCCGCCCGCCGTGGCCGTGGAGGTCCTGGAGGAGGAGCGGGAGGTGGCAGTGGAGGTGGAGGAGGTGGTGGAGGTCACCGCGGTCGAGGCCGATTCGCTGTGCGGAGAGACGGACCCATGAAGTTCGAGAAGGACTTCGACTTCGAGAGCGCTAACGCTCAGTTCAACAAAGAGGAGATTGACCGGGAGTTTCAGAGCAAACTCAAGCTGAAAGGTTGGTTTAGAAGCTCGTTCCCGTTAAATACTCAGAGGAATTAGCGTGGACACTGGTCAGTTGTATTGTTGCTGCAGCATAAAATGCCTGATGTCTGTCCATCCCATAATATCACTGACCTCTGTAACTGCCTGCAGATGAGAAGCCAGAGAAACCGGAGAAAGCAGTGAACGGGGAGGAAAAGGGCGACTCTGGGGTGGAGACCCAAAACAGCGAGGGGAACGTGGAAGAAGAGGGTCCGCTGGGACCCAACTGCTACTACGACAAGTCCAAGTCTTTCTTCGACAACATCTCCTGCGATGACACCAGGTACAGCCGCCCGCCCTGAGTCCATCTTGCCTTACGTTTCCATCCATGAATTAGGTCTTGTCTAACTTAAAAAGGCTCGATGGAAATGGCAGATGGGTTTTTTCCCCAATATTGAAAGAGGGTTTTTACATTAGATAGTGTTTTGGTTGATAGATTATGCAGGGGAACCCTTATTCATGGAATAATTTATGATGGCAATTGGGTTTGACCAGCTTTTTCCACTATCGTACTGGATATTGTTCATAGCATCACAGTTTTGATTAGCCTCAAGCTAGTACTACTGACACAATTTGCAAACTAAATTGCTTGACCAGAAATGGAGACTGAGCTACTGTCAGGGCTTCCCCATGTCTTGGCTATATTTATTTCAAATTTCCGTTACTTTTACATCAAACTAATTATAGATACATCAATATCTAACAGAAGTTGAATTTTCCTCCTGCAGATAAAAATAGTTTCAGCTGGTTAAGACAAAAAGTAAAGAATCAACCGATTCTTCAGCAGACCTAACCTCTATGAACCTCTGTGCAGAGCAGAGGATTATTTCATGTTGATTAAAATCCCTTTGTTTATTCATTTATTTAGGAAAGCAGCAGAGAAGTCTGGAGGTGCTGGCTTCCCAAGGTAAGGCCTGACTTGATGGTTTTTCAGATCCTCACATTCTGCTAGCCTCAACTGGCTTTCTGTCAAGGATTGCAGATGTTGCCCGTCACTCTGACGTGTAATAGTTGTGTGTACATTAAGGCTGAAGTGTGAGATTAGAGATGGCAGTGTGTGGACACTGTCCTCCAGCGCATCTGATGTTGCTATTACATAGTTTGACTGTGCGCTGTAACAGTGTCTGGATATGCTGAAACACAGTTTGACTGTCTGCTCTAATTGTGTGACTGTGCTGTAACACATTTTGACTGTGTGCTGTAACAGTGTCTGAATGTGCTGTAACACAGTGTGACTGTGCACTGTAACACAGTGTGACTGTGCTCTGTAACAGGGTCTGAATGTGTTGTGGTTGCAGGGAGCGGAGGCCGACCTGGGCCGAAGAGCGGCGGATGAACGCGGAGACGTTCGGCATCCCCGTGCGCCACAGCCGCGGACGCGGCGGCTTCAGGGGACGAGGCGGCGGGGGCATGGGCTTCCGTGGGGGCCGGGGGCGCTCGTCCAGCAGGGGCTTTTTCGGACCCCCACGCGGGGCCAGCGGCAGCTTCAGGGGCTTTAGAGGGGCCCGCGGCGGCAGGGAGTTCTCCGATTTTGAATACAGGGTAAATCATTCAGAACCTTTCCCTTAACCCTGCAGGTCAGGGCACTCCTGCCCCAGTCTGCTCTGCTGTAGTGTCTGCTGGGTTTGATGCCTCTCCATACTTACAGTGAATAACTTCTCAGAATTCTACATTCTCACTCTTCTGGATAATCTGTATTTTCACATTTAAAGGGCCAATCACTCAGAACTGTGGCCGAAATGTCTGCTGATTCTCTTTTATATAGATATCATATATATATATATGAGTTTCCATCAGCAGTCTTTCACAAGATCCAGTGCACCTTGTTTTCCAAGGTGTAAACTGACTGATAAATGATACAAAAATCTAAAACTGCAACTAAATGTGCTTTGATAACTTACGGAAAACTGTTGTTAAAATGGTACTGTCAGGTTGGGGTCACATGTCTAATCCTGTTTTTGGTTTCTTCCAGAAGGATAACAAAGTGGCTGCGTAGTACACCAGGAAGACCGATCCAAACAGACAAAAACAAACCGCTCCTCACGGTCCACACAAATTCGCTCGGGTCTCAACTTTTGCCAAAAAGAACGAAGTAAAATGTACTTTGCTGTATATCGTCACCAGCACGGGGGGGTCAGACTGATTGTGCAACTTCAACGGGAGTGTAAAAAAAAAAAAAAAAAAAAAAAGTCTCTTTTCCAATTACCTTTTTTAAAAATGAAAAACGAACGCATTATAATGCAGTCTGTGGGGTTAGGAAATACAAACAGTACAGCACTTTGTTGAAACATCGGCAGAAGGATGAGGAATTATGTCATGTACAGTACTTCAGTGGATCTATTCAGTATTTTTGCATCTCTCAGTTCTTTTTCTTACTAAAATTGTATTTGATAATGTTCTGTTAAGTGTAAAAATGTATGCAGATGCCCGCTGATACTGTGATATTACCTTGGTCACTGAAATAGCTTTATTTTTTTGGATATATCTTGTAATGTACCTTTAGAAGCACCAAAATCTTGTATATAGCCAGTTGGGTCTCTGACACACATACACACAGTTCCAGATTTTTACCTTTTTTTCTACTTTCACGTGTCTCAATAGCCAGTTTAATTCCACTTCTCAACCGCCTGCTGTATTTTTGCCGAGTTGTCTTGTCTGGAATTTTTCTTTTTTTTTTTTAATCCGCATTTTTTCGGTGGTGTTGGTGATAAGTCGCGTGTGGCTAACGCGGTGACCAGACTCAGCTTTAGGTGCAGACTAAAGCCATTTGTTTTGCGCAAAGAGGCGGAATGCCTTGGTGTAAGGCGGGCCTCAGCCGTCATCGTTCTCTGCTGGCTTGATGGGGTTTTTGATAGTTTTGTAGTCACTTCAGGCCGCTCTGCTAAGACCCATTCACACAGGAGGGAAGAGCAGCTCCGCCTCTTTCCCAGAAACCACTGCGATGTGATTGGTTGCCTCGGAGGCCTGGATGGTTAAAAAGGTTGTGTTAGTTTCTCAGTGCTATGGATGGATGTTGCACTTGATTTCACAAATTGCCAATTTATAGGAATTCTGTCCACATAGACAGATACCACAAGCGCCCACGATCAATGACCCTGCTTTGACGTTCAGCCCTTTTTGGAAGCTGAAGTCTGTCTTCACACTGTAAACTGCAGCTTTTGTTGTTGAGGTACAACGTCAAATGCACATTTTTCTTGCTCATTTATAAAGGATATGGGCACAGTGGCCATCTTCTGGTGTAGTTATCATAACATTCACAATAGTTATTACCGCTAATGATACCAGAATGACTCAATTACTGGGTGTAAATGCACATTCCGTTATAATTTAGTGCTTATTATCAAAGGCGGGTCGTAAATGTTTTTTTTTTTTTTTCTCCGAGGACGTGTTTCTCCTAGCATTTTTAAAGTTCTTATTCAGAAATAAGCCTTTTGAACTACTCTGTAGAAATGTTCTTTGTTTTTGTTCTTTCTCAGAAAATGTACTCGGTTGCACTTTAAAGAATTGTGTTTTTAAAGAGCAATGCCATCAGGTAACCCTTTAAAGAGAAAGCGGTCTGCGGTTGTGTGTTCGTGTAGGCTACGTACCGATCGGTTGTCCAAACCCAATATATCCTGTGTGAATCGGTCTTTAGTTGTTAAGCATTGCATTGCGTTGGATGTCTAAGACTTTGCATTTTTAACGTTAATATTAGAGATGTACAATTTTGGTATGGTTCCTTAAAAAAAGCTATCTAACAAGTGTTAATGATACATTTGAGATGGACAGATTCCACTGTTAAGCAGGCTAATAAAGTTAAGCCTTTTGAATCGCTGCCTTGTGTGTAGAGTTGCCTCCGGTATGGAATCAGAATTGAATATTCCCCTTTACAAAGATTGTACAGGCACATGCGTAGGGGTAGAGGTATTTACATAGTCAGCATAACCAGAGTTGACATCGTCTGCCAAGACTTATTCTTTAAGTTTGTGATCGATATCCTTGGGATTCTGCTGGTAGCTGTCCTGGATGTGCCATTTTATGGGCGCCCCTTTACTTTGAGCGTGCTGTTTTTCGAGGTTAAACGTTGGGGAAGTTAAACGAGCGCCGTTAGCTTCTCACTGCTATTAGGCTGGAATAAAGTAGTTCTCGCTGACATAACTGGATGCTGGTTTTGTTGCCTAAGACAACATGTGGGATAGTGAAGGTGCTGTCGCCGTGTTACCAAGTGGCTGGGTGCTAAGACGACTCCCCCCCCCCCCGTCCTTCAGATTGACTTCCATTGACAAAAATCCGGTTTAGCCTGTTTTTTTTTTTTTGAAAAGGTATACAATCGTTTGTTTTATTGAAATGTCGATGTTACGTTTTGCATTTTGTTTTTGGCATTTAATGGTGTATAATGCTACGAATGTTACAGAATTTCCCACCTGGAGACACCTGGCACCAAACCTGAATTTAAAAGAAAAGGTCCATAGTTCTGATAAGCTAGCATATGCAACCTGTGGCAGCAAGAGCATAATGAAATGTCAATTTCAAGATGTTGGAATGAGCACAAACCGTTGTGTAGGTTTTTTTCTTTCTTTTTTTTTTTCTTTTTCTTTTTTTTTTTAAAGAAATGGGCTGGATTTGGATTTTTGATTCTGCATTTTCAAGGGGATGTCTCGTGGTGAAAATGATGCCAAACTTTGGTAATCCGTGAAGTTTTCCAAAGAATGGGGAAAGGGGTGTTTGAGATTGTCAGTTCTACATTTTCTTTTTTTCTTTTTTTTGGGGGGGGGGGGGAATTATGATAGTGTTGTGGCTAGCCGAGACGAACCAAGACGAAATAGTTGACAGTTCTTACGTAGACCTTTTAACAGCACTGTAACACTGATGAGGTGAAACGTGTAGGGCAGCTAATTAAATGTCTGGTAGCTAGATGTGAACAGTTTGCCTGGACATTGTAGCGAACTCGCAGCATACCGCGCGATGGCTGTATTTTGTGAGAAACCACCAAATCTGCTCAACAACGGGGAGGTGTAACCGGCGAGGTAAACGGGAAGGTCCTGGACCATTGCAATAACCGTACGTTACTGAAATGTCTCACGCTAAATCGAGACCAGGACTGTTCGTGCCACCGAACGCCGTACGCTGTGAAGGTTTCATTTTTGTTAACTCCTGATCTCTGGTTCAAAGCTCAAGCAGTGTAACAGCATGGTGTACTTTCAGCACGCCTCATCAAACTGGGGTTTCTACTCAACGCGAAGAATAAACTGTTGTTCAATAGCTGTGTCTTGTGTGCTTATTTGTGCTTTCGTACAGTCATTAGTATTTCGAGCTGATTGTGTAACCTTGTGTGGCCATCTTAAGATGCTGGAAAGTTTCATGCATGAGATCAGTAGCCCAATGCCTTATGTTTAACACAAAAACAAAACTACTAGTCTTCCCATATAAATTATAGTATTCTTAAAATGTTCTTTTAAGTAGGATGTGTAATCATGGAAACTATTTCTTCTATTCTAAAACTAAGATCAGCTTTGGGTAATGTGTAATTTTCTATTAGACTTTCTTCACATGCATCTAAATCCTGGCATGAACTAGATCTTTTGCACCGCAAATCTCTGAATGCAATTCATTTTACAAAGTAACTTACATTTGGTTTGTCATGATGCAATATAGGTAGGTACTGAGGGATGACAATCTAAATTTACATGTTTATAGTTTAAAGTTCTTATGGTAGACTTGTAAAGGTACAATTACAATTAAAGACTCTGTTGCAGCCCGGGATGTATCCCAATTATGATTGGTTTATCACACTTGTCAGTATTGGGTTAGTTGCCTTTGATTTTTTGCCAGTGGCAAAAGATGAACTGCACAATTCTACCAGTAGAGGGTGCAAGTGTATCTGAAGTCTGTACAATGGTAATCAATTTTGGGAGTGCAGTAGAAATGTTTCTTGTCGTTGCAAGCGGTAGAAGTTACAGGTGATTGGGCAAACAACATTTTCAATGGATTTTTTATTGTTAAATGTTCCTCTGTAACAAAGCAAATAGTTTTTTTTTTTTACTTACAGAAGCTTTTCAATTGAAAATACAAAATGTACAATTCCAGGTTCAAAAACATTGTACTCCACACAAACCAAATGACTCTAGAGCAAGTACACCTAGGCTCTAGGACAAACCGACAGCACTTGGCAGTTCGAGTGAAAGGAAAGTTTATGGAGACGCTGGTCTGACCAAGTGCAGCGAAATGAGTAGAAACAGCCTACTAGCATTTCAAAGTTTTCTCTTAAGCATATTTAACATTAGAAGCACCTACATGTAGTATCATGAGAAATAGTTTGCGTTTACCTTTCCTGCACTTTACATTGTAACAACCTGGGGCCACAGCCTTTTCCGGGTAGGTATGCCTTTTGTCCAAACTTTTTGTATTCCGTAAATGGACCACACATGCTAAAGATGAATCTCATAGGACTACAAAATGTACCAGTTTTAAAGAAATGGGTGAATCATTTAAAATATTGATAACCTCAGGGTCTGTCTACAGAGGCTGAAGTAACAAGTCAAAACCATATGGGGGGGGTTGGGGGTGGAGACACCTTGATTTGCAATAAACATTGATTTAAAAACCTCTAGTGGGGAAAAAATAGTTTTAAAAAAAATCCAGTTCAAGTACTCATCTCTCAATTGGTTTTTTTTTTTTTCTTTTTTTTTTTGCATTGTTCAAGTGACTGAGCAACAGTAGCCAAGCAGTCTCCTCCTGACACTACTGAGGGACACAATTTCTTTTTGTGGTGAAAGCGGCTGGTAAACCATTCGACACAGCTGAGAAATGCTAACAGTTACAGTTCAAGGTCTTCAAGGCTGCATCAGTTTTGGGAGATTAACAGACAAAAAGCAACACACCCCATGTTCTGATTGTGCAAAGCACGTAACTATAAAAAAGGTATACACATCATATTATATATATATATATATATATATATATATATATATACAGCAAACGATTCTCTGTAAACATGTTAAGTATGTTAGTTTTCAGAAAACGGTGTCTTATCATAAATACAGGCAACATTGGCATCCACAAACATAACCAAAAAAAAAAAAAAAAAAAGTTAACATTCTGGGTGTTTAAATATAGCCTATCTTCATAGAAACCGAAGACTTGGTCTCAAAAATCACCCTAATCTGACAATGTTTTTTCATGTTTATAATGGCATATTTGGTAACTTTTCAAATATATGGTGTAGTTAAACTCTGTAGCAAAGAAAATGTGCTTTTCACCATCTTAGGGGGGAAACAAAACTAACCTGTTACATATTATTCCTATATTACACTAACATAAAGTTGTACAGTAATTGTATAACATTTCAGAAATACAAAAATAAGATTAATACTGTCAATATTTGTACAAGAAAAATATTGTATTTAAATGACCCAAAGCTGAGTTCAGTTTTGAGGAGGTGAACAGTCATTCAGAAACAACCTGCTGACTGGGACAAACGAAAAAAAAAAAAAACAAACAAACAAACTAAGAACTTCCATCAAATGGACATCTACGTTTATTATTCATTAGGGTTGATAACTGCAGTACATTAATAACGGTAACGTTTTACTCCATTCTCTTACACTGAAGCACCGGTCACCTTATAAACAACGCTTTGGTTGAAAAATATTTTATAATTATAACTTGCAAGAAGTCACCAATATTAACATGGCACATAGATACTGCTATTCATTCCCACTTCGTCAGTTGTCAGAAAAAAAAGTAGTGTACGTCTTTCAAATTGCACCTCTGCAATGATTATTAAACTTTTGCTGAGCCTGCTCAAAGCCTCTTCAATAAAAAGAAGTTAATTATTTTTCATATAACAATTTTTGAGTCATTTACAAACTATGAACAGTAGGGAAGAGCTGTAGTCTGGCTCACCGTACATGATTACACGTGAGTTTTGGCAGTCACAGCTTCTTAAGTATAAGTAAATGCAGGGGTTACCATTACAGACCCCCACACACACACACACACACACACACACATACACACACACAATCACTCACGCACGCACGCACACATAACACACAAACACACACACAACAAATGTATTCATCTGCAGTAGCAATATGAATGACTACGCAATATGCGAGCCACAGGCTGCCATAGTTGTGGGAAGTGAAGCCTATACAAAAGTGCCGGGGAGGGCTGCAACCATTAGACCAGCTATTCCCACCGTGACTCATGTGTGACTCAGGGAGGGGTTTGGGGTGGGGGGGGTGTGGGGGGCGGTTTGCAGAGGGTGTCCTGGAAATGGAAAAATACTTACAAAAATCTTTAAAGGCTGTTTACAAAAAAAAAAAAAAAAAAACAGATGGATGCCATTCTTTTTAGGCATTCAGTATTCAAAAAGGGAGCAAGCAACTCCTGCCAAGTTAATGGTCGCATCCTGGCCCCTTGACAAAAAAAAAAAAAAAAAAAAAAAAACAACCACACACGTGCACAAACTTTCGTACACATTCATACACATTCGCACACACTCACACAAACGAACTACATGTATGTGACAGGCCTATTTACACCTCCTTCACTTCCCGGCCGGGCGACTTAGCTTGCGCGTGGCGCTCTAAGGCCTGGACGTTTGGTTAGCGCGGCTTCGGCGCGTCGTCGACGCAGCACTGGCCCACGCGTGCGCGTGCACGGGGTCAGTACTGGTGCAGGTAGGAGGGCCGGTGTTCGTGTTTGAAGGGGAAGGATTTGAAGCCCTTGTTGATAGGTTTGTGCTGAGGGCCTGGCCGCTGCTGGGCGGAGCCCTGCTGCTGCTGCTGCTGCGAAGGCTGCTGGGAGAACGGGAAGCCAGAAGGAGGGCAGTCGCTGGCCGTCGACCACACCGGTGACTGCAGAATCTGCATCGAGTCGCTCCATTGGCTGGAGGGGATGCTCATCTGGTACAAGGAAGAGCCTGGATTGGGCAGGGTGTTGGTGTGGGGGGAGGAGTGCTGCCAGGGGGCCTTGGGGGGCCACGTCTTCGTTTTGCTCTCCTGTGGGGCACAGTTTGATTGGCAATTTCACTCAATCCCAGAATCCTTCACACCGCAGTAACACTGACTGGCAGTGATACACACTGCATACCAGCTGTATACTAAAACAGCACTGCCAGTGCTTACAACCAATCCTATAACTAAAGAACAAGGTGCACCTAACCTCCAAAGAGACACAGTGATACTATATGTAGCCCCAAAATAGATGTGTAGCTCATAGCTTAAATGTACTCGCAGCGATGTCCTATGTGATATGATGGCAGATCTTGCAATGCTTAATTTTTTTCTTTTTGTATTCTCCAAAGAAAACTAATTTGTTGCACCAAGGGCATAGAAACACAAGGGTCAGATTCAACCCATGAACAGGTAATGCACTGGAATGGGGATCAAAACATCCCATAATGTTAGTTGGTGGATGATGTAACCGCTGGAAATAAGGCACGGACATAGAAGTGTGAAAAAGTAGAACTCATGAACGGTGAGTGTTGGCTGAAATTCGGCGAGCGCCGGGAGCCTCACCTGGCTGTTGTCGTCCCCAAAGTGGTGGAGAGGAGGCGAGGGCAGAGGACATGCTTCCTGTTCGCCACAGCTGTGTTTCCTGTAGCAACGCGGAGGAGGAGAAAACGATTCTCAGGTTCAACGTCCTGCAGTTTTCAGTTTTGAGCAAGGTACTACACCTGAGTGGCTTCAGTAAATAGACTGCATATCAAAAAAAAAACCTGTTTCATTTCTCTGGATAAGAGCATCTGCTTAACTCTAACACATAAATATGAATAAAAGTTATGTAGGTTAGCCCTCCTGTCCAGGTTTAACACAGGGGTGATAAACCTGGTCTTACAGGGTGAAAGGATTTTGCCTTAAAATCAGCAACAAATTTAAGTTTCTTCAAACTGTGTAACCAACATAGTTGAGCTGTAATTAACTGAACGGGAGTTAAATGCTGAGCAAATATGAAAGCCAGCAGCCCCCAGTACTCTCCAGAGCCAGGGTTAGCCATGCTGTAATGGCGTCCTTCTGAGCTCCACCTTGATAATCTAATGTTATTTCCTATGGGCCTCAACTGGGATATAGCAGATAACCTTGGATTAATGAAGTGCAGTGAAGGCGAAAGGATGGTTTAGCACTGTATCCCCATTAGAGGCGACAGGGGGCACTGATGGGGGGTTTGGGTGGGGGGGGGGGGGGGGGGGGGGGGGTCAGGTGTACCTTCTCTGCTTGACAGCCGCTACGAGATCGGGTCCTGAGAACATGGAAAACAGGCTGTCCCCATTGGCTGAGGAGGTCTCGTCACTAGAGCTGGCAGAGTCCCCCTGATTGGCTGACCAGCTGCTGTTCATGGTATCCCTGGTAACCAGACAGGAGGAAGTCAAACGAACTGAGTTGGTTTATCTCTCTCCATTCTTACATGTTATTTTGAACACCACCTCCTACCCCAGGGGTGTCGCACTTATTCAAGAAGGCCAGATATGGGTGCAGGAAGTTAAGGGGAAATGACGTTCCACTGACCTAAAGATGGTATAATACTATATGGTATTATAACTCTTTGGTTATGGTCCAAAGACTGTACTTAACTGTGCAGAGAAAACCCTTTTTGATTGGTTAGAATAGTTCATTGATTGACAGCTGGCTGTAGCTCCAGTCATAAAAGATACAATAAAACTTTACCTGTCAACCACTAACCACAGGCTATTGTTCTCTAAAATATAAGCTCTAAAATACCTCATTTGACTAGTTAAGGTCTTTGAAGCCCATGATTACTAGGCTGGTTGAATCAAGTGTTTCAGTACTGGGCTAAAACAATAGTCTGCCCTGAGACCAGCCCCTCTCTAATAGGTTTGGATAGCCCTTAATTTAGCACTCAACCCCATACAAAATGAGCTCCGGGTGTGTTCATAAACTCGAGTTGCTCACCCCTCTGTGTAGTATTCTGGGTGGGGCCAGGTCCTGTGGGGCTCGTCAGGGATTGGCCAGTTGCCACGGGCGTTGCTGGGGCGACGGATGTGTTGCGCTTGCCGCTTCTGCTGCATGGCTTGGTTCACCCCGGCAATGTAGCGGGCAAACTCCGGGTCAGAGCCGACTGCGTGCGAGAGGAAGAAAACCACACCTTCAGTTTGGGCCAGGGCTTGGTGCCACATTTCATAAAAACACAGCAATTACACAAATAACTACAGGGTTTCAGACACTGCAACACACAAAAGAAAACACCAACGATGTGAAATACATTCACCCTATTTCACAAAATGGCCTTATAATTACGATACACTGCAGCATATTCCAGCAAATGGGACTACCTTCAACAGCAAAAAAAAATAAATAAATAAAAAAATAACACAAGTGCTTTGTGTGCTCTGACATGGCACAGTATAGTAGCCATACTACTGTATATGGAGGAAACGCAGCTCAGGTAACAAAGCTGTGGAAAATAAATGTTTTTACGATGCATCACGATCCACAAGCCAAAGTGAAAGATCCTGCATCGATGCAGAAAAAGAAAATCATTGATTTTTGAAAATTGTAATTACCATTCCATTAATTGGAAAACGCAGGCTTTCGCTTCCTTCTCCATACCTTGGAGCAAAGTTACAGAATCCTATCTCTTAGTTTTTTTCACCACTATACCTGCTCTGTACAGTGACACAAAAGCTATATTTTTATAGCAGTCATATGCTGGTTTTAGGAAACAATCTACAGTCCACATTCCACAAGCAAGGCCCTTAACAAGGCCTGAGCAAGGCCCTTAACCCCACATTGCTCCCAGTGGGGATTGGAACTTGGTTAGCCCAATAAGCTGTAAGTCGCTTTGGATAAAAGTGTCAGCTAATTGACAGTAATGTATTGTAATGATGGGGAAGCACGTGTATAAAAACATGAAAGGATAACTGCATTAAAACAAAAGGCATGCATTTGCAGAAATGTGAGCTACATATCTACTTGCACTTGTATGGAAGAACAGTAACGCAAACTGTGCTTTGAAGATGAGTCCGAAAGAAATACTCTCCTTGATTAGGATCCGATAAAGTGGAGGGCTCCTTTCTCATTGGTTCAAAATCAGAGGGAGGGGCTGATGCCATCCTCATGACTGAGCACCAGCCAATCATTTTGTATGCTCAGGAAGGTATCCAATAGTATGTCTCCCAATAATCATAACCGTGGTTTCATTTGCCCCACCCCCACCCCCCCACTGGTGCTCAGCTGTCACTCCCTTTGGCCTGTGTGCACATCCAAACTGTAACTGAACTTGCCAAGTGCGCACTGCTCCTCTATCCCAGCTAATCCAGTCAGGAGTTTCCCGCGAATGCGGACATTGAGCCGTTCCTCCACAGACCATGAGCGCTAATGTTGCGCTTCGGTAATTATGGCAACAGTGTAGTTAATGTAGAGCGAAAAAAAAAGACTGACTCATGGCACAACGACATGGCTCTAACTGCAATTAGCGTGTGAGCAGACTTGTTTTCATCGAACGATAAATACAAGGACCGTACGTGTCATATCTTCGCATATTTTCCACCATGAACTGTGCTATATCTTCTGACCAGAGTTCGAGCGAAGCCTGAGAACGAGGACAGCCTTTTCTCGAAAATCTCACATCTGGGAACCAAATGAGGGTAGCAGCTCAAACAAGAAACAAAAAAAACCCTCTTAACCCAGCAGATCCAAGACCGCAAGACATGACTGTAACAATGCAAGTGAAATGTCAACTCTGAAGTGTGACGAATACCCGGCTGATGACTGCGGCGTTAAACCGGAAGCCGTGGTCTTTTTGATCAGAGACGAGCGTTCTCTGTGGTGAAGCGGCGTTCTTGGCGCGGCTCCACGGCTCGCGGCTGACACGATTCGCGGCTCTTCGCCATTAGCATGGATCCCAAGAGTCTCTTTGCTACCACGTCTAAACCCCCCACACCAGTTAAAGGGAAAAATCAGCTTGATAAAAATGATCTCACAATTGGCCCGACCACTGATTGAGCTTATGGGGAAAGAAAAAAAAAAAAAGACTGTAAAGGCCCTTCCAATCATTCCAGTACATTCCGTGCTCAGGCGTCATGCTTCTCATCAGCTAGGCTGCCCGCTGTGCCGAAACTTCAATACTACAGCCAGCCTTCACATATGTTCCATTAAACCAATTATAGACACGTTACATGATGAGGTCATTCTTTTAGCAACTGCTGTCAGAGAATCGGGATTTGCTTTCAGCATGACTAAAGCCTAGAAAGAATTAGGGTGTTGGGGGACAATAGTACGACCCCACCCCCCACGCTGATAGCGACCTTCAAGTTTCACCTCCAAGACCTCCATCCCTATTGTAATGACTGCTTGTTCTCACTACATTCGTGAAAATCTGCAGGTCTTTGTGTGCTGGAGGAACCATTAGCATTTCAAAATAACACAGAGCTATGTGCAATGGTAACAGCATTCTCCCCCAACACAATACTGCAATCTGGACCTGAAACTATGACCTGCTTTGATTAAAGTTTACAAAATGCACACAAAAAAAAAAAAAAAAAACATTGTACACCAGCGCTGCGATTAATCAAAATAATTAACACTCAAAAACTGTGAATACCCAGACACGTCCCATCTATCTCATCCAGCTTGTTCTGATCTCATCTAAACTGTTTATGGAATACCTGCCAATCAAATTAAGTTGATGCAAAGGAATGTCAGATAAACTATAGACTGTTATGATAACTCTGAGTGACAATGAATAAAACAGTTTGTGCGGCATGAATCCAGAGATGCAGATGGCTCCTGTTTCTCTGGCCCTGCAGATGATGGCTAGAACAAAATGGCGGGAGACGGCGCACTCACCAGCTGGGTCGAACGGTAGGGGGTCCCCGAGGGACCCGTAGGCGCCCTCGCTTTGGTCCCGGTTGGGCCAGGTGTTGTTCCGCGGGCCTTGGGGCTTGTGGCCGAGCATCTCCGACATCACACTGTCCATGTAGGTGCTCACCAACCCCAGGCTGTACAGGTCCGAGCTCAGGCTTGGGAGGCCCGGCGCCGCCCACTGCCCCAGCTGGCCAATGGGGGACAGTCCTGCTGGAGGAGGCGGGGCCTGAGTGGGGTGCTGTGGGGCAGGGCCACTGGGCCATTTGGCAGGCGCTCGCTGCTGTTGCTGCTGCTGAGGCTGCTGGGAAGGCAGTTGGGGAGAGGCTGGCGGCTGCTGCTGCTGCTGCTGCTGCTGGCCAATGGGCTGCAGGAGATGCTGGTAATACTGCAAAGCCTGCTGGGAAGGCGAAGGCTGCTGCTGCTGTGGTTTTGGAGCCGGGTGCTCCTGCTGTTGAGGGGGCTGCTGGGTTTGCTGAGGCAGAACCTGCGGGGGAGGGCCTTGCATGATGGCGTGTGACAGCGGCTGCGAGGCGGGCGGCGGCTTCAGCTCGGCCGCGTTGGTGGACGCCACAGAGTTCCGCCTCTTGACCAGCGGCGAGGCCTGCTGGGACTTGCCCATGTTGAAGCCCGAGAGGAAGTCAATGACGTCCTGCATCTCCTGGTCTGAGGGCAGGTTCATGCCCTTGTCGTCGGGCTGGTAGCCATTGGCCAGCAGGGCGGCAGCGGCAGCGGCGGAGGCGGAGCCCTGTGGTGACTGGCTGGGGTCTGGGGGTCGTGATAGGCCGCTCATATGGAGGAGGCTCTGGAGCCTCCCGTCAGCCCCGCCCCCTCCTCCATGGGCTTTGGCCTTGTCCTCCCCACCCCCCCCGGTGAAGATGCTCCGGGATGGGGTGCTGGGTATGGAGTAGCTGCCCCCAGAGCTCCCCCCGCTCGGGGGGGTCTTCTTGGTGAACTTGGAAGTGAGTTTGGAGATAGTTTTGGGCAGGCCGCTGGAGGGCTTGAGCCCGTTCCCAGCCGGGAGCTCCACGGGTGCCCCGTACTCCGGACTCTCTCTCTGCAGCTGCATCTGAATGGTGGGAAGGGCCTGGTCCCTGTGGGGGGGGGGGGGGGGGGGGGGGGGGTCAGTGAGGTATGCACCACTGCGTCATCATCACCATCATCATAACTGCACGATATGGAGAAAAAATGCGATTAACTTATGGATTATTGTGATGCCGCTATGCGATAAACCAAAGATTAGTGTATTTAATCAGTTCCAGTTATTTTTTTTAAGTGTATTTAAAACCTGAAATAATGACATTTCCAATATGCATGTTTCCTGTTCTTACTGGGTAAAGAACTGTCACTCCCAACTTCTCAGTGACTCCTTTCGACGGCAAGCCAACTAGCTAAGAGGTTCTTTGCTTTTAACACTGGATTCACTGGATTCCTGCGTATGCAGCAAGAGCCATTTATTCGCATGACTATTCTTTGCTCTCTACGTTTCCACACTGTCATCTTATTAAATTAAAATAATTAAATTATCACAACACATTGTGATATGCAAATCACAATAAATTCATTTGCGATATTTTTTACAATGTGATATATCGTGCAGCTATAATCATCATCACAATCGTCACTGTCAACATCCGCAAGTAAATCCTAAACACAGGCAGATGTGGGTAATTGTGCTTCCTGAAGGGTGGGTGTGTGTGTATTTGTGAGTTTGTATCCATGATGTGTGTTGTAACTTGGCCCCGCACAGCCAAGCTGCATTAGTGTCAATGCCACAGTGATGCTGAACATACAGGGTTATTGAAATGCCGTTGGTTTTCAAAACAACGCCTCAACAACATTTTAACTAAACCTGTGTACACTTACTGGTCTGGGAATGCGGTTTAACAGGAGGTAAAAATCACCCTGGTTTAAGATCGTCATAGTGACGTAATGCCATGTGTGTGCAAGCTTTTGCTTCCTCCAATTGCCCTGGCTCGATTCGCTAGCTCGCCATATACACTAATCATTGGCATAGACTGCATTTCAGAAGAATTATAGAGACACAAGAATAGCGCGCAGGCTTGATTCTGTAATTCATCATGAAATGATTCAAATAAAATCTCAGAGCGTGTAAACGTTTGGCCTAATTCCATAATTAAGAGCAGAAGTTGGCATAAACTCCAAATACAGGTAGCGGATCTCTTTGCACGTCCCTGCTCTAAACAGCCATTCCAGGTTCTTCAGGTACACATGTTTCCTGAGACCCCTTTACTAAACATATTCTGATCACCATTATGGACCTCCAGCCATAGCTGGTGGCAGTGCAGCGTGAAGGTTAAACAGCTGGGCTTGCAACTTTTACAAGGCTGCTGCAACTGTTACAAGCTGTTGTTCCCCTGAGCGAGGTAATGAACCTGAACTGTTTCAGTAAACATGCAGCTGCATAACTGGAGAGTGTGTAAACATGTAAACTGAGAAAGCCGCTCTGGGTGAGAGCATCTGTTAAATACCTAAAAGCTGATGAAAATGTGGCTGGTAGAGAACGGCTGCACAACAAACGAGGGCTTTCTCTGTGTGGCACCTGAAGGCCTCCTCGATGAGATTATTTCACTTTGATGCACTTCACCTGTACGGAGTCAGGTGAGCTGCTGAGGACTGCACTCACCTCTCCTGATTACAACCTGGCAAGCTCTAAAACACATACAAACAGTGATGTGAAATGGGTAATTCTCGTCCACTTGCCTGCGGTCTTTCCACCTGTTCAGGTCAAAGACGGCGGTGTAGAGCACGTCCACGAGGCCAAGTGTTTTCTCAGGGTCGAGACTGCGCTGGAGGAGGGACATGGTGGCAGGGTCCTCCTTCAGACACCTGAGACACACACCCCCCAACCCCAAAACCCACATGCACACAGACAGACACACACACACAAGCAGACACAACAACCCGGTTAAGCAGGTCCCAATGACAACAACCGGTTCCGTTTCCCACGATGCACTATGAACCCCCCCAAGGCAGTGTACATCAACAAGAATGCACAGAAAGAATGCATACAGGTGTTGTGCAAATACATCCTGCCAAATTATGCTGTAAATTATAGTGACAACACATAAAGGAGAAATCATAACAAGACAAAAGTAATAAATTAAAAAAAAAAAAAAAAAAAAAAAAGTTGACTTTTTCCTCACCATGTAGAAGGGACCTGAACCACGATTCTGGAGCCCTCCAGGGTTATCTGTGGTGCGTAAGCTTCTTTGTTCTCAATCTGAGCCGTGTCGACAACCACCTGTCAACACATACATTACACACACAAACACACACACACAAACACACACTGTGACAGCCATTCACAAAATGTCGCCAATATCACCATTTAGAGTGCGTGGACCTGACAGTGAATGTCTGGAATTGTTAGCATTCTTCAGGGCAAGTAAGAAAGGACAATGCTAGCTTTCTTCTACCTACTCTCACCCCAGCCCACCTGTCATGGCCCATAATCCATTGGGTGATGTAATACGCAAGACACAGTTTCAAAACTTTGCAACATATTCAGCCGGAAGGCACTATGGCTATCACCACAAAAAGAGGGGTGAAAAAAAAAAAAAAAAATTCACTGGGAGTGACACTCAGTAATGCTTTAAACCGGGAGTGTTAAACTGAAATCCTGGGGAGTCACAGTGTCTGCTGGGTTTTATGGTTTCCTTTTAATTAGTGGGTAATTTAGGCCTCGTGAACCAGGTGTGTGGGCTCTTTATCCAACCAGTCACTTCAATGAATCACTTAAGGGATGAAACTCCAAATCCCAGTAGGCAGTGTGTGGGCTTCCTGGACTGGAGCTTCACACCACAGCAGAGTATCCTGTACCTTGACCAGGGGTTCGGCAAGACTTCTAGCACGACTGGGGCACAGGACCCCAGTGCCCACATCCTCACACTAGCTCATTTATGATACACTTTTAAAAACGAGTTATTTACCATGATCATTAACTGGGGCACAACAAATTATTACAGGGGCACGTGTCAGAGTGAATAAAGCCTGATGATGCCCCTGACCTGGACTTACTCAAAGCCCTAATGTAAAAAAAAAAAACACCCTCAGCCATTTTGCAGACAATCTTCAGTGTTCTTTGATTTTTTTTTTTTTTTACATATATACAAACATACACTGCACTTAAGAGCAGCAGTGTTGGTCGTATGTACGGATGGTCGCAAGTTGCATATGTCAGGTGTGGAATTTTCCACATGTGGCTTCTTGTCGGAGCTCAAAAAGTTTCGGATTTTGGATTAGGGACCCTCAACCTGTTTATGAGCACACACTGCACTTAAGAGCAACAGTGTTGCGTAACAGGGTTGCCTAAACAAAGAAGCTGCAGGTTCAATTCCCAGGTTCGGCACTGCCGTTGTACCCCAAGGCAAGGTAATCCACCAGAGTCGCTTCAATGTGTGTGTGTGTGTGTGTGTGTGTGTGTGTGTGTATGGATATACAGCTGCATAAATAAAGTGCAAGGAAACGTAATATGTAATTTATGAATCTATATTTACAGCGGTAACCCGGGTTAAGTCCCTTGCTCAAAGGGAGCAACGGCAGAGCCCCATCTGAGTTACTACAGGCCCGGCTCCCGAACCAATACAATACACTGCCGTCCTGCTACCTGAAAGACACGCGTCTTCTTTCCAGTGGAAACTGGGCCCTGGGGTTGTGGGGGGGAGGGGGGCAGGAAGGGGCTTCCTGGCTCGCGGGACGCTGGCCTTTGTTATTTTTGGTACAGGTGTTTCCTCTCCAGCCCGACTGGGGCACGCGGAGGGCCCTGCCCGTTCGCACTCGTGTGTGAAACAAGGTCACGGGCGGCCTGTGGAAAACAAACCCGTCCAGAACTCTCTCCAGAGTCCGCTTTCTCTGAGCCTGCCGTTAGCGTTCGCTTGTTTTTTTGCTTTCTCTGAAACAGACGTTCAGAACAAAGCATAACCCCCCCCACCCCCCCCTTCTTTGAGGCAGTGACCTCCTGCCAAAAATTGCAAGAGGAACACTGCGTACCCATTGGGAGGTTTTGGGGCTTTCTGCAGCCAGTGAAATTCCAGATATGGAAGTCAGTGGTGTTGTTGTTGCTGGGAGGGTGTGGGGGGGGGTGGGGGGGAGAGAGGGGAGGATGTGTAGTTTGGGCCGATCCACACAGTTAGCTTTATGCCTGTGGTTGTCAGCCCACTGGTCACTGTAACGCCCCCCCCCCCCCACAGTGACGACAGCATGACCCTGGACAAGGACGTAAACACCCGCCTCGTTCACACGGAGAAACCGCTGACACTCGTTTACCAAGCCGCCCTCCTTTCCTTCCTTCCTTCCCTCCCTCCCTCAGCCCAGATGTGGCCGGCGGCGCCGGTGTTTTGGCGCTGCAGGATCACGCCCCCCAGAGGACCCCGGGGGGGTGCTGTGACATCATCGTTGGCCTTGGCTTGTCACTTTCCGAAATCCCCACCACCACGAGATGGGCACCGCGCCCAGTGACCAGAGACCCACAGCATGGGGTGTGTGTGTGTGTGTGTGGGAGAGAGAGACTACATGTGTGTACATATGTGGGTGTGTATCAGTCTATGTGCATGTGTTTACACGTGCTGTATGTGTGTGTAGTGAGAGTGCATACATACTATATGTGTGTGTGTAGCATGTGTGTGAGCGTGCATTGGTACTGTATGTGTGTGTAGCATGTGTGTGTGTGTGTGTGTGTCTGTGAGCATGCATATGTGCTGTATGTGTGTGTGGTGTGAGTACGCATACGTACTGTATTTGTGTGTAGCATGTGTGTGAGCATGCATACATATTGTATGTGTGTGTGTAGCGTGTGAATGAGTGTACATACGTACTGTATGTGTGCAGCGTGTGTTAGCGTGCATACGTGCTGTGTGTGTAGCGTGAGTACGCATACGTACTGTATGTGTGTGCAGCGTGTGTGTGAGCGTGCATAGGTGCTGTGTGTGTGTGAGTGTGCATACGTACTGTATGTGTGTGTAGCGTGTGAGTGAGCGTACACACATACTGTATGTGAGTGTAGCGTGCACACGTGCTGTGTGTGTGTGTGTGTGTGTGTGTGTGTGAGTGTGCATACGTAATGTATGTGAGCGTAGTGTGCATACATACTGTATGTGTGTGTGTGTGTGTGTGTGTGAGTGTAGCGTGCACACGTGCTGTGTGTGTGTGTGTGTGTGTGTGTGTGTGAGTGTGCATACGTAATGTATGTGAGCGTAGTGTGCATACATACTGTATGTGTGTGTGTGTGTGTGTGTGAGTGTATATGCATATGGTATGTGAGTGTAGTGTGCATATGTACTGTATGTGAGTGTACTCACCAGCCCCGCCTGGGCGAACACCAGCTGCACGGCGGTCTTGCAGGCTCCTCTCCAGCTGGACGGGCACACCTGGTTCAGCACCTCGATGACGGGTGAATCGTCTCGCGGGGCCACACCGTTCAGCCCCGCCCCCTCCTTAACCAGCTGCAGCATGGTGTGCTGAGGAGACCCCAAACACATAGCAAACACGTCAGCCAATCAGCATGGAGCAAGGAGATTAAAGCAGCCAATCGAATCAAATCATCTGGGTGCTGGCGAGTCACAGCTACGCCCCAATGGGTAGCTTTACCATGTAATGACCAATCATATGCTAACTAAAGAAGGTGGCCATCAAGCTGTTGTCTGTGGTTGTGTGACAAAGTGGTCACACACAGCATGAAGGGTGAGTGACACCGCTTTCTCTACAGTAACTGAAAAGAACTTTATTTTGTACCAGAAAAAGCTGTAAAATGCATTGTTCACTGCTCCACAAGTATCTTTTTCAGGTAAAATAATCTACTGATCTACTGATAAACAAAAACAGGTAAGGTCTTCTTTTGTTTGAAGAGTATATATTTGCACCTGTCATTTCACTTGTTACATTAACACGCAGTTGTTTTGACCAAGCTAAAACATGTAATATTTCCACACGTGTTTGGCTTTATTTTAACAAGAGGAGGGTCACTCATTATATGGAGGTTTGGAAACTATGGCCCTCCAGCACAACTGGTCACCCCATGGGATCTCTGATAACACTGAACTTTGTGTTCGGTTTCCTTTGGGGTGGGGGCAGTGTGGGGTGTTTTGGAAAAGCAGGTCTCCCGCAGTGGAAAAGGTGGGGAGAGAGACCCCCCCCTACCCTGTGTGGGAGGGGATCGGCTCTGAGACCGAGCTGGAGAAGTACCGTTTAGAGTTTAAATGCTCAGTTAACTACTGATTCACACAGTTTAGTCCGGCAACAGGGCTTTCATTACTTATATTTTTGAAGTTACATATTCCAACACATTCCAACTGACTGTCTGACTACAGGGTAGTGTCGCTAGTCCAGTTTCATACATACATAATGCCGTTACCTTATTAAATATCTCTTGGGAGGGTACCATTTAGAGTTTGAGGTTGGGGCTGCTACTGTGTGTTTGACATTGGGAACGGTCAAATTTTGGCTGGGGTTTGAAGGCAGAGAGGTACCGTTTTGAGCTTCAGGTTGTCGGCGGCGGACTCGTTGAAGGACACGCCCCTGAGGAAGTGGGAGCCGATCTGCAGGGGGATGGTGGGCAGCTCACACTGGATGGGCTGGGAGGAGCTCTGCATACGCCCCGCCTGCTGGGCCTCCGCATCACTGCAGCAGCCCTGAGGGCACACACACACACACACACACACAGGGGATATTACTACACACACACACACACACACACACAGGGGATATTACCACACACACACACCCACACACACACACACAGTGTAACGGCAGTATACCTGTAAGGAAGCTTCAGCAGATTTGGGGTTGAGGTGGAAGCCGGCCTTCAGCGCATACTCACTGTGACCCAGGCTCTCCAATGCTACTTTATAAGCCTGGGCAGAGAACAAACAGCCTTTATCATTACAAAATCATACCTTCACCAACAAATATATCCTTCCTATACCCTATAGCAACATACCCTATATGTAACAAAGGGTTTGGTTCTGAAGCCTCATGACATTATATTTCACACTGCATTGCATTATGGGAACTTAGCAGCTGCTGCCATCCACAGCGCCCACCAAGAAAAAAAAACACCACTAATATCAGCAACACAAATATAAAGTGATCCTTTACTAAACAATAACTGCTTCAAACATATCAAACCAATGACTACCACTGTCAATCTGCAGCCACTAGTGAAGCCATTTTATAGGGATTGAGAGGCAGGCTTCATACATCATTCTGATTGGTGGAGCTCTCAGGTTCTGTCAATCACTGACCCACATGGACCAATAAAAAGAAGCCTCTCCTGCCACTAATGATAGTGATTGAGAGGGAGGCTTCATACTTCATTTGATTGGTGGAGGAGTCTGACCGATATGGACCAATAAAAAATGCCCCTATCCACAGCAGAGCAGTGATTGGTTAAAAGCTGGGCACCTGTAAGGCGTTGTCGATCTTCATGTTGAGGTCCTTCAGCTGGTGCTCAGGGATGGACGTGCTGTGGGAGCAGAACAGCTGCTGGACCTCGATCCCAGCGAGGCACCCGTCCCGGCCCCTCTCCCTCAGCCGCGATGTGGCCTGCGGACGCACACAGCCACGCGTCACATCACGCGCACACCGTGACAGCGAACAAACTCTCACTCATAGACACAAATGCCCCAGTGCAAGCTCTCTCTGCGCACACACACGTGCGCACACACATCACTCTCGCATGCATACACACATGCACACAAACATGTGTGCACATGCACATGCCTGCAGCCACAGAGGCCATATGTACACGACAAACAGATCTCTGTCAAACAGACGGACATACACAAACTCTCTCATACATACAAAGATCACATGCACATCCTATACAGTTTTCTCTCTATCAGTCTTCACACATTCATGAGCACACACACCTCAGCCTCAAAAACTGTCCTCAGGGCTCAAAGACACGCAGCCGCGATATGAGGGTGATCTCATCTGTCAAGCATCTCAGCTCAATGTGGAGACCCAGAACTGGCTGGGCAGGTACACCGTGCAGCTGCATATGGACGCGCGTGTCATGGACAGGTTTGAGTGCGCTCTGGGCCAGGTGAAGCGCTTCACCTGGAGCTCTGAGAAGGCCCTGGGGCTCAGAGCTCCTTCTGGCTGAACCATGCAGCGGTATTTCCAGCTCTGTGACTGACTCACGCTTGCCTGACCGCTGCGAGCGCCAGCCCAGAGGACTGACGAATATGCGTGCTGCTGATGGAAGAGGACTAAACTTTTCCCCTCCACCTTCTGTCACTTGGAACTCTTAGTTACAAAACACAAAGTTCCCCACACTTTCGGGAAAAGGGAAAACCCTGATCTCTTCAAAACAAAAAAATAAAAATGATGAAATGTCCATTTTGCACAATAAAGGTGTGAGTCAAAGCTCATGAGCCTCATTTTTGTTTTTCTGAATAAAGGAATGACTACAAAGTGCAGAGAACTCTTGTCTCTTGACAGTCGAGAAAGCTAATAGTGATGGGACGGTCAAGCCAATCGATGGAATGGTCCTCGGTTTACGACGGTCTCGAGTTATGTCGTTTGGTGGTTGCGACGCACTCCCATAAATTACTTAAAAAAAACCTAGTTTCGACCTAAGCGGTTTGGTTCGTAAATAAGACCACAGAAATAAAGGAAAGGAATTGTTCTCTCTCTTTTTTTTGTTACGGTTTCATTTAATTACTGCATTTTATATGTCCTTCGTGTGTTCCGTGTACAGTGTGAGTGACTTATGGTGTTAACTTAGGTCTAATTTAGGTATAAATTCTGACTTACGTTGAAAATCGGCTTACAACACGTTGTAGGAACGGAACTCGTTCGTTAGTCGAGGACCCCCTGTATACACATAAATCAGTACACACAAGTACAGCAGTGATTTTCCCTGGTAGTACCGGGCCCCGCTGTTCTTGCGAGCATCTGCCCCCCCCCCCATACCTCTGCTGCCCCCTTCCAGGAGCGGACGGCCTCCTCCAGCTCGGTCAGGGGTCCGGGGGCGGAGCTCTGGCTCTGGGGGCGGGTGCTCTGGTTGCCATGGCGCTCCTGGGCCTGCGCCAGGGCCTGGGCCAGACAGGACTGCGCCACGGGCTGCACCTTCTGCAGGGCCTGCGACAGGAACTGGAAATGCACCTGGATCACCGTCAGGAAGCAGCGGCCCAGCACCTGTAGGACATATGGGCAAGCACAACACGTTATGGTACTGACATTACTGACAATTAGGATCTGCAGGACAGCATCACACTGTTACAGTACTGACATCACTAGACATTAGCACCTGCAAGACACACTGGCAACACACTACAGCCCAGTACTGACATTACTGACCATAATGGCCAATGCCTGCAGGACAGCATCACATTCTTACAGTACTGACGCCACTGGGCAATGCCAATTGCAGAATACACTTCAATACGATACTGACATCACTCAAATACAACAGTAAATACACAACACAACCACAAAATTACACATTCACACTACTCAAATACCAGGCAGAGGAGTAAGGAAGAAGTCATGAAGAAGGTAATAAAAATAATTGTGTAGCCCTGACTATTGTAAAAAACAATACTCTTCAGAGGTTAAATGGTAGGACCCCAACACTGAACTGAATGACAGATCAGTTCTACTTTGTTACATGCTGGGTGAACTCACTGCTTCTCAATATTTGCTTCAACAAAAACTGTTTTTTTTGCCACGGAAATGAGAAGACAGTTAACAGAATCACATACTTAAAATGGGCTTGTCAGATAGGTCTAGTGACCAAACCATCTGTCACACATACGCGTGTCACCCCATCAGTGCAGCACAAAAAAACAGAAGTATGCTGGAACAAATGTTGGTGCAATGCAGTGCGATCCCAGCTCATTCATCCCGACGACCCAGATTTTTCTTCCCACTCCACAATAAAACTGATGGTCAGGCGTAGCCAGCGGTAGCGTGTGCTGTGCCCTCTACTTTAGCTGCCCATGGGTCATTGCAACATTAAAAACAAAAACTGTGACCATCGGATCAGATGCTTCGGCATTTCATCATTGACCTCAAACGCCAGCGCTAGATGTGTGATCTGTGAATCGATCACACTGTTTTTCTTCTCCTTTTTTCATTTCAGTCTTTATGTTGTTCTTGGCTTCCCCCCTGCATTTAGCAGTGTTGTGTCCTGTCATGTGCAATTAAAAAATAACATGGGGGGGGGGGGGACAAAACAATTCAACAGAGAAGTGAAAAGCAGCCACAAGGATGGCAGAAAGTGAGTACAAGCGCAATCCCATAAAACACTGGGGCAGGTACGCTGAATGTCCTTTGAAAAGAACCCATGGTAACCCCCGACAAAGCAAACCCCCCTCCCCCCCTTTTCCCCCACTGCTGGCACTCAATCCGGCCACCTTGAACATGGAGTCCCTTTCACGATCAGACACACGCTCTAGACCCCGGACCCCGCATAATCAACCCTAATTTCACACAATCGGACACAGACGCCTCACTCTGCCCAAACAATGCCACGCATCTCGCGAGGATTTAAACGTCTGAAGATGTATTCAGCATTGTAGCGATTGGACAAAGTGCCTCATAAAGAATTAAGCCCTGAGATTTGCATTCAGAAATATGAACAAAAGAACTCCCTCGACGGCCAATTATAGAAACCAAATGTGGTTAATGCCAGACAAAGCATTAAACAAATTAGATGCCTATTTATCCAAAACAATGGAAAAAAATATTCCAAGCATATGGAACTACTGAGGGTGCTTTACACTGCAAAGCTAGGTTACTGATTAATATGATATAACTGTAAAATGTTGGGCTTTTTTGTCCAAGCTTATGATGTAATGCTTTAAAGAACAGTCCGGTTACGACTGCCTTTCTTCTGCTGGAAAAACAAACCCCTAACCCAAGTGCTGTGGAATGACAGTACGTCCTCTGAACTGACATTGCCTGTGTTGCATGGCCTCTTCTCACATACGCCACCGCTGGTTGATGACGGTGAAAGTGGCATGTCAGATGAGGTCGTTACCTTAAACTCCAAATCCATGCAAGCACATACCCTTCCCTCTAAACTCCTGGCTGGAAGCCAGTCTGAACGTAAAGAGCTACAGAAGAGCCTACGCACGTTATAAACAGCAAGCTTTTAAAAAAAAAAAAAAAAAAACCCAAGCTGGCTCGTCTTCCCAACTCCCTACCGCCTACCCCCCACCCCATAATCCAGTCTGCCAAGTTCACAGACGGCTCCGATATGGGCTATCAGCGTCGGCACGGAGACGCAGGATAGACTTTTCTTTTTAGATTTATGAACTGCCGAGGTTTATATAGTTAGCAAAACCAAGCAACTGGACACCGCTGCGACTGCTGCACCGTCAAGCTGGCTGGAATTTTTTTTTTTTGTTGCACATGCTAAAAATATTTTTAGGCTGAGCAGTCAAGATGGAGAGACGGTGGTGCCAAGAGCAACATGTCCTGTTTGGAATACGCAAAGCTGGGGGGGGGGGGGGGGGGTGGGCGTTCTTTGTCATTTTTGCACTTTTGAACGCTGCTGCACACTGACCTGTGTCTTCCTCCCCAGAAACCTCTTGGGGCTCATTTCACAGAATTTGTGTAATTGTAGCATTCACCAGGGACAAAAGAAATAAATAAAATAAATCACATTGTGGAGCTGAGACTGGTATCAACAAGTGTATCTGACAAAAATAAAAATTCAGCCCTTCAAAAATTATCATTCTGAGTTTTCTTCTGGTGTTTGTTGGTATGTACATATTTTCTCTTACTGATGATTTTAAATCAGTGATGATTAAGTGAAATGGGTGGGGCCCAGTCATGTTTTTCCTGTTACTAACCAGGCTGCGCCAATCACAGGGCTATTTGGTGCGGAGTCAAGTTTTGATTGGTTTCATACAAGTGGCTGATGACATGTGGTCATTCCACTGATGAGGATAATCAGGCCTGGCTTGAATCCAAACCAAAACCTGAGCCTCACTTTCAACACTCACCAATGTCTTTATCAGTGACTGTCCATCCACAGCATGCATAAATTAAGAGAACCTACCCTCCTCTCAGCTCTGCCCTCACTGCAGCATGAAGAAAGTTGCCTATTTTTCTCTCATTTTTTTTTTTGTAGAAATCAACTGAATCGCCCTGAAGGAACTGGCAGGGAATTTAAAGTTGGATCAGCAGACAGGTACAGTCTGTACAAATGCAGGTACAGATTTAAGCCCACTTCTGGCTTCAGAAGCAGGAATGTTCTCATAAACATGATGTTAGTAACATTGATCTATTCTTGGTGTATAATAAAGTTCTGTGCCGACATCACTGAAACATATGTGGCGTCAGTTCTGTTTTTTCTTAAACCAACATGGACCAATGCAGACCAGCGTTCTGCAATCACTCACAGAGGCCTAGTATACGTTGCTATGTGAACAAACTGTACCGAAAGACCTCAATAAAGCGCACTTCAGTGGTTGTCCGTGTTGCTTCAGCCAAGTGGAGGGAGTTGTGGAACCGTTCGATAACATGATACTTTTGTCTGAGCTATGAAAATCTCTTTACTTAGGGCAACAAGATGATCGACCGCAGCTCAGGACTTCCCAACGCAAATTCATTCAAGCGTGCCCAGAACTTCATACTGAAACTCAAGAAACACAATCATTGATTTTTTTATTTATTTATTTATTTTTATTTTTTTTTTTTTACAAGATTTTTCTGTGGGGCAGTCCAAAGAAGTGCAAAAACTCCATCGCCGATTCTAACACAATGACTGCATTTTTATTTTATTATTTTTTTTAACCAATTCAGTTGCATTCGTCATCTTTAGAGGTAACAATAACTTCATATGAAATCAAAAGTAGCATTGTAACACTGAACAAGAAGGGCAATGTTTCCCCCTCGGTTTGCTGTGCCTTCAGAGCGCTTGCGCATTTGGCAGCCTCGCACAGTCGCAGCCTCCCCGCTCCCCTGCCTGCGTTTCTCTCCTCTGCGGTTTCGCTCGTGAGCTCAGCTGAAGGCCTGCTAATAAACCGCGACATTTTCCAGCATATTTGGCAGCGCGTGAACTCTGAGCAGCCAGTAAGCCTCGGCTCAGATTTAAAAAAAAAAAAAAAAAAAAAAAAAAAAAACACGTTTTGTTTTCTGTCCCGGCTGGACTTTTTGGATTACTTGGTGAAACGGGATGAAAAGTAAAAGGAATCCTTCGCAGCATTCCAACATTCCCTGAAGTCGAGAGCTTTTTTCTTCGCCCGTCTAAATATATCTCATCTAAATATGCCGAAATACATTCCAGATCACGCTGCTAAAGTCACCTCTTTTGCACTTGGCTGCGAAAGCATCGCTGAATAACGCCTATTGTTACTGCCCAGTGAAATGTCAAGCCTCTTTTCTTAGTCTTATTTTTTTTTTTTTTTTTGAGGATGTCGCTTTATGAACCAGCGGAAGAGAGCGGCGAAAATAAACGCGCGCCGTCATGCAGTCTGAACTCATGAAAAAACGCGATTCCCACCGCAGTGGGGAGCGCATTTAGGCGTCTATATCCAAGACCACAAAAAGAGTAGCTGCCTGAAAAAAAAAAAAAAAATCACAGCGCAAAAGCATTTCCTGCTTAGACTATGACAACCTTTGTCGTAGCGATCGGCATTCCTTCATAAATATATGCAGTTGTTAGACCAGAGGTCCTGTACATTCCTGTCATTAGTTTACACCGCGGGAGAGAGAGGGGGAAGGAACAACTGGAGAGCTAGCACTCTCAGTGCTCTCCGGGTGCAGAGGCCGGCCGCAACGAGGGGCTCGAGCAGAACTGACTTCAGTTATAAGCTACAGACACAATTGCTGTCTTCATCACCTAGGACAGATTACATTCTTCAGTAGCATTCCAAAAAAAGTCTGGCGGCGGCGTCACCGACTTTCCATATATGACTGTAGAAACAGCCCGGAGTTGCGGTTGGAGCGCACCAGTCTACAAACTCGCTCATTTTTCCAAAACATTCACCACAGATGGCTGTGGGCTAATATCTAACATACTTTTTAACTGAGCCCCTGCCGAGAAAGACCGTTTCCTCCAGATGTCTGTAAACAAAAATATAGGCTGTGCCTAACCGATTTAAAATATTTTAAAATTCAAATGAATTTTTTCCTTTCACCCACTTGGGGGGGGGGGGGGGGGGGGGCATTTTTAAAATCTTAAGGGAAAAAAACACTCTCTAAGCAGTAGAGAGTGGAAATCAGCCCGACAGCAGGCAGAGAGACAGACAGTTTAAAAGCTGAGGAACAAAACAAAGATGTGGTTGTCTGTCACTTTGACAAACGCCTGGACCTAGTGCGGACGACTTTGCTTTTTAAAGAATTCTAGGAGGCAAACATTCGGAGGAAACTAAAAACAGAAAGCGAGCAGTGACGCTGGAGACGGAGCTATGTGAATATTGTGAGTTATGGAGGAACAGACAACACAGGACAGGGCACAGAAGGATGTGGTTTCTGGCCTCAGGATGATTTTAGCATAAATAATCTACTTTCAAAAACACCACAGCTCTGGTCTCTGTGACGTCACAGTGCCAGTTAAATGGAGGACATCTGAGCACCGCTGGGGAAAAAGTACACAACATACCGGCATTTTATAACGATCTATATGATTCCCAGAAACAAACACACATCTGTACTTTCATAACAGACAGACAGATGGATGGAACAGACACACATACACACACACAGGCAGGCAGTATGATTGCTGCTTTATACGAATCCCAGACCCGATTCTAATAAACAGCTGGTTCTTTGAGGTACTCGGTAACATATCTCTTGTGTTTGTACTGGGTTTCATCCAAACTCTTCCCCCATCACACTGCAATTACTCTGCCAGTGCTTTCTAGAAACGTCTTTACTGCATCGCAATGCCCAAAGAGGTAACCAAAACAATGCTTTCAGCCAATCACGACTGAGACACAACAGTGCCATAACACTGCATAACTCACTTTAAATAAAGTTTTAAGGGGGAAAAAAAAAAAAAAAAAAAAAAAAAAAAAAAACACCACCACCCTGGATACCTCTCTGTATGGATGCGATTTTTCCTCAAATAATTTCCCAGATTTTTCCTGATTAAGGAGGAAAACAGTCTCTGGGGACACTAGTATTTGGCTGTCCTGCAGGTGTCAGAGTGCAGAAGCTCTTTAAGTGTGTGCTAATGACATACCCAAACCTCTCCTGCTGAGTTAGACTCCTAGAATCTTAAAATCACAATTTTCTCACTTATCAGGAAATAAAAATGAGGATAAATTATGTCTGAAAAAGTAAATTATACCTGGTTCCCTCCACAGCCTCACCTGTCTGGCTCCTATCTACTCACCTGGATGAGACATTTCACTGCCCAGGTTCCGGAGATGTGCTTTGTTGTTGAACCGAGGATCAGATACTACCGCTGACAAATGCCATATTTTTATTAAAATTCATTTTTAAAAATCTGCATGATTAACAGGCACTCTGTTAGAAACTGAGCATCCATCCCCCCCCCCCCGCCCCCCCCCCCCCCTTACCTCCACGTCCTGCATGCTGAAGTCGTTCTGGTCTTTGAAGTTGGCGGCCCCGGCGCTCAGCTCCATCAGCATCTTGGCGATCTCGGGCTTTATTGCTGCGGTGAGCCGGCCGGCCGCCTCCGCGACGTGTTCCTGCACGTCCCTCAGTTGCATAGCTGCTTTGGAGTAGTGGGAGTTCCTAAAGACCCCGCTGAAGAGCTCGGTGAGGAAGGCGCTGGCCCGGCAGAACACGTTCAGCGCGTCCAGGTACTTGGAGATGCCCTGCTGGATGTCCGCCACGGCGGCGGTGCCCGGCGACGGCGGCACCGCCGCCACCCCAGTTGCCAGGTGACCACAGCTGCCCGGTGACCCGCCTCCGGTTGCCATGGAGACAGGGGCAGGGCAAGAGGAGGAGGAAGAGGAGGAGCTCAGAGGGGCGCTGAGGGTCCGGCCCAGTTCCGGTAGCTGGTACTGCTGGTGCTGCTGTACCTTCTGCTTGGACCCGCCAAGCAAAAAGCGCCGCTTGTAGTCCATTTTGCTGTCCTGCGCACTGCAACAATACATAGGTGGCAAACTGTCCCCCACAGGGTCTGCGTTTTTTTTTTCTTTTTTTCGCAGGGCTTGCTCTCACTCTCTCTCTCTCTCCCTCCCTCCCTCGTCTGTTCTGCTGATCTCTCTGGGCCTGGCGAACAGGACCCAATCTCCTGGCACACAGGACCTTGTCAAAATCAGGTGAAGAGACAGCTTAACGGTACCAACCGCTTGGCAGGCATCTCGGAAGTCTGTGTGTGTAGCGGCAGAGAGCGGGACACGGAGAGAAAGCCACACTCGCAATTTAGCTGAGCGATTTTTATCTCGATGCAGCCCTGCTGCAGGTTTAATCGATCAGTCCGAGAGGAAGGAATGACGAGGCGAAAGGCGCTCCTCCTCAGTCTTATTTCTCGATCTTTAAGAAAGCCACCGGTGGTGGGTGACCATGGAACGCGAAAGATGATGGTGAACGACGTGCCAGCATTTGGGAGATGCACCTTCTCGGACACGCTCTCATTCCGAGCGCACCTTTACCTTCAATTCAGGAACAAAAAAAAAAGTCTTCTCTTCAAATGGACGTATGGAAAAAATGTCTTCTGTTCATGTATATACAAGAACTTTTTAATAAAAAGAACAAATCTTTTAAAAGCTGTAAGCAATGCCAAAAAGAAAAGAAAAACACGACACCAAAACACTGGTCAACAGCAAGGAGAGGATATTTTTAAAAAAGGAAAAGAACGAATGAGCCAAGACTGTTAGAGAAAAACAGCGAGGACGCTGCGCCCTGGCATTTCCTCAGTGTGAGAAGCCTCAGGGCCCAGCCGTGTGGATCCGCAGGGTTTTCAGGCTCAGGGGTGACAGAGGCAGAGCCAGGCCGCTGACGATCTGGTCCGCGTAGCGCAGGGCGGGTGGGGACGGGAGAGGGTGGGGGGGGGTGTGCAGGCAGAAGCTTTCTCTGGCTCTTCCAGGCCTTGTGTGGAGCGTGCAACGGCTGGCTATAAAACCCCCGGGGGCAGCACTGAAGGGATGGGGGGGGGGGGGGGGGGGGGGATAGTTTGTTTTCACAGGCCTGGTCCTCCTCTTTTGCTCCTACTGGCTGAGGTAGTTGTTACTGTCACTACGGAAACAAGTGCTGCTTCCAGTTTGATCGTCTCCACCGTTTTGAGCAACAAAACACTGGCGTATCTGTAAGGCCTCTAGGTCATTTCCTAAAAGAGATACAGGAAGGGAGGGGGGGAGGGAGGGAGAGAGAATGAAAATACACATTACAGCGGTGTGGGAGAAAGGATGGGCTTGGTCTGACATCTGAAAGCACATCCATCTGGTTCGTCGGCTAGCCCGAGTTGTGAACGCCTCCATTACAGCATGGCGGGCCTCACCATGGAGAATTAATCTGGCCTTAAAGAGCAACCCCAACAACACACAGAACTGTCAATCATTCAGTAAAGATACATAATTCTGATCTCTTATCACTAGTGACAAAGATGAAATTTGATGATAAAATAAAAAACAATAATGAGCAGTTTCAGACAGAAAAACTTTATAAAAGGCTAGCAATCATTATTCAATAGGAATATTCCATCTTGAAAAGAGGGCTAAGGAAATAATATCAGGTTAAAGCCAAGCCTTGTTGTATGGCCATTTCCTTAGCCCTAATGAAAATACTCAGACTAGTGTACTACTCCCTGTGTTAATTCCACCAAAAAGGGAAATATCAGCAAATACTGTAATGCATGGAGTGTGCCTTTAGCTAAAAAAAAAAAAAAAAAACCTATTACACTATTAAAATAGCCTGAGAGTGTCTCATTGTTGGACAACAGTGCTTTTCTGTCAGATAGCAGAGAGGATCATGGGAGTCACAATATAACCATTCAGCTATGCAGCACAATGCAGTCCAGGCCAATAGGCAAACCGTTGTGTTTCTACCTTCTCTAGTCTTATGTCATTATGCAAATCCAGCCTCCAAACATGCATCAGCTCATTTGCATCACTAGGGAAAAAAAACATACTGCCATGCATCTCTCAGGATGAGGAAGCCGGAGAGCAGCTTACAGTAGCTTTCATAGTTAACGGGAATTTATAAAGGAGATCTTAAAAAAAATAATCTGCGGTTTACCTTTCTGTTACTGGGGCTCGGGTTTGAGCTGGATGTTCATTTGCCAAGTCTACTGGAAAATGACATCTCCTCCCGGGAAAACTATGGCGCATATAATTGATATTGTGTGACGTGATTCATGCCAAAAAGGTCAAAAGAAATGCTTCCACCAGTTACTTTTTTCAATTGACTGATCTCAAATAGTGTGTGCCTGCTGAGTTTTTCCACAGTTTTTTTCTGTAATCTAAAATATCAAGTTAAGGGTAGTTTATGCAACAATGATCAATAAATAGCAGGTCATAAATAATAACTGAACTGAGACTGCAGTCAGGTACACACAAAAATGCGTTCCCAGATATGATATTGTTAATAATTTTAAAAAAGGAGAGGTGTACTGCCTACTTAAAAAACAAACCAACCATTTATTTTACCGAGCCATAAACCAAGAGACGCCCTCTAAGCGTCCCCATGGTGGGTGTGTTATTCCAATCCTGCCCTTTATCAACCGTGAAAACAATCCTGCATGAGACACGGCAGGCCCCGATATTTCAGCGACCTCCAAACCTCGCTTCCTTTCTCCGACCCTGAGCCAAGCGGGGGTGGGGGTGGGGGCAACCCCTCTTTCTGGGAACTCCCCTGTATTGGAAAGGGGCTCCACACCAAGGGGGAAGTGTGGCTTACAGTACTGTGAAACGGTGTCAGCACCGCCTTGCAGTCCTTCAAATCTCTATGGCTAGAGCTGGGTGGCCATGGAAGGCCATGTCCTCACCTGCATTTGATGCTTAACTATTTAACTAACACAATCACTAATGCGATCTAAAGTTTTAAGACACATTTCTCGATATCATCGTGAATGACCACAGAAGAATGTCTCCGTACGACACATTCTACTGTGTCGACAATGCCACGAGCCAACCACCGTTCCCGCTTACAGCTAAAAAGATAACTGAGGTTATGACCGTGCTAATCGTGTGTTTATCAGTTCTGAACTTTTCTGTACTTATTTCACTTCTTAGGACTTTTCCAGCCTATTAAGTACGACCAGATGCTCCTCACAGATGTTCAAAACATCTAATTTCATACACTTGTGTGTTATGCAGTAATGGTTTTCATGATAATCTTGGAATTTAATATTGTTGGTAATTGGTGGACAAAAACAGGAATCACACCAGACCTCATACACCAAAGCTGATACACTTTTAAAGAAAACAGCCATGACTGCCATACTTGGACAGGCCACAACTCAGCCCATCCTGCCTCATTAAAGATACTCTTCTTCGCCGAGCAGAAAACCTTCCTAAAACGGAGTTGGGCAGACTGCAGCTGGAGGCGGCCGTGCTGCAGCCTCACAGAACTCGGATTTCGACATCCCCAAGATTAAAAACAGATGTGCATGAGCCAGGATCTCAGTCCATGTCTGTGCGGTGCTCACACAGCTATGGATACCAGAAATGTACATTAAAAACAAAAAAAAAACAAAACAAAAAAAAAAAGTCAGGAGGTCCAACTTCCTTAAAAACGGAAACAAGAGATACATTTGTCAAAAGAAACCTTTAAGGAATTAAGCTGTCAAACTGAATTCACTGCTGGGTTTTTGTTTTGGCGATTATCTTGTGTAACGTTTGTCTGAGTGAAAATATATTGCGCAGAAGTCATCAATGTTCAATGTTTTTATACCATCACAGAGGTCCATAGGAATAAATTCATAAGCCAAGAGGATGATGTCAAACTGAAAACAATTCCAGGGTTCGCCGTTCTACTGGGGTCAAACCCAGAGGCTGAAATATGAAGACTGAAGAACGGATAAGAGTAAATCATAACATGAAATTATCCATAGTAAAACATTATGATTGGTTTGATTCAGTCTTTAAAGTCTCTCCCTACTTCCTTCCAACTTATAACCTGATTCTACTCTTAGAAACACAGAAGAATGGTGACATAGCCTAAAGTAATATGCCTTGATTTTATCATTAACTTTATGAACAGGAAGTGACGCCTGTAATATACTCAACAATGTACATCACAGAAGAATCATTTTTAGGAGGAAGTCCTGACAGGAAAATAGACCTACTCATAGTGCTTCTTATGGACATGTCAATTTTCAGGCTTGGATCATTGTGAAATATAATTTCCACTGTGACAGGATGTGATGTACAGGCTAGCTTTAATATGTCAAGATGAGGCGAGAGGGACTTTTTGGGGTCACTGGGAGGGGATCTGCTATCTGCGAGCTGTGGAGATGATGGGCTGGTCAGGGGATGAATGGAGCGGAAGGCCCAGTGTCTGAGCCACAGCCAAAGCTGGTCTGATATCAACCCTGCTCCTCCCACAGCCCTCTGATTGGTTACTGCAGTCATCTAAACCCAGCACCACACGCATGAGCGCTCGCACCCAAACAAACACGTGCGAAAGAAAGCGCTGCGGCGGCTTCCACTGGAACGCCGCCAGCGCAGGCTAATGTCGCTCTTCCAGGACGATCTTGGCTTCGCCGCCCTGGCAGACCCTCAGATTGATCCTCATCTGCCTGCCTCTGGGACCGACCACGCCCCCAAGTGCGGGCCCCTGGCCACAACACGGTGGTTTCTCCTCCCTGTCACAAAGCCGATTCCCCATTGGTGCACACATAGGTGGCTGTTACCAACCGTTCACGAAGGTCTGGTACAACAGAGAAACAGCCAGAGCAAGAGTGTTTTTAAGCCTGGGCATAATCAGAGCTGGCTGCTCAGGGCTGGATGTGGAAACCCAAGTGGTTCCAGATCCAGAGTATTAAGGCTGTTAATTGAAGGCCCAGTGATACATACACACTTTTTTGGTTTGCTGCAAAGCTGCACTTGTTGTAAGAACACATCTATGTTTCAGATTTTCACTCTGACCCTAATACAGCGTTCACAGACAGGTGTTCATGGCTCTATGCCCGAAATGCTTCAGAAAACCTCTGCACAAGCAGTATGGTGTTCGACACATTAACAAACAAAAAAAAAAATTAAATTACAGCCAAAAAATTGTACTTTTGTCAATTAACTGGGATGGCTCACTCAGTTGCCAGGTGCTGTTTTGTACCAGTATGCATCGTTGGTCTGGTAGCATAAACCGACAGGTGGTGGCAATTGGCAGCACACCAGCCGTAGTGCCCTATGAAACCGAAACGCAGAGCCGTCTACCGCACTCACTGTTGTAAACAAACTTTTCCGTTTCCTCAGTAATTGCAAATGACTTGCTTTGACATGGTGTACAAAGTGGCCAGGGTTTTAGTCAGCTGGAGTTATGCTGGTTACCAAGACGATTTGAACAGAGACGGCAGCTCTCTCTCTCTCTCCATCCTGCGGCCTCCTCATCCCTCTCTCCCACTACGGTTGCTGTGCAAGCATCCATTTCTGAGAGCGAAAGTTCAGTCATAACGGTTTCTTATCTTTGACGCAAAAAGGAATCGATTTCCTAATGTTCACCCACTCTTCAAACGCAGTGCATTTCAAAGCACTCACATGTTTTAAACTACTTACTTCCGCTGACAAAACCAACATTTTATATACGTGTTTCAGTGTGGAAGCTGTGCAGATCGGGGTAATCATGTTTCACACAGACTGAGATGTGGTACACTGTTTGATAACTCAGGTATTAATAGGTGCAACCAAGCAGGTATTTCAATGATATTGTCCAGTAGTGCTGCTCTATTGCTGGGGGACAAACAACCAATAGGAGGGGATGACAGCTGGCTTTGTGTTTCAGTCAAAGATCAATATTTACAGAACAGCATTCAGATAGGTGTGTGTATTAAAAACAGCAATACCTGATCAAATATTTAAGTGCTTAAATTTGATTAAATTTAGATACTGCACTGTAAAGTGAAGTCATATTCATTCATACAATTCAGCTTGCTGCCTGCAAAGAACAAAAGAACCTTCAGTAAAATAAAAACATTCTTTATAAAGATTGCACACTTTTTTTGAAATGTCTTATACAGCCCTCTGGGGAAGAGGCAGGGAAAATTTTCCACCTGAACTGTCCAGAAGTATAATTATCATCATTCATATTCATAAAAGTTCAATTAAAACATACTGCTATCACTTTAATAAAATAAACTTCAGCCTGAAACACAAGAGCTTAAGCCAAGGGCATCCTGGAAACCAGTCACGACTGCGAAGAAGAAAAATCCCTGCGAGTCCAGCTCATTTTATTGTTTTACTTCACACTCCGTTCTAGGATTTCCTTCAGTCCGGTGGAGTGCGTTAAAGTCGGGTGTTGTGTACAAGGTTTTACCCCTAAAGCGGTTTGGCATTTGCTGGAGACACAACAGCAGTGGCTAAAATAAGACCTTTCAAGATCTAATAGTCTGTAGCTGAGCATATTGCTTTAACAGAAACAGGGAAAAGAAAAAAAGGCGGAATTTGTGCCAAGCACCAAGAAAAATGCTAGAAGCAACCGCGTGCCATCTTCAAGCTCCATTGGCTGGTTCTCTAAGAAATGAAAGAGTGCGCAACACTTGGATGTTCACCAGGTACTTGTAACTGAGGCTCTCAATATATTGCAATGGTTTAGATTTCTAATGCGTTGGTGGGGAATTTTACAAAACATTACAAAACCATTATGAAAACATGTAAAATTATATTACAAGGATCATCAGGGAGCTTCACTAGACCTTAGGCTGATGAAAATATCAGCAATGTTTTTTTTTTTTTTTTTTTTTAAAGGGAGCGATTGGAGAGGCATGAGAACAAAGTACACTTCAGGCAATTTCAGGAGAGGAGGTGGCAGGAATTAAGTCACTCTCTGCATAAATGTGTATCACATAATAAGGAAATTTTATCACTCAGTAACCGTGAGTCAAAATACAAGCCAGTACTGCCGGCCAGACCTGCTCATAACACACCATACCTAACAGATATTTTGTAAACTGGACATTGCAGAAGGGCTTCATTTTCACAGTCCATTTCTACATCTTGTCCATAAGAGCTCACTGAAAACAGAAGTCAGCTACATCTGCAGTTTTGAAAGCGCTCTTCCCATCAGGAGTGAAATTAAAGAACCAGATTGCTGAGGACAGACTGCTGGGTTTCCTTTCTAACGCAATTTGGAAATAAACCTTTTTTTTTTTTCACAGAATTTCACTTTCTGTTCCCATTTGGAAAGCACACTGGTAATATCAGCGACTGTGGAATTGCAGGTGAGCACACAGTGTCCAGGGTACTCCAGAATAAGCTGAGCCAGCTTCCTATTGGCTCTGAACCTGAGGACTGCGCTGTTGGTGCATTCGATCAAAGCAGTGATGAGGCAGGGAGCAACCAATCATATGCCTCCCTGTTGGACTCCTGACCAATCAGGATCCAGACTGTGGGTGGATCACTAATCTATGAGTAAGGGATACGCCATCCAACAATCTACCTTGAGAAAAGCTTTCTGAACACATCTCTGCCACCACCTTTCACATCATGGGTACTGGACTCCAGTCCTGCAGGGGCTCAGTGTCTACTGGGTTTAACTGTGCTTCAGGCATTGGTTAAATAGTCCACACACCTTCTTTCCAAGGCCTGAAACTGGGTGAGTATTGAAATATGGAAACCTGCTGACACTGCAGCCCTCCAGGACATGAGTTAGACAGGCTTTTTTTAAAATGCAATTTTCAAATGGGAACAAGCCGTCATGCAAAGTCGAATGTGTTGCATCACCATAAAAAAAAAAATAAAAAAAAACCATACAATACTACCTTCATCGTCACCCAAACCTGCCTTTTTCCAGCTGCTAAACCTGGCTCAATTTGTTGTCTTCTGCACATGGTATAAAGCAATTCAGTACTCGTTAACTAGCAAAAGGGGCACACACTCCTAAGTGAATCAAGTTCTGATGCCAACCCTCCAGTACTGTAAGGGTCATCATAAACTTAAACATGAGCTGGTGTCTTCTTTGGTCTCCTTATGATCTGAGATCAGAGAACTGAAAACGAAGCACCAGGGTGGAGCACAGTGTCTGGGGTGCTTAGGAAGTGTCGAGACAGCAAATCTAAACTCAAAAAAAGAGAAATATGGATTAATTTCTGCCAATTTCAAAACGCATGCTACTGTTCCACTGTTCATTGTCAGCCTTGTTTCATTCCTTCCCCCTCCCGATGTCATGTTGCCATTCCATGGTAAAATCCCATGGAAACATGACCTGTTGCGGTTGTATGAAACACGCTCACACCGCCAACGGCAGGGACACTGACACCTTGACGGATTTCCTTGTTGCGTTGCGAACGTATTCCTCTACAGAAACGAACAGAGACTGACCGCATTACAAAAGCCAAGGCGTCTTCTCAGTGACCCCTGTGATATTTTAGACCTCAATGCAGAAACTGCCCTGAGACAAAAATGTAAAAATTATACCGCAACAATCATTGTCCTATTTTTAACACAGATATCACTAACTTTCCTCCCTGGAGACATATTTATCTCTTTCTTCAGTGCTAAAAATCTCCAACATTGCCCTCCAACAAATGCAAAAGTTTAACAAATACATATAAATTGCCCCCTTACATATAGTTTAAGTTTCAGGTGCAGGAACAACCAGGGGATATATCTCATCTGGAATAACAAGGGAAATGAAATGAAACACAAAAAAACACTATAAATTCTGCAACCTTTCAATTTACTACCATCAACAGGAAGACCAAACCAGACCCTGGGTGACTGGTCAGTTTGCTGACCCTGATAATATGAAAATACGGATTCAAACTTTCCTTGAGATTAATGACATTCTGACAGCCATCTGCCAATTAATGGCGGGGGGGGGCTGGATAACAAACGACCGCAGCCTCTGCTCTCGCGCGGGCGATTTGGGACGCGGGGAAAAATAATTTTGTGCTGAGCGCGAGGCAAGGCGTTGAGCCGGTTTCCTGGGTAACCCATCAGCGGTCAGCGCCACATGGGCGGCGATGAGCTGTGTGTGCGCTTGGTGTCGATCAGCTGATCATCAGACAGACTTCCTCCCTATCCCATTACCGTGACGCACCATACCCTCATCCCAACAAAGACTACACTATTCACAGTCTGTCGCTTAAAAAAAAAATCCTGACACGACTGGTGACTAATAGGATACACATGCATTGCTGTTCATCAGGGGGTTCAAATGTCCTGGATGTGTATTCCCTGCTTGGGAACCAAAGCAGACTTTAGTCCGGGATGCGAGTCTTTTCCAGATGGTCCCTCTGAAACATTAGCTCCCCTCTGCGCTCAGGAGCAGACCGAAACGTGAAGTAAGAGGTTATAAAGTTTCTGTCAATGCGCGTAAATGCATCTCGCTGTGATTCTCCAGCGCACATTTCCACAAATGCCTCCGCGGGGATAGGCTGCTAATGAAATCCTCACCGTCCCACACGTATGTGTCCAACAGATCACTCCATTTCCCTTTTCTGTGCCTGTATCCAAGGAACAGTCAAAACAGTGAATTGTGTGCAACACGTATTATGTTATGTTATTTTCCCCCAGCCACCTGAGCTGAACTTATGTGCCCCTCCTTCTCAGTGACACTTTCCACAGACTCAAGAGGGAATAGCCAGTCATGACTTCTCCTATTCATGCGTCAACAAAAGCTTGCTGTTTTTCCACACTGTGGATACAACACCAGTTACACCTTGCCTACACCATCAGACGAACACAACAGCAACATGCACTCTCAGTTCACTCACTTGCAGATGCCCTGCTGGCCAGCAGTGGCCGCTAGAGAGCGATGAGGCCGATGACTTCAGCCAGCTTAATTCCCATCTTTCCCCAGCAAGGCTGAGCAAACTGCTGCCTCGCCAATGCAGATTTCCAGCCTCTGCTGGTGATGGCATGGCTGGCACTTAAACACCCAGTCAGACTCCTGTGCTCCATGGGCCTCGACTACACAAACAACCCAAGGCCACAGCAAATGGCATTTTAAAACTCTCATCTTGGGCCTTCAGGTGACTCATGCAGAATACACTGGTTATAACCCTGTGGATGGGTGTTTGAATATCCCAGCTGCACCATTACTGGCTATGGTGGGAGATCAAAACATTTTTAAGGGTTTGGAAAAGTGGGGAAAATGGAGGGGGAAATACAAATCATGCAAAAACACAATCCTGTCTTACCTCCTATTCATAATTTAAATCTGTCAAAAAAAAGCCATAAAAGAGCATGAAACCAGACCCAAACTTAATATGGTGTCAACCGTTTGTACAGGAAAAGTTTCCATTTCGCTTATCATCTGAAACTTTTTACATTTTTAACTAATAACTCATATGGCACAACAGATCCCTATGCAGGGGGCTGGAGGTCATCCCTGGGTCACTTCTGCTCTCGATTTGCGCGGCCATTTTCTGAATCACCGAGATGACTCAACACTTGAGCACAAGACCACACAGGAACTACTTTTTCATAGTCAATTAAAATAGCCTAGTTATAGCATGCAGTAATTCTCGCTTCTCCATATATATGAATAATTATTGACAAACCTTAAATGGGTAGGCCTACATCAGTGCTGTGTATAATCAATTCATCTGCAAACATATATACACAAATAAATGGTGAGAAAAATAGTTAAAAAAATGTTTGCTTTCCACAGCGTTTTACTATCCGCAAAGACAGCATATTTCAAACGGGCCTGCTGGCACGCTGTGCGTCGCTGCGCCGTCTGTCTTTGAACAGTGGGGACACTCACAAGTTTTACTTTTGGAAATTGGCAACTGGGTTAACTTGTTGTCATTGGCACATATTGTGTTGTCACGGGCAACAGGCGATATGATTATCCAGGCTGGTGCATGCATAATTCATTAAATACGTTTGCCACATTCATGCCAAAAACACAAACTGGAAAAAAAAAGACAAATTCCACAAAAACGCACATAGAAGGCCATAAGTAACATTAACTTTCCATCAAAAATACACCATATTTGTACAAAAAATATATTCCTCACAGTAAAAGCTTATCCAATATAAATATTCTTGGTATGCGTTTAGAACTAAATGTGTAGGTTGGTATCAAAATCCAAGTGGGATTTTCTTTTATTTGCAATCCACAATATGCCAAAGATTGAACATAACATTCCTATGTGTTCTGTGAAATAGGGAACCATGAACATTTCAAGTATGTTGCACTGTAGTCATCTGATAGTCCTCTAGGGCAATTGATGTTTCGTCACAGAATTTCTAGGACTGCTCTTTAACTGTTTTGGCAGCTTAAGCTGCTGAACCTCACAAACAAAGACAGCACCTGGTGTGAAATCATTCATTTCCATGTTTTGGGGTCTACTGTTTACAAGAAACATGACAAAAGACTGAAGAGTACCCCAAGATTGGAGATCATTCCAACAATGCAGACTGTCCCTATTCAGGACATGGCCTCTCTGGTCCTGAAGAGCAGCTGGGTATGGAAGTTGTTTTTTCTCACCAACTAACACATATTATCCAATAGCAAATCAGCTGTTTACACCAATGACAAGTGCTCATAGATCTGACCACAGTTAAACGTTTCATATACCAACATGAGAGCATTCATTCATTAGCAATTCAACAGGAATCATAAAAGTCACCCATCGAAATCTGTAGCAAACATCAGGTCGTGTAAATGTTTGAGCTAGATAATGAACAACAGAAGTTGACGCTAAATCTAGAGACCAATATGGACCTTGTTGCCTACCCCTGTGCTAAATGAGACTCGACTCATCCGAACACAAGTAGCACTAGAGGTATTATATCTAAGCGAAAATTGGCGGCTTGCCTGTTGCTCGTTGCAAAGACTCAAGGGAGAGACTGAGAGCCTGAAAGCGCTGGTAAGCCTGACTCGTTTCAGAACACAGGGACAGGAAGGTCCAGTGAGCTGACCCCTCTCAGAGTTCCGTCGCTCCATTACCAGGGAAACGATGACATCACCCACAGGGAGCCTGGAAGCAGGCGGCTGCATCGCCGATAGGAAGTAAGAGACAATGACATGACGAGCGGTATCTCTGGGTAATGTTTTGCCACAGGGAGATGCTGGAGCCAGGGACCCTGAGAGTTTGGGCTGACATCGATTGCCAGAGGAGAATGAGCTCTGTTTTGTTTGATGAGCGTACAGGACAAATAAAGCTGATCACGATGATGTTTTACAGGACACATTTCCAACAGGATGTTCCAGTCTGTCGATATCCTGTATGATGGCAGTAGGAAACCCTGGGAACCCACAAACAGATACCCTCATTAACTGCAGGGCTAAACCACAGAAGTGACCGAGCAGCAACATTTCACCATTCAGACTATGAATACTTCGGCTATCACACTGTCCAATCAAGACCAGATATACCATAACCAAACAACTCAAGACATTCCAGGACAAAGACAACATTGTACCGCAATATCAGTCTCTGCAACCTGATACTAAATAAATAACACCCTGAGTATGTAAAACACACCACTGAATTGATCTCCTCAGGTACGATACAATGTACAGCTAAAAGCCTACAATAAGTATCCTAAACTATGATCCGAGTTATGTGTACAATTTGTCAACTAAATGTTTGAAATGTGGAAACTCCAAGTGTCTGAGTCATCTTAAGGCATGTGAGCTTTCTCATATAAATAAATTCAAATACTGAATAGCTAATAGCAAAAGGAATAGTAGAGTGAATCCCTTCAGCAAAATGTGCTCGTTTTCTCGACATTCCTTCACGTTGGACTCACGCGTGATATTTATTTCGTTTGATAACCGGTTGGTTTTTACCATGCCAGCTAAGCCATTTCAATAAAGTAGGGCTGCAACAACAGATTACACTCTCTCGCCCCTTTGAAGCTTAATTACACGTTTTAAACTCTGTGATATATTTTCTGAAATACACTGCCCCGCTTAGATTATTGTGTTTCTTAGAAGAAAATGAGGCACAGTTCGCAGGGAATGTAAATGTGCCCGACATTTGCATACAAAGTAAGTGTGTGGCAATGTTGATAGTGAGCAAGAATGGTTGCTTTGGTTATTCTGAGTAGGCTATGAGCCTACATCTGGACAGCTTTGCAGACTACCCTAAGATGTCCATTGGCTTCTCACTCGCTAACTAAAAGTGGCTTTTGTGTGCATAATCAGGACTCAGCTATCACAGTTTACCATTACTAGAATTGGCCATGGCTGGTATATTCCCATAGGTTCGTTTTGGTTAATTAGCGCTGCTAGCAATTAGCAGTGAATTAAATACAGTTATCTTGTCAATAGCTCTTTTTTATTATTTTAAAGGAGAGTGGCCAAGCCACCCCTCTTATGTATTTTTCATTATTCAGACAGTAGGAAGACTGAGACGGTTACGGAGAAGAGGAGGTAGAGATAGGACGGCTGGAGCAACATGTGGGGGAGACGGCTGCTCAGCGGACTGAGGTATCTAGTATCCCGGACAAGAGCTGGAAGGTGCTGAAGCATGTTGATGAGATCTGCCGTGTATCACCAGAGGTAACATGCCAGCGGTTCCAATTATTACAAAATATAGATTAGATATAAAAAGTGCGATTTACTTTTATAATACTGTATCAAAAAACACAATGCAGCCATGGAAGAATTCATGAAGGAAACAACTACTTGTCCTGAGTATAGTAATTATTTTAACAAGACTGAGCTTGATGTAGGTCTACTTTCTTGGCACATCACGGTTCACACTAAAGACACCAATGAAACAAAGATGGAAATTTGTTCATTTATGATTTTGTCCCAAATTCCATAAAAGCAAAAAATATAAATTACAGGTCATGGGGCTATTTTCAGCCAATTGTGGCCTTTCCTAGTTCATTAAGATGCTTGGGTTTAGACAGAGATTTCAGATCAGTTTTGAAGAGGTTTATCTGGACCACCACATCCCAAGGATTTTATGTGCAATACCAAAGAAAAGTGGAACGGGGGGAGCGAAGACAACCTTGTTTAAGACTAACCAGCGCATCTCCTGTGCTCGTTTGTAAAGCTGACCATTGTAAATCTATACTTCCTGCCTGCAGCACCCGTTTCCCCAAATCATCCCTCTCAGAGGACTGACACATGCCATTGTTCCTCTGAATCTTACGGTGAACCTGATATAATCAGGCCCGCAAGGCTATGAGTGAGACGTTGCGACAAAGCACAACGAAACAGCTCAAAGTGCCATCCTTGAAGCTGCAAACACTCAACCTCTAAACAGTTCAAAAGGACATTAAATTAGCAAAGGACACCTTGGGGAAAAGGGAAATGACACACAAAATGAGAAGAATACAAAAAAAAAAAAAAAACATCCAGAAGTTTTTTCTTCACACCTTAAAATGTGGCATTAGTTATACAAACGATATGGATAAGTTTCAGGTCATATTACAGTGAGTAGAAAGAAAAAAAAAATCTCTAGGTTATCTTAAAGCCGTAGCTTACCTAAGGGGGGATGATGTCATAAGATTTTCCCATGTGAATGATCACAGTCAATCATAAGGAAACAGGTCAAGGTTCAGGGTTGTCTAATTGGACACCGGAACAGGAAACAGACATCTATTTATACCAATCTCTTTAACTGGAAAATCAATGTACTACTTTCAAAGGTTCAGCAGCCAGACCCTATCTACACACAGCCATGAGGAGCTGGGCTTGCATGTGGCTGCAGCCAGGCTGAAAGGAAAGAAGCGGAATCCAAAATAATTGCCCCCGAGGAATTCACTCATTTCCATAGCAACAGAACTATGAGACAAAATCAACAGGCTTTTCTGAGAATGCAGCACTTTTTTTTTTTTTTGCCTTGTTCAAGGAACATGTAACTGCACATAGCCTTGCTACAGACTCCAAATGAGGTCCACTAATTTACTGTAGGTTATTTGTTGAAACTGCAATTATTTTTGTGTTCTGTGAATAAATAACATAACAGGTAAACTTTAGGTAATTGGAGAGAAAAGTATCATGTGGAAATACCAAGTAGCAAGCCAAGTATTTTCAGCAAAAAAACAAGTTATTTTTGGCCTTTTTTTAAAGAAATATTTTGTTATGGATGCCCTTAAGTAGCAGTTAATAGCACAGTGATGAAAGGAGTAAAAATCTGACAATTTATTAGTAATTAAGATCACATCCTCAGCGTCAAACCAGCTTCTCAGGGAACTCTGGTAAAACTACACTTATGAAAATGCTTTAATTTTTCACATTCAAACCAAAGCACTTGGGAGGTTTTCTAAAGCCCGTGGGAACCCATTTTATTTTGGTTTAAGTGTCCTGAAATGTACATTAAGTTTGACACTGAAGAAAAATGTAATTGTTTTCTGAACGTTTGCTGTTGAGCAGAATATAACCGAACAATATGATTAGCTGGAGAATTTCGTCCAATATTTTATTCAGAGAGGATATGAACTAAATGATTTTATCAAACAGGAAACTGTGCCGTATTCATATCGACCAACCCGCCAAACAAAATTCAATATTCAATTGTCCAAGCACGGCATGCCTACCACTGGGACACAAACCAGTCAAGAGCTGGAAGACAGAAATCAACATTCCCCTAAGCTCAGACAAGCACATTGAGCAAAGTCAGTGCGTTTCACCTTTGCAATTCATCCGTCAAACTCTTCAAAAACTACGCAGCAATGTCCAATATTTTATGAATAACTTCGCATTTAGGCTACATTTATGCTCTTATACATTGTCAAAATGGAGTTGCGCCTCACTCGTATCGCTATAGTTGCTCAGCTACTCAAGCAGGAAAAGCATTCACGATGACCTCATCGAAGGCAAAAATCCCTCTCCCCACAAAACCTTGTTCCAGTGCCACACCAAAATACCTTTGCCCATTTTCGTACAGCGCCATTCGTGAAACGAGAAAAACAAAGAACACATCGGAATATGACATGTACTTTAAATATATCTCTCTCTAATAAGTAGCCCGTCTGTAATTATATTGAGCTTAGTCTGTCTTGCATCTGAGAATAAAAGCTTTTGTTGTTCGCATGCGAAAGTCCGAGACATTAAGCAATTCTCCCACATCATTTTTTACATTTTTTAAAAAGAAAACCAAGCCTAGTTTATTCTTGTTATCGTTTATTCTCATTACATAGACCATGCATAATGCTAATGAGTGGGTTACCGCTATATATGTGAATTACGTATTTCAGAAAGATTAAAACCTGCACCACTAACAGCATCAACATTCGACAAAAGATTAATGCAGAATGTTGCAGCGTCTAGGCTGCAACAATTCAGTCAACTCCTAAGCTGAAGTTAATCAAATTTAAACATCTACTCACAGAAAGTTTCACAGATGTTCCTCAACTAGTCGGTTCCCTTGCCTACAAAGCTAGCTTGAGTTTTCCTCCTTGACATGTCACATAAAATATGTAGCTAGCTAGATAGTTCATCATAGCATGTATGACAAGCACGTCTGGAGAGTGTTGGCTAACTTCTGAAACAAAAACATTGTTAGCTCAATGTACTCAATGTACGGACCCAGGAATGTTCAAATGACAAATAAAGGGTTGCTACATATGTTTGATGAAAAATGTCAAACTACCTACTATTGAACCTGTGTAACCCCAATTTAGCAAACTGATCTATTTGAGGACCAAGTTGAAGACATGCAATTGAAGCCAACTGATAGCTACTTAGCCTCACCATACGAAGATGTAATCAATAGCAACCGTTGTTTTCATTAACAACATGTGCTGTACTTATCCAACGTACCCCGATGACAGCGATTAAAATTAGAAACTAGCTTGATTTACTAGCTCGCTCACCAGCTATCTGGCTAGTTACCCTGCTTATTCTCTCTAGTTTAGCTAAACACCAGCTCTTCTGTTAAAGAAAATACACTCAAGCCACTAACGTCACGTATGTAAAAACGGTATTTCTGCATTTCAATATCCAGCCTGGTGAATCTAATCTCTTAATGAAAATGTAAGGTCAATAGCAAGCTAAAGACAGATATATCGGTAGCTAACAACTAATCTCCCAACATGAACGGGCATCCTGTTATCTATATAAAATTACTAATTTTAACTGGCTAACGTCTGCTAAGCTAGTTTCCTTGCTGTGGCTAGCTGTACGAGTTATTGCCAATTCCATGCAAGCGTGCAGTCAAAACTGTTCAATAAGACCAGACAACAAAAAGCAGATGTTTACCTGTCGCTGTCCGTCTCTGTCTCGCACCGGCTAGCTCAGCTACGGCGCAGAAAAAGCACAAGCTTACTATTTATGAAGCTGATCACTATTTTGCAGGAAGGTGCAATGGAATCCCCGCAAGCGCAGTGTGCCAGTTTCATCGAAACTCACGTAGGCAATACGGGGGACACTTTGTAGCAAGCTATTAATATGGCCTTTTAACGCCCTGAAAGACACCGAGGGATTTGCTTGCTTCAATGTTGAACTCGAGCAACGCAACAGTTCGGCGTCATTATGTGAAACGTAGGTGCAGCAGTGGAACTGTTATATTAAAGCACAAAATAGCAATAGCATGCACAGCGAATTGCATCAGATTTTACAACTAGTGGAAGACAGTTTTATTAGATTAGAGCTATCAAATTAGCGAGGGTTGTTTTTAACAAGCTAACCTCGCTCGCCTTGGGAACAAATAAGGTCGCTGCAAAAAATATAAAACGAACAACAGGTTCAAAGAGATCCGTGAACATTCTTGTATTTAGAAAACTACTTGAAGTTGTAGAAATCACGTTCTGAAGCACACGACTCATTGGGTTGTTACTTGCTACCTTGCCAGCTGGGCTGGTTGGTGCATACTGTAGCTAGCTTGTTTGCTAGCTAGCTACATACTGCACCATGGCTGGCTAGTGTTTCCCTGACAATCTGCGACACATTTTCATCATATTGTAACAAATGTCCTAATCTATACAGAAATGTACCCGTCAAGTACTGCCATGTTCTCCGTTTTCAATGTGAACATGCTCCGCAAAGAGATTTTCCAAACCAAAGCAGATATGTAGTAGCATCTCTTACCAGCTCGCTATCCCACCCTCCTGACAGCGAATCATTGGCCTGGGTACATTCCGAATGAGCGTTTGATAAACTTCCCTAGCTACCTACTTGCCCTCTGATTGAGGGGCGGAAGTTCAGCGATCGTCATTTTAAGGGGTGTTCCAATTCTTTCATCTTTAGCTTGGATGTACTTTTTGTTGTCTCCTGCCCTCCTGTGGTTGAAATCAGGCTCATGGTTTATTCTGCTCTCTTTTATGTACATACATTTTTAATTTGGAAGCCCACTTACCATGATTGCCAAAAACTCTGATTGGATAAATAACAATTACTATAACACTATAACAATTACGTGATATCGTGGTAGCTTCTACAAACTCAAATGAAAAAGGAAAGATGCAGAACTTTGAGCTTTTGAGATAATTAGCACATTTACTTAACTGATATTTTTCAATATCTGAAATGCCTTCTTGTCTCATCTTGTCTCCATGAAATGCCCAAAATGTCAGCCTTGTCTTGCCCTGTCTGATTCAAAGAAACATGCAAAATACGATGTACCAAAAATGTTGTGTGCTGTGGTACTTATACTTCAGGTTAGCCCTTTGAAGATATCCAGGTAATGATTTGTCTTGTATATTATTCTGGCAGATTAATATTTTATTTCTTTTTAATAACTGGGCTGAATTGTGCCTGGCACTGTTTTGGTACACCTAATCTGATCTCTACATTTACATTTATGTATTTAGCAGATGCTTTTATCCAAAGCGACGTACAAGGAATACATACAATTTTTACAACTCAAATGCAGCAACAAAAAAGTATTATTTATACTAAAGCAGTAAAAACAGTCTAAAAAGTCTAAAACAGTCAAACAAGCATAATGAGCATTGTACAAACACCAAGCATATTACAAGGTTTTTTTTAGGGGGGCCTATCATTTATTTTTATTTAGCAGATGCTTTTGTCTAAAGTCTAAAGTCACTTTCGTTTGATATGTTTTGCCTAAATCAAAAAAATAGAATGCTAGTCACAATTTTCATGTGTTTTCTTTTGCGTTTTATTATTTGCATGGGGTTTCCACACAGTGCCAAATGCTTCAAGAGATCCTTCCTACCTTTTTCTTTTGCCATTGCCTCTTCAACAATTCTCTGCAGTTTCAGGAAAGTTTCTAGCTGGCTGCAGTAACTGTAGTATCTTACGCAAAACACCAGAGGTTGCTAGTTAGCTAAAATACCATGGTACGAATAAAACGGTAAAATTGGAGAAATAAAACTAGGTTTTCTGTAGGTATGCAGCATTTATTTCAACAGGGTATCAGATTTTTTGACTGTGATTAAAAGTAATGGTCATGTGATCCTAGTTTTTTTTTTTTAAAAGGCGCTTTCCACACATTGTTTTCCTACTATGCAAGCACCATGTAGTATACTAGTAGGCTATATATGCCGACACAAACGTTTTTCCAGTGATTTTTTTACTGAAATTATCGTCGCTCTTATGGCAGTGAATTTCTCAGTTCTCGTTTGCACTTGTTGCTGAATAATATTATGTAGCCTTAAGATATTAACTTTCTTGGTGGTCGGTCACCAAAGCATAACAGCGTACAAGCTTTGTGAATTAACAACATTCACAGGAGCCGAACAGACAGACATTTTTTGTCTGTTGTGGGGGTGGCCAGCCCATCCTCCTTATGTATTTTTGTTTATTCGGGCGATGGGGGGCTGGGTGGGATTGCCGGGGCTGGGGCTCAGGTCAGGTCTCCCAGGTATCGACATGATGAGACGGTTGCTCAGTGGACGCTGCTATGGGTTTCCCCCCAGATCAATCTCCGCTGTCGAATTGAGAAGGCACAGGCATTCACTGGTTCTTCAGTTCCTGCCTATTTTCACACCGAAGTTCACCTCACACAGACATGAGCTGGGCGAGGATATTTCATTTGGACCTCAGTGCAGGCAGACTGTGGGTGGCCGATCGAAGTCTCACTTTTTAAACACCAAGGCAAAGACATCCCCGACCGAACGGTTCTCTCCCTGGGTGATGCCAATGCTAGTTATACATCGCCTCGACCCCCCCTGGTACCGTCTGATTAGTCTATTAGATACCAGACTTTTGGGCCCATTCTCAATAATAACATAAGGGGCGACCCAACAGCCCTATGAAAATTATGTATCTTTAGATTAAAAAAAAGTTTTACAGTGTTTTAAGTTAGCTAACTGAAGCTACTGATTACATTGTAATTTTTGAACAGAACTTTGAATCTTCTTCCCTTTGAATCTTTGGTCGTGCTGCCACCTGGTTGTCGCTTGGTTTAAATGCAGTTGTGTTTCTGACTTTGTCATATCTATGCGCTACCCTTAATTTACAAGTAGGCTGTCAAAATAGTTGGCCACACGTCTAGGAACACCCCTTACCTCTCACGCTCTCACTGTTCTGTTGTACAGTAAAGGGTGGGGGGGGGGGGGGTCACTCACCCCTGGATAACACGCAGTGGGTGTTCTGTCCTATCACCACAGGCGGAGTGGGTCGGAGGCATGCGATTGGAGCGGAGGAACTGACGGCTCTTACTGGCACTGAACTTGCCCTTCATCACTCGACGCTCCCAAGCTGACCCACACTCGGCCGCAGGGAAGGTGTGCAGACAGGACCGCTCCGAACTCAGCTCGACATCATGGGACTCACAAGTGACCCGAACTTCAAGAAACTGGAAGAATGGTTCAAGGCGCACGCCGCAAGCCTCAATATGAGGCAGATGTTTGATGCTGACAAGGAGAGATTTAGCAAATTTAGGTAAGCATTTGGCTAAGAGTGACAATTCATACAGAAGCTTGTTTCAGCCAGTTTATTTCAACTGAAGGACGCCTTGGGAGATTTTGGTAACCTGTAGAAGATTGTTTTGGGAGCCGTCATACATAATGTACTTTATAGGGCTCATATTAACAGCTATTTTTTACAGATAAAACTGAGCGTGTAATCGGTAGCGCCTATTGGTGGCTATGTACAGTTATTTTGACTGCAACACACTGACCGTTGGTAATATGGAGGCTGTGGTTATTTTTGCGCCTAATATAGCCCATTACGTAGCCAAGGTAGTTCCGTACAGTAGCATGGAGTTCAGACGAGAAAAAGCCTTCTGCAAGTGAGGGTTTTCGTTGCCCATTCCAATTGTTATTTCAGATATCCAATCATGAAATAAGTTGACTTTATGTTACACATCAGAGATGAGAGGTAGTCTATTCCACCAAGCATAGAAGACCCCCGGAGCCCAGTTCCTTATCGACCATCTCTGTTTCCAAATACCGGAGAAACACAGCGGGAGCCACAGTAGCTCTGCCTCAGCTTTTTCACAGTTACGCACGCGACGCCGCATACTGTTCTGTTCTGTAACTCTTTATCAAATGATCAATACAGCTGGCCCAATCATTCCCTTTGCATTGCAGAAATGACTAATACACACTTACAGCTTATGGGCACTACATACCTGCTGTAAGTAAATATTGTTGGAAGTGGACTATGGCAAACCATGGCTTTGCCCATTTTAGCAGGTGGTTCTTATTTCAAGGCAAGGCTTTTTTTCTGTTTGCAGCATAAAGTTACCAGTCCTAATAGATGCACGAAGGAAACGTAATTCCATGCATTTACAATTTATGGTTCAGCAGTCTATAAGTCCTACTAGTAAATTACAGCCACTGTCATTATCACTGCGTGTGTGACCTTAAACTGTGAATTATTACTTTCGCAAAGTCATGCATGGTTAATACAGCATATTTTTTATTTTTTCATTTTATGTTTTTTTGCCAGTTGTGTAGATAGATGTTAATTGCAGTTCAGCAACCTTTAATTATTTTCACTGTAAGTGTTTTAAATGTATGTGGAATCATGGAATGTTTTATGGATTGAAAAGAAATGAATGTCATCCTTAAGGGATACCAAGGTTGCATTGAGGCTAACATTCATTCCAGCAGCCAAACTTTGTAACAAAGCAAAACCAAATCTGATCAGTGAAACTATGGCCGTTGAATGCAAAAAGAGTTGACGGGCCTTGTTGCTGTTCTGCATTGCGTACCCAGCACCACTCTGCACACCGACGATGGGGACGTTCTGCTGGACTACTCGAAGAATCTCATCAACGAGGACGTCATGAAGATGCTGGTGGAGCTGGTAAATAACACAACTGTAGACATTTTCTTTTCTTTTCACTTTGGAGCGCCCCATCTTTCCCATCACTGTGACATGCTCCTCCAGGTCTAAATTCACACACTAGCACAGCCCTCTTCCAAAATGCACAGCCATCCAAAACTATATTTTACGCCCTGTCAGATGTTATTAAATTAGAGGTACGCGCCTCTGTGATCACTACCGCATCACAGTACAGAATGACGCACACACTCTTCTCATCATGTTTGTGGGCGTCACAATATTCAAATCAGCTGTACACTCAACAGTCTGCTCCCAAGGGCTGTTTTTTTCCAGGCCTACAAATGGAATTTATGGACCTTTAAACTCATTTATCATCCTGTTAGCATATTACTATTGGTCTTGCCTAGAGACTTATAATTCCAGAGATGCAGTAAGCGTGGTGACATTCTTCAGATGTCTGAAGCATCGCGGGGCTCTGGAGGCCTATAGAAACTAGATGTCCAATAGAGTATTCTCTTTTTCGAGGACTTAAACAAACCCAGGCTCATTGATACACAATTTTTTTCCAGACATTCCAAAGTCCTTCTGGCTGACCTGTCAGGACATTAGTATTCAAAACAAAGAAATAAGTTAGTACAGATTTTAATCCCCTGGTTTATTCTGTCAATGCCCTCATGATCCTACTCTGGTTAAGGGATGGCTTGAAAAAGGAATTTTCTGCATAAATACCCAGAGTTTTGTAGTATTCATGGTACCATAAACCAGCCAAGAAGAAGCTATGCTAACAATGCTATTTTGTCTTGTTCTTGGAAAACATGTTAATAAACCTGGATAGAAACGCAGTTTTCTGTACGTTTATCATGAACTCATATTTTTTTGATCTTGTGAAGGCGAAGTCCAGGGGGGTGGAGGCCGCGAGGGAGAAGATGTTCTCTGGAGAAAAGATCAACTTCACTGAGGTTGGTCTTCAATGCTGCCGGTTTAGCTGCCTCCCCTGCAAACTGTCCTTAGCAATACCAATTACCAATTAACCAACAGCAGTTACCAGTGGTAGGAGCTCTGCAGCTAGATGCTGAAGATGCTTTTTTCCACCCTGCATTTGTGATGGATAATAATGCAGACCAGGATTTGTTTTTGTGTTTTACGCTATCATTATTAGCAGGTTCGTAACTCTGAGCTTGATGAATTTCATACTCTGAAATGGAACAGCTCTGCCCAGCTTCTGGGGTTGTGCTTTACCGACATTACAGTAGACAGTTATGACTTCTGACAAAGCCCACAACGCAGGGGGTGTGTAAAATGACAAACTGCTACATGACAACCAGTAAAATTGCAGGAAGCTTAGGCCGGAAAGGTGAAGGAAGGATGTTGTCCAGGTGCTCTACCTGTTTGAGTGTGGAGTTGAGGCTAGCTCAGTGCAGAGACTCACCTGCAGGGAAGGGGCCTGACCCTGTTCCTTTATGTGGTGATAGGGTCGCGCTGTCCTCCATGTTGCCCTGAGAAACCGCTCCAACACTCCAATCAACGTTGGCGGGAAGGACGTCATGCCAGAGGTCAACAAGGTCCTGGAGAAGATGAAGGGCTTCTGCCACGTGAGTAAGAATTGACACTGCAAACGGAACTTTATCCCATTTTAACATCAATCCGGCCTCAGGTCCTCAAAACATAATTGCAGAGCAACCTCTGCAATGCAAAAAGTCAAGCTTCTATATGTTTTGGAGACACAGAATCTTCAATTGTTCAAACCTTGCTTGAAAAGGTATGATAAAACACATTGAGTCATGCTTAAACCTTTACCCAGGTGCACTCAGCAGGTCTTACCTCAGTGGGTTCAATTATTCATCATGTCCTTCAGCCCATTCTTCACTGGCATCGGTTTCTCACCTCAGTTTTTGCCTTGAGCTGTTTGCATTGTGATGGTCCCATGTCATAGGTTGCTTGGTAACCTGCACTCTAATGGATTTTTTGATTTTGGAGGCCCTGTAGACCTGACCCTTTCCATTATAATAGTACCAGTTCCCAGGCAGCCCGAAAATGTATTTTCCACAGTGAAAAATAGGCTTTTTACTCAAAAAAATAGCCACTGGCGTTTTAAATAAAACATGACAAGGATCAAGCACAGACAGTACCAGTCAGATGTCACCTGATATTAGGTATCCCAACAATCCTGTATCAACTGAGGTACCTGATTTTTAATCGAAAAATGGTGTGTGCCATACAGAACTTTAGTGCTTTAAGATTGAATTAATTTGGTAAAAAATGACATAAAATGGTCCCGTATTCAGGCAACGTACAGGTGCCAGCCTTGACCGTAAGGTTTAGCGTGCGTGAGTATGAGTGAATGATGAGCGACAGGAAGTGGTCTCTGCCCTGTTCCTGCTGCAGAAAGTGCGCAGTGGCGAGTGGAAAGGGTACACGGGAAAATCCATCACAGACGTGGTCAATGTCGGCATCGGAGGCTCTGACCTGGTGAGTAGGCCTCGCTATTCATCTCTTTATCCCATAGGCCACCACAGCCCAGCTTCAGGGGTAAACTTTTTATACAATATTTTTAACTTTGCAAAATGATTTCATTGTTCATATGTTGATGTGTTACCCCCTCCAGCACTGTGGTACAGGGTTAAATTCACCCCCGACCTCTCACTTACATAACAACCATGACACCCCCTCCCCGGCACACACCCCTAGAAAACATGACCCCATTATTCTCAATATTTGTTTCTGAATAACATTTGGTTTTATTTTAAGAATTTAACCATAACTAATTTCCTTGTATAATTCCCTTGGTCTGCTGACAGAACTTGACCTGAAAAATCTTGGTAGTTTACCCTGTTAAACCCTTGTGTAGTGTTAGCATAGTGTGTCCAGTATACACCAAACAGTCTTCTTCCCCTGTGTCCCGTCCCAGGGTCCCCTCATGGTCACCGAAGCGCTGAAGCCCTACTCCAAGGGTGGGCCACGTGTCTGGTTCGTCTCCAACATCGACGGAACGCACATCGCTAAAACCCTGGCTGAGCTCAACGCCGAGACCACCCTCTTCATCGTCGCCTCTAAGGTACGCAGCGTTAGCATAGCACAAGTATCACAATGATTAGCATACAAATGGATATCCAGCTGACATCACTCCTTTTGCTCACAGTTAACACTGTGAGTATTCTGTGGGCTAAATTAACAAACCAAACATTTGCTTTAATTCTCATAAGATGACTAATATCTACTGAGTGATTAATAAACCACTTGCTGCCATTTGCAATATTGACTCCAGTATATGTGCCTGCAGCCACACCAGTTTACTTTAAACTCCATAGACAATAATCTGTAGTGTACATGGTTAGACAGTAACCACTGTTATCTAATAATATCACAGACAAAGGTCTGGGGGTGTGGTAATGTTGGAAGTTGAATAGCTTGTCTGTACACTGGTCTGTGTGTGAGATGCACAGCATTGACAATCCTGACTGCTTAAACTTCATTACCTCTTTGCTTATATACTGCTCTTTCAGCGCACACAGGAGACTATAAGACCACATAAATAAATTCCACTGATATTTTGCTGTCTGTTTGCGTGACATTTTTGTTTTCAGACATTCACCACTCAGGAGACCATCACCAACGCAGAGTCGGCCAAAGAGTGGTTCCTGCATGCTGCCAAAGATGTGAGTTTAACTGAGGCAATGTTTCAGGACAAACTACTGCCTCCGTTGTGCCAAAATGCCGTCCAAATTCAAGGATGAACTTTTGACTGATCATAATCTTGAGTAGGTGGTACTCAAATGTGAAGCAGCGATTCAGAACTGACAAGTCCTCTGGTGGCTTTACTGTAGTAACTGTAGGCACAGGCCAAATCCACTCTTGGAAATTTGAGGGCACCAATGATCTTGCAGTTGACCTATGCCAAAAAAATCAAGGCATGTTTTCCTGACGCTCTATAAAAGATTTAGCATCTGGAGATGAAATTAGTGTTGGTTTCATGACACCAAAATCGGATGGAGCTACCATGAGCTAACAGTACCTGACTGAGTTCAAATAGTCATTGTGTTTTGCTGTCAAGGGTTGATTGACAGGGTATTGTAGTTCCGTTCATTATGGGGTTTATGAAACTTCATTTCTCCATCATTAGTAAGTATCCAGTAGTGGTGATCTAAGATGGTGCAGTTAAGCAGTGTGTTTTGATTTAAATGTAATCGTAAATTGTTTTGCCTTCTCTATTTTACAGCCAGCTGCAGTGGCCAAACACTTTGTGGCTCTCTCAACCAACGCAGTAAGTTAACCTCATCACAACATACGGCTCCTCATTTTCTGTGCTGTTTTGCACACATTTTTTTTCTGACAGCAATATCATTTAACCCATTGTATCTTCCTTTTTTTCTTTTAGCCCAAAGTGAAGGACTTCGGCATTGACACCGAGAACATGTTCGAGTTCTGGGACGTGAGTTCTGCCATTGCCTTACCGCTGCAATTTTTTTACATTTGTTCTATTCATTTAATGACTCACACAGAGAATATGTAATCTGTCTTCATATCTGGGCATTTACTGAAGAAATTCAGATTAAGTACCTTGCTCAAGGGTAGAGCAGCAGTGCCTCAAATGGGACTTGAACCTGCAGCCTCTATGATACAAGCCTAGTTCTCTGTCCATTATATTGAATAAATAAGATAAATTCACACAGTGGTATCCCAACAGAAAGTCACCACTCACACCAGGCTTGGGAAGGCTGTAGGGCAGCGCTATAAATATCATAGTCTTTTGACCTGTGAAGAGCACAGAGACCGACAGCTGCTGGGTAATCAGAACCCTCTCTCCCCAGGCCTGTCCAGTCCATGTGCGTTATTACGGGTGGTGACCTTCTCTCTTGCAGAGGTTACTGCCGATGCTGGGTTGCACCAAAGGTCAGCTAGCTGCATTTAGCCACATTGTTGGTATTTAAAGGGTAACACTCTTGAGCTGTCCTTTATATCACTCCTGAAACAGCAGCTTTCAGAAGATATTAAGGGAGACACCATCACTGTACGTTACAGGAACTGAGATTATTTGTGGATGTCTAAACTCCTTTATTTCAAATTTAGTACAAGCAATACTCATTTGTATTCCTGATTTGTGTATGTATTTGACAGACGGATAGTATGGGGCAGTGTGGTGTGTAGATTTAAAGATGAAATAAGACAGGTCTGTCCTTTTGTTACATTTAAGACATTTTTTACATCTTAGTAGATGCTCTTATCTAGAGCAAATTCCGCATCTTAAATTTTTGCACAATGTCTTTTTACTGAACCGTTTTGGGTGCAGGACCTAGCTCAAGGGCAGTGTCCTACCTGGGGATCAAACCTGCAACCTCTGAATGTCAATGCCTCTCCTGCAAAGACCACACATGGAATTTCCCCAATAAATCTCCTGGGGGAACCGGAGGGGTAACTCATATGTATATAGAAATGTATTTCATAGAACAAGGTCTTTGCAGAGTCCACATATTTGTCATCCTTACCAATGCAGCTGTTTAGTTTGGAGTAAAGCTATTGCTGATCCCTCTGGACCAGCTGCTGGCCGTACAGTACTGACAGAGACCTTGAGTTACAGTACGGGACAGCTTTGTGTAAGCGCACGCTAAGATTCTATTCTCAGACCGAATTCAAACTGGACATATGTAATAGGCACACCTCATTCCATTCATAGGACAATACCAAAACACGCGAGGCAAAGGGGGGTTGCCATCATACAAGAATGTACCATCTAATCACAACACTCTAATAATACACATAGCAGGCATCCTTTGCTAGCCATAATTCTTGAACAGCTGTAATACATACATTTTCTTCCCAATTTGGATCATTCTGGCGGCATCCATCAATGTGGTTCAGTGAGTCTACAGTATCACCTCACACGAACACTACAGATGGATTTCATTGGACTGTACTGTGGACCAATGAGGTGTGAGAAAATGTGGAAGTGCAGTTTGTTTTATACACATATTGAAGCCTTTGGTTTAGTAATTTGCCACTGGTACCCATTGAGAACACAATGACCAAAAAAGACCTGAGGTACTGAAAAATACTGTATGTCAATTTTTTTTCTGGGTGTCTTTGTTTTACCAAGGCAGTTGAATACTGGCCTCATCTCAGCATAGTAAGAACCGTGATAAATGAACAGTCATCGGTGCTAGTGCCCTGTGAGAGGCCGTGAAACTTAACTTCTTTCTTTAGCTGCGTAACACAGACAGGGTCAGTTTGCCTCTGCCGGAGGCTGATATCGCCAAACACTGGAGAGAGGGGTCAGCGAGGTGCCTGTGCACAGACTGCAACCGAGCGCGTTTTAAAAAGCACATTATTCGATAGTTCAGTAAATGCTTGTGCATTATGTCACATTACAGGGATTTAGCGGATGCATTCATGCAGAGTGACTTGGCTATGCAAGGACAAGTGCAGAGATCAGGAATGAAGTGCACTCATACCCTGCAGGAGGGAAGAGCAATCCTAGAGGAACCAGACATGAGAAAATACATTTCAGATGGTAACCTGATTAACCTGTCAAATAAAGCCAAACAAAGGCAATTCAATAATGGTTCAAGAGGCACTGTTACTGTCCTAAGGACACAGTCTAATGACAATACTTAATCTAGCTGAATGGGGAAAAAAGCCAAGTGTGCCACTGCATAACTGCTTGTACATTAAAGGGTGGGGGTGGAAGGTGTTAAAAAGTGAGTCGACCGTCTGCATAGAATTCAAATGAAAGGACAGAGGATTTGAGTTATCTGGCGTATGAGGGTATAAGGATATACCTGATGAATTAAAGCCCTGTGAAATTGGTGCACACCGGTTTCTGTCAGAGAATGCGCAGACAGCGGAAGGTTAATGGCTTATCGTAGAGGGGCAGAGTGGCTGTAAAACACTGTGGCCTTTTCCCACTGTCACACGCTGCCAAACGCTGTGTCTGACAGCGATGCTCACCATGCCATTTCAGGCGAGAAGAGGGCGGAAGCCGGGGAAGGAGGGAAGGAGTTGGTGTGAGGTCATGCGATGACAGCACCCCTCTTCGACAGCGGCGAATTTCAAGATTTCAAGGAGCCAATGTGGGCGGAGTTTCCACATGCTAGCGGTGACTCGCATTTGAACCAATCACTGTTTCGCTGTGGAGAGCAAAACCTTTTTGATTGGCTCATTCATGTCAGTGATTGGCAGCTCTTTGGAACTCCGCCCATAATAGGGTTAATGGAACCTCACTCTCTTGTCGCTATGCAACAGAGCTGGAGGGAGACCGGGGACAGCGCTCTTCCATCAGTTGTAATGAATGATAATACAATATCTCTTTTAAGGCTCTCTTTTCTGTTTTGCCGTAGTGGGTTGGTGGACGCTTTTCCCTGTGGTCTGCGATCGGCATGGCCATTGCCCTGCACATAGGTAGGTGTGTTTATATGAAGTATGTTGTTATATATTTTATGTGTTGGAGTGGCTGACAGAGACACCGTGGCTCTCAGGCCCTGCAGTTGGTTGTGTTGTTGAGTGACTGTGGGAGCTGAGGGGAACTGATCGCCCTGTTATACCTGTGTGCTTCCACAGGCTTTGAGAACTTTGAGAAGCTGCTGAGTGGGGCTCACTGGATGGTAAGTTTCCTGTGCGTCTGGGACAGCATCCCAGGATGCATCATACCTCTGAATTACACAGAAACACACTCACACACACACGTGCACGCACAGACATACACACACACATAAACACACCTGTCTATGCTGAATGCGCTGGGGACAATACCACCTCTGTTCTTATCAGAATTTCACGCGGACTTAGTTTACCTGCAAAAAAAAAAACAAAATCATGTCATTTAGCAACATCAAATCATATACTTGCAGAGGATCAGCACTCCTACTGAAGCTTTGTGAATAGTGCACCACAAGCCGACTGGTCTTTGAGGTTGAGGTTTTTGGTACTTTACCAGCCCTAGACGTTTCAGCATTCTTCCCCATCTGTTCTCTCCCAAGGATAACCACTTCCGCAGCACTCCCCTGGAGAAGAACGCTCCCATTCTGCTGGCCCTGCTGGGCGTCTGGTACATCAACTTCTTCCACTTTGAGACCCATGCCATGCTGCCATACGACCAGTACATGCACCGGTTCACCGCTTACTTCCAGCAGGTAAGACACAGTCTGTCACGCTAGTGTTAGCGCACAGCCTTACGGGTTACCTTCAGCAGGTGAGACACTGCCTGATTTGTTAGCGTTAGCTGACAGCTTTGCAGGTTATGTGTAGCAGGTGAGCCACTGTCTGGCATGCTTGTGTTAGCTCAAAGCTTTGCAGGCTACCTTCAGCAGGTGAGCCACTGTCTTATCCACCAGTGTTGGCTTATAGCTTTGCCAGTTACCTTCAGCAGGTTAGCCAACGTCTGACATCCTAGTGTTAGCTTACAGCGTCACAGGTTACCTTCAATGTCCAACAGTTGCCCTATGTCAATTTTTCATAGCTCTTTTACCAATAAAATGTATTGTAATCACCTTCTGATGATATATGATTTAACATAATGTAATAAAGTCATATTTATCAGTGTCTATGCTGAAGTGTGGCGGCTCTGTGCGATTAAGAAAATATTCAGCCGTAGCTGTGTAAAATGAATCCATGTTTAATGTTGAATCATCACAGGGAGACATGGAGTCCAACGGGAAGTACATCACCAACCACGGCACTCGCGTCAACTACCACACCGGCCCCATCGTCTGGGGCGAGCCAGGAACCAACGGCCAACACGCCTTCTACCAGCTCATTCACCAAGGTACTGTACGCCACAGATACACAAGATGTCACATGCGCTGTGCTTCCTGTCAGCCCTCCTGAGGAGTTCCTGTCACTGTGAATATTAAGGTCCTGTCACTGACGAGATTCCACGGTGAAGGCCTTTGTTCACTGTTGCAGAAGTAGAATCTTCACTGTGAAGGCCTTTGTTCACTGTTGCAGAAGTAGAATCTTCACTGTGAAGGCCTTTGTTCACTGTTGCAGAAGTAGAATCTTCACTGTGAAGGCCTTTGTTCACTGTTGCAGAAGTAGAATCTTCACTGTGAAGGCCTTTGTTCACTGTTGCAGAAGTAGAATCTTCACTGTGAAGGATAGAAAACGTAACATGTTGGTTAGAATAATATCTCTCATAAGCTGTTGAGGGAAATGTATTGAAGCTTCTTGCAGGGACAGAGCATTCAGTGTAAAGTATTAGCTTATGATTTATGACTTATCTTTATTACTGCCTGCAGCATCTCCGGTACACTGGTGAGGGACTTGAATAAAAATTACAGGATTATTATATAAAATTCACAGTTCAAAGTCAAATAAACTTTTATTTAGAGTCATTTTCTTATTTGAAAACCGCATACTATCTGAATAGAACCAAAATGTACTCATTGTTACGCTGTCATATATCATTTGTGAATTGGGCTATAATTTATTCATTTTTTATGCTGTCATTCTACTGTACCCTATTCTTCACAGCATTCTTGGTGTAAAAATCATTGTATCTCTAACAAGACTACTTCAGGAGAAGTGCCTCATGATTACTCCACATTGCCCATGGCAAATTTTATTCACCTGATATTTTTAATAAACTCTATTGGGCACAAGCTTATGAAACTCTGACTCTACACAACCCATGAAACTTTACATTCATTTATCAGGCTCACATTGCAAAAACTGAGGCATAGTGTTTTGACACATGATATTGTAATATAGGAATATGACAATTAAATAGAGTAGCTGGGGTAAAATAGGGTCACTAATCAAACACAAAAATACAAATCTGCAAGGTATACTAGACTGCAGTGTGATATTAAAATATGGTCTGCTGCTGGCTGGTGGAAGGACAGACTGAGTGCTTTGCCTCTCTTCACAGGAACACGTATTGTTCCTGCTGATTTCCTCATCCCCGCCCAGACACAACACCCAATCAGAAACAACCTTCACCACAAGGTACGCCCCACCCTGACCCCCAGTGGGGTCAAACTCAATGCTACTGAGAGCTGCACGTTTGCTGGGTTTTACCAGATAATTAGCTCTTGTATTTGCTAAATTACTCTTGCAGGTTTGCACATAACACATAAGAAGTGAAATCAGTTATTTTTGTTGTCTAAGTAACACCCATTAATTTGATTTTATGCATTAGCAGTGAGTTAAATTCATGTGATGGAATGAGTATTAATTGGAATAAAAATCATCAAACACACAGTCCTCCACAGCACTGAGTTTGACACCACTTTCTGAAACCAACATACTTTTCGCTAGCTTCACTTTCTCAGCAATTGTAGTTTCATATGACTAAAGTTCAGATGTTTTTCTGTATTTCTGTAGTTGATTCCAGCACAAAATATTGCCTTAAAGATATGTGTGTTTTGTGTAGCCTGTTTGCTATTGTAGCTGATGTTGCTTTAAATGAAGCACAGTGTTATTGGTATGGGACTTCCCATCAGCAGCTTAATTGGATCTTGGTATAAAGGAAAAAGTTGAGGAAATGAGGAAATACGGAATATACTTTATATATTTTGCCTTGGGGAAAGCAGACTAATAAGGTCATATAGCTGAGGTTTTTACATTTATAAAAGAAATTAACAAGGTAAACTACACTACAAAAGATTTTGCAGTTTGAACATGATTTTGATTTTCCAAGTCCATATTCTCTTTCATTTTATGTATTCTTATATTTCTTACCTGCTTGTTTTCTGCAGATCCTGATAGCTAACTTCCTGGCCCAGACTGAGGCCATGATGAAGGGAAAGACCACGGAGGAGGCGAAGAAGGAGCTGGAGGCTGGCGGACTGAGCGGGGAAGCACTGGAAAAGCTGCTGCCTCACAAAGTGAGGAGATTGCCTCCCTCTGCATGGTTTCATTCATAAGACAGAAATGACTGCGATGCAAGATGATGCTGCCCCCTTGTGGCTATAATAAGTGATGCATGCAGATGCAGCATCGGTACCTGAACTCTACAAATGTCAGATGGATGTCTTTTTTTTTTTCTTTTCATAGGTATTTCAAGGAAACAAACCAACCAACTCTATTGTTTTCAAGAAGCTGACACCATTCATCCTCGGAGTGCTCATTGGTAGGTGTGAAAAAAGACCTAATTAATAATCAACCAATCATGTTCCACCACAAATGTGTGTCATTCTCTGTATGGTGTCTGTCTTCAGTTCTGTAAAACCATTGGCAGTAAAGTTTCACCCTCACTGAGGTAGACCTTGTTATGTTTTACATGCCCAGCAGTTACCACACACCTTGTTTTCAGATATACTATGTTTTTATTACTGTGGATTATATTTTTTTTGTTATATTTTATTTATTATTATATTATATTTATGTATTTATTTTATTTATATATAATTATATTTTTATTTATTATATTATTGCCGTTACTGATTTGCTCCAACTCCAGTGCTGTTGTGTGTTTTCCGCAGCCATGTATGAGCACAAGATCTTTGTACAGGGAGTCATGTGGGAAATCAACAGTTTTGATCAGTGGGGGTAAGTTTCCATGTATGAAGCTCTCCCTGCCGTGAAGCCTCTCATTTTACTGAGTTAAGCTGCTTCAAACCTCAGTTTGGTAAAAAAAAAACTTCTGAATTGAATCTCATAAAAATACATATGAATGTTTTGGATGCCTTAGAAAACATAAAATCCTGGTGAAAAATGGATTTGAATCACACTTTTTAAAAACTTGGAGCTTTGCTTCTGAACGATAATGTTATTGCACACTAAATTATTATTGGAGTATTACTATGACTGTGCAGATGGAGTGCTGATGGGTTCTGATGCGTAACTCTTTCCCTTAATTAGAGTGGAGCTGGGGAAACAGCTCGCTAAGAAGATTGAACCGGAGCTGCAGGACACCACTGAAGTCCACTCCCACGATTCCTCCACCAACGGCCTCATCAACTTCATCAAGAAGAACCACGCCTGAGCCCCCGACCCTGCTTCCAACGCCTCTCCCACTGCATCATGGGAAACCCCCGGCCACAAACACCACCTGGCAGCTTGGCCATCACTACGGGGACAGAAGCACTCTAACACCTGTCGACACCTGTCTGTGTGCTGAGTGTCTGTCGACTGTGAGACTTGAGCAAGTCTGAAACTGACAAAAGAAATACCAGGTTTAACCTGTACAAAGAGCAGAGATGTTTTACCTCACCAGGGAATAAATATCAAACATTTTACACTATGCTTATTGTCTGCTTTTCTCCATGATGCTGTATGTGTTATTTGTTCTGCGATCGATACAGGGGCTTATACAAGTTGTCAGCACACTAAATGGATTCACAGTGCATCGCTGCACTTGAGATATGTTGGTTGCAATTTTAAGGTTCTACCACTAGATGGGGTCTAAGACAACGCCATGCTAGACGTGGCCATAGCTTAACATGTACAGTATTACTGTAATAGAAGGGAGAAACGTTTTCTTATACCCACGTTATGCCCTAATCACGTAATTAAATATGCACCTTTAAACTCAATGTTAATGAACAGGATCAGTCCAGAAAAAAAGCATTTCCAAAATAAAACATTAATTTGTACAAATCAAAATCAATTGATTAAAACACATACCCAGGAAAAGCAGGCTACACCTGAGGCACAAATGTCAAAAAGTACCGGGCACTTCGCAAAGTTTTATAAATACCATAATACAAGACAGCATTACAGGCTGCGAAACACTCCGGTTTTCCTGGTGTACTTTCTGCGCTGGGAGAACGGAGGAGCTGTACATCCTGTAGTGATTTATGACATCGGGCGCGTCGGTTTGTCGTGTTTTTCCCGTGTCCGAGGTAAATCAGGGCCATGTGTGGCCTTTGGCGGACCCCGGGCGTGTTTTTGCGGAGCGTCCCTGAGGAGTGGGGACGGAACCATATTTCCACTTCTCCTACACGGGGGGACGGCAGCCAAGGAACTGCAGGGCTTTCCCACGGACCCCTCATGGCCGTTACAAGATCGAAAACAGCCCCGAAAACATCTGACCAACCAAACACTGACTGCTGTGAGCATGTCTGCATGGTGAAAATATGCATCAAGCTTGAAAATACAACTGCTTCTCATTCTAAGATGCCCCGTTCTCACAACGGTGAGTCTCACCGAAGCAACACTGGCGGACGATAGTGTGCCAGGTGCAGCTTACCTCAACGATACTATGGATTACGTCAAGGATGTATTGCATTGTTATAACATTTTAGATATAACGCTCAAGTATGCCCATGAACTCGGAACTGAGATAAATTTTACTGTACAACTGTAAAAAAAAAAAAAACATTGTAGCTTATTTCATTACATGTGGCATTCACATGAACAATTCTCCACAGTCCCGAGATGTAAATATTGCGTTCCATATGCCACTAGGTGACACTAAATCCTTAAAGCTGACAGTGAAGGAAGACAATCTCACAGGAATCCCTGTCTTACTGGGAACACAAGGGCAAAGGTTGAGTAAGTTGCACTATAATCTTTAAATTGCATGAACACAGCTAGTCTTATTCTATGATTAAAATGCACCATGGGCAAAATCGTAAAATTGGAAACCACTGTATCATAATTTGCCAAGTTATAATATAAAACAGCCTCACAAAAACACACAGAAAAATCATAATAGTTTTGCCAATTTCTGAGGAAACGTGGGTCTCTTGTTTGTCCCACAGGAACTAGGCCTACTTACAGTAGATCGTTTACTTGTCTCTTGTCAACAAATAAAGAGTTTTATCTGCCTCTGTGTTTGAGTATATTCATAATTTATTGAAAGAGCAGCTTGAGTCTGAAGCTCTACTGCGCTCACCCGAGTATAATTTCTGTCTCAGGACTCAGTGGCTGGTTAGTTACAGATTCCTCAGCCGGTGTCTAAATCTACCGGCGTAGAAACAGACGAAGACCTCAGAGTCGGGTGCTAGAGTAGAAAATCTTGTTGCCAGGCAACAACACACGAGTTCAGACATAAGTTGTTCTTTGTCATTCCAAACTCCAGACCCTGGAAGCATAAATTTTTTTTTTGATTATACATTGTAGAAACGGAGAGTAATTGAGGGAAAAAATACTTCCCAAGGGACTTACTGACAAACACACTTCTGCTGCCAGCCTGGCTGTACCAGGTCTGTAAATAGAGCAGGTTTTGACAAGTGCAGAGGGGAATTCTTCAAAACAAGGCTTTTAAATTCATAACAGCTTTTATTATGTGTACAGTTCATGTACTAATTCAGCATTCAGTTTTAAATTACATACATCATAAAGCATATTATTACCATATTAGTATCCTTTTATGTAATAAAAAATAATTTGTTTTACAGCTGGTGTTCCAGTTGTGTTGCTGGCCAAACACAATGGCACGTTTTGACTGAAGATGAATGTGCTTTTTTCATATTGAGATCTAAACATTTCAGAGAAGTAGCACAAAATCTTCAAAAATCTTTAAAGTGTAAGGTAGGATATTTCTCAGATCATTTCCATTATGCTGCATTGGGACAAAGGATGCCAAAGGGTGAATGTTTAGGGATTATTTTTAGACGCAGTCTCAGATTTCCATGATCATTTTGTCATTTGAATGGCTGAAAGTGGGCATTCCCCTAAAACAGGGTGCTTTTTTTCCCTCCAATCTTCCCATTTGGAATGCCCAGATTCCCGTATGGCACTTAGCGATCTCCCAGAATTCCAGGTGCAAATGAGGATGTACTATTTTCTGAGACGTGTTATGTCAGCCGTCGCCTCGTTCCACACCATCATCCGCCAGCTGAACCCACACAAGCGCAGGTCATTGATGTGCAGTCTTGTGCATGCCCTGATTGACCAGCAGGGGTTGCTAGAGAGCAACGACACATGGACATCCACAAGAACTGAATGACCTGAGTGGACACTAAAGGTCAAATATGCATCTCCTCTCAGGGCTGCCAGAAACAGTCGACAACAGAGAGAGGTTTTACATAAGAACGCTGGAAAACATAACAATGAGAACAGGACTTCCTGCCTTCATCCAGCTCATCATTTCTGTGGACTACAGAGAGTCCAGCATTGCATCAAGCCTGAACTTGACCATTCCAAGAGTCTCTGCCTCTCCTACGTGACTTGGAAAGCAATTCCACACATTCCAACTCTCTGTGTAAAAAAAAGAAACTTCTTAATCATCTGAGGTATTCCTGTAAAAATACATACCCATCAACTGACATTTCCACATCACGTTGACTTGCTCTTGAGGTAATTTCATACCTGTTAAAGTTTATTTTGAAGTCACAGTAATTTATATGTCAGGGAGGCCTTCTTTTCCTGCCATCCACATATCATGTCCTTCATTTGGATCACCCACGTATGTGCATACTTAATCTGGTAATGTACTGTAGGAGTTGAAGCTACAGCTAAGGTAATCAAACAGTAAATTTATCAACTTAAAATGACTGCCAAGGAAACTCATTTCTTTAGCTCAACCGTTGAGCATAAAACCTCAGTCTTACCTAAGCCTACACATTTTGTTCTGCCGCTGTGCCTGAGATGTGTATCTTTAAACTTAATTTTGCGTGTTATCCTCTGAAAAATAATGAGCTGGAATGCAGAAACTGAACGGGAGGTAGCGGGCTCACGGTAATCCTCTTCAAAAGGATGTTGTAGATTGAAAAATTATTCCAGTTATTTTTTGATATGTCACAGATACTTCCCAGTGCTTTTAGTTATGAAATCATCTTTGTTTCTGAAAAGCCAGAATAAAAATGTATATATTTTAATGAGAACGCCTCACACTGACCCAGCTGATCCTAATTCTGCTGAGCTGAATACATAAACATTCATAAAATTTTGGGCCTAATTAATATCAAAATGTACTGTAGATTTGTTGTGAATTATAGCCTGTGCTTGTGTGGTTATTTGCACATTTATAAACAGTTTACTTTAGGACTGAAGAGGGAACCCTCAGCTTATCTCTGCTGGGTAATATTTCCTGTGCCTGTAGACTTATAGAAGACCTCATATTTAGATTTATATAAACACTTCACTGAAGGACCTCTGACAGGCCTACAGTAGCACATTCCCTTGTTTAAACTGAGTGGCTTGAATGGTAAATACAAAACCCTTTGACCACAGGCCCAAAACTTCCCTGTTTATAACTCAAACAGCCTGTCTATAAAAGACGCAAAAGCAAACATGTTGTCCCTCCCGAGGGCCTGGCTTCTTCCAAGCCATTTTTCTTGGTCTCCAAAGCACGTTAGCATTACGTTAGTACGAAACAGGGGGTAGAGGAGGGGGAGGGATGGGGGTTAGAGAAAGCCACTGGGTTGCAGAGGAGGCCGTTGAGTGAAGTCCAGTTTCCCACGGCCACTGCAGTTATATAAAGGTTAGTGTAAGTTGATGGGTGTGAGCGATCGTAGTGCTTTTCAAATGGCTCCATGGGGACCATAAGTCTGGGTGGTCCCCCTGCTCCGTGTCTGTAGGTCTGCCAGCGGTGGTGATGACATTACCAAGCATGCCTTCTCCTGGGGAAGACCAGGCCTTGTCAAAAGCACTGATAATCAACACCCACCAGTGTGGGTTATGCTCGGTTCTGTTCATTCCCTGTTACGCAGCTGCGGATGCCTGTCAGATCTTTGGTTACGGCACGTCCATGTTCACAAGCGAAAAAAAAAAATGTTGTTTGTTCAGCTGCATTCTTCATGTTCATTTGCGCCAGCTTCTCAGTAGAATGGTGACTCCCTGAGCTCTTGCTGGCCTGTCCGCCTTGCTTCCTTTGTAGTTCCTCATCTTTAGCGGACTTGTTTGGAAGGACACACATGCAGATGCACTCTGAAGAGTCACATCACTTCTCCATTGATGGTTCAGTTCTCTAGTCCGGGCAGGTCACAGTGTCAGCAGGTTTTTGGTGTTGCATTTCAATTGTCAGCGATTTCAGGCCTCAGAAACCAGGTGGACTCTTCAATTTAGTGCTGGACCACATCAAGCCCGATACCAGACACTGTATCTTTCAAGGACTGTATTCTGACAGCTCTACCTCAGATCCACCTGGGCAGAGTAGATGTGATTGGTCCATGAACATCGATTGCATACTGTAAAGTTCCTGCCCTGAAGTTTCCTGCCGTTGCCATGCCAATAGCAGAAGCCTGCCACTTGAGCCTTTTGACTTAGTTACTCCTTTTTCCTCCCTAGTTTTTTCTTCCTTGATTAGCGTTCATAACAATGAAGGCTCACGAAACCTAAAATGGGCCGGCGGCGCTCATGTTCTGCAATTGCTTCAATATGGCAAACCAATCATAGTGTTCTGATGAGGGAAGCGGAGTCTTGTGATTGGGCGAAATGGATCAGTGATGGACTACAGATGGAATCTCCATCCATTACCAGGTACAAGCAACCTCGCTTTCTTAGGATTAGCCTAACCCACGTCCATCTTTTGGGAGAGCCCAGAAAAACGTGTGCTCTTCTCCGAAACGCCCGCTGCTACCCTCCCTCTCTCACCAGCAATGAAATGGCTGATTACTCTGCCTCTATTTTCCAGCTGTAGCTGCGAATATGGTCGTGTTCAGCACCGTCTCTTTTGTATCTATAAATTATACAGCCTGAAGCTCTGTATGCTTGTGGAGGACAAACACTTTAGAAGAGCAATAAAAATGTGCTATCTAGCATGCAGAAACCCATTCATACTTTTTTAATGAAATCACAGAGCAAAGGAGAACAGAGCAATTTTCCATTTTCCCGTCTGAGATCTGATAAGCATTATGTTCTGTTCCTCAGATGATGAAAAATGATTAAACTTTAGCCAGAGCTGTGGCGCGTTATTAAGAGTCAGGGGCATTAACTAGACAGCTTGAGATCACAAAATCAACGCCTCATTCCTCATTTCTTTCTTTCTTTTTTGCATCTCTTTATTAAAAGCCAATATATTACAGAGTCCGCCCTATCGCAAAATCACTTCGGATTGACGTGGCGGTAATAGGCAAGTTCAGCTTTACTGATTTTCAAAAATAGTCTGAACCGTGCTTCCCGCGGTGCTTCGCTGTCGAAAACGATAACCTCGTCACTCGGCGGTTCCATTAAAATATCATAAAGCGTGCGATGAAATGTCATTTCTGTTCTTTTCCAGGGAAAAGGAGTGCTGCATGTGAGCAGTGTTCTGTGACGCGCTTCAAAACCGCGCGAGTACCGCCGTGCGTTTGTCCCACGCCTTCATCAAACCATTTTATGTCTGCGCAGCGATGTGTTTGTATACATGTGTGTGCTGGTGTGTGTGTGGCCATGTATTTGACTGTATATTGTGTGTACATGTATCTATGTGCTTTTGAGAATATTTGTGAATGCATGTGTGAGCGCATGCGGACATGTGTGAGCGTTTGTCTGTGTGGTCCTGTGTTTGAGTGTATATTGTGTGTGTGTATATGCATGCATTTGTGAGTGCAAGTGTGAGTGTGTGTGTGTGCGTATAAACATGACCCTGAACCAAGTGAGTGATGTGGAGCACTTAGCAGGCTTCCAGATGCCTGAAGCTAATCATTATCCAGCCCTGCCACTCTCCAGACCTGCACTGTGAAAAGCAGGGTTTTTTTTTTTTTTTTTTACTTAATGGGATTTTTCAAATAGTTAAGACTGTCTTCAGGCGCTCCCAATACTGAGGTGTTTTGTTTTGAAAGGGCAGGATATCCAGAGTGGAGGGGGGTAGGGCATATTTTATGTACACTTGTCAAAGTAATTCCCACAAACTCATCTGAAGCTTCCTGTTAATGAGCACCTAAGAGTCAGAAACGGTTTGCTGGTTTACATTACATTAAAGGCCTCATGCAGAAACATTGCTACGTTTATTCATCCTTATTTAAAAATCTCATGCAGCCCTGAATGGTATTTTGAAAGCCTCCATAACATAATCTCCCCCCTAACTAAAATCAGACTTATGCTCAATAATATTCTTTAAGTTCAGGGCTGTGACTGAGGTCTTAGATGTCTCTGTGCCATTATTTCCTCTAAGGGCAGAAGTCTGGGCCTGCTTTGCACTCCAGTCATTCTGCTGTTTGTTCGAGCTCACATGAGTTAAGTGTACACTTATTAATTTTTTTTACTTTTCATTATTTTTTCCCCTCTTTCTTTGTAATTGGACAAAACATGTAAGCACTGTGCTTTCATAGACCCCTTCTGATGCCACATCTTAGTTGATGACTGAAGCACAAGGCAATTTATTCCACAGTATTTGTTTTTTTTCTCCCTCCACAGCAGGGGACAACAGAGTTGGATACAGTCATCCGTTAAAACCACATTTCTGAAACTATTACTGTGGTGTCCACACATTCTTGTTTGTTGTGTAAAGCACTTTCTTTCCAGAAAAACAACAGCCTTTGGAGGATCTGGGCACCGTCAAGGGTCCCCGCGATCATACAGCTAACAAGCTTGATGCTGCACCCAAAGTCTCCATAAACGCCTTCTGACACAGTAAGCAAAATTGTTGGGTGAAAACTGACACAACTAGACCAATGTGGTAAATGGAAAACAACTTTAGTTTTTCTCAAAAAGTCCAGTTTTAGAGGGTTTTGTACCCATACAGCAGGCTATACAGCTGTATGGAAAAAAAAAAACTGGGTGGTGTGAAACGGTTCGAGCTTAAGGGTCCTTAAACACCCTGAAGTGGTTTATTTTCATAAGACTAACAGCCTGGAGTAGTTTACTCTTATACTGCAAAAGCAGTAATTAAACAAACACAATTAAACAAAACTTTTATAGCTCTGTTGTTGTAGTTGAAGTGCTACCTGGTTACTTGTTTGGCAGTATGTTCAGTTGTTGAACAGAATTGAACTGAATAGACTGGTAACAGGATGTTCAGTTGAAACTGAATTTTGAAATGGACATTCATATTCAGAACTGTGAAAAGGCAGCTTTCACTGGAACAACATCACAGCAATTCATTACTATTCTCCCCACTGTTCACTGGAAAATTATCAAAACCCTCTCGACCAAGCAGAATATTCAGCCAACCTATGGAACAGTGTAAATTGAATATCCTTTTTATGTATTTTTATTTTTTTCAACCAAAGTGCATGTCTAGTGATCTGATATCTCTCATTTCTGTAGGCAGTGTTATGATGTTCAAGAAATAAAATGGGGTGGGTGTTGGTGGAGTGTGATGTGTGTGTGTGTGTGTGTGTGTATGTGTGTGTGGGGGGTGGGGGGGGGGGGGCAGAGTTTGGGGACTGATTTCCCCCCCCCCCCTTTGGTGTAAATGAGCCAGCTTAATGCGAACCTCTCCCAAGACTACCCTCAGCCCAGTCACTGAGATACCGCACCTCTCTATATCACTTAATTCCAGGTCAGTTAGTCCCTAAGCACCAGATACACACTCAGTTCCTGATATGAGAATCTCAATCACTTCATTAACCTCCCTGCTCTTGGCTTCCTGCTGTCTGACTGGTACCTACGGATGTCTCATTTTGGATTTGGATTGGCTTTGGTGGTTTACTTTGCACAGGCCTTTCTGTAGTGGGGTTTGTCACTGGTGGAACCTGGCCATTGGCTGATTGGCATGTATTCAAATTGAGGTGGGGAGTCAGTCCAGCTCATAGTCATGCACCAAACTACGCCTACAGCGTTGGCCTACTCACATATCCTGAAACTCCCTATTGTCTCCAGAGCCCTCAACAAATACTGTACCTTGAAATCCCATTAAATGGAAAAAAAAAATGCAGTTAGACAGTGTTGGCATTCCTTAGGATCTCAGTTCAGCCCCTCAGGAAAGTTATTTTATCGAGTGCTACATGTCAGCCTGGTGCCACACGATACTGAACTAGTGGGAAACATGAAATAACTGAATCTGTTTTAAACCCATTTACGTGTTTATTTGGGCCGGGGCCTGTACCTGGAGCATAAACTCCTGTAATGTGTTTCTGTAGAGCCCTCTTGCCTTAGTCTAATTATACCCAGAATCCACCAAAATCCACTACTAAATTATTTAAGACCCTGCTTACATCATCGAAAACCACAGGGGCCCCTTGTACGCACAACTGGCAGACAGATCACTGAATTCAATTTTCAACATTTAAGAGTGTTATCCATATCTAATTATGGCACGGAACAAAGGAAACGTGAGCTGACCTGGGTCCCGTTCCAAGTGCTCTGGGGTACAGAGTTGAGGACGAGTCTGTATGCAGACGCATGCACACACGTTCACACAAACGCAAACACAGACAGACAGACAGACGCGCATACAAACACACACAGACGGACTCATTAAACACACATGCACAAACACAGATGCACATACAAACACACACACAGACACACATACAGACACGTGTGCGTGCACAAACACACACAATCGGACTCATTAAACACACACACACACACACACACACACACCTTACAGTCTGAAGCCTGATGCATTCTAAAATCTCATTCAGTAGTGATGTAAGAGAGATCTGATTGGCTCCATTACCTGTTCCACCCTCAGACAGGACCCCGTCTCCTTTCACTGTTGTCTCAAGGTGGTCTACGAGCGACTGCGATCACATGACCTAGCCAGCGCTCTGCGTGCCAGGATGTAATTACACCCCATAATGACACAAACTACTGCTGCTGGAATGATATCACCCCTGTGTATTATTCCCCGGGGGGTAACGGTGGGGGGGGTTGGGGGTTCTACAGCTGTGCTCAATCTGAAACTGAATCAAAACAAACCCTCCACCGTAGAGCTGCCGTGTTCGGCCCCCGGCCTGCTCAGACATGTAACCTGCTGACAGTGTTTAAAAGACTGGCGTCACATTCACAACAACTAAAACAAAACCAAAATCAGAAGAGTCGGTCACTTAAATTACTAAGACAACAGGTGTTTATTTTCAGTTTTGAGCTTTGACCTGGTTTGAAAAAAAAAAATAAACAAACAAACAAAAAAAACATCTTAAAAAATCCCATCAGGTCACGTACAGGAAATGTTCCAGGGTGATTGACACCACTCACAGCATCTCTGACAAACAAAATCACTTGCCTTAAGTTAACTAACAAAACCACGTTATTGAAAAAAAGAGAAGCAGATTATATCCTCTAAGGTTAAATGACACTTCTGACTTTTTAATACATTAAATAACTTTAGACTTTTCATATTTGGATAAATAAATCTACAAAGCCTGTCATATTGTTTTTCCATGAACCATCTATGGAATCAATCTTAATGACAGAGACACCACCTGTATTCGCACTTTATTTGAGAACTACTCTCAGGAGAAAAAGAGCTATTTTGTGTTTATGAAAAGAACATGTAATTATCCTATTTTGTTTATTTTGTACAGGTAAACTAAATATATTGTATACATTAGGGAGTCAGCAAATTGCTATATAAACAGTCATCCTGAAATGGCAGTTATCACTGTACTTGGACTTTGATTTTTGTCCCCCTTGGATAGTTCACCCTTTCTTCATCTGGGACTGACTATGAGTAAGAGATTTTTATCACTATGTTGTAATGTGCTTTAGTAAACCGTATGTTCAGTACCAAGTACACCTGGGAATGTCACAAAATGTATCAGAGATTAGAGTCCCTTTACTTTAAGACTGAAAGCTAACAAATGAATGGGGTGCTTTGGAAAATGTGTAATTCCTGGTGGAAAGAAATTACGCTTCCCGCTCTTAAGTTACGTCTGATGGAGATCAGGCACATGGCATTTGATGACCCAACTTTTAGAGGGAAAGTTAAGCGAAATACATTCTGTTATTCTCACCTGTGTCCTCCCATCCTTCAGAGCCTGCCTCTATTCAGTAGTACTAAGAAAACACGCAGCCTCCCTTCCTCTGTCGGAGTGAGGCTGACCTTCAGGGCGGCGGTAGTTCTGAGGGCGGTTTTGAATAGAGAGGCCTTCTTTGCTTTGACAGCCAGGGATCACGGTCGTGAGCCACTGTTTGAAATTAACAACTACTGGCAGACGCGAAGAACAACAGCGTGAATACATTAATTCGGTGCGAAACTTGATACTGAAGAACCACAGGCTCCTGCTGTTTTCGGGGTGGGTCTACTCGCCCCCTGGGTTCTCCAAAACGCAGCTGTCTGTTTGTCGCTTCTCTCTGACACACTCTGATAATTATTTTACACAAGCCTCATCTCGCAGACGTGCGACTGCCCTGTGTTACGTTATCGGATATGTGTTTAAAACCGCGTAGCAGGGCCTCTATGGGCGTACGATACACTTTCAGAATCATCTGCTTTGATAAAACATGTGGTGCGATCCACTGTCAGCGTCCAATCTCCATATTTACGATTTCATATTCATGAGTTTTTCATGTCTCATGGCTCTGTGACCAATAAAGTTAAATCAAAACGCCATGGGAGTACAGCTCGTCTGATATAATGTAACAACATTATGTTTTTTTTTCTTCTCCTTTTCTGAAAAGTTGTCGGATGTACAAGCTTCTTCTTCTTCTTCTTTTTTTTAAGACGCCAACTATATATTAAAAGCAAACGCTAGACGTCTCGGAGGTCCAGGAGCGGTCTCGAAACGCCCACTCAGACAGCAGTTCCGGAATCTTCTGTCGCAGGACGGAGGCGAGACCAGCAACTCCCAAACTGTGAATCAGGCACAGCGGTGGACAGTCGGCCTCGCGAAATAACGCTACATGAAGAAATAAATAATCTACCAACTGTCCGAAGGCATTAACAAATGTTACAATGTATGTGGTTTCGAAATAATAATAACAATAATAATAATAATAATGATGATGATGTAATAAGGGGGCAGGACATAGACAGTGTGATCAAGCATTGAGTGGGTCTTGACTGGGGCAGTCTGGGAATTGCTGGTCTGCCGTAGTCCCAGGACAACACTGTACAGCAGGTAAAGACTACAAGTCACATGAATACCGTATCCTCTTCCTCCATGTGCAACCAAAAACATACAAGACAAAAACACTACAGCTCTAGATCCTTAAGTGGAAAAGTTGAAAATTCTTGTAAAAGTCTTCAGCAAAATATATATATATATATATATATATATTTTATATATATAAAAAGGGACAATCTATGTACATCTAACTCCTGTTACAATTATTAAGACATTGCTTTGTGAGATCATGTTGAGCTAGTATCCCCGCTGGGCTGGGATCTGGTGTGGAGTTAATGCCAGCAGTGTGTTTTTAAACAGTGTGTGCTAGGCTACAGACTGCTGCAAGTTCCCAGGAATCAGTCACACTGGGGGGGCTGTCTGCCACATGGGTGTGTGCCGTTCCCTTGCATAGCCAATAGGAATGTGGTTGGACTGCAGTATCACGACGAGAGAGCGAATAAGACGACAGTCCTGTTTTTTTTTTTTTTTAAGTGCAAGGTTCCTGGAGGACGGGTGCTCCGGCATCGTACTGAGGCTGGGGGCTGGTGCTCCAGTGTTGTACTGAAGCAGAATCATCCATTGGGGGTGTGGGCGGGGGAGCAGTGTGACGGTTGCTCGTTTTGGGGTGCGGCTAACCAGAGCCGCCATCGCACATGGGGTTCGCAGGCAGTTGTTCGGGACAGCAGCTCACGCCTCAAAGGCAAATGTCTTCAGCTGAGAGAGCCAATGGCGGAGAGGGAACAGTCACTGCCAGCCCCTGTGCCCATGTGTGTGTGTGTGTTTTCATGTGTGAGACTGAAGGTCTGAGGATCACTGATGACTGGACTGGCAGTGTGTGCTGTCAGTGCTCAGCCACACAGCCTCAGTGACCCTGGAGGTTTCCTGTCCTATCATTGGCCAGAAACTGTTTCCCTGGAAACTCTTGGTTATGCTCCCATTGGCCAGAGAGGCTTCCCCTGGAACCCTATGGTTGTGCTCATCGGCTAGAGGGGGTTCCTGTGGAAACCTTTGGCTGTGCTCTCATTGGCTGGAGAGGGGTTCCCCTGGAAACTTGTGGTTGGTCTTTTATTGGTTCCCCAGGAAACCTGTGGTTGTGTTCTCATTGGCTGGAGGAGGTTCTCCATGGAAACTCTCGGTTTTCCTCTCACTGGCCAGAGAGGGCTCCCCGGGAGCTCCTGTGCAAATGGGAGGTGGGTATGGAGAGTGCTGGGATGTCTCTCTCTCTCCCTCCATCTTTCCGCTGTCCCTGCTGGTGCCCGTTTCACAGCTCGGTGACGTGCAGAGGGTACCCGGCCGGGTGCGTGTGCGCGGGCATGGGCGGGGCAACCTGGGCCTTCAGCCGGCGGACGTGGCATCCGTGGCAGAGCAAGTGCCCCTCCAGCGGGTAGCAGCGGTGCCCCTCCTCGTCGTTCAGCTGCAGCTGGCAGTCCTGGGGCACATGGGAGAGAGAGAGGGGGGGTTACAGACTGCTTAGCCTAGTCTGGCACACTCACAGATCCAAGCCCGTCGCTCCCACTGGAGCCTGCCAGCTCACATGCCGCTCAGACACTCACAGGGTGGTTAGCACATGTGTGTTATGTGTTTGACACAGCCCTGGTATGAGCTCACATAAAGATTACTCAAACAGAAATCTGACGGAAAGGCACAGATCTTTACAGTCTTTAGCGACTCTTTAGTGTGCTGCCCTGCATGTCCCCAAAAACGTACTTCACTGTAGGTCACTGATACTGCTGTATACAAACAAGTCACTTTTACAATGTGCAAGACATGCATTGTGAAAAATAAAGACTAAAAAATTACTTATCTGGGGTACATACTGACGGTAAATACTGACCAAAGTTCTACATTAGTTACTGAAAATTTGATGCATTTGACAACATTTTTTTTTTTGCCACATTTTTCATCGACTTAAGAGAGTTAAATTATACATAACACCTCATGTGCAGACGTGGCAAATGGCTTGAATTAAACGCACAGCTGCAGGTGTGGAGTTTTAACACCATAACACGCGTGTGTGTGTGTTGAGATGTGCCCTCTGTGTAATTAACATACCCTCTCAGGCTTATGCGCCGGTCTCCTGATGTTAACAAACAAACACATTTCTGCTCAGCCCGAACAAACAGCCTCTTTACAGGCCATTCAGATTATGAGATATAAAAACAGAATGTCAGCCTACCGGTTAGGGGGCACCGCAGAGCAGCTGTGCGTGCGGATGCTCGTTTGTGGTCTGTTTTGGTACAATGGGCTGTAAACGATGCTTTAACCGAGCACCTGCTGTCACTCACGACTGGGATGAGGAAGTGCTCGGCAACAACGCTGTCGCCAACGGCAACTCGCACTGAGCTTCTCAAGCGAATCTCGCTGCTGCCCTACACACTCAGCCAGGTATCAATCCACCTGTCACATGAGACTCCTTTTCTGCGAATTTCAGGGTTTGTGTGTTATCAAAGATTTTAGCTTTTTTGTTACTTTTTTTTGGGAGCTGTTGATGGGGCGTGACATCACAAGTTTGCTTTTCACTGTAAGCACTATATAAGCTTAGCCTAATCATTTATGTGATTGTGGGATCAGGACTATGGTAAAAATACAAAATGCCTTCATTAAAAATGTATTTGCTAGTTTCAAGACATATGTTAAACACTAATAAATGACACTATAGTGAAAATCCAAAAACACCAAAAACAGTTGGCAACAGCGAATGCTTAAAAACCTTACACAATTTATACATGTGGAATTTCAGTGATATGATTTGTGATTGGAGCAAAACCAACTAATCCTAACCCTAACCAATCACTCTTATAGCACCAGGAAAACTGTTTTGTACGTAGTGCATGCTTTTGTGAATCTATTTTTGCAGGCTTTTTTTAAAGTGGAAATGCCTACCGTGTTCACCCTGTCATCGCACTGATACACTACACAGTCAGGTGAGTGCTTCGGGGTTGGAAATGATAGAATTATTATTTCCTCACCTGTCACAAATAATACTGGTTAGAACAGAGGTGATTGTGTGACTGCCAGAGAGAAAAAAATGACTGTTTTAATGGACTTCAACAGAAGCAGCCATGAAATACACTACTGTGACCAATATGCTGTGCTGCCACCTCTACGCGACTGACATCATTCAACTCGATGTCAAACACAGATGCCCTCGTGTCACTGTTCTGTGTGACAAGAACGTCTCCTTTGGAAAGTCCCATAAAACAGATTAAAACTCTTAACACCTCTCATCTCTACACAGGCGGAACGGCCAATCCTGACATATGGCGAGAGATTTGGAGCTGATAACACGCCACGCTGTCCTGAGATGATCTGTCAGACATCACAGCCCAATGAAACCAAAACAAAACAGGAGCCAAGCCGGATGGGAACAGCGCGCACGCTTTGTAATGGATACAAGGTATCCGAAATCACTCCACTGGGCCATGACACACGACAAGTCAGAACAGAATGGAAATAGCGCCCAGGATCACTTTTTGAAACCTGCTAGCGATATACTGTGTAACAGGAATTGGCGTAATAATTAATGGATGGGAAATTTTTACATTTTAGAACCAAAGGACAAATGACATATTTCAATGTGCGTTCACACACACAAAAATGCAAACACACATGGCTACATTCCAATGTTTTTATATGGGGAAAAACGTAAAGACAGATGCTGTTCTGACGTTGAGAGATCATTCATCGCTCATGTGAAATGCAATCTGCCAACATCTGGACAAATGAGCGAGACCTCGTGACCCTGAGGGTCATTACAGTGCTCATAAATATGAAATTATTTCACCTCTGCACCCCTACCATGCCATTACCCATGTTTCCATGCCATTTAATATACAGCTGCAACCTACAGAAACAATGGTAAAAACAGCTCTTCTCGATATTTAGGAACTTTTGGTTAATTTTTGAGCTGGTTCTGTCCTCATTTAAACCATACCATGGGCAGTGACCTTGCCTTTAAAGGTCCCAAGATGCAGTTTCATTTTTCAGATTTTTAGCAAAGAAATAATGGTTTTTCAGGCAAACTAAACACATTTTACATGCTTGTTTACCATCATACATGATTTAAAAACCTCTGAGGCACACTAAGATTTAATGAGAGCAGAGTGTGGCTGCCAGCACCAAAGCAGCCAGCTATAAAAGCACCTCCGTGTGAAATAAAACACACAGAAACAGGGAGCGGTGCTGTCCGTTCACCGCGCCATGGCTGAGGGCACAGGTACAGGCATGGGCAGATGGGAGTGATCCGATAAGAGCTCAGGGTACAGCCATGGCCCTCAGAAATGAGGGGCTCAACACAGGACTGTGTACCAGCATAGAGGGGTGTCACACACACATATACACACATATATACACACACACACCTGTGCACACACACACACACACACACACACACCTGTGCATGCATGCGCACACACACACACACACACACACACACACCTGTGCACACACACACACACACACACACACACACACACCTGTGCATGCACACACACACACACACACACACACACGTGCATGCACACACACACACACACACACACACAATGACGTAGGGACACGCACTTATCCGTCACATTAGGCAGACTCATCATAGCTCATGATTCACAAAAGCTCAGCCTGTGTTTGTGTTTGTGTGTGTGTGTGCATGCATGCACAGGTGTGTGTGTGTGTGTGTGTGTGTGTGTGTGTGAGCCTGCCAGACACAGAGCCGCTGTGCCTCACCTCACAGTGATAGCACTCCACATGATAGTCCTTATCCATAGACACCACCCTGATGGTCTCCTCTGAGCCCTGGAGAGGGAGCGAGAGAGAGACAATGAGAGAGAGATGCACGCACACACATACGCACACACACACACACACACACACACACACACACACACACACACACACAATTACATTCAGACATTCTGAGGACCTCTATTGTGAGGACTGCGTTGCTGTGGTTACACTGCTGACATCATCAGAGTTAGCAGGAGGTAGAGTGTAATTTAAAGTTACATTACCTGGGCAGGGAGGATGGGCTGGTTGCAGGACGCGCATTTGGGGGCAAACACCCTGCGAGACAGAACACATCCGCGTTACGATGAGCCTGGCCTCCGCCCACGCAAGCGGCGCACTGCGCACGGTAATCTCACCTTGGGCGGGCGCTGAGTCAGCCGCATAAACACACATTAGCTCTGACTCTGCCAGCCTCTCACCCAGGGGGATACCCACATCAGCGCTTCTGCTGCTCAGGACTGACTGATTGACTGACTGACAGCGCCATGCTCAGGTCTATAGGCTGTGAAAGGGGCTTTTAAGAGCTGTGCCCTGTGCCTGCATGATAAAACATTTTATTTGGCAACTGATGCTGCCAAGGAGAGTAGCCTCACGAATAAGCTTTATGATTATGACATCATAATTATAAGAGATGGGAGGAGGGTAGCCCTGCTAATCAGCTTCGTGATTATGACATCAAAATTATGAGAGACAGGAGGAGGGGTGCCCTGCTCATTAGCTTTGCAATTATGACATCATAATTATGAGCCTGATCTGAGGGACTATGAGTTTCTCACTACACAGAGTTTTCCTTCTTAATTAAATCAATGTGTTTATTGCGCAATATGGAACACAACTGTTATAAAGGGACCTATATCAATGTGAACTTTCATCTTCTTGAACCCACAGTGCCTGGACCAATTTGACCCCTTACCCCTGACCCCTGACCCCTGCCCTTACGTGTGGTAGTCTTTGACGCAGTAGATGTTATTCTCCACATCCACGGTGAAAGGCACCCCGTCCAGACCGTCGTTACAGACCACGCAGCGGAAGCAGCCGGGGTGGTAGGACTTGCCCAAGGCCTGCAGGATCTGAGCATACAGACAGAGATCAGAGCCAGTCAGTCACACAGGCAAGCTCTGAGCACTGAGTATACAGGGCGTCTGCGGACTGCGGGTTTGATTCCATGGTGGGGCACAGCTGTCGGGACCCTTAAGCGAGACACATTGCTCATGTTGTGCAAATCTTGCTCTGGGTAATAGCATAATGAGGAAGTATTTAAATTCAAATACAAGTCTAATAAACCTATATGTGAGACAGAGAGATCAGACAGAAAGACAGACAGGCAGACAGACAGACGGGCAAGCCTTGGCAGGTGCTAAAAACAAGACATTTGCCAACAGCTTTCCTATGTTCCAAAGCTGCCCTGTCAACAAAAAAACTGAAAATGAGAGATTTGATCAAATAAAAATAAGAAGTGGAAATTGGTTTAATTTCATTTGATCCCTCAAACGTGGAGCTGAAGGCTTCATGGGCCACGGTGTCATAGCCAATCGGATTATGGGATTACAGCCTATAACACATTACAAACATGACATGCCTAAATAGAGCTAACATGTAAATGGGCAAGCACATGAAGGCGTGACACAGCGCTAAATCAAACCACACCCAGAATTTCTGCATGATTACAACAGTGCATTTACAAATCTACCGCAGGAAACCTTCAGCACCAGCACGCAGCAAGCATTCAGTCAGTCACAGAAAAAATAAAGCTCTTACCATCTCCATGATGAGATGGCCACACACAAAACACTTTTCAGCTGTTTGATGAAACCCAGAGTACTGTGAAAAAGAAAGGAAAGCAGAGAGAAGATTCACTAATGAATGAAATCATTAGGCATATAATTAAAATAAGTGAATGTACATTTTTAAAACCAGCTGCCATAGGTTTTCATCATGCTGGCAGCAGGTTACACACTGCAGTACTGATACATTACCAAGACAAAATCAATTACAGCATATGATCTACAGGGGGCACTAGTGCTCCCTTTACAATCAGCATAGCTATAATTATTCCCCCACCAGAAGGAAAAAAAAAAAATGAGTTGTGTTAAAAAAAATTAAAAAATAAATCAGCACTCATTATCTTCTTCGGTGCTCAAACACACAGGAAATTAAGCACATTTGCCATTTTGTTCCTGTGATGCAAACAGATGTGAAACATACCCCAAAAAAAAGGAAAAAAAGCTTTTTGAAGAGATGGTGAAGAGGCTGATCTGCATCCTTGTGGGTCCCTGGGGGTTGGTGGGGGGGTGGGGGGTGAAGGGCATATGTAGCGTGTGACCTTGGGGTCAGGGGGGAACAGCTGGACGTTAGCGACGAGGGCATTCTCATGCTGTGACTGCATGCACGCCATCTGCCTGTCACTTAGCGACAGAGGGGTCAGGGGTCGGGGGGGTGAAGAAGCTCCGCCTCCCCAAAGGTCACATGGCAAGAACATCTTCAGCATGTGCTCAACAGTCAAATCTCCAAATCTTTTGCTTGCCTGTCATGTTTTCAAATGAGAATCACACTGCGAGACAGTGGACACTCACCCCTGCTCCTGTAGGCCTAAAGGATCTGCTGGCTTCCCTTCTTAATTGGTACTTAAATGAGAAACTGAAGAAGTCGGTTGCACAGTTTACCTTACGTTACCTTTTTTCTTGGAACTACATTAGTTGCTGATTTTAGGGAGTAAAGACGTAATTCCCAGAGGGCTGGGTTCCCAGTCTTAGGCGATAAGGAAACTCTGTGCAAACAATTTTCATACCCACTGTTTGATGCAATCGGTAATGATAATCTGCAGCTCTCTGCTGTTCCTATAATTGATTTAAATTATTTTCAAATTTCTCTCCGAGAGCGCCATGTGCCGTTCTCAAAGCTGCCATCAATCCCAGAAGGCTTTCCATGTGCTCAGTTTTGAGCAGAGTTCCACAGGCCTGTTGTGTACATTTTAAACAATGACTATCAATTGTATTGTTAAACCACACTTAAGTGGAGGAAAACACATTAGTTAGCACACTGGTTTTGACAATTTCAAAATAGTTGACATGGGCGTGATGAACTTGGAGGGAGCAGGGTGAATGCGACCAGTCAGAGAGCCCGCAGTGGCGGGAGGCCGACAAATGCTACACGGCTTCGCTGAATGTTCCAGAGATGCTTCTACTTGTGTACTTTTCAGGGCAGGGAAGCGCGGGACAGCAGCCATGTCCACAGCGAAGTGGACTCAGTGTTAAGCGAGAAGGCATCTGACACCTGTTTGCCACAATGTACCGTGGGTACAGTCACATCTCACAACACAGCGGACGTTTTCTTTTCCCCGTCCTGAAGGCTGGACTAGCATGGGTGTACTTCCTGAGGATTGGGTGAGTGTACCGTAATCCCTGTGTTGTGGATTGTTGGACTTGCTCTGCTGTTGTTTTTCTGTACGCACGCACGCACCTGTCCATGCATACCTTGGCTCTAATATAACAATGATAAGCCATTGTGGAGCTCCGCCCACGGCTGCACTATGACCATGTGCCTCCAGTCTGTTTGCCATGCTAAGGTCCTCCAGTGTTCATATTTAAACAGCACTGTTACAGGGCTTTGGGTGACCTTGGTCCCTGTCTGTTTTGCCCGTGTGGGACAATTTCATAACCAAGATGGTTATGTAAGAGTTCCCTGAGGAAAGCCGAGCGCTGCAGGACCGCTGGATGAATTTCCCACAATCTTAGACTCGGGCGTTGAGCAGGGAGGCTCAATTTAACTGGAGTGAGACACAGGAAGCTTTCAGACCTGTCTGAGAGAAGCGGGCACCCAACAGAGTACCACACCAGGCTTGAGTTAATCAATTCCCCTTCACAACCATGTACACCTACACATACCCACCCATACCTACCTATACCCACACACATACCCACCCATACACACACACCCACACACAAACACACACACACCCATACCCACACACACACACACACACGCACTCACACACGCACACACACACACACACACACACACACACACCCCCACACA